>JAPEHR010000009.1:1200000-1800000 GCA_032158425.1 Pleurotus giganteus | reverse complement strand
CTATTCGATTTGTGTATGGTGGCGCGTGGAATGTCAGTTATCGACGGTACATTAAGGCGATTGTATTTAGGAACAGCTCTAGGAGCCATCACGTAGCCACCGCGACGCGGCGGCAAGTTGTGTTCAGCTGCCTTCAACATGGCCTCTCTCAAGCTGAGCTCTGCGCCTTCGCACCGGCGGAATTACATCTATGAGCCCTCCCAACGACTGAACTATCCCGCTACGATCCCCCGCCCGATGCCTGCACCAAGTGAGCCACATCGCCTGCATCTTCAAAAAAGCTCTCGGTTATGTATCTTCGTACTGTCCTGACCTCTGCGTCAAGTCAGACATACTCGAATCGTAGCTGCTTCCAAAGCAAGTTGACATTGCCTCCTGTCTACTCCTCCTAGTCAGATAGGAGGTAAACACGTGATTCTCTCCGGTGAAGCCCGAGTAGCCCGACTCCGTTTGCTTCCTCAACTCGGCCATGTTCTCCTCAAAACTCGTCCGACAAGCCATTTTATCCAAGAAAATATTCGGTGTCGCACCACATCGCTTTATTACTACATCTCTTCCTCGTCGTGCAGACCCATGGCCCCTTCCTCACTCACCGGAGCACCTCAAAAACACGACCACTCCCTTAGATATACCACCACCAACGCCTGTACCCCGACCGAATGAAACTATAGACACCCTCCGCGCCAGACTGGTGTATCAGTCACGGAAAAGAGGCACGCTAGAAAGTGACTTGCTGCTGAGTACGTTCGCCAGGGATCATCTTGGAATTATGAGTGAGGAGGAGTTGAAGGAGTATGACAAGGTTCGTCTGGATGCTTTGATGAAATACGGAAGATGTTTTTAGCTGACGACCCCATTCTTCACTTTGATTGTTTCAGTTACTGGACGAGCCCGATTGGGATATATATTATTGGGCTACGGGGGAACGTACGGCCCCGGAGCGCTGGATTGATTCCCCCATCCTCGAAAAGCTGCGAGTGCACGCGCGGAACGAGGGGAAGGTCGTACGTAGAATGCCTCCGTTATCGGAATAATGACACCGGAAGCCTTGAACGCGCTTCGCATGCTGCAAGGTCGTTGCGACGCGTAATCGAATGAACGTTCGAGTGGGCCCCGTCTGACTTGACAGTTCACTTGCTTGTCAAGGTTTCTCAATCAGTTCTTCATGGGCCTGCACGCCTCCATTCCTACGATGCACTGCTTATATGTTCTCAGGTCTTTCAGCCACATAATGCCCTTGTTCATTCACGAGACTTCTCTCCGAAAGACCCCGGAGGTTGATTTCAGACTGGGCCCATTTGTTTGTTTATGATAGCAGCGTGCCACTTACCGACGAACTCGGAATCTTGACATCTCCATCTGACATGACAGTGCAGCGCCTCTCAAAGCTAGAGCCTGGGATTCGGACTGCGACTTCAGATGTCACTGGAGCGCATGGTGGAGGCACCCTGGACATGTCTTACGTCTCCAGTCAATCAGTTCACCCAAAGCTTGGAGCATATTACTGGCGTGTGACGACCGTGGTTTCGTTCGCAGGGTCAGTTTTCATGATTACTGTCGTTTTCCGGAGGCTCATTCCTCTTAATAACCCTACAGACTCTCTGGTAGCTCAAGTGGTGCACCAGCTGATACTCACCATACGTCACCGTGCGTTGCCATCACTTCCCACAACACAATATCACACCATAGAACCCTCCAATTCATTCACTGGCGTCTGTCATCGCCTTTTCTGAATTTTGAATCATTCCCCATTGAAGATCTATTGAAGATACATCACTGATTGTTCCGCGGTGTTACGTTCGACCACTGCCACCGACTCCCCACTGACATTGCTTTCTGGCAGCATGTCTAGTGATGTATATTTATGAGCGATGATTGTTACTACCGGTGTGATGGCCTCCGGTTCGGACTCTCACAACTTCAACATAGGCGTTGGGCGGTGCCGCCCACTGTTCACTCGTTCGCTCGTTCGTAGTTTTCTCCCACTCACTACTCTCCTTCATTTACTTATTCTAGCTGGCCTTGATACTCTGGATCCCTCTACGTGTTGGTACGCGGCTTAACGGTACTCACTGCGCTGACCAGCTATCACTCAAGGCTCTCATTGCCTTGACTAGTAGTTAGTCAACTTCGCATTACTGTAATCCTTAATTTTGAGGTGCGTACGCGCTGCTGCGTTCATTTGCGCGGTGAAACTAAGATTTGTCTCTTGTTCCCAACAGACTGACAACCTTCAACGCTCCTTCCCCACCTTCGTTTATCAACCCAATATAATTATAATGCGACTACTTGCGTTCCTTCGGTGCCCGCTTCTTCTGGCTGGTGCCAGCCCTATCTTAGCTGCTCTCGTCAATATTACCGTCGATGATACCTTCGGAGACTTGAACTCCCATGCCGGCTTCCTATACTCACCTGAGTGGATTGGGCGGAATGGTACCACCCCGTGTGTGGATTGCACGGCCCAGTTTAACGCCAGCAATGCATTTATGGGGACTTGGCACGAAGTCGCGTCTAAACTTCCGAGTGACGCTGGGTCTCTGAAGTCGCCACCATCGGCTGCCGTAATATTCACGGGTATGGGCGTCGTATCTTACCCATCTATGCGCCTTAATTTCCATTCTCATAGGAAGCGCGGTCTACGTTTATTGCATCCTTGGGCCCACCACTGGTGCAGATATGACATTCTTTCTGGACGGTCAGCAAGTAGGTTCTTTCGTAAGAGAGCCCAACGCCGAGCAGGAGTGGCAATTCGACGTCCCTGCATACGCGAATGCGTCCATACCATATGGCATTCACACGATTGCCATCCAGAGTGGTGATGCGACCAATGCTTCTATCTTCCTCGACTATATCGTCTATAGCTCGTAAGCGTCTCGTCTTTATGGCTCTAGCGGCTCCTGATCACCATGAACTTAACAGGCACGAGGCCCAGAAAGATAGTGACAAAACTGCTGTCGTCGCCGAAGCAGTTGTCGTATCCGTGGGCGTGACACTCGTCCTCTCAGCAATCGTGTATTTCATTCTGACGCGTTTGAAGAGGAGACGCTTTAATTATCGCCTCGACTTTACCGAGCATCGACCTTTCTACAAACATCAACGGCCGCCACCTGGCGATCCAAGGTGTTTCTGGTCTCGAGCTCAGCCACCAGTCATCATCCCTCCCACTCGCTCCTCCTCTACCCGAGGTCTTCTTCTATATACCCCACCCTTCGAACCTCCTGACACGTTTAGTGCTCCAGAAAGACATCGTTCGATCGGGTTCGAAATCATTTCGAGAGCTCCCTCCCCTGTCGCTGAGAGTGATGAGGGAAGGTGTACGCCTAGTGTCCCTCCTTCATCAAACAGTTCATCGGCAGCGTTGGAAAAGGCTCAGCTATCCAGGCTGTACTACCAAAATCCAACTGAAGCCAACGACATTGATGTCCCGCCGCCGATTTATAGCTCCAGGCCTGACTACCGTCAAGGGCCGCTGTATGGAAATGATCCTTTTGCTCGGTTGTGAGGACGAGGACGACCTTGGAATGTGACGAATAATTCGGTGGTCGTAAGTTTTCGAGATCTGGATGCTAGTATATTTTGTTCTTTATAGTACGGTCGCTTGGTTTGCCGCTTAGTTAATGTTTTATTATATACCCAGGATCATCGTCATTGAAGGATACATAGGACGTTTCTTTTTGGATCCTCTCATTCGAACGGTGAATTTAATGTTTCCTGCAATACGTCTGTAATACAAGAAGGCCGAATAACGCCGCGACTTGCACGCTAAACAGTACCGGGAATTCTGACGCATCGACCAATTTCAGGGAATCCTTGCGCAGAACCCCAGAACGACATTTGTCTAGAGCCAAGTGACAGAGGTACAAGGTGACTTCATAGCCGAGTGAAATGTGCCGACCAGATTATTTCAGTGCTGAGCGCTGAAGATATAAACACGTTTCGCATTTCAAAATTCGGACCATCTCTGGGTATTCCTACACGCCCGCTATGTAACTTTTAGAACACAGGGTATCCAGACTTCATCATGGGCTGGTCTAGAATTTACCATCCTTGACTGCTTGCCACGAAGGACGCGAGGAAATCTCGTTGAACCACCTGTTGTCCACAGCATCAGATACGCGGAATTACAGATTGAGAATGAGGGACCCACCTAGCGACATTGGGCAGCTCCTGAAGGATATTGTTGCCAGCTTGCGACAAGAGGGTGCCATAAGGAAGGTGGGATAAGTCAGCGAGGGTCAGCTCCTATGAAATGGCCCGGGGTTACTCTCAATTGCACCATAGGATGGAGGGATAGAACTCACGTCGCCAGCGAGGTATTTTTGCTTGCCCAAGATCTCGTCGTATACTGCAAGTTTCGCTTTCAAGATGTCTCCTTGAGCCTTGACGACTGCTTCGTCGGCGGCGCCAGCACCCATCATCCTGGAGTATCCCAAAGTTCGTCAGCAAGGCTTGAAACACATCTTGGTGTACGTACGGTTTGAAAACCTTCTCGAAGACAATGGCAGAGGCGTAAGGATCGAAGTTGCAAGACTCAATAGATGCTGCTTCCTCAAACTTGGCGATTGCCTTGGGGTCTTTGGGAATGAGGGGGGTGCCTTGGGAGGGGTATTTGGCCTCGATGTAGCGGCAGATAGCACGGCTCTCGAAGAGAATGAATCCATCATCGTCCTGGGGTTTATATGCGCGTCAGAGTTGATCTAGCGATCTCATGGCGAAACGGTACGTACAATGTAGGGAACCTGCCCGAAGGGTTGATGCTTGACGAACTCGGGAGCCTTATGTTCGCCTTTGCTGAAATCGATGATAACGGTCTCGAAGGGTACTTTCTTCTCGTGCAATACAGTCGCGACCCGCTTGGTGCAAGTGGAGTACGGGGATCCGACGAGCTTCAAGACCATGGTAGACGCAAAAGCAACGGAGAAAGAATCGAGTTGATGGAGATGAGAAGGAGATCTTTGGGTCTTGCATCGTCGACAATCCCGCCTCTTTAAGAACGATCGATTAACCCGCGATGCGAAGAACGGACACCCTGAATGAACATCAGAACATGACTCTACATGACTTCACGTGAAGCAGATTACACAAACCAGGGACTTCGTGTCAGCATACCAAGAGCGAAGCAACTGTGCAACGCCAATCAACAGCCAGATGCTCAATACATGACACATTGTTCATGACGTGGAGGCAAGGACTGGGTAAGGTGACTGCTGCGGTACCATGTGGCCAACGAATCGCAGGTGACCGTTTGCAAGGTTCCAGAATAAAAGAATGTTTATCCTTGCGAAGATGATTGTAATCTTTTCTTGTAAAAGTCGCTACGATACCGTGACTTCAACCGTTCTGGCGGTCCCGTCATCACATCTCGTCACCAAACTGAATTTATTCTTTGTCAGTTGATCTCAGTCCTTCCATGGATGGAGAGGAATTCGCACTATGCCTTCGACCCTTGAGGTGATTCTAACGTGTGCGGAGCAGTAGCAGCGGCTGTGAACAGCATACCTGGGACCGTGTGGCTCGTGTGTCGGGAAGGAGAGGGATCGGTGGGCGGCTGTGGGCGGCCTCTATTATTAGGCAACAGAAGAAGACACGTGTCCCAGGTGGATTCTCTATCACTGATTACAGGCAGACAATGTGATGATAGAGGTGGATAAGGATAGGTATAAGGATGCTAATACTGTACAAATACAATGTAGGTATACTTGGCTTATATGGCGGTAAGATAATACAAGAACGTTCGCAAGGGTTGCTAATCTTCCTCTTCTCCAAACACCAGATCGTTCACCTCCTCCTCCTCCTCTTCAGAATCGCCATCCATGATGGAGTCATGGCCTGGTGCGCTTCCTCCAAATAGGTCGTCAACGGCATCATTGATATCCTCAATCTCCTCCTTGATAGCCACACTATTACTAAAGCGAGAGAACGGTGCACGTGAGTAACAGACTTATGTTGGACTAAGAGCGAGACTCACGGTGGTGGTGAGGCACGCGTTCGGCGGGGAACAGGGGTCGATTCCACTTCGCTATCTGAGCTGATCACAATGAATTCTGGAGGAGCCTTCGGCTTCGAGGCACTGAGGAACAAATGTGAAATGTGAGCCACAGGATTACCATAGGCCCATGGCACGTACACTGCTCGCTTTGGTCTGGCGCGCCTTTGCCTGACGTCCTCGTCGGCTGACTCCGCGTCAGATCGGGAAAGCCTTGGTTTCCTGCAATAACGTTGTAAAATGCGACATTAAGGTTTGAAGCGAACTTACTTGGCTCCGCTCTTAGACCTTGCACTCCTTGATGTAGCACCGGATAGTACTTCGGCATCTGTACTAGCACTGATTATACTCGTAGAACGTCTTTCGCAATATTGAGAGTAAGCCAGGCACTGGGTTATGGAGATCGACGGATACACACCGTTTTCTGCCCTTGGGCTTGATATCGAGGTCAATTTCTTCTTCATCACCCAGCGGGATCATGTCATCCATATCCGCGAAAATGTCTTGAAGGGTTTCATGCTGGCGATATTCTTCCTCCGTGAAATCCTCCAGTTCTTTCTCATACTTCTTGCAGAAAGTCTTCTCGAATTTGTTGATGGCGTTTTTAGACGTTGCATCCCCGAAAGGACGGTGCTGAGGGTAGGTGATATGAGACACCAATGAGAGAGCGCATTGTAGGAGTGAGGATGTACCGTAGTCAACGCGTATATCGCAACCCTCGTCAACCTTAACTTCGCTAAGTCCGCTTCATCGGGAAGATATAGTTTCTGAAGGCACTGGCAAAGCGCTTTCTGCTCCTCTTCTGTTAAAATTCACGGGCTTGTGAGCAAGATATCGGCCTTAACAAGGGTACACAATACGTACTAGTGACTTTGACTTCAGGTCTGATGAAAACTTTCCACATGATATCGATGGCCAAATCAATATGGACCTCCTCATCAACAACCTTTCCGGGCACCTCGCTACAGAGGAAGCCATCAGACACTTTCGCAGGCAAAGGAAAGGAAGGAAACGTACCGCGCCTGGTCAGGATTGGTGAGTTCGATCAACACTCCAGCAATCTGAGCTGCGGACACCATCTCATCATCATCGCTAGTATTTTGCCGGTGATCACTGAGCTTCTCAAAAATGTCGAGGAAGATCTGCCCGCAAGAATAGTTGTGAATGAAAACAATTACGTAGCAACCCTAATATGGGCGTACCTTTCGTATGTTTTGTTGGTTCTCCGGTGAAGTGTAGCTGTACATCTGGGAGAAGTACGAGAGACATTGTCGAAGCTCTTGATTGTCGGCGGTGTCGGGCGAGAGGTAAGACAAAAGCAATTGAAGGAGGACCTGTCAAACGTGAGGGATTATTAACTAAAACGAATCCTAGTAACACGATTGATATTACCTCCTTCTCGGTGAGCATTCCGGCGAGAACGAGCTTAGCCAGACCCTCGCATATGACAGCCTGGAGCTTCTTTGATTCCTTCTCAGCGTCCGAGTTCGATGTAGATGATTTCCCAAATTGATCCTGGCTGAGGCCTTTGAAAAACATATCGAGCAAGGACTCCTGATAACCATTAGAGTTTTCATTTCAAGGGCAGCGCGCAAGACATACCCGTTTGTCAGAAGGGCCCAGAATTTCCTGCCCGTTTATCATTACGATATCGAAAATAAGGGAAATGAGGCGAATTTTCAGAGATATGGGGTTGTTGCCTAGAAATTGCTTAGAAAAGAGTTCAAATGAAGCATTGGTCAATCTCTGTGTGGACATAAGTTGGGAGCTGTAAGGACGATCAGATATGATCACTCACAGGCGATATCAAGCAGCATAATCCAAGGGCTGTCAATCCCATTTCGCGGAATTTGAGGTCAGTGCGTCGGACAGATGGCATAATGAGATCTGTGAGTACGCCATCGAGTGTAGAGTGGTTTTCGAGAGTCTAAGAGCAAGGTCAGGCATCTGAGATATCCAGCCGTCGAAACAACACACCCCATTGACGCGTTCCAGCATGCCTGTACAGAGAAGAAGACACATGTAATCGATATTGTCTGCTTCCTCTTTGGTTTTCGCGGCACGATCCTTTGGGTTATCGAGCAGGGCCGTTCGAGGAGGTTTGACAGTGGCCGGGGTAGCGCCAACATCGTCGGAGCTGGGCTAATAGACGTCATCAGGAGTGCACAAACCTTTAGCGCACTCAAGCAGCTCACAACAGGTGGGTCATCTTCATCTCCACGGTCTGGTTCATAGCGCAGGTCATTGATGATCTCCGTAACTAACCGGATCAGCTCGCCCTCTCCGTTTGAGAGTTCTCGTAGAAGATCTAGACAGGGTGATAGTAGACTTGGAGGAATGTCCCTCCGCCCCATCATCTCGCCTGTAAGTCACAGTAAGATACGGCGGAAGAAAAAACGATAGAATGGAAAGTTGATGAAAACACTGACGGACGAGGTTGAACATCTTTCTTCGGCCTATCTCATCCGCGTAATCCAGCTGCACCATCAATTTCAACATCTCTACGACTAGCAACTCCTTCTCTAATCGTTCATCTTCCTGCTCGTCGGTCAGATCGACCACGACAGCCGCGTCGGCATCTTCAGACGGGTTATTGTGTAGTGCGTTGTAAGCCGATTGAAGCCGGTATGCCAAAGCAGTGACAACTGGGAGGGTGTTTTCTAAGCGCGCGAGGTCCTTCTCCTTCTTACAGAACTCGACGAAGACACGAGTCAAGAAGACAGACTCGGAGGTGGCGGAGTCCCAATACTCATCTATAATAGAATGAGAGAGATGTGACGGAGCTATGACACAAGGCATACCGTGACTGAAATCCAGATCACTCAAAACCTCTGGCCTCGTCTTGAATATAGAAATGAGAGCATCTTCAGCGACGGTCCCCTCTCCAAGGTCGAACAAGCCAACGACATTCAAAACGCCTTCGCGGAGCCTCGACTTAGCCAGCTCCTGGGCCTTGGTCGCAGCACCATCACTATCTTCAAGCTTCACCAGATCTGGCTCGTTGGTTTCGTCCGTCTTCATTGGTTGAATTGGTTCCGGTGTGACAGCGTCCAGCCAATTGCTTAGCAGTTTGGCAGCAACGTTCCGTACAGTAGGTTCCCTATCGCCTAGACCATTGAGCACGATAAGCTCCCGTTCCTCGATTTTCATGGCCCTGGGGTGAGTTGGGCCTAGCGCCGCGCCGCCATCTTCTGTCCGTATATTGATATTTGGCGCCAGAACATTCGCGAATACCATCTTGCGCGTCGTGAGATCGATGTCCCTCGTACGGTCCAAGATATATGGGAGCGTCTTGGGGTCGATGGGTATGTTGAGCATGGCCGCTCGTCGTACCTCTGGGGCAGGATCCTCAGAGAGAGCCTGGACAATCATTTCAAGACCGGTTTTCTCGCCCTCTGGGACTTCATCAGGCTCCTCCAACTCAACTAAGCGAGCGAGCGAGATGATAGCTTGGACGCGGACATGAGCGTCTTTGTCGTAAACTCTTTGGCGAAGTGCCTTGCGTAGGTTGGTATAGTCATCGATACTGAAAGGTTTGAGAGTCGGAGGTGGTATAGGAGTAATGGGAGTCGAGACGTACTCGAGTTCGCCGAGGTGGGCCACCATTTCGGTTACCATTTGGGAGACTCTGTAACGAACATTCTTGTCTTTGGCCTCGAAGCCGCCTAGTAGCTTCCTGAGCAGCCGCGCGGTAAACCGCGAAGCCCTTGTGTCCCCGCCCTCCTCATCGTCCTCTTGTGTTCTTTCTTCTTGGGCTAAGAGAGAAAATCAGATAAATCTCAGACGAATAATGCAGAATAATGCACCCTTTTCGTTGGCGTACTTGAGGTATCCGCCCACAAACTTGGCAATATTATCTGCGGGTTTTACGCCCTTTTTGTGAATCAAGCCTCTCAGAACGAGATCAATGAAAGCCTCAGAGAACATAAGCTCTCCGATGGGCTTGTCTACTGGCGCCCCTCGCCTGCGGACGGTTTGAACAAAAGTGCCAGCTTCTTTGTGGACCCTGTGCAGATGTGTCCAGTTCTTTTGGTGGTTATCAACCGAGTCTTGCGCCTCATTGAAGATGTGATTGATATGAGATAGCGTCTGTTCTAGCGAGGGTCCGTCATCCTCGGTGCGCGTCCGAGCAGGCATGGCGTGGGTGTCACAAAGATGAGAGCGAAACGCGCCCGAGTCGACGCGACCTGAGGATGTCACGTGGGAACGGTACCATTCCCACCACTGCATAAGAGTCGACTCCGTTCAACATTCGCGACTCTTTTGCTTCGGCCTCCGACAATTGGCCTCCTTGAATACTTCTTTGCTGCTTAGCATGGTTATTCGTAGCCGTAGCGATTTTCAAGCTTGACAGACTGCAAGCCTCCAGTGGCCTGGGGTATATGCGATGCCATTTCATTTCCCATCCGACACCTTTGCGACTGACACGCCTTATGAAGACATATTCGGGTTAGGCTGCTTACCCACTCTTAACCACTCGGAAATTGTTCTTACGGACGCTCATCTACCTCGGCAACAAATAAGACAGCTTCAAGGATGCGCTCTACGGGCTCCTCAATGATCATCGATCTGGCGAACGCGCGTTTCGATAGCTGAGGTGGGAATCTTCGCGGAAACGATTGATTCCTCAGCTCAGTAACGCGCCTCCTTTCCAACGGTACTAGCATCCTTCAGGCTGGTCGTGGGCTTGGTGAATACTCAGTACAAACCTCGGAGCGTCTCTGTGATAGCCCCGCGGAAGGTGTCCTCACTCCAGCTTCATTCCTAAACAGACCACAGTCTGTTGATAGGCCGACGGGGATACCGAGAGCATGCCGATTATGGTGAGTTACTCCATTGCCATTCATATTGAATCCATCTCGTAGTCGAATGTTCTCCGCTGATCAACCATGTATGCACAACAGCCAACACATCTCCTAAGCGTGCGCAGCAATCATCTTTGCTTCTCTGCCTAAACGTTTCGGCAGTCCATCCCAAGTGGACAGCTATGCTATTGTCAATTTATATCTGTCTGGCGAGATCAGGGCCTTGGCCCTTTGACCGGTTCTGATCAGGACCATCTTCGTACGGGTAGGCGCCTTACGGAACCTGTGGTGGAGGAGTAGGATATACTTAGCGAGGTGGGGCGTATTGTACGTGGGACTTCGATCGTTACCTAACTTTGCAATATAGGATGCCAGCGCTTGCTTATCAGGTTTCTTTTGATCTCGACACGAAGGGACTGCACTCTCGCCCGTAGGTCCCTCATGGCTGAAATTGCTGTCATAGCTGGTATATCTGTCACGATCCCGGGTGTCCTCCGTGGTGCATGGGCGATCCTAAAAGCGGCATACGACCTGTATGGAAGTGTGGATAACCGGAAGGAAGCAGTGAAGGCTCTCCTAGATCGCTGTGGCGAGCTTATGAAAAAGGTTGCAGAGGATCTGCACTTACACCCTGATAGCTCGCGAACCCTTTCCAACTCGGTGGCGTCTCTAGAGAGGTGCGTCTACGAGCTTTATCCGACATTCCACTGACGTCTCTTCGCCTTCACTGGTTAGCACTTTTGCATCAGTCAAATCGATTATCGAAACACTCGGCCAGAAAGGGTTCCTATGGATACTGATGCATCCCGACAGGATAGATCGCCAGATCCAAGCGGCTGGAGTGAAGATAGCCGATGCCTTCATGTTATTCAACGTACGCCTCCTTCCTGCTAAGTGCATCTGCTCTAACATCGATTCTCTTATAGACTGTTGCGCATCTTGATCACGCACGTTTCATGGCCGAAGTTGAAAAGGCTCGAAGAAGCGATCAAGCTGCCTTGTCCATCCAGCTGAGAAGTCTCTCCAACAACGACATGAGTATCCTTCAGGCTGTTCGTGATGTCAACGGCGTGAACAGGCGAATGGAAGAAGTTCTTATCGCAATTTATAAAGTCTGTCTTAGATCACGCTCAGGCGTAGAAAAAAATTGATCACATTGGTTTCAAGCACGTTGAATCGCTCCCTGCTTCCCCGTTTGCCCAGTCTACATCTCCGGAGGACGAATTCCTACGAAGTGCAGCGGGCGCTCTCCGCCGTGCTTCCGACCCTCGTGATCAGAGTCTCCAGGTATTAGCGCCTTGGGTGGTTAGCAGCCTTGAAGTCGAGTTTGAGAAGGCCGACATTATTGGAGAAGGGTCCTTTGGTCGTATATTCAAAGGCGAGTGGAATGGGGCCGTAAGTAAGCCTTTGATTTCCTTCTATTCCTTGTTACGACGTGGTCGTAGATTGTGGCCATTAAGCAGATGTATAAGCAAGATGCTACCTTGTTGACGGCCGACGATAGGAAGGTATGTGCTTCCTTCTGCTCATTGTTGATTCCCAGCTTCATTCATCGATGTATTAGGCCATGCGGGGCGAAGTTCGTATTTGGTATGGGGCGTTCAATTCCTTACCCATGTCACTATAATGTGCGGTCCACGAAGGTCTCAATTACAACATCCCAACGTACTGAGTTTGTTTGGAGCCTGTCCTGAGGCTGAGTTTGTTCGTCCCTTCCTCTGAAATCTGACAACATTGACGCTGATTGCGCCAACTACGATAGCCTTTCCTCCTCATGCGATACTGCCAATTTGGCAATGTACTTCAGTATCTCAAGAAGCATCCTGACGCTGTCAGAGCTACCCTTGTGAGCTACTTCGTACCCTCGAACTGGAGCAGACTCATTTTCCGAGTGACTTGTTTCTGTTGAAGTCTTATGACATTTCCGCAGGGCTGTCATTCCTGCATAGCAAGCGAATCATTCATGCCGACCTTAAGGGGGTGAGTGAGAATTAGCTTTAGTACAATGTATTTCATGACGTCGTCGTTAAGGTTAATGTATTGGTTGGCGATGATCACCATGCCCTGCTGACTGACTTTGGACTCTCACTCATGCTTGATGATGTCCGCAGCCGTTCGACTGCCACCTATGCTGGTCCGACTCGAGGCACCCTGCGTTGGATGGCTCCAGAATGCCTCAATGGCCACAGGGCAGATGAGTCCTCAGATTTGTACAGTTTGGGTGTGACCATTTGGGAGGTGAGATTCAGAATTCGTCTGTCCAGCATTGTGAAACTCAATGTCTTTCAACTTAGCTATATAGTGAAGAGATTCCGTTAGCTGGTTTCAAGGAAAGCCTCATTCCGTTTCAAGTTGAGATGAAAAAGAAGCGCCCCGAGCGTCCTCCCAATCTCGATCAGGACGTCATTTGGGAGTTGATTCAGCATTGTTGGGCGCATGACGCTTCTCAACGTCCCAAAGTAGATACGGTCCGGCAGTCTTTGAAGCCATACACAAGCTATGCGGGCCCCGATGAATGTATGGACTTTTCAATTGATATCTGAGCAACCTTACACATTTATCTCAGCAGCGTTATCTTCTCCACCATCACTCCTTCAAAGAGTCAGAGAAGGAAACTCTGAAACGACATTTGGTGCTCTCGCCTTGAGTGAACCAACCTCGAAGCCTCGAAATGCTGCAGATACCCAAGCTTGGACTGCTTGGTCTACCCCCGAGCGGCCATCATCCGGGCAAGCCCCCAACAGCCTACGTATCCTCGCCCGACCATGGACTCAGTCAGAGTGGTCTGAGGTTCTCCGGTCTAATCCACCCAGATGGCAACGTGGAAATCCGAATGTCTATCTCGACAGCGTGACATTTCCGGTAGTTCCGACCAAGAAAGCCTACAAGTACCGGCTCATCAAAGGTTCAAAAGACTTAGGTGTTAGGCCTACGTATGCTCTTAACGTCGATGGCTCCCAAACTGTCAATTTTCTCGAATACAACGGGGGATATGGAATTAATCATGCCACTCTCATCAAATTAATTGCTGTTGATCCAGAAGGGCAGGAAGTGTTAGTAGCAATGTCGGACTGGTCCAGTTACCTGTACTCTCATCCGCCCCAGTGGCGACGTGGGCATCCAAATCATTTCATCGATGGTGTAACCTTTCCACGCACTCCGACTCACAAAGCCTATCGCTACCGTGTCATCAAGGGCGTGGATGATTTGGGAATCCATCCCACTCCCCCTCCTGATGCTGGTCGCTCACAAACTATCAACTTCGTAGAATATACTGATGGCCCTGGTATCCCTGACTCGGTTCCCGTCAGTATATTTGCGGTGGATCCGGAAGGGCACGAAGAGTTTGTCGCAGCCTGGGATGCGACACCACCAATCACTGAGTTGCCATTGCCCATTCTCGGAGCGGCCAAGTCGACTCCCTCGGTGGCTCATTCGCACTCTCAAGCTGATTCATCGCAACCCTTTTTGCCGCCGCTTAATCCCCCCTCTTCAACAACTACCACTCTCAGCTCTGAGTCTCCACCTCCTCTGAATCCAACAAAGAACTCGGAACGACGTTGGTTTGAAAAGCGTTTGAACTGGCGCAAGTGATGAAATGGACGATACGCTAAGGAGTATACCTGCACACCCAGTTTCTTCCTCTGCTACTTCGCTCGCATAATATAGTGGTGGTTGTCGATGGTGGGCACGAGGCATCTCTCGCTTCCATGTCATTGCTTGCCCGTAAATCCAACCCTTCTTAATCCATGATCGTTCCTGTTGGAGTCCGGCAGAATGACTGAATCTTCGTTTAGTCTCTCGGGCAAATTTATATCTGGTACCGTCTGCTTGTCAGCTTCACTCTCCGCTCGCCGAGTAGCATCCGACAACCGTCCGCATTGAAGTGTTGACTGCCTCCCTCACTCCTTCAGTGACATTGCCACGCATCATGATGCCCAGCATTTACGGAGAGCGTCGAGTTGTCTAATTTAACAAGGAACACTGGACTCCTCTCCATCAACTCTCAATACAGATCTGTGCTCACCATGCACCTTGCCACTCCTCTAGCCTTACTTTTGTTGTGGCCTTTTGTAAATGCCAACCCTACTCCAACGGTAGATAATTCTGTTCTTTTTCGGGCCTTTCTAGCGAAGCAACCTCCAATAGACAGTGCCAGTCATAACGACACCTCCTCCGACAACGACATTTCAAAGCTTGATTCCACGAGATACTACCTTGTCTTCCTGCGGATCGGCCAGCCCTTGTTCATCGGGTTCTTCATGTATCTCGTTCACCGGACCCCTGACGGTGTGTCTTGCTGTACCGCTCGCGTCCAACTCACATTGAGTAATTGACCAAACCCAGTATGAATCGTGTATCAATACAGATGCCCCTCAGTGTCGCACCAGCTCAAGTGTCCCTAGTAATCCTTACGCTACGACAACAATCACCACGGGTCCTGTAAGTTGAATTCGACTTACGACGAGCGTTGCAGTGATTCACCGTCACTTAGGGAGGAGGCTGTAACGAGGGCAACTACTACACGGCGACAGCCTGTGCTTGCTACCTGTCTTGCAGAGCCGCGTTTTCTGGGGTAAGTTCAATCTTCTTGAAATGGGATATGGTCTTCATATTGCCCCAGTACCGAACTTGTGGACCAATTCCTACTAGTTTCTGAAGTCGCGCGTTTAATCGGCTTGAGTGGTTGCACACTGTGCCTGTCCTTGTAACATACTGTAGGGTTCACAGGTTGTTCAACATAAGTGAAGGCAGAGCTCTCCTGTGGATGCGATCAGTTTCAGTATCTATATGTTTGGGGTTCCCTGCTGTGAATTCAGGCTGCAGTGGAGATGGAAGCATGACGAATGGAACGCAAAAAGCTTATACGGGAGGGCGTATGTATGGCCAACGTGGGGATCGAACCCAAGACCTTCGCGTTATTAGCACGACGCTCTAACCAACTGAGCTAGTCGGCCCACGTCTAATGATGTGTTGATCGATAACATCAGGCTTATGTCCCATGTCTGTGGCTAATCAAGTTTTTCAAGATGCCATAAGTCCCCGAAAGACGGGCAGATTTTCAAGTGGACTATGGCGCAGTTGGTAGATTGTCTCAGGTGTTTGTCTTTTTCCCAGTAGGTTGCCTGTTCGATCCCGGACAAGCGAGCAATGATATATTCACTAAAATTTTCGTTCCGGCCTGCGGCCGGGTGTATATTGACCTCACCTCACACACATACATGTTCTGTGCAACATAGCAATCATTAGGGCAGATGGATTGCAGTAATACAGGCTGAATATGGTAGCAACAGAATCAGCATTGCTGCAGTGAGAAATCTACAGAAATTGAACTAGTGCTCGTGCTAGTCTAGCATTCAGAGATGAGGAATAATGACACTAGCTTCGTAGTACCAAATATAACGCACTGAAGGACCCAGGAATAGAGTGAACGTGGTGAAATGGGGGATGGTGGACAAAAACATGAATATCATGTCGAGATCAGTACGCGGCATGTCAAGTAGGGGCTCGTCTGAAAGCTCTCACCCAGGGCTTTCAGGAGAACC
This sequence comes from Pleurotus giganteus, assembly GCA_032158425.1. NCBI lineage: Eukaryota > Fungi > Basidiomycota > Agaricomycetes > Agaricales > Pleurotaceae > Pleurotus > Pleurotus giganteus. The sequence continues at coordinate 1,783,663 of JAPEHR010000009.1, read as the reverse complement.
CGGGGTCGAAGAAATCGAACAACGCGATCTGCAGTGGTGGGGAAATCAATTTGCAAAGGAAAATGAGGAATAGCGAAGTCGTTTTTGAACGAAACCGGTCATGTAGGGGCTCAAGCGAGAGCCCTAATAAAGGGTTACCTATTACAAGTTGAATCGAACCAATGTGAGCATTCGTTCCCGAGTTATAACCTGACTTTTGACGCGCACCTGATGAAAACCACCACAATTTGGCCCAGGACCTCACAGAACACCCTCCAGACCTTCTATAGTCCATCTAGTCATAACCTGCATCATACTTGGTGGCTGGAGCGAGTCCAGAAAGAAGACAGATGGTAGAGAGATGCCAGGGAAAGCCAAGGACGATACGGAGGTGCTGCATCCACGCGTGGGAAAACGCTACCTAAAGAATCTGCCAATTTCATTGGCTGGTGCCATAAGTCTTGCCATATGCCATATAAGGCATATGGCAGCCACAGGCATAGGCAACGAGCCTAACATATCCACGCGTGGGAAAACGCTACCTAAAGAATCTGCCAATTTCATTGGCTGGTGCCATAAGTCTTGCCATATGCCATATAAGGCATATGGCAGCCACAGGCATAGGCAACGAGCCTAACATCACCAGCTCAGGGGCAATATTAAGGCCTTGTGCAATAATTTATTTATTTCTGCAAATACAATTTGGATGCAATATACTCACTTGCCCTTTTTCTGAATTTGGTCAAGTCCCCTCAGTGAGATCTTCGAAAGTCCTTCTGTTCGACTGTCAGAGTTGAGTCAAGACTCAAGAGACGGCAATTAGGAGTTAGGTCATGCATAACTCACGTGATGATCGCGTTCAGTGAGTTGTGACGAAGCGTGACGACAGACCCCACCTTACGAGTCCATGTGGCTTTCTCTCCGTTTCTCGATTCTGTCAAGATGAGCGACGGTTTCGAGCTACAAGACGAGATACAGTCGTTGCAAGATATTCCAAATTATACCATTCCGAACGAACATGACCCACAAACTGAAGATGTTGAAGGGCTCCTTGAAGGTGAGTCGCGCCCGTCCGTTCAGTTTGTCTTGACCTTGAGTTTGTATAGGTGCCGTTGAGGTCCTGGCCGAAAATTCTGACGCGATTATGAACAGCGAGGTTTTCGACGTCTTTAGGAGCATCTTGAAGTACTCGGATACCGTCCCCAGCCATGTTATGAGCAAATTGCTAGATTCCGTTCTCTCTGGACTTCAATTACGGGCAGAAATGACGATGCGCGATATTGAACAAGAAGATCAACATGTATTCATGGCACATAAAGCCCCGATGGAAATGTTCGCGTTTCTCCTCCAATGGTTCGTCACATCGGCGGAGAGGGTAAAAGCTCCAGGAGATGCCGAGGGCGAGAGTGTACCAGCACCCAAAGCACGGAGAGGTCGTGGAGGGAAGGCTGCGGCAGCCCGCAATGCGCGTCCAGCTGCAACTAGAAGCAAGGGTTCGTGGAGTTGGAGTGATCAGATTCCTAACGTGCTGGGTGTCCTGGCAAAGATCTTGAAGAAGCTCAAAGTAGCGCGTATCTGGACAACAACCTCGACTAAGGATAACTTTATCAAGTGCGTTCTCACTATCCACTCCCTGTTCTCGATCATTAAACTGCAAATAGTTGCCTCACACGACCCGCATACCATGTTGCTGAGAACGAGCAGTATATGAAAGGCTCAAAAGTCCGAGAAGGCGTCTTCCAGGTGATAGCCGTTGCCGTTAAGCACCATACGCATGGCGCCGCCGCGCGTATCAACATCATGCAAAATCTCCAATATTACGAGCATCTTTCCGAATACATGGCGGAACTCCTCAGCTTGCTAGCCACCCAACTTGATCACAGCCAGCTTGGTGACGAGGTCCTGCGTGATATCTCCGCGAAATCGTTCAACGCTCAGGATTCGAAAGGTCCTCGAGCGTTTTCTAAGTTCCTGGTCAAATACGCCGAACTCCTTCCTAGGAACGTACTTAAGCAGATGTCTTTGCTCGTTGACCACTTGGACTCTGAGGTATGCCGCCTTGTTAAATATATGCCCTTGATTAGCTCATCCCTTGGTTCAGGCCTATCCCATGCGTGTCGCTATGGTAGAGGTGATTGGCCTCATCATTCGTGAGCTCGCGTCGGAAGGCGAAAACGCATCACAGCAGACATATCAACAACTTGGGAACCTGTTTGATCTTTTGACCGCACGGATGCTGGACCTATCTTCCTACGTTCGCACCAAGGTCCTTTCCGTGTTCTCGAAGGTTTGCGATCTGAAAACGGCAACATTTCCCAAACAACGGCTTAATATGACGGTTGCCGCTATCAGCGCTCTCGAAGATAAAGCGAGCACCGTGCGCAAGTCGGCAGTAGCTTTGTTGACGAAGTTGGTCGAGACCCATCCGTACGGAAAGATGAATGGGGGCTTCCTGGAGTTGTCCGAGTGGGAGAGGGGGTATCAAGCAGTGAAAGAAGACCTGGCGAAGATCGAAGGCGCCGTAGGGAATGCGATCATACATGACGGCGAGGAGGCTCAAGGGGAAGCCTCGGGTGCAGAGACTGGTGACGGTGACACTGATAAAGAAGGCGAGGGGGCCGAGGATGAGGATGAGGATGGCAGTTCACCGAGAAAGCCCAAGAAAGCAAAGTGGTAAGGCCTTGCCATTCACACTACTAGCACTATTGATCGTCTCCCAGGACCGCGGATGATGACATGGATGTAGATGAAGATGAAGATGTCGAGCCGAGCTCACTGTTCATCGACGATGACGACACTGAAGCTGCCACACCCAAAAAGCCCACTAAGAAAAAGTCAAAGAAGTCCAAGCTCGCGCCAAGGAAATCTGAATTGAATATTACCGCCTTCTCGAATGAAACCGCCGCCCTAGCCGCCTTGGATGAGAATGACCTCCTCCGCAAGCGATTGCAGAAGAAATATTTCTCTGAAGCCCTGCTGTTTATTCGTCATTTGGAGAGCGCAATGGACACCATATGTCAACTTCTAGGCTCGAAAAGTAACGCGGAAGTTCTGGAGGCAATGGATTTCTCTCGTGTTGCCCATGATTACAAACTACCTGGTGCAGAGGTCAAGTTCGTCCCGCAACCCCGTTTAAAATTTATTGACTTCTGTTACAGAAGGGAGTCAAGAAGATGTTACATCTGATCTGGTCGAAGGATAACTCCTCCACTTCCGAAGACGGGAAAGAGCTGAAGGGTATTCGGTCCCGCCTTCTCGAATGCTATCGCATCATGTATATCGACGATGTGCCGAACATGGACGCCAAGTCCCAGATCAATCGTATTGCGAAGAACCTGATTGAGTGCGTTTACAGTTATATCCATTTGCCTTCTTGGCCTCATTGGTTGTCTTTCCAGGCTCACCTACGAAGCCACACTCGCCGAGCTCACTAGTTTGGAAGAGATGATGAAAACGATGATGGGAGAGAATCAGATTGACGAAGCTGTGGTGGCGAAATTATGGCAGGTGTACAGTAGGTCTTCATTGCTTCCCTTATTCTATTCCGATACTGATTGTTGCGCTTAGGCTCTACTCAACCGCTTCCAAAGCCGCAGAGACGTGGTGCCATCATTATCCTAGGGATGCTGGCTCTTGCGAAGAGAAGTGTCGTCACGGATCGCGTCGATACCATCCTCAAAGTCGGCTTCGGTCGCCTGGGCAAGGTACTTTTACCGCAAAGCGCACGACTTTTGGTAGAAGCTCACCATTCCCCTAGCTTGACCTCACCCTTGCCCGGTACTCGTGTCTTGCTCTTCAGCGTTTGAACGGTAGCGCCAAGAAGGTCAAAGGTGCGGGTAGCATTTTGAGATCAGTTGCAGGTGCTAACTTCCTGTGGTATAGGCTCGCTTCTCGACAAGACGCTTCGTCTCGAGATGGACAATGCTATCTTCAAGAAACTCCAGAGCTTTATTCAGGCTCCCAACCGCTCTAAGGAATGGTTTGGTCTCGCTGAACAGATCATCAATACTATATACGCCTTGGGTGACCACCCGGATACCCTCAGCAGTGATATCATCAAGACACTCACTCGTCAGGCCTTTAGTCAGCAGCCTCAGCCTCCAGCAGCTCCATCTGAGAGCCAGGACGAAAACATGGAGAAGGAGGCCGAAGAGAAGGATCCAAATGCGATGGATGAGGACGAGCCAACCCAGGCTAATGATGAGGATGCTACTGCAAAAAATCCGGAGGAATCACAGGCTAGTCAGTCATCCAAGGACACTGGCGACGCGTTGGAGTTGGCGAAGTTACTGTTTGTTGTCGGTCACATTGCCATAAAGCAGATCGTCTTCCTAGAACTAGTTGAACGAGAATGGAAGCGTCAGAAAGACGAGAAGCAGGCTGGTGCGTCGTCTAACGCATACTCCTTTTAACACATTCTCATACGCTGGTTGACATCGTAGCTGAGAAGGCCGCCGCAGGCGGTAGCGGTGCTCACAAGGGTCCCGCTCAACTAGAGGAACTTGATCAAGTGGCTGGAAACGCTGAAGACGAAATCGGCGACCGTATAGCAGAAGTTCGAGAAAGCGAGCTGCTTTACGGGTCGGAGTCCTTGCTCGCCGTTTTTGGACCTATGTTGGTGCACATTTGCGGAAGTCCGCAAAAATTCAAGGTTAGTCATCCCCAGAATTCCTTTCGTCGCTTCTTAGCTCAATCGCCTCTCATAAGAGTCGTACTTTACGTGCTGCCGCGACTCTTTCTTTAAGCAAATTCCTCTGCGTTAGCTCCCAGTTCTGTGACAATCACCATCGCCTCCTCTTCAAGATCCTTGAAATCTCCAGAGATGCCGACATTCGCAGTAACATCGTCATTGCACTCGGTGACGTCGCAGTGTCCTTTAGCAACATCATCGACGAGAATAGCAGCGAGCTATACAAAGGTCTCTCTGACAAGAACATTGTTGTGAAGAAGAATACGTTGATGGTGCTGACGCATCTGATTCTGAATGGTATGATCAAGGTGAAAGGCCAGCTTGGGGAGATGGCGAAGTGTTTGGAAGATGAGGATACGAGAATCGCGGATTTGGCGAAGTTGTTCTTCACTGAACTGGCCACCAAGGATAATGCGATCTATAACAATCTACCAGATGGTGAGTCACTCTTGCTGCATTCTACATGCCGTATTGATGCTCGGACAGTAATAAGTCACTTGTCCAGCGGCGAGCATGCTGTAGACGAAGAGACCTTCCAGAGTACACTTAGATATATCTTTACGTTCATCGAGAAGGTGCGTGTTGTCTTGTTGCACCCCATGTTTATTAAGCATCGCCATCTTATAGGAAAAGCAAGCTGAGAACATCGTTGAGAAGTTATGCCAGCGTTTCCGCTTGACGGAGGACCCAAGGCAATGGCGTGACGTTGCTTTCTGCCTTTCTCTCTTGCCATTCAAGTCCGAACGCTCAGTCAAGAGATTGATCGAGGGCCTTCCTTCGTATCGTGACAAGCTTCATGAGGAGACTGTCTTCGCCAGGTTCAATGAGATCTTGCAGAAGGTATGTATCGTGGTCTGCAATGTGTATCTTGGTTTAACTGGTTGGCTCGGCTAGGCTCGTTCAAATAAGTCGTCAAATAAACCTGATACGGAGCTTGACGAGTTTGAGACGGTATGCAGCGTTTCATCTTTACCGTGACGATCCCTTACTTACGCTACTCCTTGTCATGTAGATCTTGAACGAGCATAAGCGTCAAGGCGAAGAAGACAAAGCTCTAGAGAAGCGTGTAGAGAGTAAGAAGAAGAGGGCTAAGAAGAAAGCTACGAGGAAATGTGTGTGACTCTTCGTGTTTTCACGCCGTTTGCGAACTGACCCGGTCCTTACAGCAAACAGAAAGAAGGCCCCAGTCGATGATGACGGTGAGGATGATGATTGAAGCACGGCATATGGTTGGCGTATTGCATCGTATTCTTGATGACCTGGCTTGGGTTTCGTTGATTATTTATCCCTTATTTTGTTGAATACGTTACTGTATCTTATTATACTTCCTCATCATCGTACTTTGTAGACTACCACAGAATTTTTGTATCGACAATGCTTGTGTAGCCCCTGAGCTCGTCCCTTTATTGTCAGTTCGCCGCTATTTCCACCCCTCGTTCGTCTGGGCCCATGTCGAACGTCCTATTCCGAGACCTTGTGAAGCCATCACACTCAATGGTAAGCTTCAGTACTACCTTCTTGGCTGCGCATTTCCTCACAGTTGTATCGAATGCGCTTCATCCTTTGCTGTGAGCATATGCACTAACTGGATCTTGTGTAGATGATGCTACGAACGACGGCGAGAGGATAATACTTCTATACATCAGTGCTCTCAGAACCTCACGCTGCAGCCTCGTGTCGACAAAGCCCACTCACGTTCTTGTTCCATCAATGTCTTCTATTCGACAATTAAGCTTCTGCGCAGCACTGGGCGTCTCGTCTTCACTGTCGCAACTACCCAACATCGTCCTGACTTTGTCTTCCGATGTATGACGAACCTATCCACCCGTGCGCCGAGCCTTGTACGCTCGACCCCATCGCCGAAGCGGCAGTCATTCCCCCCAGTACGAGTAGCAACGCATTTGAGCTCAATTTCAACCGTCTGCCCTACATCGATTCCCATCTTTATGGCGCGTGTACGTCCCTCAGTCGGACGTGCATCAACTCCGCCTTTCCTGGGGCTGGGTTTGACGCGATTACGGACGACATTCCTGTCGCAGACTTGCCCCTCGTTGGTGCAAAGTTCTCCCTTCCCTGGCGCCGCGAGGATGTTGGTAATGATGAACGACCTGATGGACTCAAGTTCATGCTGTTCGTGTGTGGAAATCCAGCGTATGTTCTACGTCATTCTGCACCCCCTGCCGTCTTGTGACGATATAGCCAGTTTCTTCTCGATTCAGAGTGGCTTGATGATCACAGAAGATGGGACCCGTCTCGCCTTCAATGTCGACGAGTACACTACTGGTATGCTCAGTCACAGCTTCGCATCAAAACACCCTAACGCTACCTAGGTCAACTTCTTTATACGGAGATCCAATCACTCAACCTCGCCGGTGTCGTCGATTTAATAGCGAAGGCTCTCAATGCTGCTACACCCAAGCTTCCACGAGATACCTTCGCAATCGAGCAAATTAAAATAGGCATCTCCCCTTTTGGCGCCAGCTTTTGTAGCACGGATTTTCCCAGCGGATGTTCTTTTGAGACAGAGATGCTTTTATTCGGAAAACGAGCGGGTCTTTCCTTTAGTGAGTGAACCCTCCCATATAGCGTCCTCTGACTGATATCCCGTGTAGTCGTGGACAGAAGCAGAGTTTCATTATGTAGTGCGGTCGACGAATTCACGCTCGGTCCTCTTTCAGTCTGTGGTACACTCATTCCTCGTGCAGTCTTCGAATGTGATCTAGGCACCGCAACGCAGCACCTCCTTGTCGATGGCTCTGTGTCTTTATTCGCAGCAGAAGGAACTATGCGCATCCTTGTGGATCTGTTGCCTAGTCCTAGGTTGGATATCTTCGCGTGCGTGACTATAGAACATCCAGCCGCATATCTTGGTTTCGAGTGATGATTTGTACAGACGAACTAAGCTATCGGACCTTCTACTCCTCCAGGTCAACAACGGGCTTGTCGGCCCTCTCACTCTCAGCAATCTTCGTAACGTTGATTACGTTTTCGATACTCGGTTTGAGCAGCGGATCCTCCAGCGGCTTCGGGAATCCACTGCGCGCATTACATCTCAGGCGGCTCAAGACATTTCTGATCGTGAAGACGCGGAAGCATCGCGTCTGCGGAAGGGCAAGTTTAGAGCAACGTCTGACTCCGATCCTTCGCAGCCTCCTTGGAATGAGAAAACCAAGCGTGTTATCTCTGCGTACATCGAGAATATCGACAAGTTCCAAAATAACATCACTGCAGCGCAAAAGGACTATGATGGAGCTATGTCCAAGGCGCAGGATGCTCTAGACAAGGCCAATAGTGATCGCGCTCATGCGCTTAAGTCTGCAAAGCTAGCTCTTCTCGACGCCCAGCGGGATATGGTGGACAGCATCGAGGCTGCTCAACGTCGCGTTGACGATGTACAAAAGGAACTGGATGCTAGTTTCGGCGCAGCCCACCAAGCTATCGACAACGCTCGTAGCGATGTTCGAAGCTTACGAAATCAAATCAACGACGTCTATAGCAAGATACATGACTACCAGCGTGCTGAACCGTCTGAATGGAGGAAGAGGGCTGCTATACCAGGGCTCTACACGGCTGCAGCCACCCTTGAAGCCTCGAAAGCTACTGCGGATGGAGTCCTCATCTCGAGCCAAGCCGTCCTCTCGTCGTCGAACTATGTTATCAAGATGACAGCTTTTCAAGCAGCTCAAGCAGCTCTAGAAACAGCCAAAGCGAGCGGAATGGCTGGAATAGCGACAGCTCGTGGCGCTCTGCTCGCTGCCGATGCTGCATCTAAATTGGTGGTCGATGCTGCAAAGGTCACAGTTGAGACCACTAGACTTGGGGTAGAATATGTTGCCTTACGAGGTGCAAAGGGTGCGTTGCGCTTTTTCAAGTCGCTCAACGGCAAGGCTTTCCAAGCGGCTATCAAGGTATGTTATCGACTCGTCCAGGACTATCATCCCCTGATGTAATTAAGGCAATAATTCGCGTTCTACACGCCGCCACGCCACTATATACCGCTGTAAGATGCGCTGCTCGCTTAGCTCGAAAGTTGGGGGAAGACATATTGCTTCTGGTTGGCCGCGTTTTAGTATTCGCGATGTCTCTTTTTGACATCCAAGTTGTCCGACTATCAGGAAGCTTGCGGGGAATCATTGGTATGGGCGGGGAAATGTCGAAGCCGCTGTTGCTGTGCGTCGAGGGTATGATCGCGTGTCACCCAGTCCGTCTTCAAATCGGAGGCAGGCGGGACTCAGTTTGATCCCCATATTCTTCGGGAGCTGGGTCTGGATTCACTAAGTATACCGAGCGTTCTCCTCAGCGGTTTTCTCTGGTTCTCGTGTGTATACCAAGTGCCATTGTAGTTGTCTTATTGACGTATGCAATCCACAGAAATATGCCGTCGAATGAGTGTCCTTCCCGGACTTTCATCGGGGGAGCATATGCTGGCGCTCAAACTACCTCTGCTTGACACAGACAGCGAGATTCCTTGCCTTCCAACTGCTTCGGTCGGTACAATGAAGCTCACAAAGACAACTAGAAGGGAGGAGCGGCTCGAATCAGAAAGCCATTCTCAATGTGGGCTTCCTAGTACGGTGGCTCCCTGCATCTGATGTTCCTACCTTACTGGAAAGGTATTGAATATTGAGGGATATAAGGGCCCGGAATCCAAACTTGCAAGATCCATACCGACGAAAGTCAATCTGGGCCTGCCCTGCCACGATACGACTATGGATCTCCCGACGGGCTCAATCTTGGCGCCGAGGTTCAATGTTCAATTCCTGTTCTGTTCGATCCAAGCATTCCGGCTAATACTTATCTCTAGACTCTACTTTGTGTGTTCGCTACTTCGGCCAATTAGACATCGAGGTCCTTCCCTCCACGTCTAAAGCCAGATACATTTATACACCAATGACAAGATCATTGCTGCGTAGCTTCACGGATGCTGAAGGTACTTTATTCAGAATGTTAGTCGTACGTCGTGCAACTGTTAGTTCTGTGCGACGACGAGCACAGTTAAAGTTTTAAACCTCGTTACCAGGTTGCGGACTCCGCTATGAATTGGAACCCTGGGAATACTTTCCCGGAGGAAGTCATTCACCGACTCCGCAAGACACTCCTTTTGCTTCCCTCCTGTCCGCCTTCTACCTCGCGCCCACATCCTTGAATCCGCTAGCGAAAATTTGCGAGCCAAGCCACCCACAACTCAACGTCGAGACCTCGCACTGTGACACTCATCACACTAATGAAGGACTGTGTGAGAGATCTATACGGATCTATATTGAAGAAATTCGGTCCTGACCGATACCGAGGGACTAGGATATATGCGGACACACAAGAACAAGTGGTAATTTGACCTTTTAGGCTCGATCGATTTGTTCATGTTCAGAACTGTACAGACCCCGTCGCGACCGTCGTCTCGCAGGGCAGCACGGTTTTTCTTCGGAAGCATCCAGTGACACCTTCACTGCGATGTTTATGGTCCTCGTTCGCATCATCCTTCCTTCTAATACTTCGCATTCTTGAAGGATTTAACCTGTCCTTTCCGCTTTAGCCTCTGAAAGGCGGGCCCAGCCATGCCATCCGAGTCATCTGAATCGTATGTAATAGCTCTAGAGTACGTGTTTGCTGCCATCGTCTTATTCCTGGCATGGCATACTGACGACGTCACGTTTTCCGTAGGATATTATTGACGTCTTCATGGCTAAACGCCATGCTCTACATGCTGGAAATCGTCTTTGTCTGGCGTTATTTTACAAAATTTTCTTCTGATCGGCCGGCCCATCATTATCTCGTGTGCATGGCCCTTCTCTTCGACACCATCTCAACCGCAGCCGTCTGTGCCAATGTCTGGCTGGTAAGCAGTCAAGCTAGCGTTTTTCGACTGCTGTAGCTGATCACACGACCCCATTCCATCGTTCTACCTCACTACTTAGTACCTTATTACACTCGGCAGTGGGTCCCGCCAGTTCAGTTTTCGTAGCCACCTAACTTAACGAACATCAGCCGATAGACAACCGACGTCACAAATGTGGCCTCTACCCACGATGATCATCTCTAACGTGGGCTCATCCGTGCTCGAGCAAGGCTTCCTTATTTATCGGTTCTGGAAGCTGCGCGACGCGGGTTCTCAGCTCGACTCTCCGCCTTACCATTGTCAGACTCGGATACTAAACATCCTGTCGACTGGATTTCTTGTGGTTTTGGTCTTAACGCATGTGAGTACAAGTGATTACTCGGCATTCACACAAGATCAACTGAACGGATATTCAGACAATATTTGGATTAATCTCTGGAATATATTTGTCTATCCATCCTGAATTCGCCAAAAACCTCGCTGTGACCGCAACCACGTAAGCTAAGCCTCAGAATGTTTAAGGCAATGCGCTGACGATTGGCCAAGTGTATCTAATTGCACTAGTGCGGTGACTGATGTAGCCATCGCGATAGCTGTTGTATGGCAATTGCATGCTGTGAAATCTTCGTTCCACGCTACTCAAAGGTTCATCTTCATTGTTCGGTGTCTCCCGTCGACATACTGAAAGCAGAATGTTCAGTTTAATCCGTCGTCTTAGCTTTAATGCGATAGCATCCGGGTTTTGCGTCGCCGCATGCACTCTGTTGATGATGATCCTCTTCCTCAAAAGCTCGTCTGGTACGTTACGGTCTTTCTCTGTCACTGTGCAGGATACCAATTCAACCTTCGTCGCTCCAGCCTTCAACATCTTCTTCACCATCCTTGGCCGTTTGTATAGTATCACGATCCTGGTTAATCTCTGCACCAGGCGTAGACGACGCCAGACCGATCCAAACACTTCCCAGTCTTCCGTGGAGGAGCCCGCTACTCTAGATTTAACGTCAATAAGTAATGTGGTTGGCATTCTTTCGCTCTAACCCATTCCTTATCCGACTTCTAGATGTTCAAACATCGTTGGCCTACAGCTCAGCCGCCAACTCAGAGGTGGTCCGGGAAGATGCCAGGCATGTCAAGGTCAGTGGTCCGGCTCCACAAGGATATAGGTCTTAACACGTCTCCGTTCTACTTCAGACACAACACACAACCAACGCCGACTCCCTAAACCCAACCAAACATGCTAAGGGCCACCGTTTGGATTCACTGAAGCGGGGGCCGACATGAACAATCTGATGACAACACTACTACTTCAAGACCCGCGCATACGCTGTCCGATTGTTCGGTGTACTTAGGTTATATAATCTCTCAGGATAATACAACATCAATTAGCAGGTAATCTTACACTCGCTTTGCGCCGCTTTCTCAGCACTGCTCGCTTTACTTGCATTGCACGTCGGCATCTTCTAGTCATCGCATAATCCGGTGACTTATGAAACTGTCTCCCATTCCGCGTGTATTCCATCGGTCACCTGTCTGAAGCCTTTTCAGACGTAGCGTCGCCCGCTTGGCCTTGAGTGAATGGTGCAAGTGGTGCGCTGTGGTCCTCAATGACCGACGCAAGGCGTTCCACGACGAGGGGGCGGTCTACAGTATCTTTGGACGCAAGTCGTTGCTCGTCTACGTTTGTTTGTCAGCCGACCGGCTCTCCGTTCAAGGTTGGTAATCTACTCACAATACGGATTTGTTCCCAATGTTACCTTCTTGTTCTGCTTTCGGTTCAAATAACTGTAAAACCCTCCTAGGCCTACAATGACTGCTGTCATCCCAAGCATGATACTCTAGTAAGTGTTGTCTCAGTTGCTTCCCGTTCTAAACCGGGGACGTTAGCCTCACCTTTGCCCCTGTGGTAGGATGACCCGCAAGGTTTGAACTACCTGGGTGAGGTATTCCAGAGAAGCTCGTGAATACCATTGATTTATAAGTAGAATTCAAGCTAGGTTGAGACAAAAGCTAGCGGTGTATCCCTTGGTGGACGGCAGTTTATAAGCTCCCCTGTTTGGCGTCCATGTGACTCGCAATGACGTCTTCGCACCCAATTTGGCATCAAAGTTGCCTAATCGGTAACCGCTGGGGCCGTCCAAAATATCGCTCAAAAGCGGACTGAGCAAGTGTCGCTCGCTAATCTAATATAGGTCTATGAAACACACATCACGCCGTTCAAATGCATAAATTATTTCTCTTTTCTGCCCTCGGCTTCCATCTCCTTGCTCACCTTATCCTTCCAATGCATTGGCGTCTTCTCGTAGCTATCTGCATAATCTGGAGACTTGGTGTAAGCCTTCCCGCTATTGTCGCTTCTTCCGCGTTGTGGAGTAGGTTGCATAAAACGTCCCTCCAGCCCTCTTTGAGTCGCGCTTTTAAACTGTTCAATGGTCGAGTGGCCGCTGTTATTGTCTCTTGTGATAGGAGGGAGTGGGACACTGCGCCCGTCAATCGCCTTGAGAGGTTCATCTGCGGCCCCGGAATTGGCTAGGCGTTGCTCATCTATGGTTGGCTTAGCGCTAGTATTGGCTCTCATTGCATGACTCACGATAAGCATCCATTCCCAACGCTGATTTCTTGTTTTGCTTTCGATTCAAATAACCATAGAAACCGCCTAGGCCTATAATAACGGCGGTCATTCCGAGTATGACGCCCTACTCGTTAAAACTCAGTTCCTTGATTGAGCAGTGAGAATAATAAGATTAGCGGCACCTTTGGACCCGCAGTAGGACGACCTCTAGGATTCGAACCGCCCGCCGCTTGGGGTATTCCAGAGAAGCTCGTATTCACCATGAGGAATTTTATGGGAGGAAGGACTGTATAGTGGATCAGGACTTCAGGTCGGGGACGGTTGAAATCGGGGAAGCGTCTGATCAGGTATTTAAGTTCCTTCACCCATATGACGTCGTGAAGATACTTTGAGACGCCAGATCTCCAGACTTTGGACAGGGGTATTGATCGGATAGAGATCGCCAACTCCAGTTCAGCTGCGACAGGAATTTTGTAGAAAATAGCCAATGTCCCATCCGTGACGATGCCCGGGATGGTCTTCTTGGGCAAGATGGTTAGTCCTGAAGAAAGTCGATGACCAGGGACATACCCAGGACCCGGTCGGGGAGGCCAGCATCCCCCCGCACTGCATTGTTGTAAGTAGCGGAGTCTTCTTCTTTGATAGTGTCAGTACCCCCAGAGCGCTTGTCTTCTCGAGCGAGCATGGTGATGCTGCGTTGCAAATATTCGATAATGCAGATGTCTGGAATATATTCCTTCCATTCCCTGCAGATTAGAAGGGGGAGGTCTTTGCGAGTGCTAGCCACGCGAATGCCTCTCACGAAACCAAAAGTTCGACGGCAAGAGTCGACTATCGTTGTCTCATTAGAGCGTGGAAACATAACGAAGTCGGGTATGGCCACTACCGTGGCGTTCTGCTCACCCACCGTGAGGCTTGCATCATTTATTTGTAGGAGCTCTTCATCAACAGCTGGCTCAGGTAAGGCGTGCAGGCCCAAGAATGCCGGCGCAGCTTGGTCGATGGCGGTGATGTTGTATGTGTCGAGATCGGCTGTCGTCCAATCACTTCCAGCTTTCGCAGAGCGATTGAGATTTGCCGTGCAAGGGGTGAAAAAGGGGACAATTCGAGTCAGGGGCTGCTCGCGTGCCACGTGATGAGTGATTACTGTGACGGCTAGTTGCTCGCCGCGGCGTCCGAGTCGATCTGAGCCTCCTCCCATCGCACCCCAGTCCAGCATGACAACGAAAGCAATTCGCGACTACCTCACGAAACAGCTGTTCATAGAGAAGAATATCGTTCGTGGTAGACGCTTTCTTCACTGCCGTCTTGAGTAACCCAGTGCCGTTAGGTCAGCTATCGCTCCCTCAGCAGAGTGTTCTTCATCCACGTCAACGCTGCTAAGAAGTGGGCGCAGAATATATGCTTTGATGAACGCATTTAACCTCTTTGGACTTGAATAGTGAGCTCGCTGCGTTCCACGCCCAAACCCATGGAGAATCGTCAACCCGAACGTACCTGCTCAGTGGCGAGCTGAAACCACAGCAATATTCGTATAATGATGATGGTTTTCAGATGGAAGCTGATGATTATGGGATGGGTGATGTTCTAGATGAGGATGACATGGACATTGAAGAGGACAGCGAAGAGCCTCTGCAGACAGGGATCATGCTGGTTTCCGAAAACGATTTGGATGGTGCGCTGCCAGGCCGTCTAGTGACATCACCCTCACTGAAATTCTTATTAGATCAAAAGGAGTATTTCGAGCATGTGTATGAACAGACTATTCAGTGTCTCTCACCATCCCCACTACACGTACGTTACCGCTTCTTATCGGCTCCATTTCTTGACTCGGAGTCCAGGATGGAGACTTACTCTGTCCTCTGACTGAGGAAGTTTGGCAAGTTGACTCTACACAGAAAGGCGTTGACCATTTCCGAGCCTTTGGTCGTGTGATCGGGAAAGGTATCATTGTAAGGTTTCAAAGCCGCTTTGCATACCTGTCCTCACGATCGTTGCTGTAGAATAAGGTACCTGAACGACCACAACCTTTCCCTCTCCAGCCTCCACTGCACATCGTGCTCAAACGAAAACGTGAGCAGATGGCCCGTAACAAAGCCAAAGCAGAGGCGGAGGCCGCAGCCGCCGCAGCCGCAAAACCAGAGAAGCCCGCAGAGAACAGGGCTGCCACGGAGCAGGGTGCGAATAAACGTAAGCCATCAGGAAAGCTAGACTTTGGCAAAGCGAAGACGAAGGAGATGAAAGAGAAGGAGAAGGCTGAAGCTACAAAAGCCAAGGCAGCGGCCAAAGATGCCAACAAACAGACTCGACCCTCCAAAAAGGAATGGAATCAAGAGGCTGAGATTGCCTTCTTCCGTACTGTATGTTCGTCATTATGCGTATCCATAACCCTGACATTGCGTCCATAGAAATCGGATACTGCCGCTAAGTCATTAGCTGCATCTAAGGACTCGAAGCCAGGTGCTGCCCCTACTGAGCAACCGAAGGTTACTTCTCTTGGTGGTCCCTCTGTAACGCGATGCTAACACGTCTTAGCAGAGGGGCATAAAGCGAAAGTCCCCTGCAAGGGTGAACTCCGATGAGTCATCAGCTGATGAAGCGAACCCTCCCGCCAAAGCCTCGACCAGCAAGGCTTCAGGACTAAGACTTCACAAAGGCGCTGTTTTGTCGGACGAGGAAGATGCTATCATCCCTCCTTTGAACACTCGTCTCAGGAAAGGGAGAGTACCTTCGGCAGCATCGTCTGTCCCGACTTCGGAGCCTCCAAGTGACTCTGACGCTGATGAAGCAGGATCAGAAGCGGAGCGCCAGTTGAAGGCTATGATGGACGTCGATGATGGTAGGCCTTCCCATATGTACGGCACTTGTCAATTTACCTATTGTCTACTCTAGACAAGGTCGAAAGGGTGACGCGTGATCCCTCTAAGAAGAAATCCGAAGATGATGACGCCGCCGCTTCCCAAGCGGACGAGGATGAAGACGTTGCGATGGATATCGACGATGTGGCCAAGCCCAAGCCCAAACGGCGGACATACACGAAGGCACCAATCGGTAGTAATGGGCTGAAGAAAAAGCGCGTGCGTAAAACAGAGCACATTGTTGACGAAAAGGGATACATGGGTGAGCCAGCTTTCATGCTCCTAAGCCTGTTTGACCATTTCGAACAAACTCTCTCGGGTTTAGTCACAAGGGATATCGATGCATATGAATCTGTTGACGAGGCCGAAGCCCCGCCTGTCAAGAAAGGCAAAGCCAAGGCAGCGTCGAAGGAAGATGAGGTGAAAGACCAGCCTCCTGCTCCGGAACCTGTGAAACAAGCACCGCCGCCGAATGAGATCGAAAAGGATGAGGCGCCGAGCAAGAAAGCGGCGGCTACGAAGCCATCCGAGGCTAAGTCTGGAAACCGCAAAATTCTAAAACCTGGGGGGTCGAGCGGGGCTAAGGCCAAGAAGGAAGTCAAGAAGGGTCAACCGAATCTTATGACGTTCTTCTCCACCAAGCCCAAGCCATAGAGAGTACCGAGTTCAATACGATAGGAATGTATGTTGTCCTAATTCTCCTCAGAAGATGAGACGATTGCTCTTAGCTAGTGGCTGAGCAAGTGCTCCTGGAAGCAAGTATAATCCGTGTCCAACAAGTGACCTCTAATTGTGTCGGCCATTATCAGTCGTGCTTCGTCGCGCGTCGGTACGCCTAATCGGAGAGCTTTCAGGTTCGGGAGGAAGCCATTTGGCGACGGTGACGCCAGGAGACGCATGAACTTGTTCTCAATCGCTCTCCGACTCTCGCCCTCGAGGTATAAGCACTGCAGGTCAGGCGTAAGACTGAGAAGGTCCACCAGCGAATCCTCGTCGGACGGACACCACTTGATAAGGGCAAGCTCGCCCAGACTACAAGATGAGCGGCGTATGAGAGAACTGAGGATCACCGATGGATCATACTCTGTCCACTCTGTACCCAGAACCTCGAAGCGGAATGTCCGGAGCGCAGGTAAGGTGAGATTTTGGAAGAATTGGGGAAGGTGAGCTGGGTCGCTGCAGGCCGTTCGGAGTGTGAGATGTCTGAGATGTGCGTGGTTGAGCGGCAGGACGAGAAGGGGTTGGAGGGAATTAAGGGTTACGTTCAGTGAGGTGAGATTAGGGTAGTTGGCGAGAACCCAATACATATCCCGAACCAGATCCCTCAAGGTATCACTCAGATGAGTGATCTGGTGCCGGGGGAAATTATGATGGTATGCTTGTTGTGGGTATCCGGCGAAGTTAAAAAAGGCTCGAAGAAGGGGTAACTGGATTTTCGGGTGTTGTAAGAGGCGGAAGAGGTGACGGTTTGGTTCCACTAGTGTTTTCCATCGCGATGCTTGCGCGAGAAGCTGGGGTTCTATTTGCAAGCCATGACAATGGATGGTGAGTGGGTAATCCTTGGATCGTGTAAGGTAGAGATCGAGGAGGGATGGATGCAGGCCGGAGACCGGGGAGGCCCAGATACGTCTGTCCGAGATGGCTATCTGCCGCCAGCGATGGCATACGTGTGTGATAGCTAAGGGAAGTTGTGTCGAATATTCAGGGGGATCGGGCACACAAAAGAAAAATATTTCGGCCAAGACCTCGTCAGGAAGGTAATTCATCGGAGAGGCCTGATTTTTCAGGTTTGCGCTCTCGAGAGCTAGGGACACACGGGTGGCTTTGAGTCTCTTCAGTTGAGCTTCGAGGAGCTCGATTTGCCTGTCCAGCAAACACAATTTGTCATCGAGCTTGCTCGCAGCGTTCTCCAGCTTTGCGACGTCTTGCTTCGTCAGAACTCCATTGCGAGAAGAGATTAGTGCATTGTCAGCGGGGAGGTGGGATGGATGTTCGTTTGGAGTGATGCCGGCTAGGAAGCCGCAGGACGCGAAATGGCATTCTGAGACGCATTCCGGGCGCATAATGCATACAGAATGCGAGATACCAAGTCAAGCCCAATGTCGTAGATTTGTTGAATTCGAATGAGCTGTGGGATCGCGAGCTTGGATGACATCGCGAGAATTTGCAGCCCGCGGAATGACGGTCCGTCAAGCCGAGGGAAGGTATCTCTCACGTGTTGCTAGTTCAGGAGGCCCCTGTTCCCTCTGACATCATTTGAATAGTTGTGCCAAAACACATCCTATTCTACATTCTTGTAATAATGGCACATCTAGTTCGCTCTGCAAAACCTGGGAGCTACTGGACGAAATCTGATCTCATCGCGTACAACATTACCATCGTTGAACAGGATGCCACCACCTTCTTCGGCATTCCCGCCCTTCCCGACCCGAGCGTTGACCCAGAAATCCTGGAGATAGATGCGGGAAACATCGTCTTAGGTAGCGACAACGCTACGCTAATCGTGCGGCTCAACTACGCCATGGCTCCAGAAGCTCAAGACGCCGATGTAGTCGATTTTTCCATCCCACTTCTCAGGTCCCTTGGTATCGCGGGCTATCCCCGTGTACCTAGGATCTACCAGGAGCTTCCACTCCTCATCTGTGGGCAAAAGGAGCGCGCAATTACGGATATCTGCCTTATGGATGCTCCACAGAACAAGTTCGTGCTCATTCAACAGTGCTTCGCCAAGGTCTACAGTGCCCGAGTGGCGGAAGCCCGGTTGGTTGCATCAGCAGTTGCAATGTTCACATACAATAATGAACGCAGAAAGGCTGCTGACCTTCCTGCAGATGCGTCTTGCGTATGTATCTACAGCTGCCGTTGACCCTAGTCATGACTACTAACCATATCCTTCGGTAAGACTGTCCCGGGCATCATCATGGTTGGGACATCGCCGACTTTCTATAAAATCCCTGTCACTGGAGACCTCGAGTATTCGATCTGTCACGGTCTCTACCCGGGAAATACCACTGAAGTGGCAAAACATGAGCCTGTCGTACCCCGCCCCGATATTCGCTGGTATGACGGAATGAGACCTCTTGACACACGTGGGGAGATTCTAAAATGCTACGAGGCATTCAAAAGAGTCATTGGCATCTGAATTACATCGATTACATTGCTAACATGATATGATGACTCAAATTAGCCAATTACTGAAACATCCATTGTATTGGGCTCGCTCCTCAGCATTCCAACAGCATCCTTCTCCACGATGTCCTGTTGGGCGTTGAGGAGAGTTGTTTTGTTCAGGAGGCCCCTGTTGCAGTTAAAATTGCATAGTATCCTTCGAATCTCGTTCGCTCTGTAAGAGTTGCGAGCGACTGGACGAGAGTTGATCTCGGCGCATGCAACAAAACCATCCACCGAACAAGATGCCCCGACCTTCTTCGACGTGCTCACCTTGCCAGAGCATCAAGACCGTAACCTCTTCCTGGCACTCCAACAGGTGATCTGTGTCGCATGCAAAGTAGAAAACAGGACAGTGCGACGTATGGCTAATAGAGGTAAGGGTATGTTCAAGGCTGCAAACGGAATTAAATGACCAAGTCCTTCTCAAAGCATTCGGGTTGCAAGATTTCAAAAACGACATTGTCCAAGTCCGAAAAGCCATCAAGACCTTATCGACGTTCTTCCACTTCCACCTTTCTTCCTACTCCATTCCCTGTCCACTTCCCTAGCCTTCATCCTCTGCTGTCTCAAGTTCGTCATCATCTCCTTCGCCACAGGCGACAGCTCTGATGAGGACGCGGGAGAGGGCGCCATTCCCGCCGGCGGTCTAAACATACTAGGTGTCACGGCAGTCCTAAACAGCGACGGTCTCCCAGATGAATTGGATCGCATCGGCGTGAAAGGAAGGGACGCAACAGCGGCGAGCCCGCTCCCTGACATAGCGGAACTATTCTCCTTCTCGAACTGCGTAGCAATCGCTTGCGCCAAAAGGTCTTTGCCGCTGTCGTTCCTGGATGGTCTTACGGGACGACGGAAAGAAGCCTTGTGCGCAGCAGGATCTTTCTCGAAAGAAACGTCGACGACCGATATCTGAGACGAAGTTCGGCTTTCAGAGCGTTTGTGACGGGATGGTACAGCAGTGTAGTGATCCCCGGAGGACGCCCGATTGTGATGACCAGCCGAGGAATGGGTAGAATTGTTGGTGTTGGACCTTTCAACAAGCATGGGCCGTGGAGGAGGGGGACGACTTCTACTTGACCTGCGTCTAGTGCCAGGAGCCCTAGGTCCTCGAGGAATTCGACTGGTGGGAGGTTCAAATGGATTGTCGCAAGGCGTAGGGGCGGTTACTATGACCTTTGTAGGACCATTCATGATGACCTTGATCTTATGCAGAGGCGTAACTTTATCATCGTCGTTTGCTTTGTTTTGGGTATCAGCGCCAGGCTGTTCGTATTCATTAACTGGTTGATTGCGAGACAAAAGCGGGGAAGTATAAGAATTTCTTGAAGGCGTGCGGGGTATATTTGATGAATGCAAGATTGATGTGCGAATGACGGAGGAGCGGGTATCCATGGTTTGGGGTATATGAGAGTCTACGGATGGTGTGGCAGATTCTGTATCGAAAGACGTATTATCGGAAAAGTGGGATCGTAAGTGAGATTGGTCGTCTGAGGGAGAGCTAAAAGCACTCGGCAGCTCGGGTAAGGAGCGTTCGTTGATATCGTCAGTGCAACGGGATTGTCGTTTGCCGGTCAAAAATCCGAAAATTTGAGAGGCGCGTTGAGGTGTGGAAGGGTTGGATGCCTGATATGGGGACTTATCCAAGGCCCGGGAATGTTCGTCACGGAAGGACTGGTCGGCAACGCTGCTCAGCTCAACCTCCATTGAGGAAATCCCGGGGTGATCAAGATTATTCATAGAAAGATCGTGGTCGGTAGCGAATGAGGGTTCTTGCTGAACATGACTTTGTATCGATGGTTCGTTAACGAAATGAGCGTCGGGGTCGTTCGGGGTGCGTAAACCATATGAAGATGCTGATGAGATGCTCTCTGTCTCGCTGTGAACATAATAACTAATAAGCGACGGTATTGATTCGAGACACAGGATGACCAACCCTAAGAACCGCTCGGCCCATGAGATGTCTCCTTCAACTGTGCTGTACTCGGTATTTCGATTACGCGAGCCAGGTGGGGGATTGCCAAGCAGCTCTCGTAACGTCGAGCCTGCCCTCTTAGTCTGAGGACGTCCTTCCGGAGGCGAGTTAGAGAAGGCCTCATCCGGTAGTCTCCCGTGCTCATCATACAGATCAATGAGACTAGCAACGGATGGATCCCTCCTGAGTCCAAGCAAATGGACGTCGGTCTCGCGGGGCGTTGGGTCCGAGCCAGCGCTGCTAGCGCCAGGCGAGGGCGTCTCATCCAGGCCGCGGTTGGCATCCGGAAACTCCGTCACGGCGTGGTGTCTACGTCTGTGGACTGTAACAGAATATGTACCACGCTGGCTAATGCTGCTGCTAGCGATGCTAACGGACGACGCAGCGGGCGTTTGAATCACATCATTTATCGGATGTGCTACGCAATTGTTAGTCTCGGGGTCGCCATAAAGTAAACTATGAACCTACGCAGCGGAGAGAGAGAATTATAGTCGACTTCGGACATCACGGCATAGCGAGATGAGGATGAGCGCAGTAATCTACTGACAGCTTCTTCTTGGTCCTCTTCAATAGGCTGAAGGGCACCGGTTTGAGTTCTAGCGGCACTGGACGGTAACGGCGTTGGGTTGCTAATTGTAGGCCTATTCTTCTTGCTTCCAACCGAGAAAAGTCGCTTGAGGAAGCCCATGTCGTCGCTGCGCTAATCGTCAATTCGGCGTGAGTTCGTGAATGGTGTCGCTGCGCCCGGATCGTTGGTCGTGGAGGGAAGTTGACAATTTCGAGACCGCCAGTAGGTTACAACATCGAACAAACAAGTGCAAGCAATCGCGAGGACCATGTGATCTACCCCTAAAGTCTCGTGCCTGGGCAAGATACCTATAAGCGCTCAAGCGCTAGCTTGTTCAAACCGTGCAGTACTGGCACGGTGACAGGCTCTGGTGTCGCCGTCATCAAACGTCACTGGAATGAGCACCTCTTTACCATCTCACCTCATAGAAAACAATGGAAGCACCGCCAGAGACTTCTGCATGTTCGAGCGAAATCTCCTCTCCCACCTGAAGTTCGCGCTACTTCTCTCTCTCTTGTCGTCTTCCATGCTCCTTCACGCACGCCTCGTTCCGGACCCCAGTAATAACGAACCACAAACAGGTGGTTTTGCAAGGGCTCTCGGTTTGGGTACAGCCCATTTCACTGCGGCGCTTGCAGTCATCGCTGCCGGATGCTGGGAGTTTCATAGTGGGATACGAGATTTATGTGATATGAGGGCTTTTCTCGTTGCTACCAAGTAAGCCTGAAGGGGATTATGCCTGCTGGATGCTCGTGTCTCACTCAACTGCCTTCATCAGGCCTCACCTCGCTGTCATGAGTGTGGTGGCCGCTATCGTTTTCACTACATGCGTCATCCTTCTCGTGGATGAAAGCGAGGCTTAACGCATTGGATAATCGACCCTTTGCCAGAACGCACACGACATTTCGCCGTCGTCACTCGTAGGGTTTGTTACCCTACTGATATGCTACGTCACCCCCTGCAAGATGATGAATGGCCTCTACCAGGCGCATTTTCTAGCGCGGTTCAGATGAATTAAGGTTCTGAAGTCTTCCCTTATGGACATGTATATGACTGCCCTCTCATTTGCGCCCACTGTTCTTATGCTCACTGCTTGATGCTGTTATAAGTCATGCGAGCCCAATTTTCACGAACACGTCGTCGCCGCGCTCAATTCATGTGCTCGATCGCAGAACCAAGCTTTGCCCTTCGCCAGCGCTCAGCTACTCTCAAATGACTCCGAGATCAGTATTTTACGTTGTGACTGTATCAAATACTCAGCGCAGTTATCCTTCCTCCCAAGCTGCCGTGCCGATAGTGAGTATTCTAGATGCCTTGGTCGCCTCAGTGTGTCTCTAACCATTTCCGTTAGGCACCTCTCATTGTTCCACTACGCACTAGCATTTGCTCCGCGTGCCCTATGGTAGCCCTGAACAGTGTTCTTCACGCCTACCGTCTTAGAAGTCGGCCTCTTACTCTCGTACACCTTGTCTCATATTGAGAGCACCATCTTCATCAAGGCTACTACTATTGCCCGGCCTTCCGAAGTGGTGACGCCAACCGTCTTTTTCCGCCTCGAGCTGCCGAGTCTTGTCAGACCCGTTGCGACCTATGGTCAGTAATGTTTGAGAAACGGGAAGGACCATCTCGTCAGTTTATTTCGGTCAAAAATCCAGCTGATGCCGATTAGGTGTGCGTGGCTAGTTTTACTCTACCACTAATCTTGGTGAAGTGACGTTGACCCCACGCCTTGTCTGTTCGCTCAGTAGTCTGGAATGCGACATGGGTCGAACTGCTTTTGATGTGACGAAAGCCCCGCAGAGAAGTGCATCAAGAAGACACCTGACTTCCAGGTGCTTAACAGACCGTTCCAGTCTGAGAGCAGAACTCATGCCAGCGTCGGCGGTGTGTTAGAAGACTTGAACAGTTCTCAGAGGGAAGTCAATTGGATGACGATAGTCTCCATGTCTTCTTGTTTTTCCACAGCCTACTTCGCGGGAGAAGACCCCACGTATACGTACAAGACGTCAGTTAGTACAACCATTTCAAGGAGATCAGCGGGAAGCTGGAATGCGTGCCTTCCCACGGCCCCACCTGACCGAAACGCGACGCGACATCGGTGGCGCATCCTCCAACTCCTCATGATCTCATACTGCCATCCCCAGCTACCTTTGCTCTGTTTTGCTTGGGAAGAAGCTAATGGGGATGGGTTTATCTCATAATCTCCTGTCACCCCCGGTTTCTGAGCTCGAGAATACTATGGCCGCGCGTGCCCCATGCCTAGGTGCTCCGAGTCTTATAACGTACGGCGTGTAGCTTAAGCAAGGTCAGGTATTCTATCTTCTCCGGACTCCGCCAACCAATGGGCCCCTCCCGCGAAACTGGTGAAACTTCGACAGCCTCATCATTATCGGTCGTACCTCGCGACCAAACCTATTCAGTCATGATGTCGTAACCTCGTGAGTGTTGTACATAGACGATAGCCTCGGAGAGAGGTCTATTTCTGTCTCGTTTCTGGGTTTCTAAGCTTGCGGCGGTCGAGCCCACCTTCCCATTAATGCTATGTGTTTGGCTTAACATTGATTGAACCTTCTCGAGTCCTTCATTCATCGCAATACTTTCTCCAAACTCGCCTCTTATTTCCATTTACTAATTCTGATCCAGTATACTTCGTCTAGCCGCTGCCGTCCTCTCAGATAGCCCTTCCCTAGGGAAACGGCTCAGGAGGACTTTATCACTTTTGTGCGACGCAACGCACGCGAAAAGCAACTATATGGGATCTTACAACCGCCGAGTGAGCCCAATATATGACCCATTTTCATATCCTCACGCTCATCATTCTTTATAATATTAATACTTGATACTTGCCTGGCATAGCAACGTCTTCTTTCCAAGACAACCCCATATTTTATTCAAATTGATTGAAAACGAGGGTTCCTTCTCAGGTCAGCGTACTTGCCGCAGCCGCCTAAGAACTACCCCAACACGTTTTCCTGACACAGGGTCACGACGTTGGACAGCTGGCGCAGGCCTGCTGCACCCACAGTTTGGGCTATTTCGACACTTCTGCATCTCTTGGCACTTCGCCCGTCCGTTGGCCCTCGAGATATATCATTCAACTAAACTTATCTCCTCCCTGATCCATTGCGGTGGCCAGAACTAAGCGCTTCGACGTTCATCAGGCTATTCTCTTCCTCGGTCAGCGTCTACTCCCCCATTTGCGGTCTACCGTCTGGACTACACAGCCTGGGCCTCTGTTTCGTCCAAATGTCAGATTGTCTGAATCATAACGCCGACTTCCAAAGGGTTACATCACAGAAGTTGTACTGCAGAAGAATCCGAGAGCTGCTCAATGCGGGGAACGCCGCATCTTCCTACAGTGATCAGCTGGAAATGGTAAGGCGTATGCCTCGGATTATCCAGTGATTGAAAAATGGGGTGCTTTCTGAATCGTGAACATGTGGTATGTGTCGCGTCATTAACCTTTAACTTGCTTAATGCGATTCGTCCTCCAAAGTCTGCTAAAGGTATTGGCCCGCCGTACTCTTCGGAAATGGTCGCACCGAGCAGCAATGTGCACATATGTACTTGCCACAGAGCCTTGATACGTAGCAGTTATGAGACCAGTTGACTATCGCCAAGCGGATAATCCAACAGAAATCAGTGGCCGTACGCTTTGTTGCCAGTGAACCGAATTACTGATAAACTGCGTTCGTTTCAGCCTGGCCTTTGGATGCTGCGTGCAAGTCGCGTTCCCTTAAATCAAACAGTGTCTCGACCGGTTAAATGCCCAAGTTATGTCTGGATAGCACAGCCTTTTGAGTGCAGTCCCCCTGGCCGTGCACTGGCTCCAGTGCTGCGACAAGAACGTCAGGCACATATCCGAGTTGCTCTCGCAACTACTATATATCCGACCGGTAAGTATCTTGTTTTCTAAACCGAAATGCGGTTACGCCGCGCTCCACCGGCCTGCGGAATGAGATGCATACTTCCTTGTTCAGGACATCTCAGCGAGCGATATTTCCCCCTCCGAACCCTTATCAAGAATGACCTCCGCAATATCGATAAGATTTCAATGTGAAAACCCTAGGTGACGATTGCCCGCTCTTTCGCCCATCCAGACTACTGAGCACCCGTTTCATTGTAGCTGGTCTCTTGGCAGGCTGTAATCTGTCATCGGTACACGACATCAACTGTCTGGGATACCAAGGTCAAAATCGGCGCGTGTTTTCTGCTAAGTCTACGCTGCTAAACCTAAAATTCCTAAACTCGCTGATAGTCTCATCGTGGCACCTCCGCGGTCGTATCTTGACCACAAGAAACCACTAGGGGAAGCTAGATTGGACCAAGGAGTTAACACCAATCAGTCGTCGCCTTCTAATGGTTGTCAGTGTCTGGCCTCTTCATCGCTAAAGGCCAGGCTTGTCGCCCCGGCGCACAATGAACCGCGTATCGTTTAACCCTTTGTTAGTGGTCACTATTCGCTATTCGCTTAGTCCTGACTCGTTGTCGCCAATTATTCAGCGGACTTGAGTATGATCGTCGGCGGGTCGGGCGTCCAGTTCAATTCACTTCAGTTGTACGTAAGCGCTAACTCCTACTAGATTCAACCACTTATCGTCACATCTTGTTTCAAAGCTAACCGCTTTTCTAAACACTTGGGGTGCAAAGTCTCTGAGCAGTTTCGTTATCTCTTACATCTTTTCATTTTACTAACCCCTCTGAGTGTCCTTCATGTTTTTCTAAGTAAAGGCCACCTTCCGCTTTCCACTCCTCTCCCAGGCTAGATCTAGATTTGCGCCAAAGTCCATTAGCGCGCACTCCGAGCGTGTAATGGTCACTCGCTTCTTGCAATCCTCGAGCCTGGCTGATCTATAACGCGACCTGCGGTCGATCTCGCGGTGGCGAGCGGCGGGAACCTCCTAACATTTGCTCTACGACTCGCTACGACGACCTCTTATTTTCACTTCGTCTGCGATGGGTCTTTCACAGTACCATCCAAGCCATATGTCACAATCCTGAACACCCCAGTGACTGAGTTCTCCCTCCAGCAGGGTCATGGGAGCCCCGGATGTACGACGGCTATAGCACTTCCCAGTTTTCTATCGCCGCGCTGAGTCGTCGACACTAGTCATCACGGGCGGCATCTGTAGGCTGAGTTCACGACCCTCTGAATATACCGACGCGGAGCGACGGTGGAGGTCGATGGCGTAATCTACCATTACGGCCCTATGCATATCATGGGATTGCGGCCGTATGTTTAGAGCATGCCGCAGTGTTCTCGACACCCGATGTTCTCTACTTCTCGCATTATTCTAACGCCGTTTTCTCTTCTGAGTCTCTGTCGACACGACAAAGTCGGAGAAGCTCGCTGCTGACTATACAAGTAGGTTGATTGCGTGACTCGGAAGTCAGTATCGCGGTGTCCCACCCCACTAACCCCTCACAGTTCTTTTACGGACTATCGCGGTACAGAGAGTATTTCTCCCCAGCACATTATACTTGAGCTGCCCGTTATCTCGGATACTGCAAGGGTTAGCTAGATTGGTTGATTACATCGACTGGTTGGATTGGCTGGCACGACAAAGTCACCCATTCGGGTCGCAATATAATATCGTCCATGCTAATGCGGGGGATATTGCATTTCTCCGAGCAACTC
The DNA here is from genome assembly GCA_032158425.1 of Pleurotus giganteus. Classification (NCBI taxonomy): domain Eukaryota; kingdom Fungi; phylum Basidiomycota; class Agaricomycetes; order Agaricales; family Pleurotaceae; genus Pleurotus; species Pleurotus giganteus. The sequence continues at coordinate 1,756,382 of JAPEHR010000009.1, read as the reverse complement.
GCCTTTCTGGCACGGCACCTTTAATATATGCCCACTGTGGCGCCGCGCTTCGCTGCCTGTCACAGCCCATCCCTCCGTATGGCTATGTCAGCCGCCCCAGGTACCATGCTGATAATCGCTCGTGCTATCCTCATTTCTGCCAGATGGAGGAAGAATAACCAGTTCGGTGGGAGACGCAGAATTAGAAGCCGAATGTCATAGAATGAAAGAACCTGACCGACGATCTTGTTTCACGTTCCCTGCGTATCTCCTCTGGACTCCCATCTCACAATCTAATCTCAGAGCCTCAGCCAGCATGGCCTTCCGAAGGTATTCCTCAGTGGCAGCTCCGTCATAGAGAAGTACTAACGCGGAAATTGGCTCATGAATAGACCTAACTTCGAATGCGGAGAAAGGCGAGAGTCGAGTGAGATCTAGGGGCCTATAGGGGTGTAAGACTTCACTGCAACGTTCGTGGAATTTGAACGTGCGATAGAAATTCTGCAAGAGACGCAGAATCCAGAGAATTATTCGACGAATATGCGCTTCAATTTGATCCGATTAATCACATACAGCGTGCGCAAGTACAGTGTGAAGAGGGAGTGGCGGATGATAAGGAATGAAGCCTTGAGGCAACGAGGCAATGAGTATTGGCTATAAGCACACATTGATCTATATTCAGCTAAAACGTGTATCCATAGTAGGCGTCTGGGAACAATCTAAGAGAATCAAACATTCATTTGTGGTATCTAGAAAGGTACGTATCAGCGCAGGGGATGGGAGGCGTTGGAATGCCATAGAACATTCGTACGCGATGGCAATGCGCTTTATGCCTTTGTTGCTATTTACACTAGATGATGATGGGACTTGGGTATTTGTTAATAGCCGGTGAGAAGAAGTACCATGGGCGAGGAACTTTTGCTAAGTCGCGATGTGGAGATATCGGATGAGTCGGAGCTTTGCTGTAACCCGTCTTAGCTGCGCCGGTTTGCTAACATCCATGCCGTCAATTACTAGCTCCCACCATAGTCAAACTATTACATGCTAAAGACTTCACGGGACGCCGGCTCAGTTACGCACCATTCTAACGAGACTGCTGGATCAGCCGCCGGGCTGCGCTGCGCAGGGCATTCCAGGCTCCTGTGCTTAATTCTAGACACCTCTTTTGTATGCATACGACTTTAGTGGACGACAAGGAGAGGCCTTCACCGCTGCTCGACGCCCCGAAGCGAACTCTACCGACGAAGACATGAGGGTTACCGGTGGAGCCATACTCCTTGTCACTTATCTTCACGGTAAAGTTAAAGCAAGGATTCAGCTGCGCCTTCGAAAGACATGACTGACACAAAACAAGTACGTACATATTTCGTGTACACACTACGCAAGCTCTGAGTTTAGGCAGCTTGTGGTGCAATGTCTAAGTGACAGAACAGAAGACGTCTGTGTGTTTGGCACTGGGCGAAGCCGAAGCCGCTCCTTGGGTAGCTTTGTGCTAATCCTAGTGTAAGTCCTTATCATGCACGTTGACACCACAACGCATGATGATGATGATGATGATGATGATGATGATGGATAGTTAGCACATACGAAATCACTACGTACTTATTTCGTAGGTTTGGCACCACGGACCACGGATTCAATCACACTGTGGTTCGCTTCGCGCCTACGTATATATAAACTATGATAACACGATAAAGTTAGCCTCGGAGCCGTTTGTTGGGTAACTACTTACCTGTCCTTTCAACGATAAATCCTTCAGCTATATTCCAGAATTCCTGAGGCGAGGCGATAGCGAGCGTCCGAGCACAAAAGAACTACAAGTCCAACGTCCAACGCCACGCTTCCAATTCTGAAGCACCATCGCTGCGTAAAGTACCGGCCTCAAGGCTTGAACGTGCTCCAAGATTCAGGACGCTATGACATCGTTAGCTCTCACGATGAGATTCTGCCCTCAAGTTAGAAGGTAGGAGTTGCGCGTGCCTCTCTTAGCATTGCGCACAAGCATCAATGAACGAGCACGTAAGTCCTGAACGCCCCTGGCACACATCAGGATCAGGCGCGGGGCCAAGTGCGTTTATGAGAAGAAAACTCGGCTTATGTCCGTTACATCCTTACCACCTGTTCGCTTATTCGACTTCCTTGAGAGGGGTGAGGTAACGTTATCGTACGAGTCTCGTGCCAAGGGGTTGTCGAAGTGGCGCCAGATTAGGCTCCTTGCCTGACATTCTCAGCACAGCGGATTTCGACGATCTCGTCCTCCAGTCGACCATATATTCCAGACTCCTATGGCAGCAAAACTAAACAGTGAAGCATGACTTACGAAGTATTAGCGGACCAGGACCACTCCGCGAAACGCCCCGCGTATCTCCCGTTTAACTTAAGCCACGATTGTTCCTACACCAGATCGATAATGCATTAATTCAATCAGACGTGATCAATTCATCAATATCAAGATCACCTTCTTCCCCAATAACTCAAACAACCACACCATCTCATTGATGAGTCAACACATCACGAACTTCACACTCCACCCTTCGATTTCCTTCCCCTCGTTGTTGCTTCGTATTATCGCTCAACGCGAGGCGTAATGAAGAAAGGTGAGGGCCGTAAAGCCGGAAGGGGTCGTTGATGAGACGCTATTGTAACTTGAGCTATTGTGCTATCGATGCGGGGCCCTCCCTAAACGATTTGATGGATTGGCCCACATCCAAGTGGCCGAGAGAATACCTGGGAATCCAGTATGTCAGATACACGCTGCGTCATCGTGGTTCACGGGCAGGAATCAGGGAGACTTTTAAAGTATTAGGCATGGTGACGGGACCAGCAAGGTTGGCAAGTGGGTAGGCTTACGTATAGGCTACGTCTGGTGACTATCATAACCAACATGCATTTGGACTGGCGAACCCGCCAACCTGAATGATGGGGCTCCGGCCATGGTGCCGTGAGGGCTCCTCGAGTATATTCCATGGCCACTTCCGCACGCACACGAGCAGGCCAGTTAAGTTAGCTAACAGCTGCAAAGACATCAGTAGAATCAGTTTTCCTAGAAATCGAATGAGAGGTGCTGATAAATGGGGATGATTAAGACATAACCCACGGATTAAGATTTAAACCGTTAAACAATAAGAGATTTTCAGTACACCGACCGACGGAGAGTTGTTGTTTATGATGATCGGTATAACCGTGACGGTAAACGGGCGGAACACAGGATCCATCTTATCGATTGATGTGGATGGAGAGGTGAGGTGTCTTCACCCCACAACTCCGGCATGCCCTATACCCCACAGTACACGATGTCTTGCATGATGTAAATGTACGTCGTAGCAGAGATAGCATGACAGGCACCATCCTGCGCAGGTGCAAGTTGCAGCGACGGCAGATGGCCCTTTGCCTTTGTCAACTTGGAAAAGGGAGACGGGGTGGCCAAAGCTTGCCTTCACGGCGGTCAATAACCGAATAGTCTTTCATATTTCATAGCTTACGCCCGCCACACGGCGTGGAACGGCAGTAAACCACCAGGGTCCTGACATGTCAAAGAAATCAGCCGCGGCGTGCTCAGGAAAACAGAGCTTATCCTCAAGCTGAGTAAGGGATAACTACCTAACGGTTAGAGGTTAGCCATAACAGAAGCCATTGATACAGCGGAGACATGAGCCGGGAGCCGGACCCATTTTAGCTTTTTCTTTCATTCGGGAGCCGTGCTTTGTGCTTTGTTGTAACCCTTGCCCTCGCCTAGATACTATGATCCCCGTCGCGCTGTGTGCCCAACGTCGACCGTCGGTCCTTGAAGCCGATGATTTAGCAGGAGGTTGCTCTGTTCGCACAAAGGGAGTTAATTAAGATTCACGCGACGTCGTCTATCTGCATACCTATCACTGACTTGAGGTACGCAATCCCCAGTAGGTCCCGCGGAAGATCGTACCGGTTCCACATAAGCTTGCCGAGATATTCAGGTCAAAGACGCAAGTGCATTCTAAAGTACATCCACCTTCCTCCGTCAGCCCACGGCAACCTATAATTACACCATCGCACCTTCAGCCAAGAACTCGAGGAAGAGATAAAGGAGAACTCATTATGCGTAGCATTGTCCTAACCCGGCTTTTTTCCATCCTCGTCCTCGCCTGTTTCCCATACACCGTTTTCATTTTCAAATTTTGACTTGACAGTATCAACGTAATGTCCGGTGTATGAAGGAATCCTGGGCGCTCCGCAGGCTGGGCGAGAAACAAAGACTTTGAGTTTACACGATACAAATTCACGCGCGCAAAGCCTGCGGTGGTGAAAAAAATCAGGATGTGGACATGCTGAATGTCGCGTGCATGTTCTGGTGTAAGGAGACAAGACGAATGATGGACGGCTCTCTGAGTGTTTGAAGAAAATTGAGGGCAAGGTGGATGATCGATTGATCGGTGACGTCGTTTCCTCGGTAACCGTTGTCTCGGATCTTACTTGCCATTTTTCCATCATTTTCTGTTTTCTGGGTTAGGGTTGGTGGTCGCCGTCAGTTTCTCACCGAACTTCAACATATGTTTGCTCATTTCTCTTTTTTTTTCTGCGGACTTCTTCGAACAAGAACTCTGTTTGCACTGCACCACCACAAAAGCCTACTGCAGGGCGCACGCCTGCATCACTTTATCTACCAAGTTGAGGTCTAGGATGCATGATGCTTGTCACACTGCCCGCTATGCTGTAGGCCGCCATGCATGATGCACATAAAACTCTTCACAGGAGCGATGTGGGTCCTCCCGGTGACTTTGTCAGCTCGGCGCATTCGCCTCATCATTCAATGAATTCAATAGTGCACTTTTCGTCGCGTAAGGCGCTCAGGTATGTTATTTATACGGCTTCTATACACACGCTAACCCACTCGGTTGTCCTGTTATATATAGATATCATGATCATGATCAGAGAACAGTTCAACAGCTCTCGTTATTGTTATTCGAGCCCCATTTCTTCATCCCCGTAGTGACTCTTCTCGCACGCCGCCCTGTACGGCCGCACCATCGAGGTACCTCCTCGGGAAACGCTAGTATGCATAAGTGTACTAGTGTCGGGCGCCATTCGCTACCTCTGTCTGCGCGACGTTTCCGAGTACGTGTTCTACATCTTGTAGACGCGCATTGATATTGTTTTGTTTTTATTGACATCAGGTCTCCCTGCGCGACCACCGCCTCCCAACAGTACAGTGTTTCCCTAGTCCTTGTAACACCCGATGAGATAAGGAAATTACCCTTGATCGCCTATGTTTTTCTACTGATCAATAACAACGCATTAACACTTCGTATCTTGAGTACCTGCAGAAATATTTGGGTGAATTTAAGAGGAGGTTAAGGTCCTGATCTGAGGAGCGTTTTACATACCTAGGTTTTTGGCCATTCACCGTTCCTTGTAACACCGTGACTTTGTGTGACCGATCAGTTCCCATACGCTGTAGAAGTCACACGCGAGTCACAGGCATCGCCAGAAACGATCGTGAGAATCAGCAATGATCGCCACTTTCACCGACTGAGACCTTGTAACATTTTTCCTGCATGCAACTGAGCTCGAGCCGTCATGGATAGCAGGGAAAAGTTATAACCGAAACATGTCTCTATTGCATCCATTTTTTTTCAGGACTTCATTATAAGGCTTTGTGATGCAAATCCCTTCCCATCATCGCACTTGTGCCCCTCATTGCTCATTGAGACGAGTATCTGATTTTTTGCTCTCGCACATCTCCCTCTCAGCTGCTGTAAATATTTTTATAGCTAGACGTAAGGTAGATACAACTATGACAATTGTGTCCAGGTGAGATCTCTAGTTCTGATCCGACAAATGTCAACTGTTTCAAGGAATAGTAGTGTTACAAGGACTAGGGAAACACTGTACCCTTGATCATGTGGATGCCTTCATTCTTTAAGCTTCGCGTTCTCGTCGCTTTCCGTTACACCTCATACACCTCTACGCATCGAACTTCGGCCCCAACTCATACTTATAGCCGTCTGGTCTCCTTCCATCCTCAACGGACTTTACGGATACCCGAAATTGAAAGAGTCTGAAATTGACTATAATCGAAGTCGACCGGATGGCGTGTCGCGCACGGCACCCCAGAACTTGCTTGCATCGCCGCAGATAAGAGCTACCTACTAAGTAAGAGCCGTGCATCGGGTACGTACCTCAGGCTTCAGGCTGCATCGCAATCAATCGAGTCTGGGTACATACTGCCCATGCGACGACGACGGCTGATTGAATCCTTCATGCTTCATTTACTTTTTGATCCTTCGAGAAGTGGAAGAAGCGATAGGTCGTCCACGTTCGTGGCTTCGAGTTCGGCGGTTGAATGCTTGGGTGTTGAATGTTGAAATTCGAACCCTGTGGTCTCGAGGATTCTTCCCTTCCTCCGTGAAATCCGGGGCGCGCGGTCTCAGGCCTACCAAGTGAGTGTCGTCTTGCATCTCTCCATCCATACCATCATTTTTACGTTCAGTCGTGAGTTACTCGTTCTTGCTTCTAGTCTTTGTTGATAGCAATCTCCTCCACGACATCAAGCCAAGAGGTAGGATAATTGATTGTATGTATCGGGCATAACGGGTATTTACGCACTGCAGTGAGTGCCACTGCCGTTCGAATATACACGTCCACAAGCCAACGATCGGGCCCAGGAAGGTATCGATCACCACCCTCAACGTCAGTGGTCCTCATCGAAATCAAAATCAAAATCAACGTCGACGACCGCGCTTCTATCTTTCTATCCTTCTATCTTTCTTTCTTCTGAACTTCTTATCCGCATCGTCATCACACCTAGTCCTTCGCTCACACGAGTCTATTATCTTCTTATTCCTCGCTTATCTATGTGCGCCGCTGTGTTTCTACTTCCTCATGCTCATGGCGCCCTCCCCCTTCTGTGTATCGCGCACCACTGCAGGCTCCACTCGCATGCAGACTTCTACGCTGCACCACCATATGACTCGCCGTTGTGCGAATTACGTGCATGTGGTCCCTGGTGTCGACAACTAAGTATCCCGTTCTATTATTCATCCACGCTCGCTCGTGCGTGTATTCAGAGATCGTCGACGTCAATGTATCCACCTTCCCCAGGCGATGGTTTGCGTGCACGCGACTGGTTGGCGTGGTCTGTCGTGCTCGTGTGATCCTTCTTTTCAAGTTCTTCCTAATGGCACTCAATATCCATAGGAGCTCCGATAGGAGGTGCCAGGAGAACACTTAGGGGTATACAGTACAAGTTCTAAGAGGTTTAACCTCGGAGGTTCGAAAGGACTGGCTGAGAGTGCGTGCATCAACACCGCCTTACGTCTAGTTAATACTTAAGAGTATTCGCATCTTACTCCGAGACGGAATATTACTCCACATTTGTGGAGTACGCGCCGTCGGTGGAGCCCGCAGCATTCACCTTCACGTACCGTTTGAGCGTGAGTGGAGCTGCATCATATAGCTTAAATAACCTAGCTGATACGAGTTAGGATTTCGTCCGAGAAGACTCAGAGGCTCGGATTTATCGGTACTATGTACGTAGTTCTCATGCAGACCAGCTCCGAGTCGAGGTGGTTTCAATTCGGCGAGCGAAGTTATTAGTGTTACATGTTCCTATATGCTGGCGCCTTACTGTAACTTAGCTGCTCGGGAGACCGGCTGCCCGTGACACACTCATTGTCACTACTGAGCATGCTATCTAGCGCTATGTGTAACTTACATCCATCCGCCTTGCGTGGAAATGAATCCATCACCCGACTCGCAAGTTACATTTCTCCGATATGTTGTAGTCTCGTCCTCGTCCTCGTTTTCGTTCTTCAAGTTCCTGAGGGTCTAGGCCAAGTCTAAGCCCTAAGGTCCATGTTCCATGTTTTAAGGTCACAACGAGGCCACCAAAAAAAAGAAACAAACAAACGGCAAAAAAAGGTGAAACCCTCCGACTCGTCCTCGGAAGTCACTAGTCACACCTCACATGCACATCTCACCTTTTAGCACCCAACTTAGCCGAGGGGCGCTCGTTCATTTCTTCGTGAAACCCCATTCGCAGTGTTGGCGGTAGTATTAGTTGATCAAGTTGAAGTCCAAGTCCCCGAACGTACTGCTACACATGCGTGCATGAATATCTCCGTTACCGCGTAGCCCCGGCGATCAAATTTGCCCTAGGCCGGGAGTTAGGCTATGTATTACTGACTGGTACGGTTCAAAGTTAGGTGTACTGTAGGTGCGTAGCGCGTAGGGAACTTGAACAGCGAATACGAATACGAACACCAAAACGCATACGGATATGGAGACGGATACGGCCGGAGAAGCTCCAAAGAAAGTCCTGACCTTTGTCTCGAATTGGTGCAAGCGCCGCGCGACAGTCGAGCGACGCGTTCATTTTCAGTCATTGCATTCAAGTTTCTATGTAGTACCTTCGTTCTTCGTTCCACCATATGCTCACTACGATGCGTTGCGTTGCGTTGCGTGTTCCTCACCTCTAATTTGTAATCCCCATAGCAACGGTCTACTCTATATATCAAGTATCAATTAAAGTCGCTACTTACAGCCACTGGTTGGTCAATGGTACACGGTTACTGGAAACTTCGTATACTTAAATTATATCAGCACCACAGCTGTAATATCAGAAGCGACATATGAGGAGGGTCCCAGGACAAGATAAGATACTACTGCAACACGAATTCGAATGCACGCACACATATGGAGCTCGAGGATATATTCCACTCGCGATCGAAGTCGGACATCACTGGCAGATTAGTAGGAAGGATTGAATAATCTGCGCCGGTAACACCGCAGCATGCATCTGGTACTAGCACTGCATCTGCACCGCACTCAGGATCCCCCTTCCCGTCGGTCGATCGTACTGTATGTACATATCCTCAAGGATACAGAAGACGCGTGGATGCATCGTGTCTGTCCTAGTCGTGCTGCGCGCGTCCCCAGCGCAGTGCAGAGGTCCCCATTGTGGGACTGCAACGTTCGTACGCCCACGCTAAGAAATTCAAGTTTACAATCGGCGCTCGAGTCCGAGTCTTAGTACTGGGCACTCGCCAAGTTAGGCGCAGCAAAGCTTCAGAGGCCCAGTGCTAAGTACGAAGTTACTTACATGGGTATACAGTACTCAGGTGTCTTAACAAATCCCATCATGATGCGATACCCAATCGCCGACCTAGTACTCAGAGTATCAGACATCTATGGCCTGATGACAAGCCTTGCCCAGACGCTGGTCTACGCTCGTGTCGTGATCCAAGTCCTGGCCTGGACCGGCCTTGTTTCTTTCCTGTGTCCTAACCCCCCGGCCCAGTCTAACTACTGTAGTAAGCATTGAGCACTAAGTGCTAAGCCAGTCCGAGTCAGGGCCCGTCCACACACTGGTACTTACTTGTATTATTTGCCCATTCGCAAGGACCACAACTGCATCCACAACCGCAACCGCATCCGCAACCGCAGCCAACCAATTGCAACGATAGAGTAATCAATTCCATACCTATACCTGTAAGTTACCACGTATGTGTAGTAGTAAGCACCCTCGTTTATTAATACCAATCACCAGGCGACGATTGCAAATAGATATCATCTTGAATGTCATTAGGGTTGGTATGGAATGGAGATGAGAGATGAGAGATACATATGTGTGGGAGAGAGACGAGAGAGCGGGCGAGAGAGGGGGGGAATTTCAATTTTCGAATTCGAATGCGGGTGCATCCAAGTATAGGGTTGCATTGTAAGCCACATGTGGATAAGGTGATGCCGAGGTGAATTACTCATTATAAAGCGAGGTCACGGTCCACGGACGGTGTGATGAATTCGAAAATGCGAAAGAGAGAGAGGACGGATGGGAGCGGATAGACACGTATAGAAAGTAACTGTGCAGGGCCCGCAGTCGTCTGGACTCTGCGCAGTATAGTGTATTCGGGGTGGTGGTGGTGGCGGTATACGTACCTGAAAGCGCGGTAAATCTTACAAGGACGGGAAGAAGAGGACCGACCAGCTAATAGCAATCACGACACGACACGACACGACACGATCGACGAGTCATTGAGTACTATTTCGATCGTGTTCTGTGCGCCCCGTCGGGTGTGGATAAGTGCTACGCGCTAAGGCTAAGCGATATCGATATCATGGCGTACATAATCCAGATTACACCGCACGGACGAGCACGCTTGGGTTCGCTAGTGTTTCGAATGTGGTCGAAAGCCAAGAAGGCACTAATTGTTGGAATTCCGAGTCCGAGTGAGACCGTACCGCGTATAATTGTGGAGGAATTAGGATTGTAGAGAGGGTCGGGGGGTGTAGGATGATGCGAGGATGGTTGACAGAATTACGCCGGAGAGACTGGGAGGCTGGGAACAGGGGGATTTGCTGTAGCGCCAGCAGCCGTACACCCGATAGCGAGGATTCCAAAGGCATCGCAGGCGGGCGCACAGGACACTACCGTGACCATCCGTTTCCGAAGATGCTATCGACCGGGTGATCAGCGGATGTGTCAGGAAGTGACTCAGCTGCTGCACGCTCTCTCCTCCTGCTGAGCACGGCTCTTATTACCTAATTTTTGCAAAACTCCGCTAAATACCGAGCATGGTGCGGATCTGGCGATCGATCGTGAATGCATCTGAGATGGGGTGGATTAATTATTTAAATAATTTTAGCGTGAAAACCAATAGGAGATGAAATTGGTAACCATGGATATATATATATTGGTTTCAAAGAGGACGGATAGACTATATAACCCTCTCTCCCTGCTCTGGCAAGTCAAGTCTTTTGCCAGCCCACCTACGCCTATATAACACTGACCCCCATCACCGTTTTCCAAAACGTCGGCGATCACCTCCTCCCCCCCTTCTGTCCAACGGACAAGAATGCCAGTCATCAGCAACGCGACACGAGTCTGGGAGCTGAACGTCCACTGGACGCTGTACAGCCAATGCGGGGTCTGGGACCCGCACAAGAGAGGTGTGGATATCTGGGAGTGTGTCCGAGCTCGTACGTCTACCCCGCTTTCGTTCGCCGATCATGATAGACTGACTTATCCTCGATGACAGATGATTCTACGCCGGGGACTGAACCGCCCAACGCGATATACTGGCGATACATCACCCGGCGATAATATCCCGCGCCGTCCACTCTCCCACTCCGCCAGACCATGTAATGCTCGACATTTTCGCCAGTCGCCACTTGCCATATTTATCGGTCCAGCATAGTCCACGTCCGACGCCGCGGCGAGTCCTTGCGCTACGCAGCAGAGGCTGGATACGATGTCGCTTCTTCCTACACTCTATCTCCTCTCCCCTCAACGCACCCTCCCCCATCTCTTGGCCCACGTCACGCCCCACCTAATCCCCCAGTCTACTACCACCGCCGAATCCCCTCCCCATCGCCCAGACCCGTTCCAGGCACGCACGCGTATGACGTCTCTCTCATCTTCGCGCACGTTGCGATCCAACGAGTGGACGGAGTGTTTTGTTATCTATGAGATCATCCCCACGAGGCGTGACTTCATACTTCGAGGGCCGTGTCTCCCTCTCACGCCCGTTCTGTCATCAATACCACCGTCCGTCCGTCCACTCCCCCCCGCGGAAAAGTCGATCTCTTAAACCCGTTGTCACCCTCGACGTCATCCTTAGAAGACCGTCTTCCCTTCCACTTCCCTCACATCCCATCTGTCGCTGTCGCCGTTTTTGCATTATCTCCGAGGATTATCTCAAGCATCTTTTTTTTTGTTGCCGTCATTCGTGTCGATCGCTGGCGATGCCATTCGCTTCGTTATTTTCATGCAACTTCGATTCGATGGTGTGCGGAGAGGTGATGTGGTCTTGATCGGCGATAAGTGTTGGTCGGAGCCAAGAGTTTGAGCGGCGGTTTGGAGTTTGTGGTTCCGCCTTGTTTTCTTCCCTTCTTCTCGTCTCTGTCCTGGGTTTTTTTTATCTAATGGTTAATACGTTGTTTGCATACACTCGTACAACACGGCTAGTTCTCTCCGTCTCTGTCTATCTCCATCGCACTCCCATCCATTCGCACATCCTTACATCCTATCTATCTATAAGCATCCTGCATTCGCTCAACACACCACGGACTGCTTCTCTCTCCACTCCTCCCTCAGTGCACACATATACATGCATCATATTCTGTTCTCCCTCATAGGCTCATCCATCCCTTCATTCGTAATAGTTAGAGTAGTGTAGTGTAGTGTAAAAGCCGCCGTGTATGCAAGTTCTCTCTTCTCTCCTCCTCTGATCATGATCTTCAAGTTCGTAGTAGTATGTAGTACTCAATAAATTTCGCTCCAGTCAGATTCAGAACCCAAGTAAAAATGTACTGGTGGCTGGCGTGGCGGCATTTGGAATTGTCCGATCGAAGTCATCAAGTCATCATTAGAAGTTTCGGAGGGGAGGAAGAGGAGAGAGGAGCTCGGTTCGGTCACATATAATACCGAGACTCTATGTCAGTTGAAGACCAAGCTCGCCGGTACGCTGCATGTGTCCAAACCTCAGTGCCAGTGGGCATGCGCCAAGTCATCATACTCGGAATCAAATTTCAATTTTCCTAGCACCCTGCATCCGAGTCCGAGTCGTCACTGAGTAAGTATATACTACTAGTAGTACTCAGGCTTCTAATAGCGTTAGGCCCGTGTGCCACGTCTACATAAGTATTCATATTCGACTCCGAGTCCAGTGTGGTGTATGCACGCATCAGATCGATATGAAGAGTACGTGCAGGGAGTGAAAATAGTAACAGTAACAGTTAGTGGAGCGATGCGTTGCGGACAATTGATCGCCGGGTACGTGCGTAGTAACTCCGTCACCGTCAACGTTAGGACTCGGGGGGACCTTGTGGAGTCCTGTAGTACATAGGACTCCACAAAAATTCGGAGATTCGTAAGAAGTGTGAAGTCGCGTCGGGGATGCGTAGCGTTACAATCGAAAGGGATGCATTTCCGATTCGTCGCTGAAGTAAATGTGAATGTACGTACCGCTGCCGTCATCCTGACCCCCAAATCAACGGCGATAAGGACTATTAGCATCCGAGAGTGGGAGGCAATCGCCAGTCGGCGTCACTACGTAGTGAGTACCATGCCAGTGATCTATGTGACCATCCGGAGATTGCGTACTACGAGTAGCCAGCGTGCCGGGATCATACGCTTCTTATAACGTTAATATTGAATGACTTAATATCGGTGTCCTGCGGAGCCACTGTCACGCAGGTCTGCCCTGAGATGAGGTGAGACGAGATGGCGTAGAATGTGAATGTAGTAGTACTTACAGGGTGTGGGTTTGGGTTTGCCAGCGCATGCACTCGTGCATGACACTCCGCCCATCGGCCGGCACGATTCATGAGATCCATTGCAATTGGAAGGAGAAGGAGATGAGCATGCAACAGATCGAGGACGTCCGCGAAGCCAGTACGTCGTGAGCGTACAAGCGTCCCTTTGCAGCGAGGAGGAAGTAATCGACAAGGCCGCCCTCCAAGTCAGATTACCGCTGCTAATGGCGTATTCATTATTATGACATCCTTTGGCAAAGGAAATTAGTCAACTTCAGACGGCTGATATGATGTACTTCGCAACCAATCGGCGGATTGCACCGCACGGGGTACAATCTTCAATGCTCCTCCGAGTGCTCCTCCATCATCGAAGCGGAGACGGCCGCCGGAGAGTAGTAGAGGCGGTGGTGGTGGTGGTAGCAGCGCCAAAACTTAGGATCGAAGGAACCCGAAGTTGGTTAATTGCGCGTGTACGTATGCGTATGCGTGCAGCCTGGCATCGTATGTTTCATTCATGTAGAATTATCCGACATTAATGGCAGACATAGGAGCCACGGAGCGATTGTGAACAGAATGAAGGCCAAGTCAAGTCGCATCGAGATCGAGATCGAGGTATTTACGTTGACATCGTAGATAGTGGCTTCTATCACACAGAGTGGATAGTGGAATCATGGCCTGAAGCATGCATCAGGTCGCGCAACTAGTCCAAGTTCAGGATGCTCGTGAACCATACACGCTACACACCTTTTCTTCTTCTTCACTGAGTACAAGCGTCTCTACCACCTTCGACATAAAGCGGACAATCGAACGGATGCCGCATCGCATGCCATGTTCCTCCGAGTCGATCGTGACGGCCGCCGGACGGGGGAGATCATCACCACCACCACTACGACGACAACGACGATATCCGCCACCGTATGGCGTAGCATAACATCGTACTGCGCGTCGGATGCATCATGCATCATTGAGCAACTGAAAGGCCTCTGCGAAATAGGGGACTCGGGGCCGGTTTGAGGCCAAGAATGACGGATCCCAGAATGAAACGTAGGCAGGCCATGGAGTATTTCGCGACGCATCAGTTACTAGTACTTTACTGAGACTGTGTTCGTAGAGTCGCTTACGTTGCGTTCCGGGTGCCAGTGACGACGTACTTCAGTGCACATCAACAGGCAGCAAATCGCGGAAATCATACGCGTAGCGGTTGTCTCGGGCTGAAGCATTTAGTCAGTATCGCTGATTGACGACAAGCCAGGATTGAGTGACCAACGATTCACGCATGCCCAAATAAGGGACACAAGCTCGGAGCGATTGCGACCTGCAAAGGTTGGCCATGACAGCACATGAAAGCAAGGCGATTCATCGAGCGAGTATGTGGCTGCTACTACGCAGCCGGGTCTGCTTGACTAACAACGAACCATGTCATAAGTCGGGAATAAACACGGCGGCCATGAGAGAGGACTGGGCAGGCCGCAAATCGCGAGCAACACGCAGACAGCGGCTGCCACAGGATGCACAAGGAGCTCGTGGTCAGTATTGCTGACAACGCTTAAGCGGCGGCCGACTGGATGAAAGGATAGGGGAAGCCAGGATGTAGATAGGAGTCGTGATCCCGGCAATTAATGCGACCTCAGGAAGGCGATACATCCGAGTCCGATAAGTGATAGGGATGTTGCCAAGAAATAGAGTCTCCGTTATACTCAACGGCGAGATACCAGGACCTCCAGCGCTGAGAGGGGAGGGGAGTGGTCACAACCTCAGACTGTCGTTCAAGTACTTGATTTCGTCGTAGGTATGCAGCGATCGTGTGGACTCGATTTTAGATTTCGATCGAGCGACGACGGTGATAATACTGTGCCGACTACAAGCATGCTTGGTACCGCGGAATGTGGGCGGGTCTCGATCTTAATTTATGATTCCGGGCGCAGCCACGCAGCTGACTCGTTGGCTATTAGCAATTGACTTATATGATATTTGTGCGACATACGCCGAGTTATCCTTATCATCTTTCCCGGCGGAACTTCTGAGCTAAGACAGTGTCGGTAAGCAAAAGGGGCCCGGGTTGATTTCGAAGCGGGAGAAGTCGTTCCGAATGGTTTAGATCGTGGACCGTGGACCGTCAAGTGAATAGAATACTAATCTGCGGTTGCGTGGTAGTCCGCTGGGTCGAGGAAGGTGAAGGTGGGGTGACACAGGTTAGGTAACAGGAGTGAGGAAGAATCGATTATCGAACATGGTCTTCGTAGCCCCTACAGAATCATCAGGGAGACACAGAGTGAGTCACGATAGTCATAAACAGAGATAAGATGGAGAAAGGAAGCAGCAGAATGGGATGATCGGGACGACCCTCCTCCATCTTCCACAGCTTGCACTCAAGTGACCAGTGATTTGAGGAGTGATAGAAATGGATCCAGCGAAGAACGAAGCAGGTGAGAGCCCCAACCACGTAAAACTTAACGTTTTGAATTGAGAGACGATCATGCGACTGCAGGACTTGGGCATTTAGCGGAAGTGAGGTGGTCAGATGTCCGTGGACATCATGTGTCGACATGCAAGTTGCCGGAGCGAGACTAACATCTGGTGTGCCAGTGCGTGACAGAGAAGGACTAAGTATATTGAGATGAGACAGAAGGTAGAAAACGCCACCCACATTGTATTCGGCATAGGGTGCTTAGAGTTTGCGTGGAGCTCCCGCCCAGTCCCTGCGTTGTTTGACACTGACGTTGACATAATGAGGGTTCGATTAGCATTCAAGCTATGTTCAAGTTCAACAATATCAATGTCCACTTCTTGGATAAACTGATTCCACGGAGTGGAACGAACCCTGGACGTTAATTATATATGTCAGTGTACACACGGTCCCCGGTACAGACCGCGACAGATAGATAACTCGTGCTGGGGATGAAGTGAAGTGGGAAATCATCGTTGTAAACTTTGACGCTTGGAAAGTTATTCCGAGGTTGAGGGACCAAGTGACTACTCTGGGGCATATATAATGACGGCAAGGACAAGGAGCTGTGGATGGATGGATGTTGTAATGCCGGTGAGTAGAATAATTGTTACGGCAAAAGGAAAGTCAGATGGCTCCCTTCGTGCTTGAGGGAGTGTGTGCGGCTTGAAAGAAGTCTGGGGACGACGCGATCGAGGATGTAGTTTGATCAGGCATACAAGGACCTGCGTTTACGTTAGCTAAGTGGTATTCGGTGAGACCTTGGTGGCTCGGACGCGTGGGGTGGGGTTCTAGTGATGCAGGGGAAACAGGAGGAGAATTAGCGGCAGATGTGGGCGTTTCATGGAGGTCAACAGGTAAGTCACAGGTTTCTAGTGGACTTCATGTGCAAGACTTACTTGAATTGTCCTAGGGCAATCAATCTTGAATGATTCTTGATATAGCAATACTCCATTGAGGGACTCAGGCCGAATATGAACTCGAGGCACAGGATCTGGAAGCCCTGTGTGATGCTGTGTGGAGCTTATTGAAGCTTGGCAGCATCGTTGGGAACCAGGGAGGAGGACGCTGGGGGACAAATGACCCCACCGGAGGACGACGGGGTGAACGAGCGAACCTGCCACCTCACTTAGCACGGTACATCATGTCCGATTAGTCGACCAGAAAAAGAGGGTACCGGCGCTGGTTTCGTGGGTACCCGGGAGTGCCTTTGTGGTCTTCCTTCGTGCAAAGTTGAGTCACGGTACTCGATTGCTTCGGAGGATGGACATCGGGCCCAATTGTTGGTGGGTCGTGGCGTACATTATGAAGGAGGCTGTTTGTTCCAGAGTCCCGGGCTAAGGTGGGTCACAACCAGATATCGTCAGGTAATTTCGAAGCTCGCGCGAAAATACATACTTACCTTAAGCGATGTACTTTGGTTATATTTAGCGGTAAGTACCCGTGGGATGTGCGGCCATAAGGAGAACGCGTTCGGTAGGCAGTAGGCACATAAAGTGTGCCGTAGGTGCGGTACAAGAGAAGCGGGCTTAGACGGACCAGAACCTGGAAATCGAGTGCGACCGATTATTGGCGACATCGCTAAGAACAATGTGTGTGGGCACGAAGTGGGCGATCATAGTGGACCTATACGTGTCATCTTTCTGTCGCATTACACGAAGCCGCTATCTGTGCATCCACGATGATGGACACGGAAAGAACATTCTCTTCTTCTGGAATGGCAGCGCCACAGGCAATTCCTAGTCTCACACAGCGCGCGATGGATGATGCGGAAGTTCACATCTCCTCGCTGTCAGCGCCCAGCAATAATCCGAGTTGCGATAACATCGATCCAGCGTCCACATTGCAGCTATAGGTTGTAAGCACTGAGTAATCAGCATAATTTGCGGATTTTCACTATTCGGACTAGCAGCGATGGGAAGCTCACAAGGGCATAGTGCACAGCAATGTTCCGAATTCCAAGTCCTTGTGACAACGCTGTGCTGGAACGTGGTGCTGCGGTGGTGCCGAATACATCGTGAATGGTGGTGAAGATGAGGCGAGGGAATTGCTTACGCGCGGAAGACGTAAGTAGTGGACTTGTAGCTCACTGGAGTAGGGGACTGCTCAGGGGTTGTGGGTTCAATTTGGTGAGACGAATAGAGCAGGACGGACCCGATATTAATAGCTATAGCCTCCGAGTTCTCAGTTGCAAGGCAACACAACGGGCTCGTACTTTGGTCAGGCCTTCAAGCTCATGTGCCTACATTATCCCATCATCGGTGGAATTGACACAACTGAACTTGTCGAACGGCGATCAGCATCCTCATATGGGCGTTAAGAAAGGCGTGATATGACAGATAATGATATGTCAAATGACAATAACACGTCGTTCTGACATTCATTAGACATAGCGTGGAAGTGGTTGCGGTGGTAGCGTATTAAGTTGATATCTGCACACTCAGTTAGGCATCAAGTAACTGGACTGAGTCTAGCGTGATCTTACTTGTGGGCGCGAGGCCAGGGCAATTTGGAAACCATGGACTCGGACGCATCTGGTGATTCGCAGCACCAAAGCGTTGGCTCAAGCCTGAGTAGAGTATTTTCACTTACCCATGGACTTCTCTGCATAGGATTGTAACAAGGGAGCGACAATCGCGTCCTTAAATTGAAGGGGATTTCATCTAAGCGACTTGTCACTTGGGAGGTCATCGGCGGTACTTTGTATAAACGGGTCTAACCGGCGATTACTGACCCTAGCGCACTACTTATTGCTGGTGTGATCGAAATCGTCCATCAGAAATATAGCACTGTAATACAATACAACATAAGTATGTTCACTGGTGCGGGCCTCATACGGACGTACCAACTTGATGGTAATCATTACGGACCTATTACCTCGCGGGATACGCCACCCGTGTTGCGCTACCGAGAAAACAAGGTGTTCCAAGGTACTGTATTATCATTAGATGAGATTGGTTCTCGAGCTCAGCTTCAACAGCCCGTGGCGCGGTAGGGCGGATGGCTAATGGCTGTAGCTGGAGAATGCCGACATAGGCCAGTGCTAGATCGACCAAACAAGTTTGAGTTGATAGAACACGTTGTGTGTGAGCGATCCTCGATAGCAGCACATCATCCATGGATCAAGGAAGTAACCGTTTAGCTCCAATGCGACGTGCGCACAGTTAGGGTGGACAATCGGTACCAATAGAAGTGCGCGCTAGGCGGAGTAGGTTAGTTGCATGATGCGTGTAATAATAATGTAGTTAGCTATGGGCTTACCTGGGATTAGTCAGGCGAGGGCCGGATGCCGACCAGGTAACACCATATTGTGCGAGTCGGGTGATAAACCCAGCGGCAGTCTGATGCATCGGACGCTGACGCACAAGTAATGCTATGAGCTGGAAGCATTACAAGATAGCCCTAGATAAGGGCCTAAATGTGGATTAGATATCACCGACAAGTCCCAACCCAGCTAAGGCTACTTGCTTGAAACGCTGGACTGTGATGTGCGTGTTCGATGCCCACGGGGTATTCGGTGAAATGTCGTCACACAAATGGACATATCGAGAAGATGTATACAGTGGACCTGTATCAGAAGATATACAGAGGAAATCGACCGCATCTTGGATCAGATGTCAAAGTGGCGGGGTAAAGCGTGCACGATGTTGGAGATGGATATGGTCCACGGCTCTTTCCCGCGCGCACGGATGCCCGACACTGGCGCATTTAGTCAGGTTTGAAGCAAGATGGGAACGCGGAATATGCCTGCCAGGCTCCATGACATCCGTCTAGATCTGATGTGGGGGATAACGGTAACCCTGGTAGGCTCCAGAAGTGAGTAGCGAAATGTAACGATTCGTGTGCGATGCAACGGAGCACAGTCTCCAGTGTTTCGCCGTTGAGAGTCGCAAGTAGAGGAAAGGCCCAAAATTAGTCACGGTGGAAAGGAATGGGAGATGAGATGAGATAAGATCCTATGGATGGTGCTGAAATTGCCCCCGCTTGGAATGATGTCAAGGTCGTATGGACTTAATATTAGTGGCAAGGCCGCGGAAATGCAAAGCTTTGGTATTGAGCACGTCCATAAACTACCGTGTGCTGCATTCGAGTCTCGAATCTCGCGGTGGCAGTCAGTAGTAAATAAAGACGTACGATGCAGAGAAGCGATGGCACAAAGTGACGGCGAATCGGCGCGACTATTGGGACTGGTACTTCGCGATCCCACGGCAGCATGACGATCTCCAGAACAGGAGTGAATGAATTAAAATCTCCGCGCAAGGGATGAGGGGATGGTGACGAAAAGAAGTCGCAGCCAGTGCTATCCTGGGGTCGCCTAATTCCCTCGGTCCAATTTTGTCGAAGGCCAGGTTCGGAGGGCCGATCTCGCTTCAGAGATCAGTTCGAGCGACCTTGGCCAGGCATGGGGGCTCTCCGGTTCTGAAGCCCTACACTAGACACAACAGGGACGAGTGTCATCGGCTGAAATTGGGTAAAAAAGACTGCACGAAATCGCAGGGAAGGCGGCTCCGATGGTGCAATGAATTCCCCATGCATGAGCAAAAAGCAAGCGAGTGACTGACCTATCCTTGACCGATGGAGAGCACGGGACAATTGGAGGTGGGAATCACACGAAGGCCACGATGTAGCCTGTCTGGCAGTGGTGATTGACAGGCTCGAGTTGGTTAGACGAAGGTGGAGATAAAGCTGGCGAATTATCGCAAGGGCGTCATAATCATAGGGCCGGGAGACAGTAGGGAGTTAATTGGTGGAAACTTCAGAATATCATCACGATAGACCGCGAGGCAGAGGTTCCGAGGCCAGGGACCGACGAAAGCAATCCCCCAGTCGAAGGCAATGCATCTCCGTTCACTTAGAAAGGCCAGAATCTGAAAAGGAGCATTCAAGAAGAAACCTAACAGGACGAGGGTCACCGCGACGAACCTCTACCACTCAACCATCAACCACGGAATCGCGCATCGAAGAGGGTCGGCGTTGCCCCGCGCAGCGTGTGCGCATTGTGTTGGTGTGGCAAGTATGATAGTATTAGTAGGATGAGCAGCGCACCAAGCTAGGCGTTCTGAGAACTTGACGCAGGTTTCCGGTTAAAAGTTGAGCTGCACTGCGAAGCTGCATGTCGTTCAACGGCCACACTCCAGCCTGTGGGTGGCATCACCTTGCCTTCGTGGGAAAATATCCCCATCTCGGCATTGCTCTTGGTCGTTTTTCTCAGGCAGCCGGCATTGGTGACGCTGTCATGTCGAAGTTCGCTCTGAACACCCCAAGGCGGATGGTGAGTCGTTTTGTTTTTAGATGATAACTTCTCCCTGAATTCCTTTATTCCTATCCTTCCTGACAGATGGCGGGATTCACAGCAATTCTCGTCGTTTCTGGTTTTGCCTTTGTTTTCGCAAAGCAACGGATGGAAAACAAGAGGAAGGCCACCTTCAACCCGCCACCATGACTTTCTTCTAGTCAAGTAGTGAGCCCATCATGGCCCTTTTCTTCTACTAGTTGGTCTGAAGAATCGTCCTAGCTACAATATCTACGGTGTTTAGCTCAGTGCAAACCACCATGGCCAAGGTCGAGGCACTTGGCAAAATTTTATCCAAGATCAAGGGCCATACATCTGAATCCGCGGTATAGCGTCAACTCTGCAGGCCTTGCTTCGCTGCAGATCCTCCATATATACCCGAGTAGCCATGTAAAACACCCCATGTCGCCGGGGATGGCGCCATACAATTCAGCGAATACCTCGCAAATGTGAAGTCACCTACGGTTCGAACCCGCTCACAATCCCCGTTAGGTTCCCTCAGGATTTGCCTCAACCGCACGCCGTTGTGCTTCCAGATATGTTTAGCCTGCAATGAGTGTGCCAACCTCGGCACCTAATTTTGGGCGCTGCCAGCGTTCTAATATACCACAAGAACCCCCATGCGGCTAGGTCAAGGCCAACCGTCAGCGATCGAGCGGTGGCACCCAGCTGCAACCGCATAGAATTTGGCCTCTTGCTGAATCTAAGCTCACACCGGGTCCTGATAATCCATATCGCTCGCTGAAGCTGGATCAGGGATTAGGGATTCCGATGCGTCTGTTCTCCCCGTTCGTCACCATCACGGTAGTTGGCTGCGGAGGCACGAAACAGTCCATGTATGGCCACGACGGCTGTGTTTCAAGATAGGCGAGTGCGGCAAACCTGGGAAACAGACCGAGTATGATAAAGATGACGTTGAGGGCGCGTTTCGGAGTGAGCAGATCGCTGAACGAGTGCCGTTGGCTTTTGCATCGATACTCCCCACGTAGGGTGAACTATACTGTCACCCAGTGGACGCACCGAATGGGACCTAGGCTCTTTCCCTTGTTATTCAATCCTGTGTCCTATGATGCTGAACGGGTGGATGCCTGATTTTGCTCGACATCACGGACGTACTCAGCTCGAAGCGCCTTTTGTGCCATCTCCTGACCAAAATTCCCCTGATGGCCTCTACCATTTTATATCAACAGCTAACATCAAAGGGCTCATCCAAAACCCCAATAACAACATTCCACCGCTCGCGTTGTCGCCTCTTTTCGAGAAACAAGCCTGCGTGTCTGGAAGTCTTCCCGGCCGGAGACATGGTGCATTACATAGTGCTTACGTTCATGTATGTCCGCGTGCTTGCTAGTCGGGATGGTGAGGGAGATGATGACAAGGATCGTGATGGAGGAGACGATGGCGGCGATGTGGTGATGGTGGTGGTGGTGGTGGAGGGGGAAAATTACCGATGTTGTTCGTGGTCCTCAGCTCAGCGCTCAGCTCATATCCTTCATTTTATTACTCTGTATGAACCTTCAACGAACGGTGTGGCTTCGACTTTCTTCATGGACTCCTATTGATATCTCCTATCCTAGTTTTGCCTCGACTATCCGGTGCCGAAGCTAGGAATACCTATCTCCCCCCAAGTCCTGTACTGTAACACCTGGCAGTGGCGGTCTCAGTGCTATGCTTTTCAATGACATGGTTTCGGCTACCCTACAGACCAGAATTTCGTTGAAAGTGCCTTCGCGATCCTGCACCTGGGTTCTGACCCATCTTACGGTTTACCGCCTCCCATGTTCAATCCATTCCAGATTCTAGATTCTATATCCACGCCTAGCCATATGTTGTTGAAGTCAGCGCTGTGAAGACCGTCGGTGGCTGCGCAGGGAGAGGAGCGGGGAGCGATCGCCTGCCGCCCGCCTTTGCACCCGAACCCGCCTGCGCACTCTTTTTTCTTGATGATGCGCCGATCATCGACGGTTGTTTATCCCTTCTCCTACTCCGCTGGGTCGAGACCTCGACTGCTGGAGTTCTGCATCGGACGTCGAGACTTGGAGACTCTGGAGGCCGTTGGGTCAGGTGTGTATATAAGGGGTGATGTCTTGACTGTCGAGATGCGGCTTCACGGTTCAACGTATACTGGCAAGTGGTCAGTCACTCGGCCTTGTTCAGGTCACCTTCGGTAAGTCTGCTCCTTGGTTACGAGTACATTCATTGGTCTCTTACATACGTGCTCAGGCTGTTGGCAGTGTTCCAGCCCTCGCATCATCATGTCCGTTCAAACCTCCTCAGAGTCGTCTGAGCTTTGCCTCGCCCGCGTTGGCGATGAGTTGGTCCTCAATCACGGCTTCAACCTCGCCACCAAGTTCCCCCTTGCCAAACGCATCCTCGTTATCGGCGGCGGCGTCACTGGACTTACCGTAAGTCCACCATCTACGATATAGTGTTGGGCTGAAACTTATCTTACCCTTTATCATAATAGACAACCTGGGCATTACTCGACGCTGGATACGACGTGACGGTTATATCCGAGAAGTGGGCCTCGTTGAGTGACCGTATTACTTCCCAGATCGCTGGTGCACTGTAAGTCGCCCTCCATTTCCTTATCAGTTCTGTCGTTGAGTCCTCGCTCATTATTTGTGTCTATACTCTAGTTGGGAATGGCCGCCCGCGGTTTGTGGCAAACATACCAACACCATCTCGTTGGATAATTCGAAACGCTGGTGTATGACGTCCTATCGCGTTCTGAGCAGGCTCATGAAGACCTCTCCCGCTGAAGCGCACGGCGTACGCATGCGAGCTGCGAATTTCTTCTTCCAGCAATCGTTGGACGATATGCCTGGGCAATTGGACAAGATGTATGAAATCGAGGCGCAGACTGAGGTGAGTCGAGTCGACTATAGTATAGTTTGTTTTTGTTTTTGAATGAGCTAACAAAGGCCACCCTCGTAGATCCTGGGATTCGAGCATGATCCAAAGTTGATCACGAAGTTTGCAGTAAACCAAAAAGCAGGTGTCGTCGACTCGTATCGCCACCTCGCACCTGTGATCGATACAGACCAGTATATGGTCTGGCTCCGTCACCTCGTCACCAAGAAAGGCGCTCGCTTCGTTACTGCTAAGATTACGGGCGACCTTCTCTCCCAGGAAGACAAGTTGCTGGCCAAGTACGGCGCTTCCGCGATCATCAATTGCACAGGTTTGAGTGCGTCCGAGACGGCGGCAGACAAGACTGTCGTCCCACTGCGGGGAGCGTTGATTAGGGTTGTTAATGATGGGACGAGGTTCCCCAAGGTCGATGAGGCGCTGTGTGTATCGCATGATGATACGCATGGTGCTGATGCAGAGGATATCGTGTTCATCGTCCCTCGGAATGATAAGACACTAATTCTCGGAGGTCAGCTCCATACGGTTTTACATGGGTATCCATACTCATTCCTTGAATAGGCCTCGTGCAACCTCACGTGTACAGCCTCGACTTGACGATCGACAGCCCGGAGATTGTGCGCATGCGCGAACGATGTAACGCGTTCGTACCTGGACTTGAGAATGCTGAGCTGGACCCGGACTCATTCGTACAAGGGCTTCGGCCATTTAGGGAAGCTAACGTCCGTGTGGAGAGGGAGAAAAGGGTGAAGCAAGACGGGTCTACTAGCCGTATTATTCATTCGTACGGACAAGGAGGGTAAGCACGCACAGTTTCAGTTCCCACGCTGTCTTTATCTTATTATTCCATTGCATGTTTTAGGTCTGGATTTACGCTGTCTTTTGGGTGTGCTGCGGATGTGCTGGGTTTGCTCGAGGAGCTTGCGCTTGAAGATTGGACTCGGATACTGGATGCAGGCTCAATGAACTTGGCGCTCATTCGTGCTCAGTTGTAGTTTGTTGCTATCACTCTGTCACATACCTAGAGTCTTTAGTTTCATGCTTGACGACGCTCTGGAATTTCAACGTATATCTCCTGTCTACCCCTTCGTCGCTCCTGTTCACCCCTGTCTTCTGGCTTCGTGCAAGTCTCAGCTACTACCGAGTTTCCATCACAGAATCGAATATGTATACACCGTTGTACTTCACATGAACATCGACTACTGTACCAATCTGTAGAGTAGAAACCGTCACGCGTAACGGGCCTCAGGTTGGTTGCCTATTTCCTGAAAAATAACGCGTAACATCGTTCTGGTTGCCTAAGGTATATACCTACAAGAAAAGGGAAAAATCTGAAATAAGGTCTGGCTCAAGGCAGCAAAAATAATGATCTAAACAAGCCA
This sequence comes from Pleurotus giganteus, assembly GCA_032158425.1. Taxonomy (NCBI): domain Eukaryota; kingdom Fungi; phylum Basidiomycota; class Agaricomycetes; order Agaricales; family Pleurotaceae; genus Pleurotus; species Pleurotus giganteus. The sequence goes on along the minus strand of JAPEHR010000009.1, from coordinate 1,731,181 downwards.
CAGAGCCACTAGATCTACATTGTCGCCCATACTTAGTGCAGCGAGCCACGGGCAGAAAATATTGTACCCCTAGTTTGGTTGCTTACTGTAGCCATTGTCACACTCGGTTGGTGTCGTGTTGCGTTGCTTGTCCTCCTTGCTGTGGTCACGCATAACGCCCAGGTTTCTACTCTACAAATTGGTACAGTACTTCCAGTACGCACATCTCCGCGATTACAATATTTTCTGACTTACAGCATACCCAAAACGCTGCGCTTAAGTAACTAGTTGGTATCGTCCTCCACGACGGCAGGCGATGGCGTTGCTGAGAGCGGAGCTACGTGTTTCCTGCAGCAGGTGTAGCATCCGCCCTTGCGGTGGCTTCAAGTACTGTCCAGCTGCACACACATGATGCGCATCAAAGCATGCCGCCAAGCAAACCTCAGGCGGTGGGCTCGGAATGCTACAACAAAGGTAGCAGGTTCCACCTTTGGGAGGCGGAAGGAGGAATTGGCCTTTGCCGCACTTGTGGCCCTTGGGGAAGCATGCATGGAGGCAGGCGAATGGGGGAGGGAATTCGTTCGCGTTGGCGCTGGCGGTGGACTCTTGGGCTAGTGCAGCGCCGATGAGGGCGGCAGTGAGGAATATCTTGCTAAGCATTGTTCTTGTTGGGGCAGCTGGTGCGTACGTCGCGTTATATGAACGCTCAAGTGGTACACTGAAAGTCCCAACTCACCAGGAAGACTCTTCAGAAGAACTGGTCGGTCTGTGGGTTCATGGCATGAGCCCTCTTTTATGCAAGCTGAGGCGTATCACGAGAGGGATGACGGCAGGAATATTTCGGCTTTGGCCATCGAAGGTCATTTCGCACTTCTCGATGCAATGCTGCAGAGATGAGGGCATGAGAAGTGCGCCACGATTGATTTAACGCACTCTCCGGCTTCTTAGCTCGCCTCCGGTGATAGGATTATTAGGACTGAATAGAAATGAAGCGAACACACAGTATGATGTTCCACGAAAGACCCGAGCAGAACCTCGGCCGTGTGTGAATCGTGGTGTCCTTGTCAAGCGGAGCGAACAGACATAGTTATAAGTTTAGCATTGCAGCTTTTCCCTTTCGACTAGTGTTGAATGACTTCATTTCAGCGTTTCCATAAGATGGTGAGTTGCCTGCCAACGGTAATGACCGATGCATATGAGTAACGTTAATAAAGTCGTGTATACCGGCCATATTATTCATTCGTGCGGACATGGAGGAACAAAGCATGGATTTCTTGCTGTTTTTATCTGATTCCCTTGCACTGTTTAGTTCTGGATGTATGTTACCCTTTGGATGTGCTGCACATGTGCTGGGATTTCTTAAAGATCTTGCTCAAACTTGATTGGTCCTGCGCGCTGCTACCTCCGTTTCACTATATTTAATACGGGATTTAGAGAACATATCTCCACACCTGAGTGATGTCGTCGTGGAAATTACCCCTTCCCCTATCTGCTCTTATCTCCTATCCCACTCGAGGCTCAGTCATGTTCACTCTCTTCGTAGACATCAGTACAATGAAGCTATCTTTTACAATGCATGTAGAGTGCCTTGTCACCAAGGCGGTTCAGGTCCGCTAATATGCCCTCTAAAGTTGAGCTGTTTGCGATATAATGCGTTTGAATCGATTGTATTATATTTTCTAACCCCCGAACCATACCAGAAACCGAACCCACATAACAAATTAAACAAGCATACAGCTATTATGTTCATGATGGACGATGATGCTCAAAACGGAGCTAGTGTTTCTCGCAGCACGCGTAGCATCCCCCCTTCTGCGCTGGTGCCTTCAAATACTGTCCATCGGCACACACATGGTCCGCACCAAAGCACGCCCTCAAGCACATCTCGGGCGGCGGGGTCGGGCGGCGGCAACAAGTGTAGCAGCTGCCACCTTTGGGAGGCGAAAGGAGGAATTGGCCCTCGGCGCATTTGTGGCCTTCGGGGAAGCACGCCTTGAGGCAAGCGACTGGCGGGGGTAAGGGGCTGTCGGTGGATTGGGCTAGTGTAACGCCAAGGAAGGCGGCCGCGAGGAATAACTTGCTAAGCATTTTTTGGTCGGACTGTCGTATACGTGGCGCTGGATGAGAATGTGACTCGGGTGGTACATTGAAATTGCTAACTCACCGGGAAGACTCTTTCAGAAGAAGGGGTTTGTCGGTGAATGCATGGCTAGCACGAGCACCCTTTTAAGCAAGCTGAGGTGTAGGGTCAATATAGTACAGGAAGAATGACAGCAGGAGTTTTGCGGGTGGGCCATTGAAGATGATTGCGGCCTGGTGGTCTGCTATCAACGGCCAGAGCTGCAAGTTTTAGATGGGTTTGAATGCAGCCTGTAGGACATTCAGCTGCGCGTTCTGGGATGACTTTCGAATTCATCCATCGAAATCACAGTCGATTCCCAACGATTCCATCCAGCACTCTGCGCCGGGCGCTTGAGAATTCTGGACCCACTGGCAAATAACACAGGTGATTCTGTTCTGCACATTTTCCGTTAACATTCGCTGCAAGGACGCACTTTAAGAATATTATTCACCTTCACTGGGCAAGTTGGAGCCACGTGATGACTCGGTGCAGCGTTTCTTATCATCCTCCCTCCGTTCTGCCACATTCGATAGGCGTTGCAGGACTTCATCTCAGGGTTCGTAAGATGATGGTAATGATCATTGTTTTAGCTCGGTACTCATTCCGGTAGCGTTAATTGATTGGTTGCACGTAGTTTATTCATTGCTAGCACTCGCTTGAAAGAGATGGTGGTTAGGCCAAGTTCCACGATAGGATTGAGGCGCGTTTGAACAACCCAGAAGAGGCAGAATAACCCATCAAACCCGTAGCAGCTGTCAAGTGGTATAAAGCGTAACGTTGGCGTGGTGGTGGGGTTGATCAGCGCTCAGTTGGGAATTGATCGTGAGAATATCGCAGATATTCCCTTGTCGCGATGTTGCGTCTGGCCTAAGGCTTCTGAGTGACACCTCGCTGCACTGTAAATGTTCCTCATCCTTTCCATATGTCATTATGCCAGTCCTATTCATTACCATTTCCCAGGTATAATTCTTCCGAGTCGTTGACAATGTCCAGTGACTCACCGGCACCCTCCACTGCAACGAGACTGCCTCCTGAAATTCTGGCGCACATTTTCGCATCTCCTGACTGACCACCACAAATCATGGAGTCATCCTGAGAAATGGACAACCGTAACTCATGTTTGTCGTTCCTGGCGCGCTGCTGCTCTCCATGATCCAACCTTGTGGACCTACGTCAGCGAATGGCTGCCTCGCCCCTGGATGGACGAATACCTGCGGCGCAGCGATCCCCTCCCGGTGCAATTAGCATATTCATTGATGAGTAGTAGAGAAGTGAGGGATCACGTCTCTGCGATCATCTTGGAGTCGACCCATCGGCTCGGGAAATTGGTTATAGACCAACGCAATGGCTGCGATATCCTTTCAAGAATCAGTAGACCCGCTCCAGCGCTGATCGAGCTCACATTATTATCCAACGGGCACGATCGTAGCCCTCAACAAAGTCTTGGAGGACATTTCCCGTCGTTATCCAAGTTGGTCTTATCATCGGTAGCCTTGCCTTTGAGGGCCCCATGGCTTCGTAATGTACGGGACCTGGAACTGGACTATAGTTTCTATGACGAAATCGGCACATCGGCACCTCTCAGCGTCAACACTCTCCTCGACCTCCTCACCTCTCTCCCAAATCTAGAGCGTTTGTCGCTAGAAGCCCGAGTTTTTGATTCAGCGGATATACCCGTTTTCGAAAACTACGAACACAAGCTCCACCTTGGACATCTCAAGACGGCAGAAATTTGTTTCGGCGAGGCTTGTATACCTCTGTCGGATGTCTTCAACTATATCTCATTGGTCAAACCCATCGGAGTCATACTGAGTCTGGAACTAGCGTCTGTCGACTCAGTCAGGATCCAGGCAGCCTGCAAGTTCTTCTTAGAGAACATTTCCCAACCCCCTTCAAAGTTCGTCTGGTATGACATCTGTGTCGAGGTCGTTTCGTATCCTTCCTCCTCGTCAACCGCTGACGAGCTCCTGTTTCTCATCGAGCAATCACGTCGGAGAGAGTTATTCGCCGTGCTAGCCAAGCTCGTCCTCCCCAACGTCGCAATCCGAAATCTACAAGTCGAGTCACCTCTTCCAGATTGGGTTTCTTTCTTTTGCGACAGCGCGACAGTCGAAAAAATCGAAATTTGTGCCATCGAACCCTTCCAGACATTCCTGTCGACTCCAAGCACGTCGTTTCCCTCGCTTCGTCATCTACATATACGCAACTTCGATATCTCAGATTGCATGTCAATATTGATGGCTTGGTTAGCCGGAAGGAATTCAGTAGGAATGACCCTTGAAATTTTGACTCTATCGTCGGTTGAAACTATGGACGACCAAGATCTTGCATCTCTTGGGCGCTTTGTCACTGTCAGTATTGAAGGTCAGCCATGGGGGCTTGAATTGAATGGAGAATTGTACAATCCGCCCGCTACTTCATCTGGTTGATGAATCGTAGGTAGGATAACCTCTCCGTTATAGTGCGTCCCTCCTTCACTCCATGCCCCCCACTTTCAAACCATGCGTAGCTTTCCTTCCAAGTAGTACAGTTCGCTATTCTGTCGCCGGACCTCCATATTACCAGCCTTTCTCGATTGAGACTGCTTCCCTCTTGTGGGTGGTGAAGGTGAATCCCTGTGCAGTCATCGACATGACTATTCAATATTGAACGTTGAGCAAATCCTTGAGTTGCTCACTGGCAAAGGACGAGCGGACCAACAGGTTGGACGGTTACAACATTGGTTCGAGTAGGGGTGCGCGAAGGCAAGGGTGAAAAGAAGGATAGAAGGGGGCTTATATTGTCCTCAGGAGCGCCCCTATCTGATGGGCAACGAATGTTTGCGGGGAGAGGGGCACTTGTCGTTTCCTAGTAGGACTGGAAATGACGAACTTGGAGTACTGAGTACTGAGTAGTAGAGTAGTACTTCAGGGGTGATTCAGCAACGATACAAGGATCTAACTGAAAACGAAAAATAGTGAGCCGCGAAGAATCAGTTTGCGCAAACGCAAGTAGCATTTACCAGGCGTCAGGGTATTAGAGGAAACCATACATATAGCCACCTGGCAACTCACACTGCACCTCACACTGCACGGAGGCTGAGCAAGTCGACCAACCACCATGGACCACGACGTCGTAGCCGCAGGCACAAATATCTTCAATCTTCCATCTTCATTCGCGGTTCATGTCATACTGTATGTGGATGTGTGTATGTGGATAAGGACGAATGGATGGATGTGAGTAAAAGCAAGATAAAACAGCAAGGAGTGGTGCCGTCATGACAAGACAAGCTTATAGATGATGAAATAATGAAACTCGGATCCATATGCACAAAAAAAAGGAAGAAAAAAAACCTGCCACCACCACCATCACCACCACCAAGTCCATCTTCAATCCAATTAGCAGTAGCTAGCAATAGTAACACACAGAGTGAACGATGCGAGATATATATAACACGGGAGACCGGGACCAAGGAGCATTGCAAGCAGATTGTAGCAGTAGCAAGTAGTGCCTGAACCACAGAGGAGGGAGGGGTGAGGAGAAAATGAGATAGAGAGGAGTAAAGCAAAGGAGTGGATGTGAGTTGAAGTAAACAGCATCAGTCGCAGAGTTAGCGTACTACGGAATGATGACGGGGACAAAGGAGCGTGTGGCGCGTTAGGTGCGCATATGTGTATGTACAAGACCAATGAGAATGATGGATGATGGCGATGATGGTGATGATGATGGTGATGGTGTGTAGTGGAGAAGAAATATGCAAGTGATGATGAGAACGTATAAAAGAACCCACAATATGTCACCGCTGAGTGAATAAATAGTGCATATAGGATTTAAGGATAGCATGGACGGGTGACGCGAGTGGTGACCGGTGAGGAGGGAGGCAGGGAGATGCATGGTGGATGATGGACCAGTGACGTTCTGGATATGTCGCGAGTCACGGCGCTTTAAAGGTGCAGATTATTCAATCTTGTCCTTGAAGTGCACCCTATCCTTCTCGTTCATGAAAGGCTCGCCACCAACACCTCCACGCATAATCGCCTTCATAAACGCGAAGAACCTATCCGCATACTCCGTAGCCGGCACAGGACTTATCTTGTGCTACAAACCAAAAGAAATCCCATCATCACCATCAGCACACCTTCGCACTCCCAAAAAAAAATAAAGAAAGCGTCACTTACCCTATCATGCTTCAACCCCTTCCAAACATGCTCGATCTTCTTCCTCACCCCATACGGCGTCAAAATATCAATAATCCCCAAATAATAAATCTTCCCATCCGGATCGTCTCCAGGCCCAGGCGCCTCACCAAGGGGGTCGTTATGCTCGTCGGTAGCGCGGAATCCTCCTTCGTCCATGTAGAACACGAACCCCTCACGCTGGGTATCGCCTGTGTCCTTCTCGGGCAGCTTAATGGTGCCTTTGCCTTTACCGAGGCGTTTAGGATCGGATGAACGCATTGCGCGACGCATTGCGATGGCGTCGGCGTGTTGCACCCCTTTGGGTGCATGCATTGAGCGGCGGGGTGTTGGCAAGTCGGGCTAAGAATGGGATGTTGACGATAGCTGGACGGGCAGTTGAATCGAGGTGGACATACCGAGAAGACTTTCAGCGTCTCACTTCGAACCCCCTCCGTATTCCCTCGCTTGACATCGTGTATCCCAACCAGCAAACTATAATCCATAACATTAACCTCCTTCAAAAACTCCTTATCCCTCCTCAGCTGCTCCTCCAACAATGCCCGCTTCTCTGGACCCAGCTCTAGCTGCCTCCCCCTCTTGATCCAATTAATATCCTTCAACACCGCTGTAGGATTCAGCTGCTTCTCCTCCGGGTAATACCTCCCCACCGTACTCCCCTTCAAATCATATGTCTCGTGTATATCCCTGTGCGGCGGGAACAAATTATTCATAATCACGAAATGAATCTTCTTCCCTCTAGGCAACTTCACTCTATGCAGCCCGTAAAAACGGGATATTAGGGTATGTGGGTTTGTTTTGACGTGGTTGTAGTATTGTTTGAGGAACCGGCGCAGAAAGGTGGATTCTTCTTTCCGGATGGTCTTGATGATGAAACGGTAGTCGCGCGAGAAGTAGAAGAAGGAGCCGGACTTGCCGGGGGAGCCGAGCTCGGAGAGGATGTACTTGGAGGTGAGGGAGAGGAGGTAGTCGGCGGGATCGAGGTGGAAGAAATCTTCACGCAGAGATCGGAAGACCCATGGTGCATAGTCCTTGAACTTGAAGTCGTACGTTGTTGAAGGGGTTAGTTCGTTACCAACACTGGTGGACGCTCAGTAGCGCAAAAAATCAAACAGATCAACACACACATGTCAAAGGAGAATTTGTGTCGAGCGGTGAAGTCTTCGTCCGTCAGAGGCCGCTTTATTTTGGCTTGACACCTCGACACCTAGAAGGACGAGGTCAAAACCACTTAGAAAGCAAGGATACTCGACTTACGCCAATGCGTATCCCCGTCAACATGTTATACATTAACACATAATTAACGTGATCCTTGCCAATCAAATTTCCAACCAGCGGGGTATCCTCCTTGTCCCTATCTCTCTCTCTTGATCGTTCAGCGCGTTCCCGTTGTTCTCTTTCCCTCTCCATCTCCTCTTCAGCCTTTTGCTGAGCCTTGACCCTCTTGCTCGCCCTCTCCCTCCGTATCTGCTCTGCAGCCATCTGAATATCATTCGCTAGCTCTCCATCTCCTGTCGTACTAAAATGGATATGTGACGAAGATGGGACCGTGGTATGCTGAGGTCTGAACGAGCCAGTGGTGTTCCGTCGCATCGGCTTCATTGAGCTGGAGCTACTAGGGGGTCCGTCAAGCCTATGCTCGAGATCCTGAGGTACCGAAATTGATATTGACGGTGGAGGAGGATGGAGGTATCCGTCAACGGATGTATGCGCAGCCTGTTTCGACAGGGATTCGCGTTCGACGCTTGAGCGCGGGGCCACTATACTACGAGGGACTTGAGCGTCCGTTGCAGCGCGCAGGGGGATGTTACTATGCACCGGCATAGATTCTGGACGAGCGGTAGAACGATACGACGAGCTAGTTGAGGCCTGGCGCTCCCGAGGCAGTGTCATCGGTTCAGGTTCGTCAAAAATGACTTGCGGCGTCGTTGGCGTGGGCGGTAACATGTTTTCTTGGCCTTCATCGCTGGCAGGAGGCGAAGGTGGATACGTGATTCTGGTCTCCGGGATATCAATGGGCTCTTGCAGGGGCAGTGGCTTGAGGTGGACGTTACGATCGACGGCCTTGCCTACTCTGTCAAGAACTTGATGTGAGGAGTCGATATGACCTGCAGCGATGTGAACTGCGTCCGGAGTGACCTTGACCACATGAATCTCCTTTGGCGTAATCGCTGCAACCTGCGCAGTATTCATGCCTGGTGTCGTGAGGTGATGATGCAATGGGTTGATATTTTCTGTACCGGGTGAAGCAGCGAGGATGTGGGTGGTCACCGAAGACGATGCTGGGGCGTTGGGGTGATTGGACAAAGAGTTATGGGATCCAGGCGACAAAGGGGTGGGCGCGGTACGGTAGGACGCTGCGGATGTGGAGACAAAGCTGTCTCCTGTGGATGCGCAGCTCAACCTGTTGAGGTCGATGGGGCCAGCTTGCGACAGCGACGTTGAGGGCGACGGCGGGCGCAGGCGTTGATGCTGCAGAACAGCTGCAGCCATTTGTGGGAGGAGGTGACAGCACCATGCCGCCCCACATCGCAACGGTCCGCTTCGGCATTTCCCGCGCCTTAGGCACAGCTTTTTACACCACCGACTCGGTCAGACTGAACGGTAGCGCATTATACAGTACGCTCTATGATATATGATACCTTTCGTGTTCTCACTCGATCGTTCACTCCTAGGTGTGATCACAGAACATCAATCGTTGATTCGTCTGGCGAATTCCACGCGATGACGACACACATATCACCCCTGCTGACCGTGACCATCATGGCTGTATCACTAGCCATGTGTTACATTGTGTAGAAGGCAATGGGACTAGGGACCTCGTCGTGATGGTCGCTGCCAGAAACTATGCCGTACTACTCAGATTCCCCACTACGCAGGAAACCAAACCCCGACAGCTCTATCGATTGTCGCCATATGATCAGGGATCTTTCGCGCATTCGGTGCCCTAAGCTCGAGTCATATCAAATAACGACTTCGAATTCCCAAAGGACGTTATCTTCTCAGACAACGACGTTCTACAAATGGCCTACTTGACCTCTTTCAAAGCCATCATCTTCGACGTCTACGGCACCTTGGTCGATTGGGAAACCCCCATCTACGAAGGCCTACTCCCTATCGTCCAGAAGTACCCCGCATCCAAAGCCTGGACGCGCAAGCAAGTGCTGGAGGCTTACTGTGCCGTGGAAACTGATATCGAGACCCAGCATCCGCAATGGCTTTATGCGAAGGTGTTGGAAAAGAGCCACGAGGAGATTGAGAGACGGTTGAGCGGGAGTGTGCCTGGTTCGTCCGATACGGGAATCTCGAGTGCTGACGATGGCAATGAAAACGCCCATATCAAGTTCGCGCAGTCTATACGTGATTGGCCCCCCTTCTCGGACACTATCCAGGCACTTCGATCACTAGCCAACCGATACAAGCTGACGGTCCTTTCCAACGTCGACCACCAATCGTTCGCGCATACCCACGCTAAGCTGTCGCAGGACGCGGACAACATCCAGCTATACACTTACGAACCGGAACCTACTAGTACAAGTCAACCTGCCTCTCACACCCCGAAAACGCTCGACCCATCTCTCGTCTTCCACCCACGCAACCACCCGCACTCCAAATCACCCTTCACGCTCGTATTAACCGCGCAAGACACTGGTGCCTACAAACCTTCCCCCAGCGGCATCGGCGCAGCGGTTCAATGCATCCTCGACGATCCCGAATGCGGCGTGAAGGATAAATCGGAGATTTTAGTCGTCGCAGTCAGCTTGTTCCACGACGTGTACCCGGCGCATCGCTTGGGGTTACAAAGCGTGTGGATTCACCGGCAGGGGACGTGTATGGGGCTGGACATTGAGGACCGAGGCTACGAAGGTGTTGATGAAGAAGAGCGTACGCGTCGATTGGGAGAAGGGAAGTGGGCGTGGCGGTTCGAGACGTTGGGAGAAATGGCTGCGGAGGTCGAACGGGCTTTTGCTGGTAAAGCCTAGTGGTCTGTGTTGGCGGGTACGAACGACTATGATGTATGTGTTGTAGGTTCGAATTTACGCCTGCGAAACACTCGGCCAACGGTGGCGACTGCAGCTGCCTCCCCTGGGCCATAGGCAACGACTGCGTGAAGCCTGACGTTATAATTCCACTGGCTTCCCTCCAGCATCACTTGAACGAAGGCACTTTGGATGCGTCTTGGGCTCAATGTGTACGTCCGTGAGTGTGCCGCATCCCTTCTTCTCACTCTCCTCATGTCCGTGTGCAAGACACAGTCATCTTCACATCAGCACAAGGCAATTCGGAAGGCCATCGAAGTTTATTTTGTTTAGGGTGGGCCTTTCAGACCAGATATATATATAAAGACCTCGCCCCCACTCACACCTCTCTCTTGAGTCCCACCAACTCATCGTTCGCATATATGCGTCTCTCCGCCCTCGTCGCACCCATCTTCCTCGCCCTCACCGCCCTCGTCCCTTCGGCAGAGGCAGGCCCCATCGCCTATGGGATCTGTCAGACCGGTGAGCAACATCCACTCCCACCGAACAGCTCAATGTTGAAGTTCAGCTGATTTGTGTCTCCGTCAGGCTGTAATACTGTAGCCGTTGCATGCTACGCAGCGGCTGGATTCACTTTCGGTACCGTCGTCGCGGCTCTAGCTGCGCCCCCCGCTATCCTTGCCTGCAATGCCGCCCTGGGAACCTGCTCGGCGGCTTGTGCGACAGTGGCACTCCTAGCTCCTACCCCGTAAGCATTCCGTTAACAAGGTAAGAGCACCATGTAGGTTTGTAGCAATGGATTAGCTGACCGAAAGTGCTGTTATAGTGCTTCAAGGTGCTCCTTGTAGATTACTATCATGCATCCACGAAGGACTTGGTCGCGATGAGAGAGTGAAGTTCCATGTGTTGTAATTTCGATTCCATAGCATGTTAATATCTGTTGTACTTATCAACGAACCCCCTTCCCTATGCAGTGACAGGAGCGCTCAGGGGATAATTGAGGCCTCAAGCTCAAGAGCCAGTCGAATTGAGTGAAGTATATGAGTTACAAACTCGCGCATGAGAACATCATACTGAATGCAACTGTCATACATAGAACTTTGATTCAGATACCAACGACCGTTTTGAATGCTTCGAAGCATTTGAGGATCTCCCCGCGTGTGTCAAGAGGTCTCATTCCGTCATACCATCGAAGACTGGGCCGCGGTACGACGGGCTCGTGCTTTGCCACCTCTATGGGAGTGCTCGGGTACGCACCGTGACTGACAGCACATTCGAGTTGGGAAGTGACAGGGATTTTATAGAAGGTCGGCGATGTCCCAACCATGATGATACCTGGGACAATCTTGGCAACCGAGGGCATGGTTATATTAGTCTCCACTAAGTCAATGAGGACCAGGACGTACCCAGGGCGGGTGTTCGGTGAAGCCGCCAGGCCGTCGAAAATTATTCAAGGAGGCTGCAATCGCCGATGCAACCAGCTGAGCTTCCGCTTCTTTAGCTCCATAAGTGGTGAGGAAGCACTTTTGCACGAGCATGATGACATTGTTCTGCAAACAGTCTGCAAGGCAGATGTCTGGATTCGAGGGGACCCACTCCCCGCAGACTACGAATGGTGTCTCTTGGAGTGTCCTGGCTACACGGGCGCCCCTCACGAAGCCAAACATCCGGAGAAGTTCAATAGAAAAATCGACCACATCTGAGTCCTTGGAATGTTGAAGGGACATGGCTAGGTCGAGTCGGGCAATGAAGCCGGCGTTCTCGTCATCTGCCTCGATGTTTCCCGTTTCAAGGGTCAGAATTTCGTGGTCAATGGCGGGCTCTGGCAAGGCAGGCAGCCCAAAGAAGGTCGGGGCATCTTGTTCGGTAATGATTATGTTGTACGCGAGGAGATCATCTTTCGTCCAGTCGCTCCCAGGTTTTGGCGAGTAAGTGAGATTCGCCATTCTGTGTGCCGGTATCGGAACGAAGACTAGGGAACGATGATGTCAGTTTGAACTCCAACAGGGGCCCCCTGAGCGGTGACAAGTGACGTTACATCACGCATTGTAAAGCACCTCTCACACTTGAGTTGCTCCCTCGTCGATGCAATTTAGCACAAATTACAATTAAATGTTGCAAAGCATTGGTCCAACCCAGAGGTCATCTTGAATGATGAAGAAATTGATTGGGTGGTAAGAGGGAAAGAATTGCAGCCACTGAAATACGTGTCTTGCACGTTACGGCCATGTGGGAGACGTATATACCTCGATATTTGTCACTGATTAACGATCTCCAGCAACGAAACAGCTCCCATAGTCGCTTCGACAACGAAGGTAATGCGCCCCAACGCCGGGTCCTCTGAGTCGACTAGGAGCGGTTCGAAACGACATACACCAGTTGGCATCCACCGGACCCGCCAAGATCCTGTACCGAGCGACCAAGAGCCAGTGGATAGCAAACGCGCGGCGCGTAGACGGCGTCCGTATGTAATCTCTTTTCCATTTCGTATTTAATCCCCTGCTCATGCTCCACCAGGCGCACGCCATTTACTCCCGAAGATGATTTCAACTTGGCCAAATATATTGCTCAATGTATCCCAGACGTTGACAGGAGAGGGCGTTCGGGCAATCACATCTACAAGGACCTCGTAGTAAGCCCAATCTTATCCACCTTTCACACCACAATAACACATAGCTATAGGCCAACCCAGATATTCCATGGGGTGCCCGGCATCCATACGCTAGCTGGAGAGATCGCTACCACAGACATTCAGCCCAGTTTAATACTCTGATTGAGCGCTTGGTGGCAGAGAATCCTCCTCAACCTACGGCCATATTGATTCCAGAGAGCTCCGGTGTGTCGACTTCTCTATATTTCATTTGATTCCTGTTCATTCTGCTCTAGTCACACGCTTTTCACACCCGAAGACGACTTGAATCTGGCCAAATATATCGCTCAATCTACCCCAAATATTGAGAGTAAAGGCCGTAAGGGCGATAAGATTTACAAGGACCTTGTGGTAAGCTCTATCTTGCCTTACCTTTATTAAACTACGGCGTCATAATAACGCGCACCTCTATAGAACAACCCGGATATTCCATGGGGCACTCGGCATCCTCACTCTAGCTGGAGATCTCGCTACCGAAGAAATTCGACGCAATTCAATCTTCTGATTGAGCACTTGGTAGCGAAGAATTCCCCTCAACCCCAGGCTGTTTATTCCAGTAAGCGCCAGTACAATGGCCATTGTATCAGCGAACACTATGAAGACGATGAACGGAACCCTCTTGACCATGGTGAACCATCAGGGGAAGAGGAGACAGGGTCAGGGGAACCTGCAACGCTAGGCCGACGTCCATTTGACAATATCACATTGATACCAGGAATTGTCTGCGATGACTATGAGTGCGCATATACCACCCCCTTTAAATGCATCTCGGTGAATTCTAACTAAATCCAGATACCTCTTCGACCCGACATTGGATCTTGGATTAGATGATTTGACATAAGGCTGGCGCATCTGAATTCTCTGAGCCAATCCTCAAGTCAACACCTGCACTGGACAATGACCATTTCTTGACATCTGCATCCCCATAGGATGCAACATGCTACTTGATGAATGCTGAATTTTTGGGCCAAGTGTGCTCGTGCGTTGAGTGGCCAATCCGTATAACGCAATCGTGTAATAAATCCTACAGAGAAAACATTGACAACTTCGGATATCGAGATGGATATCAGTTGGTAAGCCGCTCCAGGCGGTTACGAGCCCCGATTAGAAGGCTTCAATCCCGCGGTGGCAATGTTAGACATCGATCCTAGGTTCTTTATACAGTCTAAGCAAAAGCGAGCTGCACACGACGGACACAGAACTGGAGCAGAAAAGTCATTTAGTAGGTCAATGGATCATGCAGGCGGGTCACTGACGAAAGTGCCATGGCCAGCGACGACCACACAGCATCTAACCGAACATGTCCAGCAGGGTATATGACTCCCGCGGCGATGGGGATCGCGACCAGATTGTAAATCGCAGCCCAAAACTGCATGGATTCGTATTTCAGTCCACAATGCAACAAATAACCCACGAATGACCCACGAAGTTGAACAGGACCCGGTTGAACACCCTGCTTGACAGGTCGTACAGCGTAATCAAGCTTCGGAGGTTGGAGGACAACAGAATGAAGGATGCGCTTGATATGGCCACATCGCCTACGGAGGATGTTAGCCGCCTATCAGGAGCAGATCCAGGTGCACTCACTCCCTGACCCTATGGCTACGCCTATATCTGCAGCGGTCAATGCCTACCGCAATTGCCAATCAACACATATTCTGGATGACAGCCAAGAAAGAACTCACAGGCGCGTCGTTGATGCCATCTCCTACCATTGCCACGACGCAGCGTCTATTGAGTCGCGTCTGTGCCCGTAGTTTACGCCACCTTGCTACTTCTTTCTTGGCTGCATTTCGCTGCAGCCATTCTACCTTCTGTGCCTGCGCCAAAATAAATCAAACTTGCGATGTCCAAAGCAAATGACACATTACCTTCTCATGAGGCAAGACACCTGCAATGACATTTGTTGCAGGTATGCCCACAGCTCGCGCAACCGCAACCGCAGTCCTCTCGTTGTCACCAGATATGATCCATGTCTGTATCCCTTGAGTTTGCAACCACGACACAACGCGAGGCGCTTCCGATCTGAGGGGATCTGCAATAGCGAAAATGGCCACAAGATGGAAGGTAGCGACCGCAGTTCCTTCCGCCCTGCGTCCCTCTTCTTCATCACTTCGTATGGCCATCAACACAACGCTTTTCGCTTCCGAGCTCCAAATATCCAGTTGCCGCGAAACTCCGACATCAATAGCGACCTCATGCGATGTCATCCAGGCATCGTTACCAATGATAGCAGTGCATCGTACAGAAGGAAACCGGGCTTCCATACCACGACCACTGACCTCCTGGAAGTCATCCCCAGTCACTCGGGGGGCTTCAGCAGATTTGCAGTAAGACCGAATGGCCATAGCCAATGGGTGCGAGCTGGCAGATTCAAGTTCTGCAGCAATCCCAAGGACGGTCTCACGACTCCAGCGTTTTTTAGAAGCAGCAGGAAGAATGAGTGCATCAGAAACTTTCGGATCGCCGCCTTGTGTAAGCGTGCCCGTTTTATCGAAGACGACCAGATCGACTTGGGCCATTTCTTGAAAGGCTTCACCGCCCCCACGCGCAAGAATGCCATACTTTGCTGCAAGACCGGAGCCGACGAGTAAAGCCGTAGGAGCCGCAAGTCCGATCCCGCAGGGACACGCCACAACGAAGACGGCTATGGCGAAGCCCAGTGACCATACGGCTGGGGGTTCACATCGATAAAAGTCAGCCAGATAGATTTTAAAGGGAAGGAATATTGAGCGTACGCCAACCACCAATTGGGATATCGAGGTAATCTTCTGGAAGGGAACCCGTTAATCCCAGGATCAGCCATATAAGCCAAGTCGAAATCGCAAGGAAGGTGACAACGGGTACAAAGTAGGCTGTGATGATATCGGCGACCCGCTCGATGGGGGCTCGACGTGTCTGTCCTTCTCTAACTACATCAACGATGCGGTCGAGCCTTCGCGTTGAATGAGCATTGACACCTACCCCACACTGCTTGCCACGACTTACATTGTTTGGCCACCGATAGACTCGATGCGAACTTGCACCATATTTCCCTTGTTGATGGTGCCAAGGTAGACCGGATCGCCTGTCAGCTTCTTGATGATTTTGGATTCACCCGTCAGAGAACTCTCATCAAAAGCCCCTTCTTTAGACGGAAGGACCAGAACACCGTCAGCGGGTGGAGTGGCTCCGCATGGAACGCGGACCATGTCGCCGACCTCCAGTAACTCGACAGCAACTTTCTGAACCTCGAGACCAGGTGGAGTGCCTTCGGTGCCGTCATACGAATCTGCCTTCTCAAGGTCGTCGAACAAGAGTCGTTCCTTGCTATCCGCGTCTTCATTCATGGTTCGCTGAATAAGCAGAAGCGCTTCTGATGGACGGAGAGATCCAAGCGCTGTTATCGCATCTGCGGTCTGTGCTTTGCTATATGCTTCAATAACTCGACCTAATATCGTGTTGCATTGAGCGTTGACTATACAGCCACCAGTGTAGAGTGAAGCCTACCAGCCAATAGAAACATAGCCAAGAAAACGACCGAGTCAAAATAGGTGGTTGTGGCCCCTTTGCTGTGATCCCTTGGTACTTCCTTCGCAGCGAGCGCAAGAAGGACAATGGAAGCAAAGTATGCTACCGAGACGGCTGAAGATACCAGAAGATTCATGCTCCCGAAACGGACAAAGCGCTTCCAGATAGGGATGGGGCTGCCTCGCCGCCAGAGTGCGCGTATTTCCTTGATGCTCCGCAGATGGAAAAGGTTGGCACTGTAAAACATCACAGGGGTTGCCAAGAAGAAAAGCGCCCATTCCGTGCGTGATACATTTCCAACCCACATCGGCTGCATGAGGTATTGTTTCACTGGATTCGTCTTCTTAACCAGAGTCATATAGACTATGCCGATGATGAAGGTAGGAATCGCAATCACGACCGCAAAGGCAAGACGGAATAGAAGGCTGCGCTGCTCTTCGACCCGTCTGGCTTGAGAGAGCTGTTCTAGGGAGGGAGGCCGATGGATGGATACGTTGAATGGTGGCGACTTCGCTGAGGCTAGAGCACGGATTAAATGGCGTATCGTAAAGTCAGGCGCCTGTGGGTGATATTTGAATGTGATCAATGGGTCCCTATATTCGATGAGCGGTTTCACCACCTCTACTCGTGTTCCAAACGGATCCAAGGCCGCCATGATCTTCGGAGGGCAATTCCTAATTTGACAGAGGTCAGTTCTATTAACACCAGTTCCTCAGCGAATCACTTGCTTGCAAAACATGCCATCTATCTTCAAGGTGACCGTCCTAAAACTAGAACGAGATTCGCCACGTGCAGGGCGTTGAGTCGGTTCAATCGAGACGATTTGAACTTCGAAGCCGCAGTCTTCTATGGCCTCCGCAATCTGGGGTCCCAAGTCTTCGCGTTCAATAACGGCCGTTGCTGACTTCTCAATCAGACTGACTGATATCTGGGAAACACCGTGAATTTGGGACATCATCTCGGTGATGCTGGACCGACACGCAGTGCAGGTCATACCGCCCACAGAAAGGATGATAACGAAGGGCCCGGAGTCTGCAGCATCACTATCTGAACCAGGGGAATCGACGGTGGGCAAGTCGCGGTCCAGCCCAGCTTCGATGGATGAGCCATACTCCTTTTGGCACATGGCGCATTGCCGGATGTGTTTCTCGCGCTTACCGCACAAAAGCGATGAGAGTGTAGATGGATCTGGGTCCACATGATGGGATGGATCACTGGAGCTGACGTTGTCGAAGCCGGCATCGTCGAGGGCATCCTCAATGAGGGAGTAGTCTAAGGACTCTGGGTGGCGAATCGTGACAGATTGTGAGACGACGGAGACTTCAATGCTGGTCGGTGAAGGTACCAGTGCATTAAGGGCCGATTCAATAGTAGGAACGCAGCTGAACAGAGGGAAATGAGTAAGTGCGGAGACCAGGTGGATGTGACCCTCATGCATACCTGTTGCAGTGGAGATTAGAGACAAACAAGGTCGTCACAGTATCACCAGGGATATCGTTCGGTGTATATCTGTAGGAAGACTTGCGTCCCTGGGAGATTTCTGGATGACTGTTGTTGGCTGAAGTGGTCATATCGTTGGATTCGGTGGTGTCGGCGCGCTGTCGACAGGTAAACGCAGTAAGCGCAATTCAGTACGTGTCAGGCTTTACCATACCTTCATAACGAACGAAACCTGTTGCATCTGCCGAGGAACAGGGCATCATCAACATGGGCGCACATCGCGCGAACCACTCCCGACAGCTTATTTGTCCAAAATAAACAAAGCGCCGCGCCCATCCCTGACTGCACCCCTGAGTTCAGGAGCGGCGTGTGCTGGATGATCCGTTAGGCTCATCGGCGTTGTTCCCTTCCAGAGCCATACATCCATACTCAAAATCTTGTACAAGAGAGGGATATTACAGGAGCGTGATTAACTTTCAAGCCTCGCTCTTCAAGCTAATTCGACCGACCGCCGCGTGATGAAAATAAGATACTTGAATTTACCACACTATCCTCGCCTCCGCAGCTGCTTTCACCAGCCAGTTTCCACTGAGAAGATATGCCTCACCCCGACGTTCGACGAGGCCAGGGATTAGCCTTAGCATGTCACACACCACTTGGAAGAAATTGCATATATCGCGATCGTAGGTTGGCAACTAGTACTAAGGACGAGAGTGAGAATTTTCAGGATGAAAGCCAAGTCTCTATAGAATACGGGAAACGTACCATCCGACCAGCACGTAATTGTAAGGCATCCATCATATTCACCCAGATCCTCCCCCACCATGACTGTCGTATAGTATCTGTAGGCCAAAACAATCATTCCCCTCTAAGAACTGCTGTTCATTCGGCGCATGACCGATAAGGCTGGCCTCTACCACTGGGTCCACCAGCTTGCGAGCGACATCCATGTCGCGTGCTCAGTGGCAGCTTCAAGAGCGTCAGCTCAACATTACCCTAATGCGAACGTTGAGCGAGAGTGTAGTATGGAATGTTAGAATGTCATACCCAAGATACTTGGAGCAGCTGGTCCGTCTCGAGGGCCCCTTCTTTCTTGTAGTTGAAGGCGAGATCCGCACCGGCGGATTTGAGGCAAAAGTCGATTATTGGTGTTTATCACTTCTCCAGCCTCGGAAAGAACATCGAATCCAACAAACGCAGACGAGCCCTGTGCTCGCGTACTGGGCAGAGGGAAGGAACCGCCGTGATTGGGAAGTACAACACCGGTACCAGCGAAAGCTCCTTCAACTTCGGTAGCCATCTCTCCCAACGGCTCGAACCGCCCTATTCACTTCCTTCTTCCAGTCGACGCAAACGCTCCTCCTCATCAATAATTTCATCTCTGGGTCCTCAACGTGCAACCCCACACATCCCCAACCGGTGAGTCATTCGTGGAACAGGCTGGGAGGGCCACATGTCACCTGGGGGTTGGAAGGAGTCGTTGACTCGAGCTTAGGGCACCGAGGGCTGCGGCAATTGAGCTAGTCGGGTTTGGGGCTCCTACTATGGATTGTTGAGAGAAATATATAACTGAGAGAGTGCTCGGGTCAAGTAGAAGTGAGTTGGGAGAGTTCAACCGATCACGATCACGCGCTTGCCAACCTTGGCCGACAGTAAATCAACTCGGACTGCCGA
The DNA here is from genome assembly GCA_032158425.1 of Pleurotus giganteus. Classification (NCBI taxonomy): domain Eukaryota; kingdom Fungi; phylum Basidiomycota; class Agaricomycetes; order Agaricales; family Pleurotaceae; genus Pleurotus; species Pleurotus giganteus. The sequence continues at coordinate 1,711,651 of JAPEHR010000009.1, read as the reverse complement.
CTCGGAGTTGGGGACTCAACGTCAACGTCAACATTGAACTAGTGCGATAACGGCGACCACATCAATACGCTGTTAATGGCTGGCGTACACGCACTCATCGAACGCCCGTTTGGCCCGTACCCGCATTCCCAAATCCTCAACGACAACTGGCAGCCGAACCAATCTAATCTACCAAAGCTGGAGGACTTTTTCTTCTGGCTAGACGACAAGGTGGCAGGGTGAGTCTCATGTTCAACGCTTCAACTGGCATTGTCTATGTACTTACATCCATCATCTTAGTCTCGACGTTACCGAGTGCATCAATGCCCCTCCTGACGGGCACCCGCTATCATCTGAGTCGGGCGTTCAGTGGTTCGGTGTCTTACGTGTTGAATCTTTGGACTGGCTCTCAGAACGAGGACGAAGACAGCTTCAGGATGACCTCCGCCAGCGTGACCAGGAAAAGAGGTCTAATAGTAAATCAAGCGGTCTCACCTTGACCAGTTTATACGGACACTCTAAAGGTGAAGGTTTGCGAATCAGGGTCTATTTGAAAGGGCATAAGACCCTCCCAGTATCGTATTTGACCAACAGTGAGTGAAGCCCTATGTGGTCTCATGTACACATCACATCAACTAATGCTCACCTTAGCTAAGAACCCAACGGATATTGTCTTGACCGCATTTCCATACCCGTATGTGTTCAGTAAGATGTCCAGGTTTTTACTAAAGTGCAGTATTAATCTGCCGAAAACAGGGATACCACTGTTCACAGGACCTACATTGTGAAGTCATTGGATGTTGCCATGATTGAGCAAAGTCGACACTTCCTTGCGAGATATCAGCTCCTAGCAAATATGACAGACATCGTCGCCCGTGATCCCGATCCCCCTCCACCTGAAGACCGTGATTTCGACTATTGGATTGACGGGTACTTGCTTCGACGACGTGAAGGGGAGTATCACCACCGTTACATCTTCGACCCAGAAGATAGCGATGTCGATGATGAAGGGCATACAACAAGGAAACGACACCTCCGGCATATCTCCCGCTCAGAAGTGGCTTCCATTTATGCCTCGCAGGCAGAATGGATATTGGCCCAGCAGGCTGCAATAAGCGAATCGTCGAAGCGATTAGTTGATCTACAGACATGGAAGCAGATTTGCCTTCAGGTCCGCCGCAACCGCCGCAATGCTGAGAGGCATCGTGTCCACTGGGGGATCCCGAGGGATCATAACGACAACATGCCGCTTGAGAAGTATCTCAAAACATACTTCTTTTCTCGTGATAATCACATCACGAATATCAACACCAAGGCAATTCCCAAGAAGAAGCCCAAAGTTTCCCCTCGTGTGAGTGCTCACTTTGGTCATCACTTTGGGCAGTTAGGCACTAACCCTTTTATGTAGCCAGCGAGCCCCACAGTATCTGACCATGGGCGGGCCCCTCCTCAGGTAGTACATGACCACCTCTACGATTCCGATTTCTCTGTCGGCTCTTCCTCTGCGGCATCTGACTCTGATGGTGGTGTTGACGAGGATAGCCTCTCAGCTATCCCTTCATTCTGTTGGGACCCCCCACGACTCATCGACGGAACCTTCGAATGGCAGTGTCCCGCAAATGGTTGTCATTACAACCTTGATCTCCGCCATATCACCAACACTCAAGCATCTGCCCTTCCTCCCCCACTTGCTAATCTATTTAAATCAGCACAGTGGCCCCGCTCCACCGCTGATCCACGCCTACAAGAAGGCTTCGCTATAATGGTAGGTGCCCACTACAGGCATCACATCGAACAAGCAAATGTGTCTGTCCGCTGGCAAAAGAATAAAGTAAGTTATCTGTGCTCATTCACTGTTCTACATGGTTGGCATCCTTGGTCTGTAGGTATGTAGTGACTGGCTCCATGCAACTCGTCAAGAGAAGCCTGCCCTCGCACATCTTATCAAGTTTGAGGAGGGTTCACTGGCTTTGTAGCTCTAAGCCGCATCTGAGTTTTGCTCTACCCTATCTCATGGCTAGGGGCCTCGCTCCCCTATTATTATTTTATGGTCGATTACTTACAATAATGTAGTAGATTTTGGACTTTCCAATGCACGGCTTAGGGTGCTGTGTTGCTGTGTTGCTGTGTTGGTTTGTATACTGCTCCTGAACCAGCTGCTGTGAAAGGTTGCTTTTGAGTTGTTGGCCAGAGGTCAGCGGAGAGCCACATATTCCTCCTCAGAATGTTATAGAAGAAACTCATCTAGGCGGAATAATAATCAAATTAATTCGACGAGGACAAGGCATTATACCTGACTTGACCAGCACCATCATACTACTCTTTGAGCATTACAACCAATGCTCCTTCATTGGATGAAGTGCATGAGTGAGTCCCAGCAGTAGCACCAAATTGGCAGAGGACACCTTCCGCTCGGGCATTCGACATCCCGTGCACATCTGTATACATTACAATCGTGAAGCGACAAAGCTATGGGTTACAAGGAATAGACGCAATAAATAACAACACCAAGCTCCATCACTAGAGATAATATGGAACACCATATACGACCGTGGCAGCTCCAGTAAGATATTTTAATTTACACGCCTCTCTCGCCTCTGCAACTGCTGTCACCAACGACCTTCCCCCGACAACGTGTTCCGAGTCCCAAGCTTTGACTTGATCAGGATTTAGTCTTAGCTTGCCAAACACCTCTTGGGAGAACTTGTCTATATCCCGATCAGTTACATCCCATAGGTTGGCGACTAGGCTGGGACTAGAGGGAGAAAGCATCTCAGTGAGGATGCAGACATCATAAAATACGGGAAACATACCATCCGGCTAGCATGTAGTTGTAAGGCGTCCCAATCCTATCATATTCACCCATATCCTTCAGTGCGCCGGATGAACACCCCCAAAGCATTACAGCTGCGCATCTCTTAAGATGCCTTATCTTGTGCGACCGTGCGTACTGTTCTCCCCCACCATGACCGAAGTATCTGTAGGACAAAACACACCGTTAGCTATGATACTTGAAGCATGAACAGATCAGGGGCTTACATGAATAGATCGTTCCTCTCCAACGCGTCCAAGAACTGCTGTTCGCTCGGTGCATGTCCGATAACGCCGTCCCAGCCAACAGCTCGCTTCATATCAACCAACCAATCTTTGAATCTTCCTTCAGACTTCTTCAGATCACCACTAGGATTCAAGAGGTAATAGGTCTGACGAGGGTCGACAAAGGTTCGACTGCATCCCTTCCCAGCTTCGATATCGTCCGGTCGAAGCACGTTGGCATAATGAACCCGGTCAAGCAAGAATCTGACGTTGGGCATGCGGCTGATATTCCGGCCACGTAAGATAGGAATACTCTCCCATGGAATGGATTGAACATTCTTGTCCAATATAAGGAACATGTGCTCCTCAGTCTCGTCAGTGTCGTGTAAATTGTGTACCGGAGAGGGGGTCTTGCGGCGTGCCATCCGCTGGGAATGGTCTTCAAGGACCGCTCTCAGATCCACGGCAACCTGCGTCACATCTACCTCTGAAGTCGCCACCGGAATACCATGGAATTGGTACAAATCCAAAACGAAGTAGATCAAATCTTCCAGCTCTTCATCGCGGCATTTAGGTGACAAGGTGGAGAAGCATTCGATGAGAGAGTTGTCAAGACGGAAATGATTAAGTGGTTTAGAGGGGTCTTTCGACTTCTTTCCTTTGCTCCTGGGTTTTCCCTTGTCTTGTAGATGGAGACCATTTTGAAAGACACGGTCAAACTGCGCGCGAAGGTCATTCAAGACGTCCTGGTCCATCTTTGAGGGACGGCTGAGAATGGTCTAGTGAAGAGTTCTTCAGAGGTTGTATAGACTGTGGGATAGCAGGAGGAAACCGACCTTGAATGCGCCTAGCCAACAGAACTCGATGTTCTCGAGTAACTCCTTGAGTCTGGAATCAAGCTCCCTACGGTCCTTCCACCATTGTTCTCTGGCGGACATGTCTTCTTGGTTGACATGAACAGCCGAACGAGTTCCTTCATCGCTCAAACGAATGATATCAGCGAGTTCATTGAGAGCATCCTCGAATGAGAGGTGCGCTTCATCTTCCGCTCCATCGCTCTCCCTTCGACCCTTCATGGGCACACAGAATATCAATGGTTCGGGCTGGTCACGGCCGCAGTACTGACGCGTGACGAACAAGGTATTACGGTCCTCAGTGACACAGATGTGCACCACCGACCAGCTCGTTGGTAGGTCTGTTAATTGCGACGTGGATAGAGAGTCCGTGGAGAGAATGGTAGCCTCATGCTGGTTTCGTAGGTGTGCCCAGTAGTCCTTGATGAGCTGATCGTCCGTTACCTCGTCCTCGACATCCTCGGCATCAGACAAACGGAATCGAGGCGGAGGAACTCTTGTGTCTTGGGAAGAATGCAAGGAAGGCCATTGCAAATCGCTAGTGGGTCGTAACCGATCGAATTTATGGCGGACTACCTCAAGCATCTCGCGGTGAAGTGCCGTGGCTGTGGACATGTCTGCAAATAGTTAGCGATCTGTGAGCGCAAAAAGCTACGAGGCAAGTACCTAGCAAGTTAATCAGCACTGTAGATGTCTCTTTATTGCTTTTGCCGAGGGACGCTTGTAATGCATGGACCATCGCGAGGGCGACAGCGGCACGGCGAACTTTCGGTACTTGGCCTTGCGCTGAGGTCAACCCCAGCTCCTGCCAATATGCAGTTGAAGCCTTATCCAACAGACCAAGGACGTCGTGTAGTGGTGCGGAGGAGGCTTGACTTTCCGGGCACGACATACCAAAGGGGATGGCGATCGCTAATTGATAAAAGACGTTTTAGGTTGGATAAAGAGATATACGAATCGACGTACTTGATTCAGTCAGAGAACTCAGAAACATGTCCATGCCCAACCTTGCAAATACATTGTGCATAGCCAACTTAGCAGTCAATGAAGTTTGTTCGGCCTTGGTAAGCCATGACGGAGGAAGGGAGAGGAAAGCATCCAACAAGACGCCGCGCTCGTCGCAGTTGTCATCACGCAGGAGCCAAACTACATGACATGGTCGAAAAGTGGAAGGTGAGGGCAAAATGCGGCTTACTATATTGACCCAACACTTTAGCCAGTAGCTCGGGCGCAAGTAGTTCTTTCCCAGAGAATGTCGACAATGATGATCTGCGGGGCCTTATACTAAAGTAAGTGGAGCAATCCGCAAAAAAGGAAGACGAGCGTACCCAATCTCGTATACGCCATAAGACTGATCCAGATCAACGAGAGCTGCTCTCGCACGTTCGAATAGTTGTCTGGCATCCTTTAGTTGGGTCGCACGAATGCTCCACTCCGCCTGCAGACGGTCAATGTCAACAGCATCCGTACATTGTGTTTGGGCAAGGAGCGCAGCCGCCTGTACGAGGCAGCCATGACCTTCCTGCAATTGGCCCTGGTATATTTGGATTTCACCTATTCTGGCTAACGCTCTGCTGACCACCACAGGAGCATTCAAAGACTCTGCAAATCCCTGGACTTGCTGAGCGAAGTACTGAGCCTCCCGTGGCGAGCCTCGTGCTGAATAAACATCAACGAGACTGAAAAACGTGCCGAGAAGGCCCTCGGCGACTCTCCATTCACAACGGGCCAAAGCAGGTTTCCGTCGAGTAGCAGCTTTGGGTGTACTTGGGTTGACAGCAGCCGACATCGCTTCTTCGTGAGATGACGTATTTTCAGGGCGTTCCTCATGAAATGGGTTGGGGCTTGCCGATTCAGAAGGTGCTGAAGGGCTGAGTCGCGCCATAGCCTCCAGGGCACGGTTATAGAGGCGCAGCGATTGTAGTAGACTATCTATAGTAGCTGGAATATCTGCCTGTGAGTGTGCAAAGTGAATTGAAGATGCAATTGGGGGGCGGGAGTGTGAACTACCTGAGAGTATTGAATGGCAGCATACACGCGCGCTGCCATAGCTGTAGTTTCCAGCTGATCCACCCGCCGTTGCACCCTTTGCGCAGTCGGCAGCCCCTTTTCTTCGCCCGGGAGCTGTTCAGAGAGTTCGGATGCTTGGTTATACGCATCAACACTAGAAATAAAGATCAAAAAATTGTAACGACTGTTGCGTACGACGACCCTACCTCGAGGATGTGTTGTCACCAAGTGCGAGTGCTGAGGCATACTGCAAAAGGAACTTAACCTTAGTGACGGTGTTCACCTCGCAGCTTTGCATCGCATTCATGACCTGCTTGTGGAGGCTTGCGGCTTTCTTCACCTTGCCAAGGGCGATATACTCCAGCGCGAGGTCGACCGAAGCCGACACGTAAACTGGATAATACTATTCATCGGCAAGAACAAGGCTTGACGAAGGGTAAACCTACTATCATTGAGAATCTCACTTGTTTGACTATCCGTGAGTCTCCGCACAGCAATAAGGGTACGGATCTTGGCTAAAGTGAGCCCAACAAAGCTGAGTACGCTTGTCATAGCATCTGGTTAGTAGCGATTTTGGGTTGATGTCACACAAGATGGAGCGAGAACATGCATACGTAGGGCGTCCAGTAACTTCAAAAGGTCTTCGCTAGGCGGAGGATTATTATCTGCACCCTTGCTCAGACTAAGGCCAGGCGGGGGGTCGGTGGCTGAAGAATAGGTTCATTCAGTGGCATCATTGTGGAAAGAAAACATACCATCGACAGGGCGCGACTTGGGTGTCACAGGTTCATCAGCCACCGTATCCATTACGACTTTGCGACTCGACTTTAGGGCAGGTTTCGACAAAGGTTTCTTAGCAACTGTCCGCTTAGGAGGAGCTTTCCTTGGTGCCTTGGGACTGGGCATCTTCCGAAAAACTTTCGGACTGGAGACACGCCTGACCGATGGAATAAGAGACGGCTTGCTTGGTCGAGCGGAGACCAGGGATCTTCTGCTGATCGGCGGCATAAGTGAGGAGAGGATGTTGACCACTTCGTCTGCGTGATGTGCTATGTCTACAACCTGATTTTCAGCAGCTCCTCTGTGGATGTGGAGAACCGCCCAGGCATGAGCTGTGGCTAGCAGAAATCCTCTGCAATGAGCCAGTGACTGATCATGACCTAAGTCCTGAGGTGAGATGAGTAATCTGCTGATGTAGCTCCAAGGTAAAGGATGGTCACAAACCTGCTGCGTGAGCATTTCTTGTATTCCCCCTACCACATCAGAGAAGCCAGCAAAGCCACATTCGGTTAGAACGGTTGGGGCTTCATAGTACGCTACTTCCAAGCAGCAAACATACATCCTCGCTCGTCGGATAGGAGTTTGTGTGGCATCGTACACGGCAAGTAAATCGCGAAGAAGCTGCCGGATGACTGCCAGGACACCCTCTTTCCACCGACATCCGCTAAGGCTGTATAACTGTCTCTCCAACAATGCTCCCACTACCTGGTAGTCCAGGGGTGCTTCACCACTTAGGGAAGCTAGCGATATCTTCGACGGTGGTAGGAAAAGTTCGCAAGCTCCCATATATGTGACGCGGTCAATCAAGGAGCCCAACTGCCTCAGAGTAGCGGACTTGCTGAAATCGACGGTTGGCATAGCACCACCTATCTTCGTGTGGAAGATCGGTTTAGCGAAGGGAAAGGCTCCAATGGAATCCATGAACGCTTGGTAGCCTGACTATACCGGAATGAGACATTCGTACAAATGATAACATGTGGGCAAACCTTGTGGTCGCCGATCTTGCAGTGGCACACTCCCAAGAGCTCCCAGCGACGAAATAATTGGTCATCAAGCTGGTCCCAAGCTAGTTTATCTCCTGACTTTCCCTCCGTTTCCCCCTCCTGAGGCCGGGCAGTTTCTCCTTGCCTCCATCTCCGCGCCAGAGCGCCCAACTGACATGCTCGGCTCAGGAATCTAATCGCGCCTCCATATCGTTCTGCATTATACAACGTCCCTGCTAGGTTGTGAAAAGCACCCGATATGCAACGCAGGTAGTTTGGTTTATCCACTGACAAAGGTGGATTTGAGAGTCGTGGGTCGTCGTCAATTCGTAGGGCCGTAACGGCACGCTCAAGGTAGTCGTATGAATCTCCATGCGTTTGAGTGTTACGGACATCTAAGGTTGTCCGAGATAGAGCAAATAATGAGTCCAAGAGTTGTGTATACGAATCCGGTGTTCCATTCTAAACCAACCATTGAGCAAAGTTGACGATGAATCAATCGAGCGCACCTCCAATAAATTAGGTTGAATTAGGTCCACAATTGCTTCGTGAAGTTTCCGGAGAAACGTCCGTATCCTGTGATCTAGCGTAGGGTCGTCAAACATTTTCACAGTTTGGCGGCGAAGACGCTCCAACGCTCGCTGAGCTCTCCCGGCGGCTTCGACATCTTTGGACCCGCCTGGAGCTGATGTGGTGTCCACTGATTGCCAGAGTTGGGCAGAGTTGGAAAGTTCATCTACTACCTGGTCCACCAGCTTGAGAGCGATATCCACGTCGCGGGTTTGCGGATCCAGAGCTACCTGCACTTGCGAGAAGAGGGTACAGAGGGAGGCGGCAACAGATCTAATAGATTTGGAACGAGGGGGATCGGTCGATGTCTCTACCACCGAAGTCGAGGAGCTAGCACTGGAGGAATTGCGCGAAGTACCATTAAGCGATAGGAGACGACCTATTCTATCCATAGCGTCAAGTCTGCCAGCCTATTCAACGTAATTAGCTGACAGAGTCTCACACGTAGCAGACAGAAGGCTTACCCGCCTGGCCAGACCTGTCCAGCACTCGCAGAAAGCAATAAACTGCTGCGACTTCGTAAATGCCCCATCAGGAGATGCGGCTTCTACTTTTGACACTAGGTCCTCAAAGGACGATAGAACGATAGACGAAACGTCGTCCGTAGATTCAACAGATTTCACCAAGGAGCCAGTATATTTGATGGCTTGGTCCCAGAAAGTATCGGGGCTAATAGTTGTAGGCGTCGTGTAAATTAAGCAGGCGAGTCCATAAATTCGTAAATTGAATGTTGTTTGCGGCGAAGGAGAAGGGGTCGGGGGCTTGGTGAGCATTGAGTACGCTCGTGTCATGATAGTATCCGCATGCTTCGCGTCAGCAATACTCGAAAATGCAGGTGCCCAGGCTAATAGGGATGAAGTCGTCAGAGTTTGCATGAGCCGGGATAGCGATGGGTTGAGATGGAGTATGGCATTTAACGCGTGTAGAAAGTATGTCGATAATAATATTAGGAGAGGGGAATCTGGCACGGCGTTGGTCTGAGGTAGCGGCATAGAGAGAAGGTGGAGGTGATCTGCCAATGGATTACATAGTGAGGTTTGAGGGTGGATCAAAATGAAGAATCGAGCGTGCATGTCTTCTAGCAAGGCGATGGCCATTTCATACTTAACAAGTTAGATGAAGGCGGGACCAAGGCCAGGCTGACTCACGAATTCCAATGCCACAAGTTTGCCAACCACGCTTGATGCAGCCTTCTCGGTGTCCAAGTTCTGGGCGTCCAGCTCTCGCAGTACCTTCAATGCTCGCATAGCTGTTTCCGCACATCGTCTCGCTTCTGCGGCAGATGTGCTTTTCGATTGACGACTATTCTTGAATCCGGCGTGGACAAACTTGGATAGCGTCTGCGACGACGCGTTTACGGTCTTCATAGCTTGGATTCTAGTTTCCTCCGGCGTGGTCGCTGGTTCTTTTCGCTTCCCCTTCTTGTCTGTGATGCGAAGTCCAGCCAGTTCCGAGGCAAGGCTGTCAACACTTGCTGATTTGGAAGATTTTAACCTAGAGACGGCTGGTGCTTTGGCGGTATTTCCCGCTCTTCGAGGAATCATTACTTCAGGCATATAATAAGCTAGGTGATGTGGTAGGGAAGAGATTTACGGATGGAATAGCCACAAGGGGACGACGTGTTGAGTGGTTGGAACTTGGTGCGACTCGCGCTTAGAGTGGCGCATGTGACCGTACATAGTCACGCGTGGGCATCAGGTGGTGGAAATAGATAGGGGTTCAATCTCGCTGAATCTCAGTCGGCGCCCTACTACCATCACCTTAGCTGCAAGCCCGTAGACGGGATCCGTGCATAACAAGAATGATTCATAATTGATCTACTGCCCATTGAAAGTATGGTTGGTAGAGAATCAAGCGTGGATGAATTGCTGCAAGGGTAATATCATGATGCATCGCAAAACTAGACCGACATACAGATAGAAATGCCAAAGAACAACAATAGGTCTACCATGCCAGAATGTGACAAGCCTAGAATTTTGAACAGGGCAAGCAAGTTCTTGATATTGCGTTTCAACGAGTCGTTCCATGCAAACCGCCATTCGCAGAAAAGACATGAACGAGAAACTCGAACATGTGCCGCTAAGAGCCAAAGGCAGCAACCTTGTCCTTAGAACGCTCCATAGCTATCACGAACGGCAAGCAATTAGCTTCGAATTTGGGTTACTGCAAGGGCAAAAAGACGCACGATTGTAGTGGAGCAATTTTTCAATGAGATCGACGTGAGTCAAGACCATTCGTCGGCAGCAGTATCGTTTCAGCTGAAGTTCGTCCAGAGCATCACTAAATGTGCAAGCAGAAAAGATAAAATGTTAACGGCTCGATAGCAGTAGTAATTGGATGCATACCCTTCGCTCATATCCCTAGCCAGGAACTCCAAATACTGATTCCATTTGTCACCGATGACCTTGCCGCAAGAGAAACAGCGGACTGGAATGATCTATAACACGATAGAGTTGAGCCCGAGTTCGCACAGGAACGACATAGGCTGGCTTGCCATGATGGTGGAACTGACTTGGAAGCAAAATGGTCAATTCGCTGACATAATGGAACAAAACCAAACCCCTGAGGGGAATGGCTCCTCGAGATTATAAGACGAAGTAGCAGTACACCCTAAGCTAGCATGACACAGCACCATACAATACACTCAGCCAAGCCTCGTCAATCGTCTCCTCCGTTAGAGCTAGCCATATCACTACCCGCATCGTCTTCAGCAGGCTTCGATGTGTGTGATGAGGCTGCAGTGAATCCAGACAGCACAGGTGCTTGAGGTCCCCCATTCTTTCTGGCAGCTTGCCATGCATGGGCCATTTGCAAGAACTTGAACGTCGTCGGGTTCGCCTCCCTCTCGTCGTCCGCGAAGACCAAATCCCAATCTGTTTCCGAGTTAGTTCTGTGCCCTACCGAAGTATAGTTAATTGTAAAATTACCTTCCACAGTCTGTCCGGTTTCTTGGTCGACCACACGTCGCTGACTGACAATTGGCATCATGGCTTCCACTTTAGCGAGATCGGCAGGCGTTCCATGGGACTCTTCGAATGACTTCCACACATTTAGCAGGGCGACACGCTAGAGGCAAGGAGTAAGCAGAGTCTCTGGATATAGCAGATCCATTTGTACCTCGTGTTTCAGTCCCTTGCTCTTAAGGTCCTTATACCCTCGATCAAATACCTGCCTCGCCATCTCATGATCACCAGGCACCATTTTGACCTCAGCCTCTTCGTCCTCTTCGTCGTCCTCCCTCTGATCGCGTGGGATTGGGATAGGTTCACCCTCGAACATTGCATACGCAATCCAGACTTTGACGTGACCGCTTAGAGCGATGAGACGCTCATACAGTGCTCGCGCCGCGTCTCGCTCACCCTCTTCAGTCTCGAAGTCGATATACGATTTCCAAAGAAGCTCAGGCATTGCCAATGGACTCTGGGAAACACCGAGCTCATAGATCGCACGGGTACGGGCAAAGTCTTGCAGTTGAGTTTCTAGTTCGGCATATCGGATCCAGGCAGCAGAATTGGCGGAATCAAACTGGAGCAAAAGGTCAACATGCGTAACGAGCGGGGGGTGACTGGGCCTCGGTACATACTTCGAGATATTTTTCGTACAGTTGTCTCGCACGATCAAATTCACGAAGCTGAGAAGACATAAGTGGGCGGTTGGTTGAGAGTTGGAGTGGCACTTACGTCGATCTCCAGTTGTATGTATCCTTTGAACAAGGCCTCCTTGGGACACATCCCTATTGATGCGCCCAAGATTTTTCGAGCTGCTGGTAGGTCCATCCGTCGAATCTCAAACTTGGCAAACATCAACCATAGTTTGGCGAATGTAAATTGTTTGTGGGGAACCAGACGTATTGCTGTTTGGTAAATTTGCCGAGCACGGTCATAGTCCTGGAGCGAATGGTAAGGCCGGAAACTTATACTTGGACACGATTACGACATACCTTGGTTTCAATCTCCTCAAACAGGGCATAATCAAGCCAAAGGAATATATACCGCCGCCAATGTCGCTTCTCGCCACCAGGAGGAACTTGAGCTACGGCCCGCTCGTATATTTCCCGAATGCGTCCAATGGCAGCCTCCTCCTCTTCCAGGGTTGCCCCATCACTCTTCAAATCACGGTAAGCACCTTCCTCCAGCCGCGCATAATCGAACCAGACATCATAATTACGACCGTCGTGCGTTAGCTCTTCTTCATACTGTATACGCCGCTTTCCGAGGACGGTGCTTTCGAGAGTCGTTTTCGAGCCATGTTGTTTCTCGAACTTGGTGTAAGCAGCATATAATGCCGCTGATTTTGAGCGCGGAATGCGGGAAAGAGCGAACTAGCGCGGAATAAGGCATCAAAGAGAGGCTACAAGGCAGGTCAACTTACCTTGTATATCACTCTAGCACGTTCATACTCCTTTAGACGCGTCTCCATCTTCCCAAAAGCGTTAAAAACGGCCTGAGCTTTCTCCACTTGCTCCTCGTCGTCGCCGAAGAATTCAAGGGCTGTCTGGAAGACCTCTCTAGCCTTGTCTGTCCTCTGTCGCTCTTCCTCAAATTTCGCCCACTTCACCCACACTCTCGGTTCAGGCCTCACAGCAACCCACCGCTCATAGATCGCACTAGCTCTATCATGCTCCTGGTAACGCTCCTCCATTTTGATGTAGGCTTGCCACGCCTTGTCATCCGGTTCCCATTGCATCCAGCGTTCGAATACTTGGCGAGCTCCCGGGACATTCTGGAGTAACTCTTCAAGGTATACGTATTTGTACCAAAGTTGATCCACGCGAGGGAGAAGGGTAACTGCACGATCGTATAGATTGCGTGAATGTTGGACATTCCGAGACTTCAACTCCATCTCCGTATAACTGAGCCATAGTTGGATGCTACGAGGGTCGACATCGAGGGCTCGCTCGTATACTGAGCGCGACCGAGCAAATTCATTTTGAGATGCTTCCCAATTAGCGTATTGCAGCCATTCCTTTCTGGCTGGAGTGAGATTGAATGCGCTAGAGACGGAGCAAATGGTACTCACATGCTGCCTCGAGTACGCCGAATTCGCTCCTCAAATTCCTTTCTCTTGCGTCCCCTGTACTCGTGTAGTTCCTCAAAGTCTTCAACCCGTTGTTTTGGAGCTCTAAATGCACTCTCTTGCCGTTCTTGAGCCTAAAAGATGAGTTAGTGGTAGTAAATATTTCTCAGAACGAATGATTACTTCGCGAAGGATTTGCTCCGCTGTGATTTGGACCGCAGCGGGAGCCCGATTTTTTATTCTGAAAAGAAATATGGTCAGGCATCAGTCAGAAATGCGCAAGACATCGTCCAACCTTGGTGCTCGTCCGTCCTGCATGGTTTATGGTGTGGTGGTTGTAAAAGTGTAAGTACGAGATCACACTCGACTTACTGACCGTGCGAACTAAGGGTCACCACCGATATTACCAGTCACAACCGTGACGTAGGGGAACTCTTTCCCTTCACCATGCAAACTACTCCGTTGAAGCCATTTTGATGAGTCGTTGTAACCTGAGAGAGCATTCCTGTCGAAGTCGCATGCACCGTACTGGATTCAGATCTGTTAGTTCTCGCGACTAGCTGGTGTCGGCTACTTCATCAGTATTATCTGAAGCCGCAAATATGTGGATCGAAATCAACGACTCATGTCGATCGATGCACAGACGAACTGCCCCATCGTTACTCACCGCCATAACTTCCAGTGTGCTTCTGCGCCCCAATTGCACCTTATGTCTACTCCTTCAAGAATATCTGTCGTCCGGGCTTTGTATCTTATCTTGGCTAACCTAGGACCTGCACATTAGATCAAATTGATGGTGAGTTTCCAGATTGTATTCAATCAACCAAATCACCCAAGCGACTTCCCCCTCCCCCCCGCAATTTCCAGACTAACAATATTTAGTCGGGCTCTGCCTCGGCTTTTTTGCCTGCACTTACATAGAAGCACGCAGAAGGAAGACTGAGGGACGTCACGAAACTCTGGCCTCGACACGCCAATCAAGTCAGAGTCGCATTGAATGTTTAGACTCGAACTTGCTAGCGAAGCTCGAACGAATCTTTCAGTCTAGGCAGTCTGGGTCCAACCTTGCCTTCCGACGGCCCAGGCGTTCTCAATTCATCCCAAATTCCGAGGGAACGAACAACCTAGCACGGTTTGCCTCCACCTCATCTCAGATACGATTCTGGTGTGGGAACCCGCAGACAAGCCTTGGATGTCTTGAGACGAGCCGTACGACTTCTTCGACCGCGGTACCGGCTGCGAAGCTATTGTCGCGGGGCTGCCCTGATTTTGCACTTTCTTCAAACGGCGGCAAAAGAAGAATAGGCGAGTACTTTTGTGGTTAGTAATTTCTGACGGTAAGCGGGCTGCTTCTTTCGACTTCCGACATCTAATTCATCCATCGGCTTGCAGTCTTGGTGCGGTCTCGTCGACCATTCGAGACGTTTTCGCGTTAGCACACGTAACTGCTGGTTACGGCATAGCCAGACGAACAAAAGAAATGAACCCCACACTACTCATTTAGCGTGTTACCCGACAACGGGAGGATCGAATGTCGGTGACATCCGTTCTAGAGGATATCAGCCACTCGTCCTTCCTACCGGACGGGTAGCCTCGTTGACGCCCTGTGGATCTGCCGCCCTGCCACCCTCGAAGGGGTTTCAGCGGCTGAACCCCATTTTCTCTCTCGTCTTTGATTCCAGCCCTCCGTTGACATTCTTCTGACAGTATCATAGTAGCAGTACCTTGTTACTTGTTACATTCCAATTCCAGTCTCGACTGCTGGTACACTTAGAGGTTATGAACTTCCTTCACTGTCTTCCAATGATGCCCAGGCCACAAATGGTTGGAGCTCCCAGCAGCCTCCTCCCCCTCTCGGCCTAGTGCATTATCCCATCCGGTACTCCCCATCCCTTTCTCAATTTCGTGGTGCAACATCGCGTTCAATTCTGGTTCCCGACCTGGCACTTTGTCGACATGTACCGCCTCCGTCTTGAAGAGGGGGGCCAGTTCTTTGAAGGTGTATCTATCCCCCTGGATTCGGAGCACTTTATTGCGGCTAACTTCGGCAGGTTGTTCGGTCAGAACATGAGCGACGAAGCCTGCAACATGGTCAGCCCGTCGGCAGTACAACCGATGAGGAGAAATAGTCACCTGCAATATCGTCTTCCGCTGTGAATGATACAGGAGACTCTCCCTTCCCTAAGATATTGATTTTGCCGTTGGCCTCGTATCCAATCAGCCAGGGGACTTGACGGGTGAAGAATCCGACCTTGATCAATCATCAATTGTTAGTGCGTGCCACGTTTCAAGTGGTGACCATCCTTACGAAGACCCGAGCGTACGGAAGGCCAATGGACTTCAAATACTCTATTGAAAGGTAAGGTTGCGAATTTCAAAATATATTGAATCATTAGATGCACTTACGAACAAACGTCTCTTTTAGACCCACCATCCCTTCTGTGCCACCTACGGTAGGCATCCCAAATTCCGAGGGGACGAATAACTTAACTCCAGCTGCTTTTGCCGCATCCGCAATTCGATTCTGGTATGCCATCCCTGGGAAGTTCATCGTCGATATGACTACTTCCACCTCGTGTTTCTTCAGAGCTGCCTGGATGGAATCTTGAGATTCGTAGTCGACTGGTTCGACAATAGTGCCGGTTGGGAATGTTTTCTTGGACGTTGTGCGGGTGAGTGCGATGACTTTGACCCCTTTCAATAAAAGGGCTTCGACGATGGGAGTCCCGATTACGCCTGCGCCGGCGACGGCGAAGGAACTAAATGTTGGAGACATTCGGGTGATTGTGAAGTTGGAGTTGATGTTTTTGTTAGGGATCACAGCTGCGCGATATTTCTTCTATATACCTCCGTTAAGTGCTATCCACGCTACCATGGCGTATCGTCATGTCCCCTATACTCTGCAAGTGCCTCCAAGTCGTTAGTCATCTTTTGCATTGAATGCGCGTTTGCGGTACGGTGCGGTGGTCGTGTTATAAAGCGGGCTTACGAATGGGGCAAGGCCCGGTGCTATTCTTGGTAATGAGGGGCGGGCTCTGCGTTTGGAAGCAGTCCCTCGTGTCCTCGGCCAGTATTCCTTTGCAAAAAATATTTGTTGTCGCAAAATTCCGCTGCATAAGCAGCATAGCGACATGTAACCAGCAGAGAGGCGAAGTTGCACCAGTCCAGACATGAGTCTCCTATCTCGCTCCCCTGATTCCGGCAAGCGCCAAACGCGCCAAACATGAGGGTATGTACCTCCAGGGCCGCCAGAGTGCACTGCCCACCTTGCTTCGCATTCCATCTACCCAAACCTCGGTTCAAGCATTTCAAGGTTGTTTTGTGAAGCCGGGTCGGGAACATGTCACGGGCAGGATATGAACGACTACCAATGTACGCTTCAGCATCTTCTGTTGCCCGGCAACGTTCATCATCTCACCAGTCCATACCCGGGCCTACGTTCACGCCGCCTCCTTCGCCGCGCCCTTCATTTCATAGGTCGAGACACGATGGCCCCAAATCTCATTCCCTGCTCAGACCTCGCACGGTCTTTCTTTTCCTCAAAATTGCTGTGCCAGCTGCCGTAATCCTCATCTTTATGGGTCTCTTCACATACGAGCCCCATATCGAACTTGCATTTTACCAGCGGAAGTGGATACAACAAGAAATTGAGAAAATCGAACCGTTGGCAGGGTGTTTTGACAGGGACAAAGTCAGCTCAAAGTACAATCTGACCGAAGGTGTATATGGACGGAGGAAGACAGCAGTACAAGCAGGGATGCCTCTGAGGATGGGCTTGGACTGCTACGACTTTGCAGGCACGATCACGAAAGACACGACCCACCAAACCCACTCAAGAATACCGTCCGATGAACGTATACAATACCACACGTACTGGCGAGTGGATCTTGCGCCATTCGGTCCCCGGCAGGAATGGATGCTTAAATCCTACTTCGCGACACAGGACATTACCACGACGCGGTTAATTCTCTGGTCCAACGGTGACCTGAGCTCCAACGATATTCTCCAAAAATATCTTCGCCGGTACCCCCACGCGTTCACGCTGAAGGTGGTGGATATCCCTTCGCTAGCGCGCGGCACAGAGCTAGACGGCAGTCCGTTATTGTCTCGGAAGGACACTAAAGCATGGGTGGATGGCGACCTCATCCGATTGCTGCTCCTTTGGAACTATGGTGGGGTCTGGGTGGATATGGACTCGCTGTTAACGAGGGATCTCGACCCGTTACTTGAACACGAATTTGTTACCCAATGGGATTGCTACGGTGAGCCCTCCTTTCCACCACGTACCTCCGACGGCGCTGATGCCATCAGTAGACAAGATATACCAGCCGTTTAATGGGGCGTTGATGCGCTTTCGCCAACACTCGCCTTACTTATGCGAGGCCTTTCATATTATGGTTACGTCGGCCCCGCCGCGATCGGGGTCCACCGACTGGGGTTCCCTCCTGTACTACAAGCTATGGCGCCGCTTAGTAGCTGCCTCTGTCCCGCCCTTCCAAATATTGCCCTTCTGCTTCAGCGATGGCCGATCGTGTCGCTTGGATAACCGACTCCCGGACCCATTTGTACCTGATGATTCAAAAGGCAGATGGACGATGGGCCTCGGCGTCGAAGCCGGTGGTGGACTGGACAAAGCCTTGCAGAAAGTGTTCGGCGTGCATCTGCATAATCAATGGGAGAAGGAATTCCCAACGGGCGGATGGGTCGATAGGCTTCTTCTCAAGAGATTTGACGAAAAGCTCAGTGAGCGGGACAGCTCGGATGAGTTGTAGTTGCTGATTTATATTGGTTGCTGATGATTTATACCATCTATTAGTATGTATACCACTCGCCTATGCGTGAGTTGCCTAATGCTACCTACCCGCACGGTGTCATTGAATCCAGAATCAGCGCTTCTGAAACAAGTCAGTTGGTGAACCCTTTTCCCGACCATCCTGGTTACGCATCAAATCATCAGATGCTGAGGTTCGTTATGCGGAAATACGCGGTTCCACCCGTTGTAGCGCTCCCTTGGAGAACATCTCACAAAGCAACCCTCCAACCTGAATCAGCATCTTGTTTGATGTCTGAAGCACCAGGCAACTCCCGCGATATGCTGAGGCATCGCACAGATGATCCCATCTGATGTTCTATATTCATTGACATAACCCCTCCCACCAGATTCTGACGCAATGCCGTCTACACCAGCGTTCGCCGGAGATCCTTTGCGTAGTCTCTGGAAATGCAATTTTTTTTCAATTTGTTCACCTACTGATATTTAAAATCTTTTCGCCGGCTGAGTTCATTCCTTCATCATAGTAACAGTCGGGGCTGGTCCCTTGGCCTCGAAGCCGCTCATGCATTGCTTGGAACACGGAGCTACAGCAAGCGTCTGCGTTCCGCAGCTCGCAAGAGCGCATCGATAACTTATCTCCTGACTTCTCCGCGGCAGAGATCAAACCTATATTGGGCGACTTGACGGATTATCACAGTTGCAGACACCTACCACCACGACCTGGATACGTTATTGTCCTACACCGGGGGTCATGGGATGCTACCATGCGCTCGAAGTGGTCTATGCAGACTGGGAGCAAGATCCTGGATGTAAACTTAAAAGGGAGTTGCAATTGGTATTCGGCGCAAACGGCCTCCAGGTGCATCGTCGGCCTTGCTTGATCCGTGAAGGTAAATAAGGCAACTTACACCTCCATATACACTATGGGTGATGATCAACGCAATACCAGCAAGCGTATCATCGCTTGCATCCATTCTTGGGCCATTCAGTAAATTTTCCTCGAGTACATGCAACGCATACGCATCTCAAGCAGGGGTATTACCGCTTATAACCTCTTTCGCTGCCGAAAGGGCTAGACATGGGATGCGTGTGAGTAACGTCAGCTCGGGCTACATGGATGCCACTCGGATGCACTCAAAATTTTAAACAGGAACCCCATGGAAGAATGAGAGGAGCTGGTGGGTGCTATTGTTTACTTGGCACCCCGGCGGGTCATAGTATCAATGGAGCTGATATTGATGATGTGGATGGTAGGTTCTTTGTCGTTAATTCACCTTGGATAAGCTAACTTGCTGTGGTATAGGTGGCCATCATGATGGATTCTGAAATTCCTCTCCATAGGATCTTGGAAGTGATTACGCAGCTGAGATCTATCATTGATACCTACTAGTTGATATCATGATTCAGTTAGTATGGTCGTGCGCAGCAACAGGGGTATCGATGGCCTGTTTACGCGTCAAAATCATTCATCGGTCTCAGCCGTCCCTCAGTCACTACTGCATGGAGAAGCGCTCATCATCATTCCTCCCACTTTAGCACCTGGTCCGGTCCACTTACCTCCATACCTTCTTTCATGCGTATCACAGACCCCATCCCAGATAACTGAGGAACCCAAGGACCCCAAAGTTCCAAGGCATACATAGGAAACGCGCCAGCTCGTCTGCTCGTGGAAATGGTCGCCCATGTGCTCAATGGTCTTCCTCTGCTTCGCCTATCACACCCTCGCGAGTCATTTCGGCGCATATTGGAGCTGTTAGAAGACCCCACTTCCCCGTGATAGGTCCACTCATTGTCGAACCTCCGTAGTACGCAGTAGTGCCAGTCGCGCTCATCCCACGACGCCGACGCGCCCAAATAATAAATTGAAATTACCATCTGCACACGGTTTCCACGTATTACATGGCCTGTGACATCCTCCGCTGGAGACCACTTCCATGTTGAAACCTGATGTATGATACTCTGAATCTGTTCTGACCCCCGACAAAGACGTAGGTACATGATACCAAACGACGGTCCGTCAATTGCTTGACTTTGCCAGGGAAGACGGATCAACAACGCAACGCGCGATCAATATCTAATCGCTTCTTTCCGTCAAGGTGGCTGACCGGAGCAGACCATCTGCATCATCGTTTGCTATGACATGCATACATAGCCTGAGTATCATTGCGATCGTTCCTAGCTTGAATCAGTGAATCAGCAGCCTCCGTCGAATCAGCCTCCGTCGCGCAGACGACAGCTTGAACAATAACAAGTCACTCTGAATCACTCAGCCGGATGTGTGTGATTTCTCATCGACATCAGTCAGTTGCATGCAGTGCCCGGCGCAGGAGTCGTCGATGAGAAACATGAGTGACCGAGCGGAAGGTGCCGCGCCGTGTCGTGCCATGGAATTCGCCGACCGACGATTTTTTGTCGCATGCACATTTTTGGCCTTTGAAAATTGATATGCCAGTGCTGCGATGCGTTGCGAGCCAGCTTGAGGGAATCTCCGGACCTGTGTCGCTTGGCTGGTGGTGGATATTAATACCATTCCAAATGTCAAAGCGTTACGCAAGTGGGTAACACATGTACTCCATGCCGTGGCGCCCGCTTTGAACATCGCCGCTATGCTAGACAGCTGCAAGTGACTAGAAGCAGCAGGCAATACCAACTGAGATGATTTCCACTCATTTATTAGTATGTGGATGTCTAACTATGTGATGACTAACTACTGCTACTACTACTAATAGGTGGGCGTATACAAGGTGAATACTCTAGGATTCCCTGTATAGGCAGAATAAGAGGATGCATAAGCATACCATACGTAGGTGTAAGTGAATGTATATGGGTACAAAGATCAACTAAACCCAAGTAATAATGTAGTGGGGAGAAGGTGGACGGTGCCAGTGGAAATGAACGAAAAGGGAATTACGAACTAAATGAATGGATAAATATGTACGAACGATAGCAAGATTCAATATCCATGCACAAGAAAATAGAAATGACGAAAGAGTGGTGGAATAGTATGTGTACAGCAATCCGAAGGTGAAAAAAATGAATGAATGAATGTGGTTGAATATGATACACTTGAGAATTTCAAGGCGGTGGGCTGGCCAAATATTTGACGGTGGTAGAGTGATACTTTTGTACAAGATCACTGGCATGGAATGATTCGCATGTCAAGTTTCGACTTGTGATGATAGCATATGGGGGGGATTGATGGTGGCGGGGGGAAAGCATAGTAGAGAGGCTAACAAAAGACACTCGTAAGCCACAATTACCATCAAAATGGAATATGAATGACACTTACTGCCGAGGTAGAAGTGGAGCTTACGAGAGCGCCACTCATGACCGGCGGGGAAGCAGGTTGACCACGCGAGTCTTCTTGACCTCAAGTCCGGACTTGCCAAAGTAACGCTCGGACTCGAATGACCAGTGCAGGGAACCCACAATCCAGTCGGCCAGACCCTCAACGTAAATCGCAACGTCGCGATCAATTTCAGGACCCCATGAGGGCAGGTTGGCACGGTCTTCAACGAATCGATCGATCGACTGCTTGCAAAGCTGGCCAACAAAGTCGACAGCAGACTGGAGGTCGAGACCCTCCTCGTGCATCACAACGGGGATCATGTTGTGAGTGTCACCCTTCGACTGTTCAACATTGTACGAGAAGATGTCCTGTGAGACAATTCGAATAAAATTAGTTACACGTGGTTTAGGCGGGGACTAATTGAATGAATGAGAGGAACTTACGTTAGACCAGGTGACCAAGTCGTTGGCGGCCTCCCCAAGACTGCGAATGATGGGATGATCCATAACTTCATCTGGAATGTCCAAGTTGTTCGCGTATTCGATCAGGGCCCAGCAGGGCTTGCATCCGCTGGTGTCGCGGCGGAGGGCAATGTAGGACTCTAGATCGGGAATGACTCCCTCAGCACGATCCCGCGCTTGCTGAGATACCGCCTGGAACTGTTGGGAGGATATTAGTAAAGGGCGTGGATGGAACTAAGAAGGAATACTAACGAAGAAATCGAAAGTCTCGATGAACCGCTGTTGAGCACCT
Organism: Pleurotus giganteus; assembly: GCA_032158425.1. Lineage (NCBI taxonomy): Eukaryota > Fungi > Basidiomycota > Agaricomycetes > Agaricales > Pleurotaceae > Pleurotus > Pleurotus giganteus. The sequence continues at coordinate 1,689,607 of JAPEHR010000009.1, read as the reverse complement.
GGAGAACCGGTGCGAATGAGCCGCCTCCAGTAACTAGGGAAGCAGTTAGCACCCCGAAGCATGCGCCGTTGTATGAGTAAGTACGTACTCCTTTGTCATCTTGCCGACACGTTTCGTCTGACGCATCTCGGGGTTGTAAAGCGAGTTCAAGACCACATCAGCGGTTGACTTTGTACCCCGGTTGTCCATGTCATCAGAGAGGTTGTCCAAATGGAACAGGTAGTTCATGAAGTCACAGCAAACCCGCAGCTGGGGTGCACCGGCGTTTGGATAGCACATAGACGTCAACAGACCAGCTTTCAGTCCATGGTAAGCGTCGCGCTTTTTGCCAGTCAAGTTGTCGCCGCGGAAGAGCCAACGCTTTGACTCGGCGGATGCTTTCTTGCGATGGCGATTGCATCGAAGCTCGAAGTTGCAGTGAGATACGAGGTCGGGGATGACGATCTTGGAGGGCGAGGGTGCCGCAGACGAGGAGGCTGACATGGCGATGAGGTCGATGGGCGGGTGGAGGGAAACGCTCAGCGATGGCGGGGAAGGAGGGCGATGAGGGAATGTTGGGAAGGAGCGTCAAGCACCAGCTTATATAGAAGAGAGACCGGAATGAAGAATCGGAGAGAGGGGATCTGGGTGAGAGAAAAGGAAGAAGTAGAGGCCGGACCGTTCTGCTACAGAGTTTCAGGCGTGGATTATAATGCAGAAGGCACGGCAGCAGATTTAGTGAGATCATCCCGTCAGCTCCAAGTCAGCCCCAAAGCGGATAGCACTGCTTGTTTCCAGAATACCGCCAAGGCTATATTGCGTACATGCCAGTAAATAATCCGCTGACTCGAACCAATTCCAGATCCAAGCTCATTTGATCCAATCATCATACGCGCGAAATCAGGGTAAGCGGCCAGCAACCGGGCCAAGGTCCAATTGAGTACGGGAGATCCAGCGACACCACGCCCTCTTTACGTGCAAGATTCAGAGATCTCGCTCGCACGCTTCCAGGCGGAGGCCGTCCATCGGATGCCAGCATTGGGGAGCCATATGTTTGCAGAGCTGGTTTCAAGGCGTAGCAGCAGCAGCAGCAGGTACTACGTGGTCGACGTTGTCAGACAACAACAGGCAATGATGCTGATGTCTGACAAGTCGAGATGTGATGAACGTCCAACTTGGTAACACTCGTACAAACCTCTGTACACAAACATCTCGGCACCGACGAATTGACCGCCTCGAGCCCTGAAAAAATTACTGTCCAGTGACCTAGCGACCACACAGTTTTCGACCTTGCCGCCGGATTGAACCTGATATATTTAGTTCCGTTTTGCGCGTTTTGCGTATACGGCCTGTCCGGAATCTTTCCGGATGCCCCGAAAAGCTTGGGCCGGGGAATCACATTCGAAGGGACAGAGTACACGGATAATTCGTCAAATAATTCAAGCGAAATATTCGTGGCGATTGTTTCACATATTGCTGGCGAGATCCACAGATTGAATCAAGTGAAAGCAAATATCGTTCTCATAAGATCCTTCGAGTCACTTCAAACCAGTCAATCTCAACCCGTAGCTGACTTGGCGAGGTGAAAACTGTCTTTACCCAATTTGATGCGTAACCGACCCTCCCGACGCGGCTCCCGAAGACATTTTCGCTTCCTACGGCGAGCCTACAAACCACCACGTTTTTACGAAACCAAAAATAGTAGTGAAACAATGTGGAGGGTCACCATGGACGTGGGACTCTCCGAGTCGGCGAGGTAAAAGTCTGTCAAAGCTCTGGCGACGTCGATCTTAGTACATTGTATGGGCATCATATCGGACAAGGCGTAGGAATGGATACTAGAACTGCCTGGTACGTGAGCTGTTCTCTGAACGAATAAGATTTGGTCGCCGTGCCACTAGGCCATATGTTGCGTGGGTCACGCTCCTTCAGGCCCGTCGAGCTTCGTAACGAAACGACATAAAATCCCGCGCCTCCCACTTCAAATTCCCGAATGGGGCTGATAAATTTGAATCATAGGGCTAAGAGCACATACGAGATCTGTTTGAAGAGGTGAATCTTGAAGTATAAATTGACGGCCAATATTGTGAAATGGAGGCTAATGCAGGGTAGAACAATGGTGTTCCAGTACATCAGTCAAATGCGTAGGACAGGCCGACGCGTGCAGTATTGGCACCGAGGGTTAGACAATAAGAGCGGGTTGCCTGCCCGGAATCTGTGCGAGAGACACGCGCGAGTTGGTGCTGGAGAGAGCCGTGGACTAGTATCACGGTGATGGGAAGATGGTCTTGACGACCTGGCTGGGTCCGAGGCGATTGCTGGCGATTGTGATTAGGGCTCGCATGCAGGAGCTCAGCAGCAAAAGGGGGTAGGCAGTGAGGTACGTACCTTTGGTAACATATCTAGTTGAAAATTACAGCATGAGGATGCAAGGAGTACGTGCAAGTCGGACGACAACATAACGACCATGGCCGAAATACTCGAAATAGAGGGTGCGCTAGGCCACGAGCTTGTTTGTATTGGAGCATGCGTGGCTCGCACGGATACACCCGGGTGCGCACAAGTCATTGCCTCCATGAGGCACTGAACGCCTCGGGCTAGCATCGTCTATGACAAACGGGAAAACGTATATGTCGTACACATGAATACGACGGATCCCAGCAGTTAAACGGTGGCGTGCCAGATTTGATATTGATAGGCGGAATTGGAGAAACAATGGGAATCTCGACGAAGGGTTCTACCATCATTACGACGGCATGAGAGAATTGCATCACCTGGTACAGGGCGATAATGATGGTATGATAGACGGAGGCAGGGCTGTCGAAGTGGCTAGCAGGCACGATCCTCCCGTATGTCGGTCTACTCTGCCGTGAGGAACGAACACGGGTATTTGATGAGCGTCGACAGAGGCACTGTGCCCGTCAGCTCGTTGAAAGGATTTCGCAGGGTTGAACAGTAGAAGCCGGCGCTCAAGCGCGTAAAGACGAATGTTACAGCACTAGAGCAGCACATGGGACGCAAATGAGCCAGGAACATTCAGAACGAACCAGGTTGGAAGTAGAACGCGATGGTGCCAGGAAAGGGGACATCATCACTCATTGTGACTCTGGGAATAAAGCTATGACTGTGGGAATGATTTCATCATTGAGGTTCCTAATTCAGGGTCGCTGGGCCAAGCAACTGTGCCTTCGGCGACGTGCCCACCATCGCTCAGCGTCCAACCTATCTATGATTCAAATATGACTGCGACCCCACCAAGACGTGTCTTCGGTATCGACGAAAGCGCTATAGACGACGATGGCGGTAATACGCCTCATATCCAACCTCCCGGCGCCCGACGCAATTTGTTCGGACGAATTTCATTCAGTAGTTTAAGACCAAGTATCAAAAGCAGAGGCGATGGCAATGACTCTGGGGGAGCTGTGGATCGTCCGCCTGTACCCACAGTGATGCAGCCCTCAGGTGAAGTGCATGCAACCCCATTACCTGTGTTATCTATGATTGTGTTATCCATTGTACGTGAGCTCCCCTTCGATGGCGGGAGCCTCTCCAACACCACCTTCCTATAGACCATGCTAGGAGAGTTCTTATCTGCAAATGTTTCGACCCCGTTTCTATTGTTTATGGTCAAAGGTGCGTAAAGCCGATAACAGGTCTGAGTTTCAAGCTTACTTACCCTGTTATAGGTTTTGGAACTTATGACGACGACGCAGAAGTCGCTTTCTGGACGGGCATAATTGGTACGTACCACGACAACTCATGTGGCGTAGGTCTCTGAATCCTATCTCTGTCCAGTATCTGGTTTCTTCCTGACACAATTTCTCACATCCCTCCTTTGGGTAAGTCTGTTCTGGTACTTCGTCGCACGCCGTCGTTTTAATTGCCGTTAATAGGCCACGGTCGCTGAAAAACATGGGCGTAGAACGGTCCTCGTCGTTTCTTTACTCGGAAGTGCGGTCACATGCGCTATCTTTGGAACGTCCACGTCCATCCAGCAAGCTCTATGTATTCGGTTGCTCCAGGGTGTTTTCGCAGGTGCCGTTGGTGTCGCGCGTGGCTCCGTCGCTTTTGTCACAGACCCAAGCAATGAGGGAAGGGCGTATGCCATCTTAGGGTGAGCTTTTCCAGCTTCCATGCTCAAGTCGTCACTCATGTTGCCCAATAAAGGTTTTCCTGGGGATTTGGCGGTGTGGCAGGAGCGATTATTGGAGGAGCTTGTAAGCTTGATCTCCACGATAATCAGAATGCCGTAAACTTACGATTGACTCACCAACAGTCGAGCGGCCTGCTGTAAAATGGCCCTCGGTGTTCCAAGACGTGGATCTCTTTGTGAAATACCCTTACCTTTTGCCTTGTCTTGTGGCCGCTGCCATAACTTTTATCGGTACGATCTATGACTCTTCCTAAGATACCGTAACTAAAGATTGGCTAGGTTCGGCACTTGCTTGCTTCCTTGGACCTGATGGGGGCCCTAGGCAAGGATCTATACGTTTATTAGAAAAGGATGACGCGCATCCCACAATCCCCGAGGAAGAGACCCCACCTATCAGTCCCCTCGAAGAAGACGCGCCACACGGCTTCGTGGGGTCAATTAGGAGAAAGATTTCAAAACGCTTTTCCGGATACTTTTCCAGAGGTCAGCATACACCGGCTCAAGTACCATCACAAGTTACCTCTCCAAAAGCTGTACCTTTGACCATCACGCCTTCTTGGAGTGATCAGAGGTCGAACTTCTCTCGCACTAGCAGAGCGAACGGCTCTGCTTATGGTTATAGTGGGAGTTATAGAAATAGACTAGGAAGTCACTTCGGCCCAAGTTCTTACCGAAGCAGTATACCTTACTCTCTTCGTAGACGGGGGAGTCAGTTGGCTGGCAGAGGTATGCCTTCTAGCGAAGGAAGCGATCTGAACTTCGCACAGAGGCTGTTGATGGCCAACGAAAACGCCGTGACCAATATCGCCGATTTATGGGTCGCCGCTGCGATGAATGTGGATAACGAGGACGTGTTTGAGATGGACTCTGACGAGGAAGTCATTGAGGGAGATGAGGAAGTGACCGATTCGTTAGGATCTCCGGTTACCCCTCGAGGGAGGTTGCTTTCGTCCTCAAGATTTCCGTCTGGTGCTGGAGCTGGTCCACGCCAATCGACATCTCGGCATACGGCTGCTCTCACATCCCCTTCCAGGCCTCGCTTTCCGAGTCGTTCTTCATTTACACAGCCATCCGAGACGAGCATGAACAGGCGTCTTTCTACAAGCGTCCCTTCGATTTTTGCTCATGCAGGTGTTAGGACGCCTCCAGCTGTGTTAGATGCACAGCACTTACTCTCGCGAACTGACCTGGAGCATCCTCCCCATGTCGGTGACGCTCTAGCTCCTATCACCGAAGTTAGACAATCTACCGAGTCGAGCGTGGCTGGAGATGTCGAGGCGCTACAGGAGAGACAGCCCTCCCTGGCAAGCCAGCTACCGTTAATGGTTATCGCACAATACGGTCTTTTGGCACTGCATTCGACTACTCATGATCAAGTCTTTATGTCGTACCTTGTCTCGTGAGTACATCTGTCGAAACAGCCAGCTGCTGTTCGTCTCTAAACCACCTGTTGCAGAGATTATGAAGGCGGAGGCCTTAACTTGAATGCCGGGAATTTTGCGCAGCTAAGTGAGTCTGTTTGGTTGTTCCAGTGAAGATGGAGTTTTCTGATTCAGCGATCTCTTCTCAGTTGCGCTAATGTGTCTCGCTCAGATTGCGTACCAGTTTTATCTGTACCCGTAAGTGATGACAATTTATACATCTCAGTCGATATTGATGATGTCGTGCACATAGAAACATGGGGTAGGTGTCCCTTCATTTCACCCCTTCTTGTTGCCATCTCATCATGACTTCCCTTAGGCCACCTAGAGGACGTTTCTCCCACCTCGCAATGTTTAGAATCGGGACTATTCTCTTCATTCCATCATATCTGACAGTCGTATTGTACCGCCCTTTCGCGAGTGCCAAAGATGATGGTAATTTTGTGGTCATGGCAGGTATGTCCAATCTGAAGTTCCTGTGGCAACGTGCTAACTAGCTTTGGTAGGCCTCGCCGTCAGCACGTAAGCTATTCCTCGACAATGTGGAATGTTGCCATTAATATTATTTTTAGAGCTGTAAGATATTGTGCAATTACCTTCGCATATACGGCGATTTCTATCCTGTTGAATTATAGTAAGCTTACACATCAGCCCTCCATTCCATCGATGTTGATGATGGTGTCAGTGACCCCGCCCAGCGCGGTCGGGTTTGCCAATGGCATTGCGCAGAGTATTGTTAGCTTGGCGCGATGCTTCGGCCCAGTCCTGGGAGGTTATGTGCGTGGACATCTTCTCATGGTACCGATGTGACGCCGCTGATGCCATTATATATCCGACAGCTATGGAGCGTGAGCATACAGGACAACCCTGCGGGCTATCCCCTCGGGTTTGTTGCCTGCGCCGGAGCGTGCGCGCTCGCCGTTGCGACAAGCTATCTGATCCGGTGAACGGATTTATCTGTACATATACTCGAGTATCACCATGGACACTGTGAGTTGCGCCAGTGCGAACCGGTTCTTTGTTCAAGTCCTTCAAGCATCGTTGTCAATATCATCATCATTATATCGTTGTCGTCCTCGTCATCATCGTCATCATTGTTCAAATATTCTCGGACTCATCCCAATCTCGTTTATGCAGTTACATAATAGTTTCGCTTTGATGATTGATTGTGTTTTGGATTTCTGCATGTACGTTCATACATCCTCATAAAATTTGATTTTCTCCGGGGCGTTTGCGCCAACGGCCAACGCTTCGCATGACAGCAAGAGCTGGCTGGGCGCCTATGTCGCATTCCCTAATTTGGCATCCCCTCCTCACCAAATTTCTCAACATGAATATGCAGGCCAAGTCCACCGCCAAACGGAAAGCAAATGATGTTTCTGGCCCTAGGAAGAAAAGAAAAGAACTACTGCCTAAGGTAGCGACGTATAATACGCCTGATTCATTACCATGGCGCGCTGTCGCGCGACCCGTCGATTCTGGACTTTCTGGGGACGACGGTATTCTCGGACTTGAAGAAGTGGAGGGTGTTGAAGTGGTGTACGAGGAAGGGCCGGATGGAGGGAAAGTGGCTCGCTTCAATGTACGTGTCAGCTAGACAAGGCATGCTATATAATGCTAATCCTTCTCCCAAGGTATTGAATGACCAAGTCGCACACGAGCCTCAGGAATTGGCCCAGCCGCTCCCTGTTGACGACTCGGTCGCAGCGGTGCCATCGATTCCGGAAGATACTCGTCAGGATCATTCACCTCCCACCAACTTGCCCGGAGCCCCGACACCACAAGTGGAGATCGAAGGTTAGTGGAAGACGCTAAAGACCCGCTCCTTCTGTAACCCAGTCGGTCCTCTAGCCATTCCTGAGCTTCCCGAGTGGCAAGGCATTGGAGTTCATGCGTTATTATTACAATACCTCCACTCCAAGCGCTTCTTCACTCCTACACCCATACAGGTGGCCGCGATCCCCCTTGCATTGGCAGGGCGCGATGTAGTCGGAGTCGCCGAAACGGTAAGGTACTACTGTCCCTAAGTATCACTAAATTCATCGCTCTATAGGGCTCCGGTAAAACACTTGCATATGGATTGCCGATTTTGCAAAATATCATCGCCGACAAATTATCTTGCAACTCGGGATCGCAATTGTCTAGTCAACCTGGGAAGAAGAGACCCCTTCGTGCTCTTATTCTCGCTCCGACGCGAGAGTTGGCTCTTCAGGTTACCTCTCATCTATCAGAGTGCTCGGAAACCCACCAGTCAATTCCCAATCAGTCCACGTCCAAATCTACCGTGAGCAAGCCACCTCCTTTATTGAGCATCGCCTCCATCGTCGGTGGCATGTCCAGCCAAAAGCAACGTCGTATTTTGGATCGGGGGATTGATGTGTTGGTGGCAACACCTGGCCGTCTTTGGGATATCATCCAGGAGGTGCGTAGTGCGTTGTATGCAGAACCCCGCCCGCGCTGACCTTGACCCACGTCACAGGATGAATCTCTTGCCCGTGAAATTAAGCATCTTAGATTCCTCGTCCTGGACGAGGCCGATCGGATGATCGAGCAAGGTCATTTCGCAGAATTGGACAATATACTGCGACTGACTCTAAGGGAAAATCAGTATGTTTTTCGCTGAAAGTCGAATGCTCGAATGAAATATCTGACCTGTAAGGATAGGAATGATCAAATTGATGCCGAGTTCAATGATGACCCAGAGGTTGCGGATGCATTGGCTGAGATCCAAGAGAAGCCCACGGAGGACCCCTTGCAGACCTTTGTTTTCTCTGCGACATTGAGCAAGGACCTCCAGCGAAATCTAGCTAAAAGACGGAAGCATCGATCTAAGCCTGCCAATGATAAGCATAAGAAGAAATCGCAGGAGCCTTCTTCAACGCTGGGTTTGTGTTGCTTTCTTGTTTGCAAAGATTAGCCACTGACCCATCAAAACACCAACAGATGACCTTCTGATGCGCCTGGACTTCCGAGACCCCCAACCCCAAATCATCGACCTCAGCCCTCAAGGGGGACTCGTAAGCACCTTACGCGAAAGTAAGATTGAATGCTTGGTCAACGACAAGGTAGCCCTGCCCGTTGCTTGTGCTGCTCTGCAATTGACTGTATGCCGTAGGATCTCTACCTCTATTATTTCCTTTTACGCTACCCTGGTCGCTCCTTGGTCTTTCTATCAGCCATCGACGGTATTCGCCGGCTCACACCTTTGTTGGAGACTCTTGAACTCAAGGTCCTATCTCTACATTCCCAGATGGAGCAAAGAGCAAGGCTAAAGAACCTTGACCGGTATGTGGTGCACCCACGTCACCTTATTTCACACCTTAAACCAATGTAGGTTCAAATCCACTCCGAATATAGTCCTCCTCGCTACGGACGTTGCCGCGCGAGGTCTTGACATTCCGGCAGTTGATCATGTCATCCATTATCAGATTCCGAAGACGGCTGATACCTACGTCCACCGCAACGGTAGGACTGCCCGAGCGAAAAGGGAAGGTGTTAGTCTGTTGCTGTGTGCTCCCGATGAACGAAAGATTGTTCGGGCATTACTCAGTAACTTGAAGCGAGGTTCGATCTCATCCATGATGTTCTTATGCCTGCCTTCATACGATTATTGTCAGAGGAGGACTCGATACCGGAACTTTCAGTCGAGCTCAGCATCCTCGACAAGCTCAAAGCCCGTATCCAACTGGCTAAGAAAATCGAGGCTGCACATCACAAGACCACGAAGCAGAACCATGAACGTAAATGGATGAAGGAAGCTGCAGAAGCCTTGGAAATTGAACTGGACGATATCAACTCGTAAGCGAAACATCCTGATCGTAGTACACGCTCTGACAGACAGAGTCTCAGAGACTCTGATGACCAGCATTCTCGTCCATCGAAGCGGGCGCAGAAAGTGCAAAACGCTAAAACTTCTCAACTTAAAGCAGAGCTAAACCGCATGTTAACCCAACCTCTGATTGCAAGCGGAGTGTCCACGAAATACATCACCTCGGGGAGTAGACCGATAGTCGATGATATCCTGGCTGGAGAATGTTAGTGCTCACCGCTTTTTGTTTGCCGGAACGCTCATCTTGAATCAATTAGCCAACGAGGCCTTAGTTGGGCTGAAAAAAACGGCTGCTGGTGCTGATATAGATCATGCCCTGGCCCAAAAGACAAAACGACCGAAGACAAAACCTCGGCCGGTCTACGAGGAGTGGGATGGGATTTCATCGGCCTGATCGCGGATAGATACTTTGGTGTAGGTGTATGACCATGCGAACGGATGGTTGGATGCCAGGAGACGCGGTGGTATAGGATTGAAGATCATGTACGCCCCCTTGACTTTTCGATTTTAGCTTCATACATATGCCTATACTTGAGGATACCACGGCCTCAGCGATCCCTCGATCGCGCCTTGAAACGCTGATTGTCCGGCATTCGAGGCCAATGTTGCATGCCAGCTTAGACGAAGGTGGTGCTGGTATGTAAGGACTAGACTTCGAAGGGTCCGATGTTTAGAAAATGATATTCAAGCTCTTTCTGCATGCAGTGTATGTGGCAGCCAATCTGGCCTTGCTTATCAGCGCTATGACGAGGTTAAATTTAGGCCAGCCTACAGCCAACCAATGCTGTGTCTGCGCGGGCTATAAAGAAGCGCTCATGGGTTGAACACACTCTGTTCAAGCTCACCAACATGGATCCACTGTCGATGGCAGCGTCGATCGTTACATTTATAGATATTGCGAAGCGAATCAAAGCTTCCGTGGATAAGGTGAGCTTCTTCTCCGATGACAGTGACACTTACTTCCTCGTTCTCACCATCCCATAGATCGGCCAGAATCGCAAGACTCTCTCAGAATTGACGGGGAACGTGGTTCACGAGCTTGTAGAACTGCAAAAGTTGTGTCAACGCCGTGAAGGTGTTCTTGACGGATCTCATCTTGACCATGAGCTCACGCTCTCGTTGGACGATTTGCGGTCGTAAGTCGGACGGCATCACCATTGTTCCGTTTACTTATGTAATTTCACTGCTCCCTAGTGAACTTCAAACCGTTCTAGAAAGATGCCATAAAGTTCTCCATCCTCCGCGTCGGAGCCGTCTCGCATCTGTGAAGTCGGGTTTCCTAGCGTGGCTGAAGAGCGACCAGATCGAAGCTGATATCTCGCGTCTCAAAGACCATGTGACATCATTTCATAGACGATTCACAGTGCGTCTTGCAGCCCTCTTCTCCAGCCCAACTCTCTTTCTAAGGTGCTGTAGTACATAACGTCGATGCGCATGGAGAACAGTCTTCTCGTTGTCAACACCGAGAACCGAGCAAGGATGAACAGGATGGAGGGCTTGGTCGCCCGCCTTCTAATTGACTCCCACGTTTCAGGATACAACCCACCCGTTGTAAGCACCTCTTCTCTCATTGCTTTCTGCCGAGGGCTAACTGAATTTAGTTCCTTGATCACGCACCACGGGACGGTGTAGAATTCCAGTATCTACGACTACAAATCCAGAAGATCCTGGACAATCTGACCCGTATGTCATCATCCCAAACCTTTGCACAAGAGGAGCCTCGTGGCAGATATTTGGAGCCTTTGGAAGTCTTTACCTATGTCCCCCACTCCGGCCCTCGCGACAGTCTCATGCGCACCACCATGATCAAGTCCCTCCAGATTCTTCAATTGCTGGAGTCTAGCGCAGCAGACCTCTCAATCCAGGCTGGCGCTTATGACTTGATGGACCTTGGCCCCTTCTTATGGCAAATGGAACTCTACAACGATGCCGCTGCTATCGACAGTTGGGCTATCAAGATCTACCGTACGCTGATGCTTCAACATCCCGATAATTTCATGCCCTATGTTGCTTGGGGCTTGCTCAATATGGCGAGTTTCCGCTCTGGTACTCCTGAAGGCCTAGAAGCCGCTAGGTCCGCGATGAGCATGTACAGAGCCATGATCGACACTCTGGACGGTGATTACTCTACCTGCCTCCCTCGCGCTGTACGCAATTATTCGAACGAGCTCTTGCTCTGCGGCCGGCATGATGCTTCGCTCGAGCATGCCAAGGAGGCTCTTGCTTTGCAACGTGCAGCATCTGACAGTGTTTCGAGCCAAGACGCTTGGATTGTCTGGGAAGCATCAGGCGAGGAGGTGGTCGTTTTTTCTTCGTCTCGTTCGTTCGCGAGATCCCAAGAGATGGCCTTTGAAGAGGGGATGTGCCTTCAGCAGCTGGCAGTTTGCCTAGCTCTCTTCGGTCGATATTCTGAGGCCCTTATCGCTGCTAATGACGCAATTAACTGCTACCAGGCTTTAGCTGATTGGTATCCCGGCTCATACGACAATCGGTTGGAGGACGTTATATCCCACCGTTCTTCATGGAGCACCTTGGTGGGCACCTTAGCGCCTATTGCTTCGAGCGATGACGATGATTCTGCGGAGGATTCACTCAAATCGGCCAATAATGGCACACAAGCATTGGCCCAGGTTGAGGGAGCAGATCCGTCTATTTGCCTAGAGCTCGTTCCCACATGACACCAATTCTTCATCCAGGACATCTTTTTGTATACCACGTATATATATATGTCGCATAATTCATGTAGAATATAGTGCTGTTCCTAGTCCTTGCATATTTTGTTACATCCACAACATTTGGATATGGGAGTACTGTAACAATAGCACATGTTGTCTCGAACGAAGTATCATCTGAATCAAGTCCATGGGTATATACGTATAACTTAGAAACCGAACGTGGTGGTCCGTTAATCCCTTAGCGGCCATCTTCGTCGTCAGAATCTGGGAGCCGACCGAGGTCTTCTTGCTGTGGCCTCACCCGTGTAGGTTCAGCTGTACCGCGGGCCGTATTAAGGCTGTCGTTCGCACTCTCCGGACGACCATGACTACTTTGCGTGAGGCCCCGCGAATGCTTCAAAATACCGTCACCTAAGCGATCATCGTCTTCGTCCTCCTCATCGCCGAGGTCAGGCAACCTCCCAAGCGCCTTGTGCGTTGGACTCAGCGGCGTATTCGTACTTCTCAAAGATCCTGCTCTCCGCCTCTCAGCATAGCTACTTGAGATACTGGACCCTGTCGCTCCGAAGGTATGGCCGCCATTTATATGCTGCGAGGAACCGGATTTGTGGAGGGGGAGGGGGTGGCTGATAGGGGTCGCCTTCTCTGAGTCCTTGGGAGGTTCTTGGACTCGGACGACACCTGGGCGTGTAATGCTGTAGAGGATAACGTTGAGGATGCCACTGGATGAAAACAAAACACTAGCGAAGAGAGTGGCGCCTGGCGGGACAGTCCGAGAGGAATCTGAGAAGGCGAGCCATCGCACGACAGAGACGGGGAAGACGGTTATGAGATAAACGAGGGGGTAGCTAGACAAGGAGGCTTACTTTAGTCCAGCTTGTGAGTAGCAAGGAGCAACTTACAAAAGCATCTGCATGGCCCGGGCGTTAGCAGCCTTAGTTGCCTCGTCCATCACACCGTGACCATACCCGTAGATGGAAGAATCATCGTCATGGTTGCCAGATCGTCTCAGTCCCCAACCAATCTTGCCTTTCTCAACAATAATTATGCCCCGGAGAACAAGAGCCAGGAACACGTAAATGACAATCTGGATGAAAGCGGCCGCCCATAACCAGAAGTACTCAAGGCCGATTCGCTCGGCTGAGTACTTCTCGTTGATCCAACACCCTATCCGGACACGTCAAGAACGGCGTCAAGCAAAATTTCACAAAAAGGACTCACAATAGCCAGTGTTTCCGTAATAGGGATGGGGCGAACTTTGGTGAAGACCAGCTGGAACAGCGACGGCCAGAAGGACAAACAGCCATATTAGACTGACGATAAGGAATGGCGTAGGAACTGAGAGGGATAAGAAGCGAAGCCGTGGTGGTACACGCAAGCGCAGGACGAGGACGAGGAAGGTGTGAATGGCGATAGTGAGGGATGTGAGCGCAACGGCTACATCCCCCACCTGCTTCAGCACACCCTGGGCCGTGCAGAGGGTATTCTCAACGACAGACTGTTCTGTGTCAGCTATACGATCAACGCAAAGGGCTGGCGGGACTTACAGCGTCAACTATCCACTGGATATTAAGGATACCACCTAGGAGTAGGTTAACCAATGTCTGGGTAATATACTAGGAAGGCGATGCACTCACCGATGGCTTGAACAAATTCAGACAGCATCAGATTCCTAAAATACGTCGAACCGCTAACATCCCTAGGCTCTTTTTTACTGATCGTTGCATCCGGATTTCCGGTCGCGTGGCCAGAACTAGTCTCGCGTTTAGCTAGGCTTCTTTTACCGCCAGCGTACTAGGAATTAGCATTGCTGGGTTAGCACAGCTCCGATCGTGTTTAGTGTGCTCACGCGTACCAGGATGTAGAGAAGTAAGAGACCCGTCGAAAGAGCAGACAAGATCGCTACTTCGACGATGATGAAGAGCCCCAACCGTTCACCGAAATCAAACCGCGAGCGCGAGGCGGGATCAGTCATGGTAAGGTAAATGTGGGGGATTCCGTTCCAACCACCCACGACGAGGACTATAAGGTTCTGACCAGGAAGGCGGTGTCAACGATAAGCCAATAGCCATGGCTCATGCAGGGTAAGGTCCCTTTGCTTGTATTCATCAAGGCACGAGCGCCTCGGTGTACAGCATGCACCCAAGTGTCAATGGTCAGCTGGATTAAGTAGGGGACATTTCGCTATGGCTGACTGGAGGACCTGGACCTTCCGATAGTTCAGTATGCATTCGATCATCACCAGTATGTCACTACCATGATGCTAACCTGTGCCATAGCAGTGCCAGGCTGCAGTACGGCGCACATATCTACGGAAACGACGCGCAAGGTAAGTAACTTGCAAAGACGGATTGAGGTGCGGAATTGGCCCTGCGGCGCCTGTTTGATCCGTTTACTTCGGGGGCGAGGGGAGGCATATAGGAGCTAGGGGCGCCATAATTAAAGCTCACAATGCTTGAACTATGGATGTGGATTGGTCTTCCGCTTTCCCAAATCTTGCGTTAGAGACATTAACTCTATGCATTATTCCGTCACATACCGATGCGTCCGTCTCCGAAGTTAAATAAAGCCAGCACTTCCTTCACCGTAGCCTCTTGACAGGGAGGGTCACGCTATATACAGGGGGCGTGCCTGTGAGCAGTACGAGATCAAGTCGAATATTCTTGACTGGGAGAGGTTTGGTAGCCTCGTTTTGGAGGAACGCTTTGAAACTTGAAGGGCGGAATAACCGCGCGTAGGTGCCGTCCTCACAATCCTCAAACGACGCTCTAAGTCCTCGGACAATCTATAACAGCTCGTAACCCGTATTCGAGCTAAAAAGGTAGTGAGAGAAATCTTTACATTTTATACAATCAATCTAAAGATACAACAAAGTAGTCATTGCGCGGGTCGTTGTTCTGGAATGGACTCGAGTAAGCTGCGAATACGGTCGGCGATGAGCGATACTCACACTATCGATAATAATCGCTCGTTCGGTGAGCATTACATGGTAATCCAGTGGGTTAATTTGAACATCTGGCGGCAGATATTTGACAACCCGCCGATACGGAAATGAGCTTGCGACATCATACACAACTTGAATGTTGCTGGACGACGGTTCATCTTGTCCGATATGCCTTCGCACCGATCGACTATTGAAGTTGTAAAAGTGAATCGTGTTCTGGTGCAATATCACCGCTGTAAGACCGTGTACGCTGCATGCACCCGGAGATTTTATCACTGTTCCGTGAGCGATCCAGTCGGGCCAATCCAGGATTCTGGGATGGGGTAGATTTTCCGCTTCTTCGACGCACTCCAATATGGAGGAGCGGCGGACGATCATATGCCACAGAGTAGGAGAATGTGCAGGCCGACATGTAACAGAAACCAAACAGTCGCTGTCGTCTGTCAGGAAAGGGACTCCGGCGGACGAGAAAGAGTGTGGTGATATATATCCAGAAACGAGCTCGGGATCCGAATCTAGGTCAATGGGATTGGGAAGCCAAAGGACACAGATGAGGGTAAGATCGCGAATTCTCAAGACTTGCAGAGAGAAGGTATCGCGAGCTTGGCTGGCCATAACAAGCAGGAGAAGATAATCATCATTCAAGAAGAAGAAGGACAATAGTTCTTGATGTCGATCAAAGTTGGCCATCTACGCCATGACCCCAATGGTTGACGGGAAAGACAAGGGACAGGAAAATCGACTCACCTGTGTTTGCTCGCCTGTCTTCCAATTAGTCAGACAAAGTTCAATTGGGGCTCCTGGGTTAGCGACTGCCACTACATCGCCATGTCCATGCATGATGAGTTGATAGTTCGCAGGGAAACGGAGTGGTATGACGCCCATGGAATATGCCAGAGGATGGGGTTTCCCTTCCGAAAGGGTGTACACTGCAAGATCAGAAACTTGTTCTCTGGCAAAAGACGTGCTTCAGAAGGGTGTTGTAGAAGAGCGTTAGGAACGATTGCATACAATGATCCTGAGATGGTTGTTAATACAACCAATACATCATGAAAAGGATCTACTTCGAAGTCACTGAAGGGAACCATCAATTTGAGGGACCAAGTATCAGGGCGTATTCCGCTGTGAATCGGAGAGAGGGTATGGATAATAAGGTCTCGATCCTTTGAAACGACCAGCATGTCAAGGGTGACAAGGGCTTGGTCAAAGTCCATCCCAAAGGAATATTTCTTAGTGAAAGTCCAGTCCAAAGAAGTCCGAGCTCTGCGATGTTGAGTGATCTGCTTCAAACGTGACAATATCGACGCCGGATGGTTCGGGACATCTCTTTTGGCTTCCGCAAACAATTCAATCATATACTGAAGGGCCGTAGATCCGTCGACTAGGCTCCCCAGTCGGCGACAAGTCTATATCATCCCATCGGATCAGCCCAGTCTCTCAGTTACTGGGGATTACATACTTGTTTGCATCGAACAACCTCCCAGCCGCTTGCTTCGGTTAAAATTTTGTGAAGAACTTCGTTTGGTAGGTCAAGGAGCCTCATGGAGGCTTATGGTCGAGGCTGGCGTCAAGCTACCACACCTTTGTACACCGACGCTGGGTTTCGGAGTGCACTGACTAATCGTCGCGGTCCTGTAATCCCAGATACGACGCTACACAGCGCTACACATCGTCAGGGCATGCGGCACTGATAATCTTAGGTTGCGGTCCGTGCCGTCGGGGTACTTGGCAGAGCGTTTGGGCGCCTAACGACGTCGGTGGGAACTGCGCTTGGGATCCATCGGCTGTTCCGACCAATGTCGTTGGTTATAAAGGGACGCCCCTGTCTGATTCACCATCGTCTGCGTATCTCCTCGAACCATGAGTACAGCTCAAGTCTTGACCACAGCGGCCATTGGAGCCGCTGTCTATGGCACATACAGGCTCTGCATGGCTTTATACAGAGACCTGACCTCGCCGATTCGAAGCCTTCCTGGGCCTAAAGCCAAGAGCTGGCTCTTTGGAAATGTGCGAGAATTCCTTGCTATGGTGAGGCTTTAAACCCTATATCGTATCTGAATATCACTGACAAAAACCAAAGGACGGGAGTGCGGACGAGTGGCTCCGAATGTACGGCCCAACATTCCATTTTAAGGGCCCATTAGGCGTAGGCCATATCCATCTCCACGTCGTAGACGCTAAAAGTATCTCAACGATCGTAGGCCACTCGACTATATTCTCTTGATCCAAAGGTACAGAGTCACGTCATCATGAACACTGACATCTATCAGAGGCCGCTCATGGGGAGACGGAATTTAGCTCGGATTGTCGGGCCAGGTAAGATCATGACGTCGTTTCATTGGGGAACAGGCACCTTTTACCGGGCGTTTCACCTTTCGCTTTCTTGCCGTTGTTTTATTGTCGTCAGACTGCTAACTTTTGCCCAGGTGTTTTAGTTGCAGAGGGTGAGCACGCTGTAGCGCAAAATTGACCATTGATAACGCCATATACCTTAGGTGATGACCATAAGAGACAGGTATGTCACCCCCATCGATTGGGGAAGGTCTTTGAATTTCACCCCAATGATGGGAAAATAGCGTAAAGTTATGGTACGCCTCCGTGGAATCCGTCAAAATGTTCAGCTTATTGAAGCCAACCCAGAATCCGGCGTTTGGGCCTGCTCAAATCAGAGACCTCACTGGAACTTTCTTGGAGAAGTCCATCGAGGTAATAATGAGCCACCGAATTATTCGAATCGTGTAACCCCTACTACTGCTGTAGCTTCGCGACCTTTGGCTCTCCCAAGCTGCCAAAGATGGTGGCGTAGGCCAGATTGAAGTCCTCTCATGGTTGAGTCGGATGACCCTAGATGTCATCGGCCTTGCTGGTAAGTTTCCTAGCCTAGCCTCCGCGATGTCTGTCATCACCACCCATCACCTTATTCTCTGCGTTTACATGCATAGGTTTCAATTACTCTTTCAACGCCCTCCACGGCGAGAAACCTAGCGAGCTCAACCAAGCCTTCTCCACTATCTTCTACACTGGTAGCCGAAGTCGAAACTTCATAATCTTGCGGTCGCTCTTTCCTCCCTTAGCTTTGTTTGTAAGCCATATTTTGCTTAATTTTGTCCTGAGATCCTGACGGCTGGAAAGAAAACATCAAGGGACCTGATAGTCGACAACGCGCAAAAGGTCATGAAACGTATCGGTCTCGAACTGCTTTCATCGAGCAAAGCTGCCGTTGTTCAGTCCACCAAGGAAGGTGGCGATGTCCGCAACTTGAAGTCGCGCAACCTACTCTCGTTGCTTGTGAAGGCAAATACATCAGCCGATTTACCCGACTCCTCTAAACTTAGCGATGAAGACGTTCTGGCTCGTTAGTTCCTTCCTTTGCTAGATTTTTATTCCCATGACCACTTCTATGATTAGAAATTCCCACCTTTCTTGTGGCTGGCCATGAAACAACTAGGTCGATTCTAAACATTCCCGCCGCTGTTTGTCGCTGACCACTCTGAAACCTAACAGCACCGCGACGACCTGGGCATTATTTTCTTTATCTCAATACCCAGACGTGCAATCTAAGCTTCGTGATGAGCTTCTTACCGTGTCAACAGACACGCCGACCATGGATGAACTCAATGCTCTGCCGTATCTTGATCGCGTAGTTCGAGAAGCATTACGGGTTCACTCTCCTGTCCCAATTGTGGGACGTGTCGCTACCGTCGATGACATTATCCCACTCAGCTACCCGGTCACTGATTCTAAGGGTGTCGTCCATCATTCTATCGAGTTCGCTGCTATATCTTTTCATCGAGCTACACCCCTGACTAACCCCTTTTCCTCCTTAGGATAAAGGCTGGTCAACAAGTTGCGCTTCCAATCGCCGCATTGAATGCATGGAGCCCTATTTGGGGAGAAGATGCCAAGGAGTTTAAGTGCGTTGGAGTTCTTACTTTGACTCTTTGTCGTCGGTTCAATGACTGACGACGTAACTACCTTAGACCAGATCGCTGGCTCTCCCCGCCCCAGGCCTCTAGCTCAATCCCTGGAGTGTGGAGCAACCAAATGACATTTTTAGGCGGTTCCAGAGCGTGCATCGGCTATCGTTTCTCGTTGGTTGAGTGAGTGGCTACCTCCCAAAAAACTGGCGCTCCAAAATCACTGAAATAATGACCATCAGGATGAAAGCCCTTCTATTCACGCTAATCAGGGCCTTCGAATTCGAGCTGGCCGTTCCCGCACAAGATGTTATTAAGAAGGCCATGATAGTTCAAAGGCCTGCATTGAAAGGTAATCCGAAAGCCGGGAATGTGCTCCCCATGTTGGTCAAGCCTGTTCAAGTCCCCGCTTAAGTGGTGAGGGCAGTCGTCTTCTCGGCCGTCAGATATTGTCTTGTTTAATTTGTGGCTTATGCGTCAATTGGATAAGTATTCGCATAGTGGAAAGCCTTCGGATAGATATTAATTATGCCATATTTAATGGACCAATCATTTAGAAAGCAACCCAGTACGAGTGCTCAGACCATATAAGCGCTATCAACCCACGACGCCCAATCACTTCCAACAGCAGTCGCAATCGTATATGCATCCGCCTGACTCTGCGTAAGCATCGTAGCGAAGCTGGGACGCTGAGCGCCAGCAACACCAGATCCCGTGGTATTAAACTCAGCAAAGAGAACATGATCCGTGTTTGGTTGGTCGTCATGCCAGACGGACCAAATGGCTGGATTCATTGGTAGGGTAATGATTGTGTTTTTAAAAACCACTCTGTGGGAGTGAACGGTTGATGGGTGAGTGAAGGGAGAACGGACGTGGAGGATAGTATTGGAGTAGACAGACGTACTTGGCGAAATCTGCCCATGGTCGACCCAAGTAGACGTTACCAGCGGTACCAGAGGCAGCGTTGGCAGCCAGGACGATACGGTTGGCGTTGAAGACATCTAGGCCAAGCGGATGAGCAGGAGCGAAGAAAGTTTAAATTCATTAGGCTTACAAATCGCAGCGTTGTCTGCTTCGCGGCCGGACGCAGTCACCCATCCCTTGCTAGACACCTAATCCGATGCTCAGCAGAGGTGGCGATAACAACTGAAAGTAAGTTACGGCGATAGTGTTTCCACCAAAGTAAGCTTGGCCTGGCAAAGGGACGTGAAGGGGATTGAGGAAGGATGCGGACAGGCATACCTAGGCGGCCGAAAATGAAGTCAACGGCACCCTATAACAGAGGTCAGTACTGATCAAGCATCCAATATTCAATATTCAATGACCTCAATGTACCCCTTCAAGTACACTTGAGTTCCTTGATTCGAATACCTACACAAAAGCGCATCTCAGCAGCTCACCACAGACAAAAAATGACATTCACGTACAACGTATCCTGGAATCCATAAAACCCGCACGCATACAATCCAGCCCGACTGCCATAATTGCTAATAGCAATCGCCTGGGAACCCTGCCCAAAGCTATTTTTCACATTGACGTTGTACATCCTGAAATCGTTTTTATGGATGCGGAGCGTGCCGCTTGCATCGTTGGAACCAGCTTGATTAGCTGGGATGCCAGCAGTGATGGTCACGACATTCGCGGTGTAGGCGTTTGTGTCGGCAGTGTAGCCGTAAATCTAGCGACAATATTATGAACGCAAGAGGGAAGGGTGGAAGGATACTCACTGTGAGTGGGCCTGAACGGGTGATGTTGACCTGCTCGGAATAGGTACCTGGGAAGATGAAGATCGACCGGGCGGAGCTGTCATTAGGTAGAGTCTTCAACGCGGCATTGATTGTAGGGAATTCTCCAGACGACGTGGTGCCAGCGCGAACGACAATGGCACCCGACGGTGGGGATGTTCGGGAGGCCGCAAGGACGAGCTGGCAGAAAGCAAGGACAGAGAATCCTGCGAGGATCTTGACCATCACTATGGAGCCAGTACAGCGTTTGACTGTCGAATATGGGAAGTTCGATGCACAAAGATCACATTATATAGGTAGTGAGGAGTCTCACTTAAGCGGTCAGCGATATGTCGGTGTCACAAGATTCAGGAAGTCGCTCGCTACGCTGATTCTCCGGGGATGTATTCTGTCGACAACGGCAAGCGGTGGAACCCCCGGACCGCCAGGCTTCAAGGATGTGGATGGAGGTTTCTCCGAGTTGGTATTGAACACCTTCGCCGTTGAGCCTGCCATGTGAGCACTATTCGAAGGATGAGAAGGATACGTGGGGACATTTAGCGGTGATCGGTGCGCTTGAATCAAGGCTGTCTAGGAAGTGAGCGCTTGAGCATTTGAGTGGAGATTATGTCATTAAAGCCATGGACAATCTCTACATCCTAATATCCGATTAGTCGGTTAAGTAGTGAATGTCAGTGTGTTGCTCAAGTGCTCTAGCCAAACGAAGTACGACATCTCTACTAGTTTAGTAAGGGGCAGCAGCCGCTTGGCACTGAGAAGAGAACGTCAGGGAGATGGTCAAATCGAGAACGTAGAAGACCTACAGCCTTGAGCTGCTCGAGATACCAAGTGCAAGAAGGAAGGTCAGCCTTGTCAAGGCACTTCGTGAACTCTAAAAATGGGTTAGAACAGAGTCATCGCACGTGCTTCGAGATCTTACCCTTGGCTTGCATTTCGCAGCTTGGAGCTGCTGCTTGTTGCTGCTGGACTGGCGCAGCTTGCTCTGCTGGAGCAGGCGCGCTATGGCTACTGCCAAAAAGCATGCTCGAAAGACCATGGCCAATGGTTGAGCCGACGGCTACTGAACCTGCTGTCGCGGCCATCTGAGCAAGCATTCCAGGCTGCTGTGGTTGTGCGGTAGTTGGGTGGGCGGCAGCAGGGGGCGCAGGAGCGTGATGTGCTGGTGCTGAAGCATATCCGGCTGGCGCAGCTGCAGTGTGAGCTCCCCGGGATTGTGGAGGAGGAGCGGCGGGGGCTGCACGGGGAGCTGAAGAACGACTGCCACGGGAAGAACGCTGCACGCCAGAGTCAGCTAGGGAACTCATTTTTACGGATTTTGCTTACAGCCATGGGTGACGATGGGGGTTGGGATCAAAGGTGGTGGTGGTGGATGAAGATGAAGAGTCTTGAAGAAATATTCAGCGGCAGACCCACGGAATGAACGCGTGGAAGATGCCGGCGTGGTTTCAAATCTCCAATTTTATCTTTCCACAGTCACAAAATCTGACCCACGGTCAGTAGACAAAATTCCCACAGTCAGGAAAGCGAAGAACGTGGTTCGGGTGCCTACTCGATCACTTGTCGGTTTTGCTTGTCATGATACCCTCGACATATTTACTGACAACATGTCGACGTGCACCTTCGTTTCTCGTCGCGCCATCAAGAGGCACTATCTCCGCATGGCATAACTACTCCACTGCAACCAAAAGCCGCCCCCCGAAAACCGAAGCGAGGCCACGACCTAGCGCGTCCGCTACAGCGTCGACCACGAAACCGAAGACGTCCCCGACAGCCAAGGGGAAGGTTTCCTCGGAGCATAATCCGAAGCACCCCTCAGCTCCAGCAGAGCGAGTTCATTCCCATCCGGAAGCGACCTCTGGACGTCACGCCAAAGCAGCACCAGCCAAGGATGAAGAGAAGTCCGAAGATGATATTATGCGGGAGCAAATGGAACAACTTGACCAGATGATAAACATGGAGAAACTCTTCCCTACGACGGATCCATGGGCACACAGGGTGGACACACTAGGTTCGTATACACTTACCTTCCCATGGCTCAACACATCGTGACCAGTCGATAGATGTTGAAATACCATATATCGTTAATCCGTTCAAACCTTCCGAGTACCCGAGTTTTCGCGCCATGTATGACCAATTCATTGCAAACCGCCAGAACGCTCTCAAGAACGCCACAAGGTCTGCATTCGATTGTACTCCTCAAATACGCTCATAATTCATGTGTCTGGTTACCTTGACAGTTTGTGGTCGCTTGCTGTGGCCAACGCGTTCCCAAATTTCGACCTCTCTACTCATAAATTACGCAAGAAATTATTCGTATGGCCTTGGCATTTGTTCCGATCTAGGTCTCTCAGTGTAGATACATGGATCGCCTCATTCCGTGTCGACGCCCTGCAATCGTACATAGAACTCAACAATGCCCTAGCTGCGTCAGTCTACCCACTTCACCCTCTCAACCGTGCATACTCATGTCATTCATGTATTTTTTTAGCGGTGACGTCAAGCGTATCAAAGAGTACGCAATTGACTCATACCAGGACAACCAGCTGAAGCTGCTGAAAAAGCGAAATCCTGACTACCTCTACAAATGGCGCTACCACCGTGAAGCGTCGCCAACGCGGATACTATCCATCCGCGCCATGGAAGGATACCTCTCACTTGAAGACCCGCGATTCGGCAATCGCTACATGGCCCACATGCTCGTGCGATTCGATACTTGGCAGGTAAGTCAACCTTCTCTTTGTCCTCGTCCTTCTCCGACACGATTCTTCTTCATCGGACAGAGTCTCGAAATATATGATCGGGACGGAAAACCTCTCCACCCGCACAACCCCGAACTCAGCCTCGGTAACAGGACGCGCTTAAGTGTTCCAGCAGAGAAACGCAGGGTTACGGAATTCCTCATTTTGGAGAAGAGGATGTGGTATAACTCCCCATGGGCTGTAAGAGAACAGATTTGGGAGAAACCAGGGAAGGCCCGTGTTGCCCAAGCGCTAGTTCCACTATTAGAGCGTTTTACGAAGAATACGATATGGTCTGTGATTCCCCGTAAGTAGCTTCTTACTCATGCCTAGGCTGCGCTGCTGTAAGTTGAGGGTTGCTTTTGTACTTGGTATCTACTCTGATGCCTTACTTTCCCTTACAGATATAATAAATGCTGGCGGATAGCGGTTCGGGTCTGGCTCGTC
The DNA here is from genome assembly GCA_032158425.1 of Pleurotus giganteus. Taxonomy (NCBI): domain Eukaryota; kingdom Fungi; phylum Basidiomycota; class Agaricomycetes; order Agaricales; family Pleurotaceae; genus Pleurotus; species Pleurotus giganteus. Next base: position 1,665,759 of record JAPEHR010000009.1, on the reverse strand, counting down.
AAGAGTTGAGAAAAGTTGCTTTGTTCCCCACGCCTATGTGTGGCGCCAAGGCTGATATACGTTCCGCAATCTAGGTTGACTTGTTGCGTAACTTCATCTATATATCACATATATGTTGTCGCTCAGCTCCCTTGTATGGGGTCTAGGCGTATTATTCAGTAAAATTGACGCTTACAGTACTTCCTCCTGTTGTCTGCAAGTCTGTTCATCTGGGTTCCAGGCTCCTTGCCTTGACTGCAACCAAGTCAGCCTTACAAAGGATCGACGCAGAAGTTTTATACCAGTCTGGAGACCTGGATCGCATCCGCTACCCAGTCGTTATCACATCCTCTCGTCGCAGGTCCGGTCGTCAAGTAGAGCAGAGTGCTCTCGCCCTCCGCTCATTGCCCAAGAAGCCCACGTTGATTTTTGGGATCAACGCTGCAGACTTGGCGAGCCAGGCCTCATTTGTCCATGCACTGACAATTTTCAGAACTTATGTTTGCGTCACATGGAAGCCACCGTGTTTGTGCAGCAATCATACGCACAACGGAGCAAGACTACTATAAATCCGCCTTGTATTTATCCACGACGCCCCATCGACTACACGGCCTCTCTCAAATCCCCACACAATGAAATTCCTGACCGTGCTGTTTGCTGCCATCGTCGCCACTGCCGCTCTCCCACAAGGTGGTGTTGATGGCGACATCGAGGAGCCAGTCAAACTGGGACTTGGTGCACCATGTAAGTTCATCTTCCCCCCCGGTTTTACGTCGTATATTGACTGATTTCGCGGCAATTAGGCATTCGGGCTAAGGTACGAGTTAGCTTAAGTGTCTGATAAATCCACTTGACCATAGTTATTTCGTGTTTATGTAGCACTTATGTGAGTTGTTTATTCCGCTTCAGTCAGCCCCGTCTTACCTAGTCTCCACTCAATTAGGCCAAGACCATCTCCGATGCTGCTACGGACAACCCAACCCTGATGAACAAACGCAGTACGGAAAGTGAGTATTTGAGAACGTTGAATTGGAGGTATACTTCACTCACCATTGCCCTGGTTCATAGATGCATATCTCGTGAACGCGAATGTTTATTCTGAGCAATTTGGCCAGGCCTAGGTTACTACATTAAATAAGCGTATATTAATACCATTTTTAAGCCCACACATGTGTGCTCTCTGAGCCCGTCGATGCACCTCTGGTTAAGTCGCCCCTGATGGTGTCTCCTAAGATGTTTATTCCGTCCGTCGGTCCGCCACTCCGGAGGTTTCTCATTTGATCCATGCGGAGGACGAGCTGCAGCTCGTGAATGGCCCTGTGTCGCTCAATTGACCTGGCTTGGCTCCACTAACCAACCGACCGACATTCGACTTGAAGTTCGCTTGACTCGGATGAACCCCATTCCAGGAGCCTTTATTTCACCGCCGGAGGCACCTGGGACGTGGATAAACTCTACTCAGCCTGACCCAGTCACCATGACGGTACTGGCACTTCTTCTAGATGTTTTATCCGTATTTATTGTCCATTTGCAGCTCGTATCGGAGACACAAACTTCGTAAAATTAAAAGTGCCGCCGTCGTACTGAGATCTAGATATACGTGGGCACAGCAAAGTCGCTTCGCTTGGATGAGTGTCGTTCTGTGAATGTCATTCTATACCCACCTCCAACTCCGAAGCTGCCCCGTGGCCACGCGTCTCCTGGAAACTTTGATAGTGCAGCGACTATCATACTCTCGGCATAGAGGTTGGTTTCCAGCCTATGGATAGTGATGTTCATAATTGCTGACGCTCCCGGAATTTGCACGTCCCCAAGTCTTCACGAGCCCTTCCATCGGCTCACCCGCTATCTCACCACGCCTTGGCAGCTTTCCCCCAGCAGATTCGTCACCATCTCCCACGTACGCGGAGACCTCCCCAGAATGCACGCACTCGCCACCGGCACCCGGCTTTCTGTCTTTCCAAGCCTTCAGTTTCAACTGTTATGTCGTAGACATAAATAGATATCGCAGAATGTCACTGTCTCGAGAACTAAGTCAGACGGACTCTCATCCTAATTCAGGGATGGCCAACTTGCTATCGCGTATCGCCTACGGCTTTCCAACGATTGCCAAGTACCTTCTCTGTCTCCTCCTACTTCTGAATTTTCGGTCGTTTCCTTTGATTTGGCACTGTGAGTCTCGCATTTCATTAACCGTCCTCATCATGGTTATTCCTTCATTGCAGGGAGATTGTTTTGGCCTGTGACCCTGTTTCACACTCGATATCGTCTCTTCCGACTTAGGCTACTGTTCAAGCCGCACGATGTTAAGCAAAAGCTTGACGCTCAGTGGTGGGACTCTCTGACGCACCCCGGAGCGAACCCGTTTGATGTTGTCGTCAAATACACGAATTGGGCTGGTAGGCCTTGTAACCTTCCCTATAATATGTTCTTGAGGCACTTATTGTCCCGCGCAGGCGTCGATGACAGTGATTTTAACATCCACCTTTCCAATTCTAGCTACGCGAAAGCGATGGACTGTGCGCGCGTAAAAGCCGGATTCCACTGGCTCCCTTTGTTCTTTGGAAATGGTGGATGGACTCCTCTTGCAGGTACGTTATGTTCTTGCATCCTTGCCACCCAACTGAACTGACTTAACTGCTTGCAGCGACGCACTATCACTTTATTCGTGAAATCCCGATGTTTGCAAACTACGAAATTCGAGTTCGTATAGGAGCTTGGGATAAGAAATGGGTGGGCATCCTCCCAATTTCGCTTGCTCGCACATCCTCACGATTTCGCAGGTGTATGTCATCTGTAGATACGTCACTAAACCGAAGAAAGGCACTGGGTCTACGAACAAATCGACGACCACCGCCGCCTCCTTTTCCAAGCCCCGTTCGGATATTGCACCCATCTCTGCCAATTCGCTGCGCACGGAGACCAACACATCCGAATCGCCTTCGCCGATCCCTTATAACTCCAATTATCCACCACCAAACGCCAGCATTATAGATACCCTTTTGCGGAAGCAAGAGCATTTAGAGGAACCCGACGGTGCTGTCTTACACGCAACCTCTGTAGCCCGACTTTGCTGCAAGTACGGCAGGATTACCGTCCCTCCCGCTCTTGTTTTCGCTCTCAACGGCTTCTCCGTCGTCCCCAGACATCCTCCGCCATCCGATTCTGTGAACCTACCTTCTCCATCCTCGCCACCCAACAACGGCCTCGCCTCAACGGTATCTTACTCCAAGACGAACCCCCCACCGCATTGGCCTATAGTGCAATCCCTCGTTTTCCCGGCATATGGAGGATCCGTGAAGAAATTGCAAGCATTCTTGAAGGGTGGGTGGAAGGACGTACCTGCGAAGGAGAGATGGTGGGAAACTTGTATGGGCGGCGAGATTGAGGAGAAGCGGGAAGAGAGGCTAGGTGTTTTGGAGGGGATACGAGCTGGCATGCAAGGCGTTAGAGACATCCTTTGACCTGGTGTGTACGATTTATAGTTGGTCGTGGACATCATTTAGAGCGTAGAGTACATATAGTAGTTGCATTAACATTAATTCCTAGACTCATGTCCCCAAGATTTGCCCTGCATTATGTACACTTGAACGTTTCTTCGAACGGTGAGGATACCGCCATCTGCGTGACCGCACAGCAGCAACCGTTCAAATCCACAAGCGTCCGGATGCCAGACGCTACACCAAGGTAAGCATGGTGGCCAAATTGTACTTTGCAAGAAATACTCGATTCCGCTTGCATAATATCGGGAGTGTGTGAGCAAGCAGCAAAGAATTAACGGCGACGAGGTACGTAACCATTCTGCGTAAAACTGCATCAAGGCAATCGACGCAATACAGGCCGGCTGTCATTCAAGCTGCCGTAAAATACTTGAGAATGGAATAGGTGGTTAATTGGGATAGTAAGCATCAAACGAATTGATCGCAGCTTGTCCATATCTTCCGATGTGTTAGGGAGTTCCGCAAGAGTTTCATTCGGATCCAAAGGTGTTGGTGGTTTAGTTCGGGCATGGCGCTCCGCCATCCGCCGTTGACAGTAGTTCCAAGGGTCTGGTTTGCCATTTTCTTGACCGTTGGTTCAGAGTAGTGAGCGTCATGATGACACTACCCTAACCCCTGACTAAAGCTCCTGAGAGAGAATGTAAGTCATGTGATGTTCGTTGCCATTTTCGAGCAGCGCAGGTTCGTTCTTCGTCTGAACTTCGTGTTCTCGAAGCTTAGAGCTGCAACCACCAAGCATTCGTCAGCATATTCGACCCAGGAATATATCTTCCACGCCTTACGGAAGCTAGTATGCAGCTCACACATGCGTGGCCCTCATAACGGCACATTTTGCCGTCATTGTCGCCGACAGCTGCCAGCTGCCGCGGAATCACACTTGATCTTCAAGTCCCTGCTCATCTAGCGCGTAGAAGAACATCTGGCCTGGACCCACGATTGTTACTCTTACTGGGCGACGCTTCTCGAGGAACTACTCGGGTGGCCTAGTTTCTTTGGCTTATTGCGTCTGGGCAATCGTTTAACCAGGTCGCCTCACTTCTACATGCGCATTCTGGTAGAGAGGGAGCCATAGCTCAAGCTCAAGATTGTACGTTCCGCACTATGCCTTACAATGAACGTTTGATCCAGGTTCCGGACCATATCCAGAGTCTTCCCCGACGGTTACATCCATTATGACCACCCTCGTTTTCGAGCGCGGACAAAGTATCACACGTTTAGACGTACCTTTTGAATTGGAAGCAATTCGATTGCTTTGATTGGACTCGAAACTAGCTCCGACCTGGAAGCCAAGCGAATTCATACTGCACCGGGTATGCGCCAACTTGTTACTGCCATAATTACAGCAGGGAATGTATCATTCTCTGTTCCGACGGATGCTTACCAGCTACCACTCCTTTGAGGCAAAGCTGCATTTGGACCGTCCGTGCGCCATTCTGGCCCGAGGACATCCACGAAGGAGTACTATCCCCCCTCTACGTAAGCGTTCAACGTTCAGCGCTGAAGTTTTACGTGTTACGAGTCTATGATTGCACCGAACGAGACCGAGCGGCGATGTATCACATGAGATCACATTTGGATCCGTTTCATCCACCAGTTGCGCTATAAAAGCCTTCATACACGCCTAGTGTCCTTTAGTACCATTCGCTCAGTACCTCATCAAGCATGAAGTTCTTCGCCACCGTCCTCGCCTCTGTCTTCGTTGCCGTCGTCATGGCTCAGGATGAGCCCGCTCTCGGCTTCGGTGGCCAATGTGAGCTCACATACTCTCTGCCACGAGCTCTACTGACCTGGATGTTCTTTGCGGTCTAGGTGGTACAATTGTTGGAACGGTGAGTTCTAAACTGTTTGTATACCGTCAGCGCCACCACTGACTGACTTGCTTCCCTAGAAACCCTGTATTTGATTTGGCTATGCTTTCTCGTTGACCTCGCTAATTAATCATTCGCAACATAGGCCAAGAAGGCATGAAGTGCTGCTACGTCGGTCCCGACAACGGGAAGTAAGTTGAACAGTAAATTATCGTGTACTTTCTTTGACATCGGAACGCGACAGGTGCGTCTACAAGCGCCAGAACGGCTTCCAGGGACAGAAGTGCCTCTTTTAATGAGGAGTTCAACTAGCTTCAAGCCTCTCTGGCTAAAAGTAGTGATACACACAGCCTGTATTCAACCTGGTCTGGGATGGACGTAATCAAATTGTGACAGCAGAGGCGGGATGATTGGACGCGCTCGACCAGCGCGACGCGACTCGGAGGTTTGACATCTGGTCAGCTTGTAAACACAGCATTGCATCAGCGCCCATTTCGCGGCGACTACAACTCTTCACTGACAAGCGGTACCCACGGATGAATTGTTCAGTGACCAAGTTACCCCATGGGCAGCGTAATTTTGCTCATGGGTTTAACAGTATGTTCCTGTACTCTAACGCGGCCTACATCAGAGTGGGAGGGTGCCATACTGAACAGAGTAGGTGTGGAAACAGGTTGACCAACAGCAACGTCGAAGCGGGTTATGACATGATACCGAAGGTGTAGGCAGTGTAGTAATATGGCTAGTGGCTTTCCGAGCAGACTTCAAGTTCGGAGGCTCGGGTGTCGAAATCAGCTTCTAGCTTAGGCATTGTCACACAGCGGCTTGTCTCGGAGTCGATCCCCAAGACTATTATTGTTCGGTAGGAGCCAGTGGCCGCTGTCCTCTAGCTTCTAGCTTGGCGCGGTGCCATCGCTGGAAGCATCGAAGTGATTGAACGTCGAACGTCGGTCCTACTAGCGCCTTGGCTGCCGAACGGCAGAAGTCCTTGCCGAGCTATGGATTCAGGAGCTCTCCTATTTAGGCCCCTATCCCTGCACAGTCTGGCACAGCGTCGCTCCATTGCGAGATGTATCAAAGAGATGTGCATGCCGGACATTAATAAACGGTAATTCTAGCATTGATTGTGTATTAGCGGAATGGGCATATGCGTTTTCAGATGACCGGAATCAGCACATGTGCTCGTTCGACGCGTCCCTTACACGATACCGGTATATATATATGACGAGATGGCGGCCTCCTCGTCGACCACCATAATCCCTGACCTCGATGCAAACGTGCTCGAACTCCACTCTCCTCTGGAGATGGTGGATACACTGCTTGACGTCCGGACCGCAGAAATCCATAAAAGGCCCATCACAAAAGGATCCAAACTCCGCGCCCCTTTTCCAGTCACTTTACACGTTCTCTTCTCGGGCTACTTCTTTAGTCTCGTCCTCTCTGCTCTCGTGTCAACCTTTGTTTTCTTGCTTTGTCGAGTACTGGTCTCGCTTTCGGGCCCTTCAGAAACAAAAGAAGACGGTAAGGGCACGGGGTAATATATGGCAATCGGTGCTTCTCGTGTTATGAGACACTCCCGCTCGTCACCCACCTCCGTACGCCCAGCAAGCAACCAAGAAACGGTTCTCGAATCACCAGCAGGAACACGGACGATGCATCTCACATTCCCCGGCGTGGCTTCTCTCTTGGTCAAGATGCGCCGTGCGTCGTCGCAGGCCAAGTCTTCACTCTCCGAAACTCCCAACTCGCCACCGAATTCGCCACCCTCATCACCAAACGGCGGGTCGAAGCTGTCTATTACATCGGCGTCCGCGTCTGGACCTCTCACCCACGAGCAGTATGGGGGTCCGAATAGCGTGTCGCCACGGAAGGTACCGATGTGCCAGAAGGACGTGTATGTTTGCGTCGGAGGGGTGAATTTGGATCTTTTGCTGAGAGCGGCGAGGACGGATTTGCTTCATCAGGCGGAAAGCATTGGGGGCAACGCACTAGTCGACGAAATGTGAGTTTTTACGCGGTCCAAAACGATTTCGACGTGCTTGCGTTGCTCTGCTGCCCTTCTTCGCTTGCTGATACTTTGTTTCCGTCATAGGTGGAAGTGTACAATTTTCAAGAAAGGTCATAAAACTTCGTCGCCGTACAAAGTGACGGTACGGCCTCTCTTTCACCGTTCCCCTTCTTCACACTCACTCCGAATAATCCGTCGTGTCAGATATCTTATTCGGCATCCGCCACGCGTTCCTCCATCCCAGACCCGCACAAGCCCGTCGCGCTGCAAAATGCCAAGGGCGTTCCTGGGCTAATGACCATCCTCAGACGAAACGATTGAACTCCCTTGGCCTTGGCCAACGTTTCTCAGGCCCGAAAATCCCACTCCGCACTCATTCCACTGCGTCGGTTCTTCATCTCATTGCGAATGCCGCACGCCAACGCGCACCAGACACGACGTTGCCCAGAGGCTTATCTGGACGTGGACGTATGTACATATTCATTTTTCTTGATCCTCTGGGACCTAGGCACATATCCAACGACACTGCCTCCGACATTCATTTCCATGTTTCCCCATACCGTCAATCGTTTGAATCTGTCCCTGTGGCCTCGCCACTTGTATACTAGCTCTGCTTTGACCACTCATCCACTAAACTATACCCACTTGCCCTAGTTCTCCCTCCCTTCCCGCTGCATCGCCAAGTCATTCACTACCTATTTCAATATTAAACATGACGGAAACTTATAGAATACAATGTACAGTTAATTCCGTTAGCAGATACATTATCGTCGTACAGTTTGCACTTTCAAGTCACTCTCATCGTGCTACGCTCACCGTTCAGCATCCCTTCCAACTCCTGCGCCGGTTATCACCGACCTCGCACTCAAGCTCAAGACTCCAGCCGTATAAAAGTTTATCATCCCACATCGCGCATCCATCCTCAGTGTGTCACTACTACACCCTCCATCCCACTGCTTTTTCCAACAACGGTGATCCAATGACGTCTCCAATCATCCTCATGGCATCCACGCTCTCGGAGCCTGTTGTCAGCTACTCACTCGGGCGCATACTCGCCGCTTCGGAAACCTCAATCGCAGTCGTTCTTTTCATCTCCACCTCATTAGCAGCGGTCATTGGACGATCACGCAGTCAGCTTTCTGCCTCTACATATACCCGGGAGTTCTCGCACGGGAGATAAGTTGGTGGGGTGGGCGACCGGTGGGGCCATTCTTTCAGGCTAGACTGGTGGCCATAGAAGTTACAAACCTGGTGAAAGATATTTGCGGATGGCTGCGCAATGCATGCGAATACCTCGTTGTTTGGAGCTCCTGGGGCGACGTGTATGCGTTTTTAGGAGTCCCCTGAGCCTACGAATCCAGGCCCGATTTCCTTCCTTGGACAAGCACAGGGAACTCCGCAAAGAGCGTCCTCATTGCTTCACAATATGACTTGGTATCTTCGACCTTCTCGAATGGCGCTTACAGGGTGCTTCACTGCTTTACACATACTAATTTATGTTTCGACCAGTCCGCTCGTTGACACGTCGGATCGCAATATCTGGGAGTTTGATGAGTACATATTCCATAAATACGTGACCAAGTTTGAAGCCATACCTCGCTGTAGAACATCGGCCACACTTCTTAAGCACCGCGCTTGAATTTTTACACCAGGAACATTGCTCCAGCGACACAGCGGAAGGGAGCGGATAGTTCTCAATCAATGTGATAGATCCTCTGAGCCATGCATCAAGATCGGGGGCAGGCTGCCATGGCGCCTCATTTCGCTGATTAGCACCAACGCCGTACATCCTCTCTACTGGCTCTCTCCACTCATCAAATGCGGAGGAGTAATGCTTCAGTATGCTTCGTCTCACCCAATTAGTCGGCATTTCAACGTCGACATCTGCGTTGGCTGCTCCCAACCAAATGGCCTGGAACCTCTCCGCGATCTCTAGCTTCTGCTCAATGTGCTTGATCTGCACGGACAAGTTATTGACTCGAGATAACGTGAACATGAGGAGATTTACCTCACTATTGTTGAGATCTTTCGGTAAAGCCGGACCTTGCATGAGAACCAGAAGAATGAAGTACCAGTTTAAATTGGTCCGCATTCCATGGTTATCAGGCGATGCCTCGGAAGCGTAGATCTTTGCGTCCCTCAATGCCTCGTCGTATAGCGCATATACAGCATCACAGGATTGCCAACGAGGCGTCGCTCGCATCAGATCAAGAGCAAGGAGAGCCCCCTTGCCAACAGCCATGGAGAGAAGGTGGTGATAGACGTATGGCGTAGTAATGGCGCACTTGATTCCCCTCTTCGCAGCTCTAGCACTTCTTTCTGTATCGTTGCTTGCGCAGGCGACGATGTAATAGAACCACGCGACTTCTGGAGAACGTAATAGAGCCCTCTCCGCTAGTTCCGCGGCTTCATCGAGCCTTCCTATGATCAACAGGGAGTCCGTCTCCAAGAGATCAGGTATGTGAGCATCTGCGTCACTGAGAGCCATCGTCCGGAGTTTTTCAGAGCAAAAGCGTAGTGCCTTCGGGAATGAGTTAAATGGAAGCTCGGCCGGGTCCCAAGTAGGAACGTCTGTAGGAGCGAAGGGATAGAACGTGATGTAGCCAGCTAATTTGATTCCAAGGGCGTAAATGTCTCGTCCTTCAGAATATTGTTGGATGATGCTGTTCAGGTCGTTTTCCCAGAGCAGAGACTTAGGCAACTCGCACCGAGAGAGGCCGTACGCCTCCAGGGCTCTCCTTAGCTGGGCATCAGAGAGCACCCGGTGAAGAGCGTCATTGATGCTTTGGGTATTTATAGCATCGGGAGGAGGGCTACCAGGATGCGATGCCGCAATGAGCGCATGAAGACAGTGCATACGATAGTCGAAACGTGTGCTGCGAAGCCCTGCCACGAAGAATCGGACCAAATCTTCGTTTTCCCGTAGTTTTTTCGGAAAGCGATGGCCTACCAGGGTCGATAAAGAAATACAATCGTCCACTACACTAGGCGAAGTGGACTGTCGACGCAAGATCTTGGCCAGAAGATTGAAAAACAAGAGTGGATCGAGGCTCTGCAGCAGTTCTGGATCAGGACGGTGACATGTATCCATGGCTCCAGATAGGACGATTCCGAGAGGACACAAGCAGGCGGCAGTAAGAACGTCATCGTCAGGGTTGTCGGCCATTAGCTTGATGAGCACTGGCGACAGAAGTCGCGCCATCTCCGTGCGGACTACATGACCCCCAGGTATGGCAAACCGTTTGAGTGTTTGGAGAGCGGCAAGGCGACATGACTTTTCGCTCAGGAGGGGTATCAATGCGGCAACCAGGCCTACATACACAAATTCGTGAGATTGTCAGAACAAGCGAGACGTCATGCGCATGGCAGCACTATTCAATTGGCTCACCGCGTTGGTGAAGTTTGTTCCGTAACATGGAGTCGTTGCACATTTGCGAGAAAATGTGCAAAACGGCAGCAACGATTTGAGGGGAATGGCGATATTTCTCAAGCAGCCCGAAGAGTTGGTCAGAGATGTGACCGAAGGCATCGTGCACCTTTTTCAAACCACTTCGAGAGACGAGGTCTACCAGTAAAAGATCAGTCACAGCTGTCTAGCAATATGTCGCACAGACCAGGTATGCTGAGTGCCTTCAGAAGGATAGTGGCCCCTTCGTATGGGTCTGCTGCAGCACAAACTTTTCTGACATAGTCATGGTCTTGCGGCGTGGCGGAGAGCGGTTTTGCTCCGCTTCTTTTCCGGCTGGGCATTGCCTCGTAGTATATCGTAGAAGTGGAGGAAAGGACGGTCAGTTGCGGAAGGCAGGAAGAGAAGACGAACCCCGCGAAATTGCGCCCTGGATATTGGAGACACGTGAGATAGGGGCACCCATTCAGATTCGTGATTTCCTTGGAGCATACGATTTACGAGTGCATCAACCTGGAGGAGGTCTAGTCGGTTGGGGTACGATTCACCTCTTATGGCATCCAACACGGTGATATTGGTCATTCAATCTAGACTGGTGGCCCCTGCCGGTGCAAAAACGGCGAAAGGTATTTGCGGAAGCATCCTACCTTGTCGCCTGGACCTCCTGCTGGTCGCAAAGAACGCATGCTTTAGGTATCGTGGTTGACATCACTGATGATATATTCCTTGGACAAACATAGCGAACCCCCACGGACGCCGAAGGAATTAGACGATGGTGCGGATCAATCAGGTGCTGCTTCTCTGCAAGGAGCTACATCACTTTCTCGATGGCTTGGTATCTATAAGGTAAGTACGATTAACTTGCCTTCGGTATTCTCTAACGGTGTATACATGCGGCTTCACTTCTTGACACATACCAACTTATGTCTCGCCCAGTCTGCACGTTGACACATCGGATCACAATATCTGGGAGTTTAGTGAGCTTGTATTCTACCTCCTTGGCCGAAAGTGAAGGCATACCTCACTTTAGCACATCGGCTACACTTCCTGAGGATGGCGCTCATATTTTTGCACCAAGCACAGCGCTCCAGCGGGCCAGTAGTGAGGTAGCTCGGACCACAGCCTACAAGCAAGGTGATAGATCCTTTGAGCCATGCGTCGAGATCGGGGGAAGGCTCCCTTATCGGGTGGGCCATCCTTCCTCGGTAAGGATCGTCGATTTGCTCTATGGGCACTCTCCACTCATGGTAGGCAGAAGCATAATGCCTCATTATGCGTTTCCTCACCCAGTTGGTCGAGAAATCACTCGTATCCGTGTCCGTCATGCCCAACCAAATAGTCTGGAATTTCTCCGCAATCTCCAACTTCTGCTGGATGTGCATGATCTGGACGTATAACTCAACAGCTCCGAATTGACCTAGGTGGATGTGGGGAGACATACCTCGTTAACATTGAGATCCTTTGGCAATGTAGGACCTTGCACGAGAACCAGAAGCATGAAGTACCAGTTTAAGGCACTGCGCATTCCCTGGTGATCAGGGGGCGCATCGGAAATGTAGGTCTTCGCATCTCTCAGTGCCTCATCGTAAAGCACACATACGGCGTCACAGGATTGCCATGGAGGCGTAGATCGCATCAGATCGATAGCGAGATGAGCCCCCTTATCAGCAGCCATGTGAAGCAGGAGGTGATAGAGGAACGGTGTAGTAACGGTACACTTGATGCCCCTTTTCGCTGCCCTAGCCCCTTTCTCCGTATTGATGCTGTAGTTTGATGTGTGAGCGACGACGTAATAGAACCAAGCGACTTCTGGAAAGCGAAATAGAGCTGCTTCGGCCAATTCCGCGGCTTCTGTGTACTTCCCTTGGATGAGTAGATAATTCGTCTCCAGGAGATCAGGGATATGAGCGTCTTCTTGACTGAGAGCCATCTTCTGGAGTTGTTCAGAGCAGAAGCGTAGTGCCTTCGGGAAGGAGTCAAAAGGAAGGCCGGCCATGCCCCAAGTAGGAACGTCCGGTGGCCCGTAGGGAAACGATGTGGTATAGTTGGCCAATTTGAGTCCAAGGGAATAAGCGTCTGGCACGTTGGAGTATTGTTGGATTAAGCCGTCTAAGTGGGATTGCCAAAACAGTGCCTTGGGTAGCTCGCAACGAGTGAAGCCGTGCACCTCCATAGCTCCACCAAGCTGTGCATCAAGGCCCCGCTGAAAGACACTCGCTATGCTTGAGGTGTCAACCGTAGTGGGAGCAGGATTATCAGGGTAAGATGCTGCAAAGAGTGCGTGAAGACATTCGGTGCGATAGTCCAGACGTGAGCAGCGGAGCCCGCCCACGAAGAAGCGAACCATATCTTCGTTTCGCCGCAGCTCCTTCGGGAAACGATGGCCCACTAAAGTTGAGACGATGATGCAATCGTCTACAGCATCGGCATGAACGGCTGGTCGACGCAAGATCTTGACAAGAAGTCTGAGTAAACCGGGCGCATCGAGGTTCCGTAGCACTTCAGGATCAGCTCTATGGCACTTATCCATGGCCCCGGTCAGGACCAGGCCTAGGGGACGCATACATGCAGTAAGTAGAGCATCATCGTCAGTGTTGTCCATCATTAGCTTGATGAGGACTGGTGTCAAAGGTCGTGCCATCTCTGAGAGAACTACGTGGCCTCCAGTCATGGCAAGAGATTTGAATGTTAGGAGGATGGTAAGACGAGATGACTTTTCGCTGAGAAGGGGTATCAAGGCGGCGACCAACCCTATGTGGGTTCCTTAGAAAGTCGCACAAGGCAGGTGTGAGGCCTTGATTAACTTACCTCGTCCGTGAAGTTTACTCGCTAACATAGAATCTTTGCACATTTCCATGAAAACATGCAAAAGAGCATTGATAAATTGAGGGGTGTCGCGATGTTTCTCCAGCAGCCCGAAGAGTTGGTCAGATATGCGACAAAAGTCATCGTGCACCTTCTTCAGACCACTTCGGGACTTGAGGTCTATCGGTTATAGCTCAGTCGCAATTATCAACAAGTAGGACATACATACCAGGTATGGTGAGTGCCCTCTGAAGGATAGCTGCCCCTTCGAGTGGGTCTGAGGCGGTACAGACTTTGCGTACATAGTCTGCCTGAGCGGTGGAAGGCGTCTTTGTTCCTTCGCTTTGAAGGCTGGTCATGACTTCGCCCAGCTGCTTATGCCCTCGAAGAAAATGGGGGGAAGGATGACAGCTGTGGAAGGAAGAAGAGACAAGTAACCCCACGAAATTGTGGGCCCCTGTGAGCGAGAGATAGGGGAGGAATACAAACCACGACACGACCATACTCGTTTGATCCAGGATCTAGCTGGAGCTATTAGAGTGCCAATTAGACTGGAAATCCTGCTCGTTGTTGGGGAAGAACGGCGACGAAGGAGCGGACTGGAATGGGGAAAGATCTTGGGATACTGCGCAGCATTACCAGGGAGGAGAGTCATTGGTAGTCTGGTGGTAAACTATCCTCACGTCGACCGTAGTGATGAAATCTGATGATAAAAAGAAACCCAGAAGCGGTCGTAAAGACAAAGAGGTACTGATACATGCATGGGGAGGGGAGAGTGAAGGAAGAGGGGAGATAAAGCCGACAGCGAGAGAGCGAGCATTGGTACCAGAAATAAACATGTGGGCGTGACTCTTTGACTAGTGTGCCCTAGATTTCGCGTTGAGCACTTGCTTGGATCGACACGATTAGTCTTCCATCGGAAAGGCGTACGCCGCGTATCTGAAAGCTGCTCCTGGAGCCGGAGACATAACCATTGGCGTAGGGCCTTAATTTCGAGATGACCGTTTAAGGAGCGCAACGGTGCGCCGACGTAGGCGCATTGAGCTACGTTGACTCCGTACCATGAGCTATAGTAACCGGACGATGACAATGAATGACAAACATACCTCTGGCATCAAGAGATGACTGGAAAATGGCGAAACCAAGGCGAAGATCTGAAAATGCAAGTCTGAGCATGACATCGATGGCCATGACTAGCTAGCATTTCAAAATAATCCGGAAAGCGTAGGTCCTCCAAATGTGAGAATGCATTATCCTAGGCGACGATTGACGGGACAGATGTATATGGCGCACTCCCTCCGACGAGAAACCGAGCACATGAACGCCGGGACGAGCACAAGGATGAGGGGGGTCAGCCGAAACTCGAGGGCACAGCAAGTGTAAACCGTGAAAGCGAGCCCGCCAGCAAAGGCCAAGAAAATCGCTCTCCAGTACCCGTAACTAGGAGAGCTGAGGATCTGATTCCTGGCCGAAGAGACCTTCCTAGCTTCATGGTGTCCACTGTCAATCGTCAACCGGCGGAGTTTGAACATAGCGGAAGCAAAATGACCGACTCCGGCAACTCAAATGAATAGCGACCCCTCCCCAGAGTCCTCCTGACAAGTCGAAGCGAAGCTAAGCCAGGCTCATCTCCATGGCCAGATAAATCATCGAATTTAGCCACTGAAAAACCCAAGAATGCTGAGTATGACTGAGAAATTAAATATATCGTACAGATTGACTGGAGTATATACATTACTTCATTACTTCCCACATACCAATTTGTGTTTCGCCCAATCTGACCGTTGGCACCTTGGATCACAATATCTGGGAGCACTGGTGAGCATGTGGTTATTTGAACGTAATCGAACACATACTTCGCTTGAGAACACCCGGCACACTTCCTAAGCACTGCGCTGGAATTTTTGCACCAAGAACACTGTGCCAATGGTACAGTGGGAAGGTAGTGACCAGAATTCACGAGTAACGAGTTGGATCCATTCAGCCATACGTCAAGATCGGGGGCGGGGTCCCTTGGCGCCTCGTCCTGTCGCCGATCGTCATCAAGTTTCTCTACTGTCAGCCTCCACTCATCAAAGGCGGCGGAATAGTGCGTCATGATGCTGTGCTGTGCCCAAGTACTCGACGGTTTAATTGAAGTCGAGTTCGTCGAACTAAGCCAAATGGCCATAAATTTGTCCGCAATCATCGATTTTTGCCAAATGCCCTCGATCTGGATGTGAACATAGTAGTAATTCTGGAGAAACCAGATGAGAATGCGGAAATCTACCTCACGGGTTTTGAGATCCTTTGGCAGTGCAGGCCCTTGGATGAGAACCAGAAGAAGAAAGTACCAGTTTAGCGTGGTCTGCATTCCTTGGTTATCAGGGGATGCCTCAGAAACGAATTTCTTTGCATCTCTCAATGCTTCGTCGTAGAGCGTGTATACAGCACCGCGAGATTGCGAAGAAGGCATCGTTCGTAACAAATCGATAGCGAACAGCGCCCCCTTATGCACAGCCATGGCAAGAAGGCGGTGTAAGATAAATGGCGTAGTATTGGTGCACTTGATTCCTCTCTTCGCTGCCCTAACCAATCTCTCTACATCCAACTTTGCGGTGGAAGCGATGATATAGTAGAACCAAGCGACTTCGGGAGTGCGCAATAGAGCCTTTTCCGCCAATTCTGCAGCTTCTCTATGCTTTCCTTGACTGAAAAGATAATTCGTCTCCAATAAATCTGGAATGTGCGCATGCGGACGACTGAGACTCATCTTCCGAAGTTCATTTGAGCAGAAGCGCAATGCCTTCGGGAATGAGTTGAAAGGAAGCTGGGTCGAGTTCCAAGTGGGAACATCCGCAGGCGCGAATGGGATGAATGTGCTAAAGTTGGCTAATTCGAGACCAAGCGAGTAGACGTCTCGTGTTTCGGAATACTGTTGGATGATATTGTCCAGAGGGCCTTTCCAAAACACAAGGGCGGGAAGCTCGCATCGGAGGAGGCCATAAGTCTCTATGACTCTCCTTAGTTCTAGGTCTTTATCAAAACCCCCTAGCACAGCGCCCACTATGCTTCCGAAATTTATGGAGCCGCCCTTGGTAGAATGACTACCCGCCGTAAGGAGCGCCTTAAGGAATTGAGACCGAGAGTCCATACATTTGCTACGAAGCCCTGCCACGAAGAAGCGAACCAGGTCTTCGCTTTGCTGCAGCTCCTTCGGAAAGTAAGTGCCTACCAAAGTTGACACGGCGATGCATTCCTCTATTACGCGAGGTTGGATAGATGGTCTGCGCAGAATCTGGGGCAGAATTCTGAATAACAGGGGTGCGTCGAGGTAGGGCAGCGGATCGGAATTGGGTTCAGCCCATTTATCCACGGCGCCTGTCAGGACTAGGGCGAGAGGACTCATGCATGCAGCAACCAGGGCGTCGTCATCAAGGTTATCAGCCATCAGCCTGATAAGCACGGGGGCCAGAGGTCGTGCCATCTCCAGCCGAACCGCTTGGCCTCCTGGCGAAGCAAGGGATGTGAGTGTGGCGAGGGTGAGGAGGCGGTATGATTCTTGTCTCAGGAGGGGTATCAAGGCGTTAACCAAACCTACGCGGGTGGATTTGTGCGACGTGAGGATGTGAGGCAGGTGGGACACGGTTCAGTCAGCTTACCTCGTTCGTGGAGTTTATTCCGCAACATAGCGTCGTTGCACATTTGCATAATGATGTGCAAAACTCCATCGATGACTTCAGGGGTGTAATAATGTTTTTGGAGCAGCCCGAAGAGTAGGTTGGAGATGCCCCGGAAGGCTTCGTGCACCTTCTTCAGACCACTTCGGGACTTGAGGTCTGGCAGCCTTAGGTCAGACAACGGCTACATTATAGGTGACTACGCGAACCAGGTATGTTGAAAGCCTTCAGAAGGACAGCCATCCTTTCGGATGGGTGGGCAGCACACACCTTCCGTACATAGTCTTGCTGGGCGGTGGATGGTGTCTTTGCTTGTCTTGTCCGGTTGGGCATTATCGTCGTCGAAGCAAAGACTTAGAAACTACAAAAGGGGCGAGCTCACGACATACGAGATAGGGGCGCCAAAAATTGCTTCAGCAAAGCGTCGTACATACAAACATTGTGTAGTACAATTGAATTCTACAACAGTCGGATTTGATATTTACCTTTAAGTTTAAAAAAGTTGGGAATGGGCCTATAAGTCCTGAGGAAACTCTCCATTCCGTTCTTCATTTCCAACTACCACCTATTGCCTCCGCCATACCCACCATATCCACCAGATGCGTCGGGGAACCTTGGGGGCCTACTATTACCTCCGAACGGTTCCGCACCAGGGAATGTCGGGCCTTGAGCATACGGATCACCGAACCCACCTGGAGGAGGTCCAGTTGGTGGCGGATACCCTCCACCAGGGGGGCCATATGACGGCGCATATCCTCCTCCCCCCGAGGCATCAGGGAACGATGGCGCGTGAGGGAAGTTGGGACCGCCAGGCGGAGGGCCAGGAGGGGGAGGGTAGCTAGGAGCTCTTTCATGACTATCATTACGACGATGACTGGGTCCACCAGGGAAGGATGGAGGAGGAGACGAGTACGTCGGGTTATAGCCAGCATGCGGACCCCCAGGACCAGCGGGAGGGCGATTGCCAGGGGGAGGAGGAGGCCCAGGAGGAGGGGCATAAGACGCTGTAGGACCTCCACTGTATGACGGTGGGCCGGTCGGAGAGGTAGGAGCGTCAGTATAATACGACGCAGCTTGACCTGTCATGGGAGGCGGCGCTGAGCTTCCATGTCCATGGCCACCGGGTCCATACCCTGCGCCAGGATAACCTCCGGGTGCACCTCCGCCGAGTCCATCTCTCTTCTGCCCAGGACCGCCAAGGATGGACTGAGCCTGAGACACGCCCGGAATCTGGTTCAAATAACCAAGTACAGCATGCTGAGCCTGAAGGCCCTGGGCTTGGGCATACGATCCCTCAGACTCGGGAGCCCCTCCTTCACCCGCCAACCGAGTATTCTCGTGGTTACGGACAGGCTGTTTCCCGAGACGGCGAATAATGTCTTGTTGCCTGTGGCCAAGGCCTTGGACCCAATCACGCACGCATTGGAGCATCTCACGTTGAATCTTCGAAGAACTATCATGGAAGTCGGGATGGAAGCTAGCAGAACATGAGCAAAGGCGAATCTCGTCGCTGTCAAGAGACGTACAGGCACTGAAGAATTTCTTCGGTTACCTGATGAACATTCATTGAATTATCGTCCCAAGCTTTGACAACCAAGTTGACGGAATGGGTCTACGGTATTAAAATACATGAGCAATCATACCCCCCAACCAGTAAGGTGATACTTACGACTACAACTTTAGCGATACGACCAGCCGGCTCGTTAAGGATCAAGTTCTACCGCATTCCAAGTCAAACTGAGGATAAAAAGAGGGGTCAATGTGAACGTACAAAGTGATCTTTGCTGAGGAAGGAGTGCGTCGGGTCAGACTACGACACAAATAGATTAGGATAATGTTAACAACAAGTGGAGACGAAACTCACGGCACGAGGGTCATTAAATACCTATCAAGGCAGTTTACCGAATTTGACTTCCGTATCGTAGGATTATGTGAACGCACCTCGTATTGATCATGATTGTCAATGACTTGAGCAGAAGCAGCACCCAAACCACTGGTCGCGGACTTCAAGACCGGTTTCAAGAAGGGCTGACAGATGCGAGATGCATGTGAGCACATGAAGGGGCAATGCTCGACCTCGACTCCATACCTCAAGAGTTGTGAATACAAATACTAGATATGGAGACGTTAGAAAGGCTTTAGAGAGTCCAGCATACACCTACCAGAGATAGAATCCATCAGCTTCTCAATTAACGGTCCCAGTCCCGGGATCTTCTCTGAAGAACAGCAGAGATCAAGTATATCACCGCCGAAAGCCACCAGAACTCACCGATGGTAGCTGAAATCTTCTTCACCACCGAATCCCTAAACGACAACACTTGCCACAAAGCAGAATGCAGTTCCTGAGGGCTCATCTCTTCCGGACGTTTCCCTCCGCCGCCAGGAGCAGCGCTGGATCGCATCCTTTGAATGCCTTCCATATCGCGACTCATTTCCCCGCCCATGCCGTCAGGGAGGGAGAATAAGAGGGTGCGAAGGGCGTCAGCCGGGTCGGAGGGACCGCCGCCTGGGCCACGGGTGGATTGGGATTTAGAACGAGCTTTGTCGAGTTCGCGGTTGAGGTCGGTTACAGAGGCTTCGCTCTGGGGTGCGGTGCATGAGCGCAAGAAGGAGAAGCTGAGGTCAGAGAGCTACAAACCAAATGATCCGTGGCTTCGCCCAACAAAGAGTGGATAAAATCACTCGATCCAAATGTTCCCGTCACCAATGGCGGAACCCATCTACCGTTAGGAGCCTGTATGCGCACCTGGTCGCCGACATGAGGGAAAACATCATGATAACCCATGTTAATAAGTGTAAGCTCGCAGAAGTTGGAATGGGCGGAGAAGTCTTCGAGGGTGTGAAGCTGGGTAACGGAACACATGGCGGTCCCGTTAGTATGTAAGCAATTGGACCGACTAGTACTCACTGAAGTGCCTAACAGCCTGAATGCCTCGTATTCGTCATTTTTGTCTCCACGAGAGCGGTATTGTCGACCGAGGTGGATGCAACGTTCGAGGGTTCGTCGGACGAGCGCTTTGGATGTGTCCCAATGGCCTGATTCTGAAGTCGACAGTTGAGGTTACCCCGAAATTTCAACAAGCTGCTGCTTGTACTCACCATTCGCTATATAATTCTTCATCCCCGTACGAGGATCTACCTCAAGTTCCCTCGGCTAAGACAGGAGTTAGCAGGGGCTGAAGCACTTGGAAACATTGGACGAACATCTACAGGCCCACGCAACTGCGGGTGATATTTCCGCGCATCTTCGCCATCTCCATAACCTTTCGGGTTGTCAATATGCTCAGTCTGATGGGTGAAATCGTGTTCTGGTTTGATCGTGTGATGAAGGTCGTGGGCGACTTACAGGAAGATAGCAACCAAGTCGCTCAGCTGTGACCTCAAACTCTGCGGTTGCGTAACCATGAGCCTATGCAGGTAATTGAGATAGACTAATATAAGATGGAATGGAGACGTGTACGTACCAAGAAACCAAGAGCCATGCAAAGGTTAATAATAGTCTGCCAACCATCACAACTTTGGCGATCTGCGGGAAAGCACAGTGATCAAGGCATACCTGCATTTGTAGCTGCTTCAAACCAGCAATATCCACGGCCTGTTGTGGAATTCAACGTTGTCTCACTAGGCCGTTCTGTAAGAATCTACCTGACTGTAATCGCGAAGCCAATTCCTAATGGACATGGTCTGAGCACTGGGTTCGTTCCGCCTCTGCTTGAGCTGAACAACTCACCCAAAATACACTCGTTTGACGTCCAACCCGTTGAATTTCGAACCCCCTTTGCCGATCAAACTGCCTAGGGCAAAGCCTCCGCCCGTCTTCTTGAGTAGATCGGATAGCACATCTTCCTAATCATCCGCAATCAGCCTCGACGACTTATTGATATTAGAGGGATTGGCTCACGATATCTCCGTGACGAAAAGCTCTGCCTTCCATATACGCAAAGCTGTTCCATCGACTTACGATTTCTGTTCCCAAGATGAGGACATGATCTAACACTTACGAGGGGATATTCCCTGCGCCAAATGCGTATACGCCATTGCCCGAAATGCAAAAGGCTAATATGAATAGCACAAGAAGAAGAAATAGAGCGTTGTTCCTTGGCATGAATGCGATGGGTGTGAAGATGATGGTGGTGCAAGTCGAATCGGGCGCGCGCCAATACGATAAACCGGGGGATGGCTGTCCCCGTGTTCGTCGCTCGTTGGGTGTTCTAATCGTCGAACGCGATATATATGAGAAAAGGTATAGACCAGGCAGTGCGAAGGGGGCTATGCATTGTGCCCCTTTTGAATCGGCGAGAGTACTGGAGGACCATGAGGCTATCGATGAGACGGTCCTTGTGAGAAACGAGGTACGCGAGACCCCCGACCCTAACCCCTGTCACACGAAGGTGTGGCAATTTTTCAAACTTGCTTGCTGACGACTTGCTTTGCGCACACATCCGTTGCTTTCCGCTGTACTAGATTCCCCCTTTCCTGCCTCTTTTCTTTTCCAAAAGTACCATTTCATTGTGAGTTGGGTGAAACGGTTTCTGCGAACAACATTGACTGTCGTATCTTGCAGATGACTACTGGCAGCACCGTCAATGCTTCTGAAGTTGGCTGGCAATTTGTTCCGCAATACTACACTTTTCTCAACAAACATCCCGATCGTTTGCATTGTTTTTATACTAAAGCCTCCACTTTCATTCATGGTGCCGAGGGCGAGGATTCGAAACCCTGTTTTGGCCAAAAGGTAATGCACAATCCAACCCAACGGTCAGAAAAACCAACTGACATCGAGTACCATAGGAAATCAATGACAAGATCATTTCCATTGGCTTCGAAAACTGCAGAGTCTTCATTCACACCGTCGATGCTCAGCTATCGGCCAATAACGGTATACTCATCCAGGTCATCGGTGAATTGTCCAACAAAAGCGGTCCCTGGCGCAAGTTTGTCCAAACTTTCTTCCTGGCAGAGCAACCCAATGGCTATTTCGTCTTGAACGACGTCTTCCGTTTCCTCAAGGAAGAAACAGTGGACACTGATGAACCCTCGGACGGGGCTTCTGCTGATGTGTCTTGGAACCTTCCCGACGCTGCCAACGAACTTGCACAACCTCAGCCAGAGGAAGTTGCAGTGCAGATCCCTTCTGCCCCCCCAGTGACTGAGGTGGCCGATTCCACATCCACGGTTAACGCCCAGGAGACGCCTGAGGCTGAGGCTCAAGCTGAAGCCCAAGAAGCTCCTGCGCTCGAACCCGCCTCGGAAGAACCTGAACCCACCCCGGCCCCTGTTGTCGAGGCCCCCGCGCCCATCGCCGAAACCGCTCCCCAAATCAACGGTTCCGCCGACCCTTCGCTTGAAGCTCCGCCACCCTTTGAAAAATCACCTACACCTCCGCCAGCGCAGCCCGAGCCTCCCGTTGACAAGGCCCCTTCACCACCACCGCCTGTTCCTGCTCCAAATCCTCCAGCGCCAATAATCCAGGCACCCCCACCACCAGCTGCTGCACCTGCTCCCGCCCCTGCGCCCCTTCCTCCTCAGCCCAAGACCTGGGCTAACTTGGCTGCGACGAACTCGAAGAAGTGGGGTTCCGCCGTTGCACAGGAGGTTCGTGCGACGACAGAAGTGCTGGCTCCTGCCGTAGCTCCTAGCCCGGCTCCTGCTAGCAATGTACAGAATCCTGCCAACGCGCAGCCGAGAAATGCCTACCCCAAGGGCGATGCTACCTCCATTCTTCAATCGATCCCTCATGCTCAAGTCTTCATCAAGGTATGAATTTGTTTCCCTCGATATTTCGTTCGCAATCTAATCTTTTCTACTGTATTTCAGGGTGTGATCGAAACCGTCTCCGATGCTGCTCTCAAGAACGCACTTAACCGCTTTGGCCCTCTTAAGGAAGTCGATATCGTCCGCAGCAAAGCCTGCGCCTTTGCAGAGTTCAACAGCGTGGAACATGCCAAGAAAGCGATTTTGGTGTCACAGCCGGTCAACATGGGTGGCGAGGGAGGTGTACGAATTGATATTGGAGAGGGTAACTTTGTTAGGATTCATGTAGAGACGAAGAAGGAGAGGGGTGAGCGACCAGTTAGCAATCGGGGCCGTGGTGGTCCACCCAACGGTGAACGTGGTGGGTACGGTGGTTATGGTGAGGGTCGAGGCGACCGCGGTGGGTTCAGAGGCGGAAGAGGCGGCCAGAGAGGTCGTGGTGGTTCTGGCGGCAAATAATTCCTAACAGCGTAGGACGTTTTCTGTTGACGAAAATTATTGCCTTCCTTCCGTTTCCTCCCTTTGTTTTGGCACCTCCGTCGCTTACGTGGTGTTCTTTATTCCTTCCTTCTGCTCGGGTCGCGATCATCGTTTTCTTGTTTGTTGTAGTCGCGTATGCGCTTTTTTGCTCGATATGTTATGACCTCGCATGCCATTATGACCTTCCTTCAACATCCCCTATAGCTCTGGTATTATGTAGGAAATAAAACACTATATAATTCCACTCTCCCTGAAATGCGTGGATGGCTGACACTGGAGGTGAGGTAGAATCGCCCTTACATATAGACAATTTCAATCGTGCAGCTCCCACAGAAATATTCACCCTCAAAACACACAACTATCGAATTTACAAGGACAAGTACATGCTGATTACATGATTTTGCAAGTTGAAGGAGCACCCGCGACTTTTACTTGCCGTACATTAGTGACTGTCAGAGACTTCAACGCATTATCACCAATGAATATAGCTTGGTATAACATGTTGCGGCCGTCCTTCTCCATCGCACCGACCGTCTTGCCTTTGAGTGTTCCTGAGTAAGGACCCTCTACCGCGTCAAAGCCATGCCACTGTCCATTGTAGGCATCGTTCACCAACTGTGCATGCAACGCATCAGACTCGCGATCGTATTAATAATAGACGAACAATAGAAAGGTCACCTTTTCCCACTCAGCGTCTGGCTTGTGGAAGGACTTGGCCTGTAAGGAGGGGTTTGGAGTGTACTGCAAGGTGACGATATAGTAACAGCCATAAGTCTTCCTTAGAGTTTTGCTATAACGTTCCCCGAATTCCTCAGCCTCCTTCTCATTCTGTTGGAGTCTGCATCGTGAGCGATAGACACCGGCAGGGGAAGGGCGCATCGGGGACTCACGTCGAAGACGTACATGCCACCTTTGCCTTCAGGAGAGAAATGGCCTCCGCTATCAGGACTTCCCAACCTGGTAATTTTTGTTTGACAAAGTTCGTTTCCTCTGCAGTGACTGCTCGGTAAAATATGGTGCTACGACTGAGATGAGATGGGACAGAGTCGGCGGCTCGCGCTTCAAGCTTCAAGCGCCATGGGGGGACCAGCAAGCACGGATGGGAGGCACATGAGCGCAGTAGCAGAAACGAGAGTCAAGAGCTGAGAGAAATGCATGATGAAGGTGAAGGTCGTGAATTTCGTGAAGATAATTGGTCTAGGGCGAGTTGCTTGGTACTACCAGAGTACGAGGGTGATGAGCTGCCAGAGTCTGAGGTATCATCGACCATTCTATGGCATATTTATACGTCGCTCTGCCGAGTCCAAAGAGGCCAGTACATTGTGTTGCACGCGCAAAAGTACGGTAATTATAGATCATGATGGTAGGTGGGCTCTTTAGGCGAGATTGACAAGTGGATACCGGTTCCAGGTAACCGCGTTACCAGCAAGGTGAAGCATAATATGTCGATTTTACAGCCATCTAGATATTCTGGGCTCCAGGCAAATCCAGGCATCCAGGTAGGATAGACAGCTCGAAAAGGTGGCGACGCAGAGAGATTAAACCTCCAGGATATCATCGAGTTTGGTGTCCGTGAGCTGTTATGTGGAGCTTTAAGCCAGCTTTGTTGAAGGCCCACTAGGATGCAGACTCCATCGTAGCTGCCTCTGTCAGTGAGGCCCGTTGCAACTAGGAAGCGGTTGAAGCGACCAACCGTGGGAATTGCTATGCGTCTCCGCCACATTTTCAACTTTTCTCCTCAACTTTCATCAGCTCCGAGTCCTTCTGCTGCATTGTCAGTCCCGAGTTCAAATTTCAGAAATTTTCATATGGCGTATACCTCAAAGTTGTGGCTCAAAGTTCAGGGTCCGCCTGATCCTGACTGCTGGCCAATGATTGTCACGACGGTCTCGCCCTGCAAACCAATCTATCCCAAGAGGTCGTGTAACCCACGAAATAATGAAGCGACTGCACATGGGTAGATCGCCATCCCGTATTCCGACGGTTTTCAGTTCGCTAATTTGACTATTGCGCCGACCTTCGCATCCTTCACTACGCGGCTCTCAGGACTCCTGGTTTACAAATATAGCTCGCGATATGGTTCTGGCTGCTTACTCTCTCCATCGACCGTTTCAATCCGGTCACCGCTTGCGAAGTTCCGATTTTACATCGCAACGGATATACTTCCCTCCATACAGGGGCTACTCAGGGGCTCTTTCTTGCCTCGCGGTGAAAATACGATCTGACTCTGACGCTGGCAACTTAGCGCGGCATCTGCTCGTCAACATCACATCCATGATTTCACCGTACCTCTCTCTGCGTAACGTGTTTCAACATAGCCTGTGCCGCATTATCCGAGTAGCTCACCTCGCCATCAGCCACTTTACGCTTTTCTGATGGAGAGGTCGTGTATCCCCACAGCGCCTGATATGTAACAGCGACCAGAGATTCATCTTGTCATGCCGAACACTGTGGGCGTAACCCCGATACCTACCATCCTTCTCCCACCGGAAAATATTCCATCTTGTCGCCCACCAGCATTTCGATTGCCCCCCTGGTGTGGGCCGACTTGTGAAGGTATGCGCCTATACTCGCTTCTCATAACCAACTCGATCATGGCATCCTATGCTTCGGGTCGACGAGCGGTGGCGTGTACAGTGGCCCGCGGTAAACAGGCTAAATGGATCTACGACATCATGCGGCCATGGGAGCCGTTTCCAATGCGGTGAGCGTGAACACTAATGTATCCCATAATTCTGACGATAAGCATGATGGCGAGACGCAGATGTGACATTACCATCTATCAACATGCCGTAGATGATTGTCTCCATGTTCATTCTTGACGCGTGACGTACTGCCTTCTTTTGGGCTGATTAGCCTTCCACTCAAGCACGATCATACATGTGAGTGAATTGACCACCCATGCGAGGAATCTACAAGAGAGTCGAGCATCACTGATTGGGTGATTGTTAAATTGAGTGGAAGGTGATGGTACAAAACCCGATTCTAGCGGGAAATCCGCCGGCCTGCAATGGATTGAATCCACTGCATCCAAATCGCATACGTCCCCTATGATATGTTTCAAGAACTTGTGGCCAACAGTGGGCATGTTCTGAGAAGTCGTTCTCCAGGAATATGGACCAGGTTGACGAGAGAAGCGCTGGCATCAGCTCTCGGCTGCGAAGAGGTGTTTCACATAGTCCGGAATGATAGCTTTGGGATCGATGATCGAACAACTCGTCAGCCTTCAATGGTTGATTCGACAAGAGATCTATGGATACGAAGGGAAGAGGGTGTGAGTCAGCTAAGTCTCATGAAACCCTTGTAGACATGCGTGCCTATATTCTAGACAAACTAAACGAGTCAATTTCTCAGTTGTACAGGAAAAATCCGAGACACATACCGATAGTTTCAGTGTTACATTTTCACTAAACAGAGACCATTGGCGGCTGGCTAGCACTTGAATATGATAGCCCACCGCTTGCTGGTCGATGTCAGCTCGTCAGGCCTGCTTCGTCGCGGGCCATAGCGAGGGGAATGACCAAGGTACCGTTTCAGTAATACCACGAATAAAATCGTGATTCTTCGAGGAGGGCCCGCAGAATTGGCTCAAGTTACTCACTCGAGGTCCTAGCAGCCGCCATGGGCACCATTGGAACTATATATACCTGAGAACCTGTTATGACTACAGGTAGAGACGACTCGACTACAACACCTGGCATGGAAGCTTTACAGCCTCTGTGTGATGCGGGTTCTCATAACAAGTACAGCCATTGATAGGTCAAGAGCGTCGGTGTCAGTAAGAAGGGGCCTGAAATCAACCCACTGTCTCCGTCGGGCCATTGCCATGGCAAAAAGTTGGGGCACGTTGGAAACCGACCACAATTGGCTGAGATCGGTTTGTCCATATTAGGAAGGTCGGCCGGTTGTTGTAATCGCTCTTATACATATACCTGCACATCACTCTTTGTTATTGTCAACTCCCTTCCTTCATTCCTTTCACCACCTTTCATACTCGTCCTTGATGCCTGACACGACGACGACGACGACGACACAGCAACAGGCAGCGGCCAAGCCAGCCAAACCAGCTGCGCAGGCTGCGCCTAGGAAAGTGAGGTTCAATGTCGGTCAGTGGCCTTCATCGCCAATTGGGTATTTCATCGTAATCTGATTTTTGGGTTGGCTTACAGGATCTCAGTACCAAGTACTGGACGTTGTCGGGGAGGGCGCGTATGGCATTGTCTGTTCAGCAATGCACAGGCCCAGTGGTCGCAAAGTCGCGATCAAGAAGATTGCGCCATTCGACCATTCGATGTTCTGTCTCAGGACGCTGCGAGAGTTGAAGCTACTCAAATTCCTTAGCGAGGCTGGAGTCAGTGAAAATGTGCGCATTCTGATGGCTAGTGTTCATCATTCTTCAGGAACTTACTCGCTATGCAGATCATTTCAATCTTGGACATCATTAAGCCACCGTCACTGGAAGCATTCAAAGAAGTATACCGTATGTCCACATTTGCTCGAATGTTGATGAACGATTTCTGATTGTTTACAGTGATCCAAGAACTAATGGAGACGGATATGCATCGCGTTATTCGAACACAGGACCTTTCTGATGATCACGCTCAATACTTCATCTATCAGACATTGAGAGCGCTGAAAGCTCTACATTCGGCAGACGTCATTCACCGAGACCTGAAGCCATCGAATCTTCTTCTCAACGCCAACTGTGACCTTAAAGTTTGCGACTTCGGGCTGGCGAGATCGGTGAAGACTGCAGAGCCATCGGGAACGGAGACTGGTTTCATGACCGAATACGTTGCCACCCGGTGGTATCGTGCACCAGAAATCATGCTCACTTTCAAGCAATATACGAAGGCGATCGACGTTTGGTCTGTAGGCTGTATCTTGGCTGAAATGCTTTCGGGCAAGCCGCTGTTCCCAGGTCGGGATTACCACCATCAACTGAGCCTCATTCTGGATGTCTTGGGGACGCCTACACTGGATGAATTCTACGCCATCACTACGCGACGCTCTCGAGATTATATCCGAGCCCTTCCCTTCCGCAAGCGTAAACCGTTCGCTACGCTGTTCCCGAATGCAAACCCCCTGGCGATAGACTTCTTGACAAAGACCCTGGTATGTTCCCAAACGGGCTTCACTACTTGTAGGTCCTGATTTTTCCCAATGCAGACATTTGATCCCAAGAAACGAATCACGGTTGAGGACGCCTTAGCTCATCCTTACCTTGAGGCCTACGTGAGTACCTGATCATGTTCTCATAAGAACAATAGTAAAAATTTTCTTTTCTCGGACCTAGCACGACCCCGATGACGAACCGGTCGCTCCTCCCCTTGATCCCGAATTCTTCGAATTCGATTGTAGGTTTCTGTTCATCATCCTTCGATCCGTCGTGAGAACTAACGCTTGGCGGTGCCTAGTGCACAAGGATGACATTAGCAGAGAACAATTGAAGGAATTGTTGTACGAAGAGATCATGAGCTTCCGCCCTGCCCCTATCACATAGACAGCACCCACATTACGGCCCAGACTAATCTCAAGGTATGGCACGTTCTCTCATCCTATTCTTGCGTCCCGCGTCCCCCGTATCCCCGTCCTTTGTTCCCCCAAAAGGTTATAACTTTCATTTCTAACGATATCTCCAATAGTTTCCCCACATCACCACATGCCATTCTGTGCACAATGGACCCTCATCTTTTCTCGCACTCCGCTTCTTTAAGCCCGTCGATCCTTTCCGCATCTGCTGCAATTGTCTCTATGTGTACACACCATCCGGACTGGGCGAACCCATGTTCGCTAACGCTTATACTTCTCTTCGTGGAGTTCTTTTCGAGGTAGACAGTTTGCCTCTCTCGCATTCTGGAAGACATTTACGTTTTTTC
The DNA here is from genome assembly GCA_032158425.1 of Pleurotus giganteus. Taxonomy (NCBI): domain Eukaryota; kingdom Fungi; phylum Basidiomycota; class Agaricomycetes; order Agaricales; family Pleurotaceae; genus Pleurotus; species Pleurotus giganteus. Next base: position 1,636,481 of record JAPEHR010000009.1, on the reverse strand, counting down.
GCTTTGGTTTTCCAACTATTCGGTATCGCTAGTCGTGTAATATCGCTTTCCTCCAACGCATTCTTCATCAACATCTATTTGTGAGTTTGGGGAAGCAGGCGTACTAGTCATATGGTAGGTTCTGTAGCTCGGCTCAATATCGGACATCTTGAAGGGTGAGATGACCAAAATTACCTAGACAGACTGTTCTGTCGACGAAATAGTGGCGGAACGAGGCTTTATGACACATTCGAAAGGCTCGGGATGGTTAGGCGCAATTTAAATCAATGTGACGCATACAAGACGGGCGTCAGCATACCTAATAGCACCGTCCATAAACTTCCTAGATGGCTTCACCTCAACGTTCTTTGTCAACCCATCATCCGTGATTGTAGTGACGACAGGACAGCTTCATTCAAACATGGCCGGAAGAGACGCGCAGGCCAACCACATCGATGCGTCGCCTAAATATACACCTAGCACGACATTCATGCGAGTAGAATCAGAAACGACACAGTCTACATACCAGGACACTTCCTGCAACAAGGCATATTGGGCTCTACGCCTCACTGGGGCGATAAGGTAGCACAACAGACGTACCGTCTACCAAACCCAAAGATGACATCTCGTGTGCATGGCGGGAATGAACTTCTCCAGGTTCTGGAAGTACCGGATCCCTTCCACGCATCGCGACAAAATCGGGTCTGAGGCTGGCGCTATTATAGAGATACCAAGACACTTTGTGAGCCAGATGCAAAATCAACCATACCCTGAACGTTATGCAAGTAGAACGAGGGCATTGGAAAAACGCAGCATCTGCGGGAGGTCACTTGAGAGCATAAGCATCGGTTAGTATGTGAGTGGGCTTATCACACGTCGATTGCCGGTATGAGAGCGGAGACTAAACTGAAATGGCAAGATAGTTCTTGGTACAGTTGGATGTAATGGTTGGCGGAAGCAGCAAGAGGTAGACGTAACGCAAAGAGCAGAGCTGATGCGCGATGCGTGATGATACGCGATGATCACTTCTTCGCTCCTCCTCTCAAAAGCTTCAACCTAAGAAACGAGGTTAGTACATCTTTGGTCGCTTTCAACCTCCACTCGTACATATTCTGGCGGACTTTGTCCACTTTCGCCTGGAACGCTTTGTTTCCGGAAGAAGCGTCGGGGCACCCAAGCTGCAACGTGGGGAAATTGAGCGCGGCAGCTGATAGGGATGTTCTTGGTAGTATTTGAGGAATAGACCGCTTTTTCTTGCCCGTCTTTTTCTTGGTATCTTGTTTCTTGCCGCTTGGTGGCTTCTCATCCTTATTCTCATTCTTGATGCCCCAGCAATTCTTAGCGTGGACGATGTTAGAATGGGATGTATCACTTCCACCAAAGGCATACCTTGTAGATTTCATACTCTGGGTTCCAAAGGCTGCGTTTCCAATTGGGATCGGTCCAAAATGAGAGGAATGGGAGGTCTGCGCCGATATAGACATCCAGCCCCGCAGTGACTTTAGAACACCCTCCGAGTGATTGCCTCGGTCCAAGGTTGTTCGTGAGCTTCCCAAAATCGCTAGCAATCGATGCGGAGATATGGCCTTGCATCGTGGCCTCAAGCTTGGCAGATGCTTTGAGCGAGGTACCGATTTGGACATGTGTGCTGGGGCCTTGATCACTGAACAGTGTTAGTCCAAGGCGGATTTCGGCTGAAATGGAGGCCGTGGCGTTCGTATATACATCCATGATGGTTGGGTATCCTTTCAAGACGATGTCTATAGGCAATGTTTCCTGTGAATGGCAAGGACCGCAAGGGAATATAGACTTACCGCTTTCCTTCCATTTCGTGGTACCTTCCTGGGCAGATGACCCCCAAGGGAATAGGAGCTCTCCTGCATGAATTTACGGACATAAGCTCTTGACGATTACGCGGGGGCGAATGTCATAATTACCTCCTTTCAGCTCCCATCCAATCGATACACCTACTCCCATCGACCAACCCATCTCGAGAGTTGCTTCGGCGAACAGCGCAAGATGGGTTCCAATCGTGATGACCCTCAACGATTCCTGTGAGTGCTTAATGAAAACCAAAACAGCAATAACTGACTTGGGGATTGTAAATGACGTTGGCGGAATAGGGATTTCTGGAACGATATTGAGTTTACCAGTCCCTATTTTGCCCTTTTGCAAGCTGTCGGTAAGCGATCAAAAGGAGTGGGCATTGTTACGGCACCTTGAGAGATATATAAAGATCAATCTGAGCTGCGAGCGTAGCATCCATCTCTACATTGCCAAGTGTCGGATGTTAAGCGAAACTAAGTGAATCTCATACGCACTCGCATAACCTTGAAAAGTTTTGAAGATGCTACCACCAGTGAGACTACCAGAGCCCGCAACGCCAATCCGCAGTTTGCCTTCGAACCTACGTATAGAAATAATTTTCGAGAGAAGGGACGTAGATCAGAAGCGAACGTACTTCGGCGTCAAATCCAGGGTGGCATTTATTCCACTGCCATCGCTGCAATTGACGAGTTGCTGCGTGAATATGTTGTGCTTCGTATTAAGGCCGGACTTGCCACTGATTTCCTTGAAGTTGACTTCGAACTCCTTCTCGCCTTTGTTATACGTGAAGATGTCGCCGTCGGCATCATCGAACCCATCAGGCTCATCGCGCCATCCTGCAAGATCGTGATACTGATAAAGCAAAAGAGTGCTTAATCACCGTACTTTGGAGAGCATGTTCAATGAACTCAGCACCCTGGTTGTGTCGATCAAGGAGGCCATCTTGAGCTTGAAAATCGGTATGCATGGATGGGGTGGTAGATGTCAACAACGCAAAGTTAACTTGTCCAAACCTAATGTAACGAAGGTCAGAATACTTCTCTGGACCGACAAGGTGAACGCACTTGGTGGTGTCAACTTTGTCCCAGTCACAGTCAATATTAACTGAGAGGACTTGTGGTTTGACCCCGTCACGACGGGTGATTCGATGTGCAGAGGGGATCCATTGGTCATCAGCTACTCCAATTGTTGCAACGCGAGCAAATGGGGCACCCCCACACTGTCTAGCATCAGAGCGATGATGATGGAGGCGGGAAAGAAGTTGCTCACGCCTTCAGGGAGACGGATAATTTTATCCTCAGCGCCGCTCCCCATGAAGTGCGCACAGCCATGACCTTCGACGGTATCACTAATGCAAGCAATGCGAATAACCTGCTCGAAATGGTTGGGATCGCAGTCAAGGATAACCCATCCTGAGGCTGGAGTGATGTCCGAAATGGCTGAAGGATGTCCCCACTGCAAACATATGCCCCAGACTCAGGTGTTTCTACAAGAACGACTCGGAGTAACTGTACTCACGATCTTAAGCGAGCCGGAGTGTCCACTAGAATCTGGCATATCCCAGGCGCACTCACCCTCGAAGCAAGGTTTTGACCAGTCATTAGAACCTCGACCAAGCGTGGCCTGGAAGGAGCCAAACGCCGTGACCAGAACCGCAAAGAATCTCATCACGGCCCTAAACTAATTCGTGAGTAAAGGATGTGCGTCAAAAGGAAGACCTTACAGTAAACCCAGTGGTCAGCTGTCACCGTTCAGATACACCGACGCATCATTGTCTTATAGGCCCCAGGAAGCCTTGTGAACGAGAGGAACCAGTATGGTTAAAACTTCAAAGGGCAGAGGCCAATGAAACTAGCAAGGGCCTAGTATCCATAATGAATACAACCAATGTATTGGCCTTAGAACATCAGGTCGATAACGAAGTTCTAGTGGCTCTTGGTGAGGACTGGCTATGTGAAGTTTTCGCAAGTAGAGACCTAAAAGCTGTTGACGTTGAACGTTGAGCGACCAAGGGGTCGACCCGCGTAGCATTTCTCAGAGATGGCTTCAAACGACTCGGATGAAGATCCAAGATAGTTCCAAGTCGTGAGAGAGTTAGTCACAACGTCCCGAATTGTGCCGGAGGTTCACTTACTTCCACAAACGCTCACGGCAGGAGTCAGAACCCCACGCCGCGCGCCGGCACGCCGTTGGCGGACTACAGTAGCTCTGAGCGCTGCATATCTGATGCTGGAGACTCTTCCACCCACCTATCTCCGCTGTCTATAGTGTGTACTGCCTTGTCATCGCATCTAGTTTGTCCGCCAGAAGCGCTCCACTTGAACCATCCGTATTCAACCTCTGAGGAGCATCTAGCGTCGTCAATGTGTCATAACGCTTCAAGCTTCATTCCTCATGCCATGGTGAGGCCCCTAAAGTCTGGCGAACACCATGTTCTAATTTCTGTAATTCTGTGCCATCTACTATGCGACCGACTCGGACCACCTCCAGTGGCCGTTACACTTATTATGTGCGCAGGAGGAGCGGGACCTGCCATGGGCCGTGTGCGTGCTCACATATAATCTCAATGAACTCAAGTAACCAATACAATCCCACAAGTCCTACGATTTGACTCACTTATGAGACGACGCCGGATGGGAGACCGCCAAGCCGGAACTGAGATGGTGAAAACAGAAAACGAGAAGCTTCCAAATTATCTTCTACGTGTGTCCCATTTGCTGCGGAAGATGACATCAACGTAAATGCTGACACAGTCAACCAGAATAAACCAGAACGACGTACTGAGTCCTGATCGGCTTGTGTGTGCGTACCTGCTAGCTAAATGAGGCAGCTTTACTCGAATCCGAAGCCAATTTATTGAATCAAGCAGCAATGTAAAGAAGATACACCAGTACCAGTCAACCTGCGGTTTCTGCTCGTCCCTCATCGCATTTTCTCCCGCGTAAATGGGCTATATGGGTGGGCTTCTCCTGGTATCGGAGAGATGCCGTATGAAATGTTCTATAGGAAGAGTCAGCTTTCAAACTCCCAGCCTCGCCGGGATATATGCCACGCCAACGGTCAGAATGCGGCGTACCACGTCGAGAACCGCTTTAGAAGCTCAAAAGTGTTGGTCCCTCGATGAATCTCCTGTTGGCGATGCGAAGCGTTAGGGATATATTTCCGGATGGGAAAGGTCTGTCACTACACGGCGTAAGACAAGGACGAGTCGCGTCGATTACAATTCATGATTTGAACTTGGGCCTACTGTCCATCATATATCCCAGGTCCCCTGATGTTCATCCAAGTCACACGTCCGAACGTTCGAAGCGAAGAACGTCTTTCGCATCATGACTAGACCTACACGCTATGCGCATGACTCTGTGAGCTTCCTCACGTTTGAAGTTATATATGTGCATCCTACACACACTCACCGAACCTCCACTGCGGCTCACCTGCAGCAATCTTCTTCACAGGTAACGTTACATGGGGTCGTGCATGGTCATGCTTTGATCTTTGCTTAGCGATGTGTCGGTTCTTCGGACCACTTGATGTGATCCTTGTACGAGTCGGAGTCCGACCCAGGGGTATATAACGGGCATCGACTACACTGTCGTTTCACAGCATCCCTCGTACTATGGATCCTGAGCAACCCGACACCGCTGAAACTCAGAACGACTCTGTCCCGGAGGGTGCCGTGCAAGCTGATGAGCAGCCCGACACCGCTGAAACTCAGAGCGACTCTGCCCCGGAGGGCGACGTGCAAGTTGATGAGCCTCGAATGAGGATAAACCGCCTGACTCCCCCTATCGGCACGTCTTTCTTCTCGCGGTAAGTCCTTACGACTACTCTGGTTGGTGCAGTGATAGAACTTGAAGGTCCTTCAGCAAAACGATCACCTTTTTCAACAATCAGCCAATTGGCTGGGACACCATCGTTGGCCAATAAACTTGGAAGGCGGATGTTTATATATACGTCACTGGAGCCCGTCCTGACGATCGCGACTTCGGCCAGAAAGGCGGCCGGATCAACATTATTATGGTGCACTCTGGATTTATCCACATGTACCAATACACTCCCTACCCCTTGCCAGGTCCCACCTGGTATTATTGGACCCGACTTCTCTTTGACGTTTGGCGAGTAGCGTCGGTGGAGGGTCTTTCATATAACCTCCAACTTCCCTCTACTGGAAGTGGGACAAAGGTTGGTGAGAATTACAATTGTACGTTCCATGGGGAAATACACGAACCTCCGGTGATATGCTCAATCCACTTCTTCAGATGAAATTAACTTCGGGCAAAATATGCAAATGTTCAGGAACGCTGGTAACGAGGCTTTTACGTTCGACGCGAGTTACCAAGAAACCTTCACACGCCCTGCCGAGCAGACGGGATCAACGACGATAAACAATGACATCCAATTTGGTCTGGTTGCCAATGTACTTCTTCACCCAGCTGTCGATCTGCACTATCAGTACTGACATGCACTCAGATGAACCCCCTCCGACTTCCCCAGAATCCCACTGAGATTTATGGTCTTTCCATGCTTACGCTCAATGACCCATCGGCGTTCCCACTCTCGTTAAGTGCGTATCCAGAGTTATCAACTCTCAGATACCAGCTGATGGTCTGTCAAGCCGCAACATTTAATTTTGATGTAAGTACTTTGTACGACATGGAAGGTAGGTGCTGATCATCACTCCAGGGACCAGGGCCCGCAAATCGTTGGGGGTTACATAAAGAGTTTGAGCTCGATCTTGGGTTTTCGATCCGTCCCGCGTAGTTGTCTTCAATGTACACATGGTCACCGGCTATTGTCTTGCACTAGGTTATGAGACTGGAATGGATGTGCTAGCGCAGTCTTTGGAACATAGCATCATGTACTACGTAGTGTTAGGTAAGAATATAGTAGCTCGTCCTCGGGATATCGATATTTTGAGACTCTGAGTCGATCCAGGACTTCCGGACAAAGAACGGCGATTTCCCCTTAAGGCCTTTGCATATGTTCGACCTGGTGTGTGGGATACAAAGTACTAGCTGGTCTAGCCACTTCTGAATCGCACATCCAAGATCCTGTGTTTTTTGTTCAAAGTAAGTTCAAAGTAAGTAGTTTGTATGACTTGAAATGCGGACGCCTTTCACCCCAGGAATCCGAATCCGCAGATGATTGGGATCAACCTTGAATTTCGACCTACGCCTAAAGTGCTGGAGCATAGTCGTCTTGTTCAGTCTAGTCGCACCTATATCTATCATCATGCTCATGGAGACCCTCTCCTAAATATCCACTTCATGTTAAGGGAGGCGAGAATAGGAGCCAGGGGTAATACTACCTTAGTTCAACGGAGATCCTCAGTGAATTAATCTTCGCCAGTTCGAGTCGGCAATGAAATGGAGGTGCTAACGCAGTCGGTAGAACACAACATTAAGTCCACCTAAATGTGATGACGTCAGGATAAGAAGTATCTGGCTTGGGGAGGCGTAGGTAGGAATAGTTTGGCTGTCTATAATAGCATTACGGCTGCCAAGGCTTGTCTACTGGGACTGCGACAAGCCCATGCGATAAATTTAAACTATTACAATATTTGCCAGAAGCAACGCGAGCAAGAGGACCATTATTAGATATAGACTGCATTTGATTACTTCTTTGCGCCCCCTCTGAGGAGTTTCAACCTATAAACCATTTCAGTAAGATGTCAGCTATCACGAGCAGCGCACGTACGCGTCAGCACGGATTTGGTCAACCTTCGCCTGTAACGCTTTCGTGCCAGATTTAGAATCAGGGCAACCAAGCTGGAGTGTGGGGAACGTGAACTTCTGGGCAGCATCAGCTTCGAGAGTCGACCTGGGCAATACGTCAGAAACAAGGCGCTTCTTCTTCTTGGAATCCTTCTTTTCGTTCTTGATGCCCCAGCAGTTCTTGGATGAGTGGATATTAGTGTGAGTTAAATGCTACAATTGGCAAAGGGGTGTACCTTGTAGATCTGGAATTCTGGGTTCCACAGGCTCCGTTTCCACTCCGGGTCCGTCCAGAACGCGAGGAACGGAAGATCAGCGCCGACGTAGATGTCGAGTCCTGCGGTAACCTTGGTGCACCCTCCGAGTGAGCTGGCCGGACCAAGGTTGTTCGTGAGGGTCCCGAAGTCCTTGAGAAGTGATGCAGAAACATGGCCTTGAATTGAGGCTTCAAGCTTGGCAGACGCTTTGACGCCGGCACCGATATGAACGTGGGTGCTTGGGCCTTCGTCTGAAAATAGAGTGATACCAAGACGAAGCTCGCCTGAAACGGATGCAGATGCGGATGTAGATACTTCCATGATAGTCGGGAATGCCTTGAAGGTGATGTCTATTCGGCGGGAACTTAATGAGAGCAGGGCTAGAAAAATAATATGCACCGACCGGTGTCTTTCCATTTGGTAGAGCCTTCCCGAGCTGAGTCGCCCCAAGGGAAGAGCAGCTCGGCTATTCGATGATGGTAAGTCTTGCATGGCGCTATCTAGCATACAAGATAACGTACCTCCTTTAACGTCCCATCCGATAGAGGCGCCTACTCCGATTGACCAACCCATATCAATACTCGCTTCAGCGAAAAGAGCAAAGTGGGTTCCGATTGTGATGATCCTTAATTCATGTTCATGAGCACAAGGAAATGGAAAGAAACTAATCAGCTGACTTTGGGATGGTGAAGGAGGTAGGGGGGATGGGAACCTCAGGAATAATGTTGAGCTTGCCGGTTCCAACTTTGCCCTGTTTGCAAATATGTTAGATGGGTGGACTGGGCGACCCAATATTTTTGCACCTTAAGCGCAACGTAGAGATCGACTTGGGCCGCAAGCGTAGCATCCAGCTCTAAGCAAGAAATGAGAGGCTAGTCCGCAATATGTACGAGGATAACACGCACTGGCATAGCCTTGGAAGGTATCAAAGACGCTGCCGCCAGTGAGATGGCCAGAGCCCGCAATGCCAATACGCATCTTGCCCTCAAATCTGAAGGAGAAAGCAGTCAGCCAAGGTGAGGATTGCGAGGGCATAGATGATTTACTTGGGTGTCACATCGAGTTTAAGATCAATGTCAACCAGTCCACTGCAGTTGAGAAGCTTTTCTGCGACAATGGAATGCTTCTTGTTCAACCCAATCTTGCCACTGATTTCCTTGAAGTTGACCTCGAACTCTTTCTCGCCCTTGTTGTATGTGAAGATATCACCATCGGCGGAATCGAGGCTAGCGGAATCATCGCGCCACACTGGAAAAATGAAGTTAGCAATACAAAAAGGGATGCGGAATGATCGTACTTTGGAGAGCGTGCTCAATGAAATCAGCGCCCTGGGTGTGTTTATCCAGGATGCCATCGTGGGCTTGGAAATCAGTCTTCATGGTTGGCGAGCTAGAAGTCAACATCGCAAACTTGACTCGGCCGTACCTGTGCGAGTAAGCATGCGTTTCTCCAAGGAGGGGTGACATGGACATACTTAGAGGCGTCGACTGCATCCCAGTTGGAATCAATGGCGACTGAGAGCACTTGTGGGCGAACTCCATCACGGCGAGTGACCTTGTGATTGTGCTCAGAAGGAATAGTCTGTTCCTGGGCAACCCAAACTTTCGAAATTCGGGCAAAAGGAGCACTACCACACTGTAGACAGTGTCAAAAGTGAAAATATCTAGCAGTGGGGGATGGAGGTGCTTACACTTTCAGGAAGACGGACGATCTTGTGTTCGGCACCGTTGTCCAAGAGATGCGCACAGCCATGCCCTTCGGAGCTGTCGCTCGTACAGGTCATGCGAATGACCTGTTCGAAGCGGTTGGGATCACAGTCAAGAATGACCCATCCAGAGGCGGGAGTGATGTCCGAAATCGCAGCGGGAGGTCCCCACTACAAATGTGAAAAGGCATGAGTAACTGGCTAGGAGGACGGACGAAAGGCTGGGATACATACTAGCTTTAGCGAACCAGCATGGCCAGAAGCATCTGGCATATCCCAGGCGCACTCGCCGTTAAAGCATGGTTTGGACCAGTCATTGGATCCACGACCGACGACAGCCTGGAAAGAGCCAAAGGCAGTCGCGAGAATAATCCAAGACCTCATCTTTCTGCGAAGGACTACAGAAATTTTAGTCAGCAAAACAAAAAAGAAATGAGCTGCGGAGCCGCCTACTGAGTATCAGTGGAACACTCTGAGAAGAGGGTTGTCACTGAAGATACGAAGTGCTCTCATGGCTGTTTTATAGCCTAGCAAATATCTTGGTTTGAACGGAACAAACCAAAATGGTCAAGGCACGCAGCTGCCAGACAGCGCTAATGAAGCTAGCAGGCCAGCAACCGCGACTACTGTATCACTAGGTGGCGAGGCCTACAATGCTCAGCGCTCAGCGGTCCGTGACGAATGTTGGCTGTCAGAGTCGAACAAGGATAGGCGATATTAAGGAAGACTGGAGATCTGTCAGTACTGTAGTCGAAGCTAAGCTTTATGCTCGTTTATATTGTTTCCGGTGCAATAGAGTCCTTGTAGATTAGCAGGAAGTATCGATGGTTCAGACGTTCAGAGCCAAATGTTTATTTCAACATTGGCTTCGCCTCGTGGGAAGCCACAGAGTTCCTCATCCTCAAACTTGTCTGCATGTTGTGAGCTGACGCTGACCTGACACCCGATATTAACAGCGCCACGACCATGGACACTGAGACTAATCGATGGCCAGTAGAGTGGCAGATGCAGGAGGCATGCATGCAACTGCTCACAATGCCCCTTGCCAATGCTGCCGGTCATTTCAGCTCTCTCCTCCGCCTAGCACTCACTTGGCTCTGAGTCATTGCAGCCAGTTCTTCGGATACTCTACCACATTTAGAGTAAGCGGAATTATTTATAGTGATACGCCATCGCATACTAGCCAATCACTAATCCTACGCTAGCAGTTCGACCGTTGTTAGTGGCAACCTCCGCCTCACTGATATCTTCAGGTTCTTTCATTCAGTACGCGTTACTATTACTGTCGTACCAATCTAGCAACGCCGTTTCCATGTAAGGGCCAAGATCTATATCCTTGTGCCGTGCCCTCCTAGCTTCACGCGTTAAGCCAACTCTCTAATTCTCTAGTTCCTTGGTCATTGAATGATCGTTGTAGTTGCAGGCTGACCATACTCACCTCAGATATCCATTTTTGCGGTAAGCTCGACGTTAGCCTCCTTCAGACCCCGGATGTCCATGATCGGTGTAAGCTCGGCGCTGTCCTCGTTGGGACTGCGGATGTCCATGACTGCCGTGAGCTCTGCGCCCTCACCTCTGAGGCCGCGGATATCCATTACTGGGCTAAGCTCTGCAGGTGCATCCTCTGTCCAGATTGCTGTTCAGCATTATCTTGACCTGATAGCTTAGGGATATACTCACTGGCGACGGGGAGTGCTGCAGAGACGGTGATCAGAGCAATCAAAGCCAGGACGGAACGCATGTTCAGCTGAGTTATATTGCTGCTCTGGTTACAACCGTGTGTGTGTGGCTTCTATATGAACTTGCTTGCTTTATATCAAGGTCCTCTTATCATATTCCTTCTATCGGTAACCTTATTTCAGCTTTGACTTGGCCTGCAGCACGATATAGGCATCTCTAATACGCACATGAATCTCAAGACACACGTTTGACTCCAACAGTGGGGTGCACTCCTAGTCGAGGTCGTTCATTTTCATGTGTTCAATCTTCAGGACCCACCGCAGGCGTCGCAGTGCTACGCCCCAATTCCTTCCTCGCAGCCTATCGAAAAGGGATGTACCCATGTCCCCTCGGAAGACGCCGCAGTGTTTTCGTCGTCAAAATCACAATGTCCCTACCGCACAACCATCGAGTATCCACCATCCTGCTGATTTAGGGTTCGATATCAGACGCCCAGGGCTTTTAACACTCCAGTTCACCATGGGTGACCCTGCGGGCGCGGCGATCATTGCGGTTCGATGAACGTTACATGTCGATAAGACTGACAATGGTATCACCATACCTTCGCCTTATCCCATCGCCTACTATGGCCACTTCGTGCTCTTCATCACACGCTCGTTGTTGGCTAGCAAGCTCAATAGCCTTCTCACTACTGGCACTGGTTTCGCTAATACTGGTGAAGCGAAGCACCGCAGTCGAGAATTCTGATGGTATCAGCACCTCGTTTCACGATCATTCGACTTCCACTCACACTCTAACCAGGCTTCAGGGAGCAGCATATGCTCTCCGTCCCCTTCGGGGAGGAGCAAGTAGCTCTGCGTGTCGCTACTGGCGTGCGGTATGGACTTGGCGAAGACGCAAACGACGAATGGGACCGAATCCTTCCTTCAAGTGGTCACGTCGTCCACATCGCTTCTTCCCCCTCCTCAACGCCAGAGCCATACACCGTGACACTATTCCATCAACTAAAATGTCTTCAGATCATCCGGTCGCAGTATGTCGCCCCCGCGTCAGAGGCAATATCTCCCCGTACACGTCATTGCATGAATTACCTTCGTCAGACACTGTATTGTCACCTAAATATGGGCATTGAATCGGTGGAGGATGCGGAAGGAAGGGCAAGTCGTGACTATGATGCTGTTTGCAAGGATTGGACGAAGGTGTATGCGGAAGCCGAAAGTAATCGGAGGGCGTTCGCTGCTAGCGATGAAGGAGTGTCTCGAGATTCTTCTATAAATAGTGCGAGATGAACAATGCCCGTGTACCAAAGACTTTTGATTGACGAAGAGCCCAAAATAATAATAATAAAGTGCTTCGGAAAGATGATCTAACTAGACCGAGAAAATTCTGTCGTTGACCCGCCGTAGGTGCCAGCAGAGTGTTCGATCTTGAATTGCAACTTATCTGACCGATCGAATTTCTCTGATTGATACTCTGGATCGTCGTGGCGAGGAGTACGCGCTTCGAAGTTCAAAACCGTCAACGGAGCAGTGGCTGTCTTAGAGTTCCAAGCACGTCGTTGAGCCACGCGGAGAATGATGAGCATTGGGGCAAGAAACTATGCAAACTCGTGAGCACCTAAGGTGTAAGGACGAAGCCGAGAGAACTTACTTGCGCCATAACCATATTGGGCAAGAACATATTCGAGACAAAGCTTTTCGCGCCGTACCCACCAATGAAGAGGAGCGATATCACAGCATACAACGCACAGCTCTCGATGAGCATAGCAGCGATGGAGGCATAAGGCACCGACATGCCCTGAGCTCCCAATGTCTTGCGTAATGAATGTCGGAACATGAGCAGACGGACGGAAATCATCAGGGTGATAAGCACGTTGAGGGCAACGGCGAGGGAAAAGTATGGAACGCCGAAGTTAACAGTGGTCTTAGTCCATAAATGCGCTCCAGGTCGCGAGGATTGGAAGAGTACCAAACAACCCATTGCTAAACTATGGATCAACGGGAGGGTAGACTAGGATTTTGATAGAACTCACCGATGGAGCCAAGGTACATGAGGATCGGAAGGGCAATGACGTATAACCTCATGTGAAAGATAACTAGACACCGATAGAGCTGCGAAGGACATTCATAAGGACATCGCGCAGAAGAAAAGAAGGCCAGAATTTACCAAAAAACCAGCAGCGAGCCAGTCCCCAATAATGGCACACGAATTGGGGATGAGAGTGATAGGTTTGCCGTACTCGGACAGCGCGTAAGCAGTGGGTCCTCCCCGCTTCATCCGATTGTCGATGAACATGAGTTGTAAGGAATGTAGGTTCATGCAATTGAACACCGTGGCAAGTACGAAAAGCACGCAGGTGTAGCCGACGAGGAACCACTTTCGGCGTTGGCCACTGCGAAGAGGACGAATGGCCAGTATATAGATAATCTGCGCGAAAACCACGAATAAAATGCCTATGGATGGATTAGGACGACGTAAGGTATTGGTTCAGTGTGATGCTTACCGTAGAGCATCTGAGAAACGAGGTCTCCAACCAAGACGGCTTTCTCCAGCCATATGATCTTTTCAGGGAGATTGGGGCGGTTTGGGTTGGACATATCCGCGGCCGGCAGGTTACTGAAGATGTCGCCTCTAGGTGAAGGACGGCGAAGGGCAGGATAACGTCTTCTCGATCAGACAGGTAGCACTTATAGGCGCCCTGAAACAGTTCCTTGAGATGAAACTTTCAGTTCCGCTGAGAGGTACATATAAGCGATTGAGAGGTTGATTATGGGGACCTGATTGGCGAACGATTGAAGCATATCCCCAGAGCTGTATCGACGTGCTAGCAGTTCGACAAAACGCGTTCCCCTTGATAGAGAATCTCGAAAGAATCTGGTCCTTGTGGGTTCGGTACGGGGCAGTTGAAAAGTACGGAGTAGAACCATGTGATGAAGGATTCGTCCATCGAGCGCCCGTTGGTTGCACATGGGGAGGTTCACCTTGGTACTCGTGGCAAGCTTCAATAATGCTGCTGTCCTGGTAGTTCTGAGATAGGCTGCTCACAAGCGTGGTCGAACAATGTTGCCAGTCGAACGAGAAGGGAAGATACCTCTTCAGGTTGGAGAAGAGACGGTCGAAACCTATTACAAGGTCGTCGGCGACATTGTGGAAGGCAGACCTGCGACAGTAGCTCTCCACGGTGGACCAGGGATTTCGCATGACTACCTCGTACCTCTCTCCGACCTTGCTTCCGGCCCTACACCCACTGCCATCATCTTCTACGATCAACTCGGAAGCGGACGCTCCACCCATCTCCAGTCAAAAGACATATCCTTCTGGTCAATCGACCTCTTCATTGATGAGCTCGAAAACTTGCTCGCATATTTCAAAATTTCCGATAACTTCAACTTGATTGCGCATTCATGGGGCGGGACGCTGGCGTCAGAGTTCATCGTTCGAAGGCAGCCACAAGGGCTACGCCATTTGGTGTTGATGGATTGTCTCGCGAGTGCAAAACTTCGGAATGACGCGATTGCTAGACTGCGAAGAAAACTTCCGGAGGACGTGCAGGGGGTGCTAAAAAAGCACGAGGAAGCGGGGACGACGAAGAGCGATGAATACAAAACCAACATGTTGGTTTTCTGGCAGACATTCGCATGCCGTATCAAACCCTTTCCGGCCGAAGTCGTACATTCACTGGGCCAACCCGAAGTCGATCCAACGGTGCTTGACGCGATGTTCGTACCCAGTGTGTCGTTGGAGTCGTGAAATGATTGCTCACTTGCTCGTAGGAGAAACGGCGAAACAGGACTGGCAACTCGGTGGGACATAACGGACAGACTCCATCTGATGCGCCATGTCCCGACATTGATCATCAATGGCGAGCATGACTATATGACAGATGAGGTTTGTGCGCCGTTTTTCTGGGGGATCGACAAGGTGAAGTGGGTAAAATTTGCGAACTCGAGCCACATGCCACACTGGGAGGAGCGGGAACGGTACATGCAAGTAGTGGGCGATTTCCTCGCGAACCCGTAGGTGAACAAGTGCAAACCGAAAAATAGGCGCTCGATGGTGTACATGGTATTCTAGAATCTAAGAGGACCACAAAACAAAACCTGATTCTAACTTAAACCGTTGAATGCTGAATGATGTACAATCCTAAGGGCATTGAGGATCAGTTTCCGCATCAGACGATGGCAAGACGATCCTCACCTGGATTTGGTTTCTTTGCATTCTGCCACCATTCAACATGACACCCGTCCCTAGGTGTGGTACTGGGCGAACAGGACACCTCAAACGACAACACCTCCTCCGTCGAGCATGAGAACGAGCGATGCCACGTATCATCCTTGTCTTGACTCAAAGAAACGTCTGCAACTTTCGACGCGTGGGGAGACAGTGTGTTGGCCGAAAGTGTGTTCACGTCAAAAGGTATCGTTGTATTCAAGCGACGGATTGACAAGGAAACCGAGCCACCGGCCGGCGACGTGCTTCTGAGAGGCGGAAGCTCGAGGTGTAACTCACAGCGTTCCATCCCGTAGTCGATCGCCCGGAATTGCACAATAGTCGAGATCTGTGCAACATGCTCAGATGTTAATAAAGCAAGCAGAGCATGTCCATACGAACCGTATCAGTGACAAGGAACCTTCTGTCCTTAGGCGATATGGTTCCAATCGGTGCCATGTACCTCCTAACATCGTCTTCGAACACTTTATCTGGGAAGGCTGAATCGACCTGGGTCATAAGGGTAGGATAGTTGTTGAATTGTTTCGGAACCGGTGGTGATGGACGCTTGATTTCATCGAAGCGGATGAATTGGGATGGACGTCGGAGGAGGTGGATATTCTGATAGGTCGGAGGTGGTGGGGCGGGGTAGATGTGATGGCCCATTTCAAGACGAAATGCAAGTATTGCATTGACGATGGTGCAGGCGACGCAGACGATCAGGCAGACCTCGGCGGTAAACCATCTCTTTGCAGTTCGTACGTCGCTATTCTCTTCAGAGAGAAGGCCTTCCGGAGACGTGCTTAACGGCCAATACACAGTCATGGTGTACGGAGAGAGGACCTCGGCGTCCGGTACGCGAAATCGTCGTCAAACACTACACCGCCCGAGGTAGGCGAGCAATGGAAGCATCTGCCACATATGCAGCGACCCGCATGGCGCATGTTCAAGTGCCACATTGACAAGAATCTTGGATCCCAGTCCTGAAGAGTGTTGTGTTCTGGAAAAAGGGGAAGAAATCAGCTGCTTAGTGCACAGTTGTTTCGGGGTGATATTGGTGAAGTGTGATTGAAGCTACACCCGTAAGGGTGGCCAAGGCGGCAGCAGTAACGAAGGATATCCTAGGATATCTTGCTGGGGGAATTTCTTTGTGTCGATGATGAAACATAACACGACGGCAGCATGGGCATTTGTTGCCCTAGGTCTAGTCAACATCCTCATTGCTCTACGCCGCCTATCCTACTCAGGCAATGGTACACACCAAGGTAAGCAAGCGATGTTGAGGAGAGTACGCTAAGCTCATTGTTTGTTAGAAAGCACATATTCTTATATTGGGACGGACTACCCACCAAACTATCCCATCGGCCCCCTCGATCCCGTCGCAATGACGATTCAAGAGTCTGTCCACTTCGCACTCAACGATTCAGACACCATAGCCGACGCTGAGTGGAACAGCATAAACGAGATTCCTAAAGGCATAGGACGGACTCGACTAGGACCTGACCATCGAGTTTTCGTCCTAACCTTCTTGCATCAGATGCATTGCCTGCGCCGCATACAACTCGCGTTACTGGACCGAAATGACACGTTGGCCACGGTGGGTCACGTAAACCATTGCCTCAATTATCTTCGGCAAACGATATTGTGCGAGGCAGCGGTCACTCTCGAGAAAGGTGACTTCATGGAGGCTGATTACGAGGAAGAGAGGGCGGGGGATACATTGGTTTGCAAGGATTGGGAGACAGCCATCAATACGTTTGACAGGCAGTACGAAGAGTGGGTTGGATGGAGGAAAGTCTGGAACTAACAGGCGCTCCACTAGAAGCAGCATCTGGTCTGGTTGCGATTTTGATACCGCTGTCTATGGCGAGGTCCATAAATTACTGCTAAGAAACATTAACGAGCGACAGGATACGGTGTATGATAATAAATAGATTACGAAGATGCGACGTCATCATCATCATCATCTACCTCTTCTACCATGACCCGTCTGCTTTTGGGCTTGACATCGTCAGAGTCGACTTCAACGATGGATGCACCTTCGCCATTCGATGAGACGGCCTTGGCTTTGCCCTTGCCCTTATCCGCTTTCTCTCCCTTGGCCTTGTCTGCCTTCTTCTTCTTGCCCTTCTTTTTCGGGAGGTCCCACTCATACAACGGTATAAACGAGTCGACCTGAACGACCAAATTTTAGTATTCTGTCAAGGAGTAGTTGAGAAGGAAAGGCGTACAAAGCCAACGTCGGCAAATAGTTGAGGGAATATCCAAATTCCAGGCGGCGCAGCAATAATCGTGATGATGTAGAATATTAGGCGTACGATGGCGATCGCGAAGAAAAGAGCCAAGAAAGCTAGCATCGCCATGCTCAGATACCATACGCCGAGACGCATGATGTCAGGCCAAAGCGGGAACATGACGCCAGCGAACAAGAGTGCGACCATCCCAATACCACCCGCATACGTCGTCCACTGTGAGCCCTCGTAGAACCAAGCGTAGTATTCGTCAGGAGAGAAGAGTTGTTCTTGAATAATTTGGAGGTGTTTTGGTGAGGAGGATGAAGAGCCGGAGGGTTCGCCTCGAGCAACTCGTAGATAGAAAGCGAAGGCGTTGGCGGCATGTAGGATGGTGCGTGCTTCGTCTTCGTTTGTGACTTTGGGTACACCTTTTAGCTTTTGGTATTCCGGTGACAAAAGGGCTTTGATAGCGGATTTCCCTACAACATGCCGTTGAGTCCCATTGTCACGCAAGAGTGGTAAGAACACGCACCCTTGAAGTAGTCCAGTCGTTTCCCGTTCATCGCACCGACTCGCACTTTGATTCCTGCCCCTCCGCTACGCAGGAACTGAGCGACCTTCTTAATCTCGGGTGGTGCCTTTGCTTGCTGTTCCATGTCTAAGATGTTAGTGTTTTCTTCAGAGGGTTCCCTAGGTTTCATAATGTGGTCAATCATGGTGTTCTGGAGTGACTTGGACATGGTGCGCTTACTACGAATGCGACTGGGAGGAGAGCTTTTAGGGCAATTCGACGATGACGGGAGGTATTGATTAGTAGGAAAGAGGAAGCGAGCCTTCACACTGCCTTCACGCTGGCAGAGAAACTTGGCCACGTTGACACAAAACCATGAATCACGGGCGCTTGTGATTGACGAGCGAGCGCTAATTAGATGGGAAAGGGGGCGTGGATAGGAGCAACGCCAGTGGTCTTATAACAGCTGGCTGGTGCGGACATGCGGGTTACCTCAAACTCCCACCATGTCGTCCATCAGGCTGCGATCTGCGCCTTTACCTGATGAGCGTTACAGCGACGAACGCATCCCAGCAACTAAGATACTCCGCTATCACAATCCGACAGCTACAGGATGTTACCTCATCAGCCGCCTTGACCTCCTAGTCAAGACAGATTTCTATGCCAAATCACCTCGCCCAGACAAATTTCAACACGAGGCTGACATGTATGAATTGTCTGAGCTTCGTGCGCTGCAAGACGACTGCATACCCCGCTGCTTCGGGCTATTTCAACATACGGGTTCGAATAGGAGGGTGTCGTCCTTCCTCGTGCTGTCGGACTGTGGGCGCCAGCTATATGACCCTACCTACCTTTCTAAGTCATTCAAGTGCGTTCAATTAACAACCGATTCTTGACATCGCTGACGTCGTGACAAGATCAGCAGTCCTGGCACAACTTTATCGGTTCCACTATTGCGGCTATGTGCACGGTGATCTCTCCGTCGACAATGTAACAGAACGGAATGGACAACCGTTTTTTATCGACCTTGAATCTGCCAAGCCGCACATATGCGAGCTTCAAGAGAAGATATTCATTGGGGAAGAGAGGCACGATGTTCCTTGTGAGGAGATGCGGCGCTGTGCTGAATTATTCTTTGTATGGGCAAGTGGTGAGGATGCTTCAAATTGTTGTTTTCTCAAGCTTATGATGTATGTCAGAGCGCGTCAATTTTCTAGATATCTGCTCTTTCCTGAGGACCATGATTTCGAAGGACAACATGGACGCTATAATGGCGAGGCTTGAAGCTTTCGGATGCGACCCTGAGAAAGTGAAGCCCGATGTCGAAAAGCTGGTTGAGGATATCGAAGGATATCGAAACTACTACCGTAATTTGCCTCCGGAAACGCGTCTTATTTGGCCGCCTGAACCGCAGGTAGCGTAGCTTCTTGATATACGACATTGAATGCTAGTTTGGTAGACTTGCCGCGCGATGTAACCACACATCCGCTACCAATACGATGATATTTGCAACGTTACATTATTTCTTCAATCCTGCCTCTGCATGCAGTATCGCAGCACTACTGATATTCGTCGCTGCTAACCTGAAAATCCAAGTGAACGTCACACGTACTCGTAAACCCTGGAATGGACAGGGGTAAAGGAGTGATGTACAGGGGATGATGGGATGATTCGGCAGTGTCCCACGAAAGGCAACCCACTCTGAACCTCACCGGCATGTATCACTCAGATATCCATTCATGCATTCACTATTGGTCGCAAGGATAGGTAATAAAGTCGAATCTCGGAGAGCATGGAGAGTGATGATGATGATGATGATGATGATAAGTAGTTGCTTATGCGGAGAACTGGCAGTCAACGACAATACTCTTCTTGACAGTCTCTGTGGCGTCCTGAAATGGATAGGTGACCGCATGGAAGTCATTTAGAAAACACTTACATGTCCCGATACAGAGGCCTCACAATCTACAAGGAGTTGATTAAGGACGACGAAGTCGGTTGGAGTATTGATCACTGACCAAAAGTGAATGTGCCGAGGTTATCGAATTTGAACACGGAGAACCCCGCGAAGGGAAAAGGTGTGTAGCGTCTTCCTGCATACAGGCGCACTTCAATATAGCTTCCAATCACATGGGTAACCAATTTACCCAGCTGTCGTCAAGTTGGACACTCCATTGGACTGAATTGTTACTGGCGATGATCCCAGTCTGTGTGCCTTTGTGAAAGGCGACATTGTCCTCGTATTGTGCAGTAAAAGTAAACGGTTCGTTTCCGTCATTCTTGAACATGGGCATGTCCTGACGGAAAGAAATGGGGTCTTCGAGTTACGTTATGTCAGCGGAAGAGATCCTCGGCGCAAAATGTGCTTACAGTTCCTATCGTCACCACTTTGCACTCCAGTATTGGACAATGGCAACTGCTTCATTGCCGTCCCATTGTTGGATGTCACCTGATAGTGATATTCAATCTGCTTTCCAATAGCGTCACCCGTCACCGCTCCACCACTATGCACCAAGATCACGTAGACAGCGCCACCGCTTGGTTCAAAACTATCATCGGGTCTGGCATTCAGTGCACAGCGTAGACAAACGCATCGACACGCCATGTTAGAATTTCCAGAAGGATTTCCAAGATGTCCTCGGGTTTCCATGACGTAATGATCACCTTATCCATAACGACAAATGCTTGCCTATGCCGTATTCGCATGTCAAGACGCTACATGAATGACGACGGACAAACTTACGACCGCCAAAACGATGTTCCTGGTGGTGGGCTGAGACTATTGAGGTATCCCTTACTTCGGGACCTCTCGACGACCTGGACAGCTGGTTGCTTTGCAGAGCGGGAGCTGAATTCTGCGATGGTGTCGCTCGACATATCGGTTCAACCTTCAAGATGGGGAATGGGAAGCGAGTCAAGGTAGGATTATATATCCCTTGCGCTGGCCGAGAACGCGATGCATGGGTCTCGATCTCGAAGAACAATACGGTCTTGGTGGATCAGCGGGTTTGGAAAATTCGACGCATGCCAGGAACTAATCGGATTAACAAGTCAGTTGATCATGGTGAGCGGGATTCAAGTCCGGAGGTGAACAACGCCTAAGGTAAATACTAGGATCGCTGAAAGATATCAGGGCTGAGCAACGACAATAGCCTCTTGGTTCCTGTCGGAGGAAGAGCCGCCATAATGTTCGACAGTCCTATATGAACATTGTCACGGTATGGGCCCGGCGTCAAGCCCGGGCCTGTCGGTTTGGCAGGCTCTGTCCGAAGCCGTATCTAGGTCCAATCCTTTGCGTCCCATTGATCGGGCAAGCGACCCTCATTGTCAATGAGCTCACCAGTGTGAAAAGGCCAACTTTTCCTTCTCTGTAAACTTTGCTGACCTCTGTCATCAGGATCCTGCAGCCGTACAAGCGATGTTGGAACAACTAAGAGCATCACAAGCATGGAACAACTTGAAGCCACCAAAACCAGCTAAATTATGGTGCATGGCGGATATGAATGCCCATGATTCTGAAAAGCGGAAGCGATAGTGTAAAGAGCGGTTGGAGATTCGGTCGGGCACAATAACAGCGGAGAGCACCACGGTGTGGATTTGCAAAGACGAGTCTTGGACGACGGATTCTGGGATTCTGGCAGTGGTGCGTGTTGACCGGTTTAGCGCCCAAGTCAAGTTGGACCAAGCGCTCGCCATCTGCCACCTGTTGTGCTCCACGACGATGCGCCCAACAACGGATCCTTCGACTAGAAAGCAGGGAAGAAGGTTGGAGCGCGATACACCGGTTGGCATCATTGGTTTATCTTCGGTTGAAAACCTAACGGTGTAGTTTAATTAGGATTACGAACTGGAAACGACTCTTGAACGGGACTCCATCTTCGTCGACCAGACACGTTTGTTTCCTAAAACGCAGCAAGGTCGCCAACGAACTTACGGCATACCCAGGAACCAAGGACTGAGTAGTCTACACAGAGGGTACGTTAGCTCTCCCGTTTCCCATTTGCGGATCCATCCATTTCCCATTAGTCCTGTACGCTTCACGCATGACGACGACTTGCATTTGACTAAATACATAGCGCAATGCATTCCTGAAATTGATAGTGGAGGGCGTCAGGGCAACCAGATTTACAAGGACCTCGTAGTAAGCCCCCTCATCCCTTTCCTATGACACCATATATACGTGCATAGAACAACCCTGATATACCTTGGGCTGGGCGGCATTCTTGGTCGAGCTGGAGAGAACGCTACGTTAAGAATCAACTCCAGTTCAATGTTATGATCGCACATTGGGTACTGCTGGACCCCCCTCAACCGGAGGCCCTTTACACCAGAGATCGCCGGTACAATAAGTGTAATCGCATCAGGGAACAGCGTGGGGAGAATGGAACGAACCCTCTGGACGACGCTGGCCAACCAATGTTTACTCTGAACGCGACCGAAGAGGAGGCGGCAGAGGAACCCGCCACTCCTCGCCCGCGCCAGGGAGACATACCCAAAGTTTCAGACAAACGCGAAGCATCTCGTTCCAAGTCGAACGAGAAGTCTCTGCCCCTGGCTAGAAACAACGTCACTCGTAGCTCGAAGCGCCGCAGGATAGTGCTGCGCAATGAGGAGGAGGATCAAGATGAACTTCCGCCCCCAGTCGACGATATCACGTTGCAGCCAGGAGTTGCTTGCGATGACTACGAGTGAGCCCATACCCCCTCCAGTGTATATCACCGAATTTTGACTAAATCCAGTTATCTCTTTGACTCAACATTCGATCTTGGACTAGCTATAGACGAAGCTGCTTCATTGTAAATCGACGCTCATCAGAGTTAAGGAGATAGAGAATGTTGCGCCGATTGATGAGCCGGCCATCGAGATGAACTCTTATTGGATCTCTACCTCAACGCTTCTCCAATTTCTTGATATCCGCACCATCTCGTAAAGCTTGTTTAGCGCTGAGTTTTTGGGCAATGGTGGAGTAAAATAAAGAGTAACATCCCACTGGCGACTCACCTAGACTCGCAAGGTGGCCGATTGAGTACGCTTTTTTTTGGTTGTACATCTTGCGCAGCCTTCGCTCCTGGATCTTTAGTGGGAAATCGACTGTCCTTTGTCCGGAGGTCCTGAATCGACTCAGACTCTCAGAATATCGATTAGGCTGGTAGCCAGCCTGCCTATGTACGCGCTTTTTTCAATGAATGGAGTACCTGATGATCAGTGGATACCCTCCGCACATCGAATCACCAGTCGCGACGGAGTTAAACCGCAAGCCCTCCCAGTTAATATTGACTCTGACTAGGCCAAGGTTGATACCACCAAGTGCGTCCACATTGTCGATCCAGAAAGGCATTCCGGCCTTGTAACAGGTTTGGACAAGGCAACTTCGCGTTGTTGACATCTACTACACCATCCATGCACACCGATTTTGAACATCACGATGGCCGCCTTGATCTACACAACCAGGGCCCCGAGTTTAGTGACCACACCCTCCACGATCATTACATCTCTTGTTATTCTAGCCTCAAAACCTTTCAGCATGGCGCGAAGAGATGATGCCTCCGACGGTGACAATCACACGCAGCGGCGACTCGGTGACATACATGTCTCTTCAACTTTTATCGTGAAAATCGTTGTGAAACAGAATGCTCCCTGGCTAGCGTCTGATGAACCATTACATTATTATATATACAGTACAAGAGGGTGAAGCTATTTGCATATGTATATTGCGAATAAGTCCCAAGAGCAAGAAGGATGTACAAGCGGCTCCTTTCAACAGGTTTACGAGTCTGCTCACTAGGCGACCGACACCTCAAAGGTAAACCCCTCCCTCGCATGCAATTTCGAAAAACCGTTCTCCAATTCCGCCGCCATATTAAGAGCAGATGTACGGATGTCAAGTGTTGTTTCCGGGCTACCAAGACGGCCGTCCGGTCTACGAAATACATTCCTTGGGTCAGGACGGACACCCAGCTTCACTTGAACATGCTTCAATTCGCCGGTTTCGAAAAGATCATTCAGGGCTTCGTCGAGAAACCTGCAGTCAGCCGCAGTGGGCTGGATGTATCTGTTAGGGAAGAATAGTAGGAGGTGGATGGTGAGATACTGGAGCCGGCGGACGAAGGGTAGGGAATTGATGCAGCTTTGAATCCACCTGAGATGGTCAGCCCACGTTTCCCGTCCGGGGTGGGCACGGATGGCGAGCGTTAGGTGCTTGACGCAGATCTTGTTCCTAAAGACGGGCCGTCCGTTTGCAGGTACCGCTGGGGAATGGTGAGTCACCCGGGTTGCGACGGACGGAGCGGATGACGTACTCTCCAAAGTTAAGTGGCTCAAATCGGACTCTATGGACTGTGGAAAGGTCCATGTTCTGTCGGTGTCCGCCGTGTTGTGTAATTTGATCTGGACTTCTTGCAGTTTCGGACAGCGCATGAAAGGACGGTAGAGGACGTCTCTATCAGGTCCGATGAAGGACTCTAAAGTCTCAAGGTTGACCATCTCGGGTAGGTCTTGAGCCGCAGCGTCCTGGGCGGCTGCGCTGGCCTGGGGGCGGGGATTCAGGCCAATCAGACGCAGGTGGCGCAGTGTCTGAGAACACGGTTTGAGAAGACTGATCAGGTCAGTCAGAGTTTCGTCTATGGTCCAGTCGCAGAGATTGAGCTGCTGAAGACGGGGAGCCACGAGCAAGGTAGTCACCCCCGAAGCCAAAGGTGGGGGAAGCTCGGAGAATCGACCTCTGCAAGTTAGACTTAACAGTCGGATTTGATCAAATAACTTCAGCCCATCAGCTATGTTTTTGTCCGCTAGGCTTTCTGACTGTATGTTGTCGAGGCGGAAGTCGAGGGTGGTGATAAGAGGCGGGAGGTGAGGCGCATGATTCTGGGCAAAGTCGAGAGCTCGAATGAGGTTGTAGCTTGAAAGGCTTTTGGTGTGGAAAATGAAGGGGCGACAGAGGGTATTCCACTTGCGACAGACGAGAGAGCATGGACGCAGAAAACGCGTCTGTTGAAAGGAAGAGTCGTCTTTTACTATGCCGAGGATGATACTGATGAGCTCGGTTGGCATTGGGGTCGCAAAATGGGTCTTTTGGAGGACTGCCCCATCTTCGGGCCCTAATTCATGCATCAGCGAGGGAACCATGAATACTATAAGCTCACCTTGCTTGCTTGCCTGACGCGCTGCCACTGCCATTGAGCTTTGAAGTGAGCGGAGAAAGGGACTGACTCCAGTCGCGGCTTGTACATAATTTCCATTTCGGGCGGTGGTTCGTCGTGCCATTTTAGCGCTGGCAATCTCCACCTTTCGAGAAAGCCATGCAACGTTCGGGAGCCACAAAATCGGGGGAGCCACTAGAAGAAAAGTCTACGGCCAAACGGCACGCTAAACAGCCTGTTTGCATCAGTCGATTGCCATATCAAAGCGTTGTGGGACAAGACCAGTTTCCTGCTCCTATAAATCAATTCGTCAGAGTGCATTTGAGACTGAAAAATGGAGTTTGCTGGAGCTTTAGGCTGCTTCAGGACGGCCTGATGAAATCCATGTGGTTCCCCTAACCTTTGAGTCAGGGGTACGAGTACACGTGACAATGTCTCTGAAGACAGAGTCCGTGACGAGCAGCTGGAGGTTCTCCGAAGCCTCCAATGTCATTCTCAACACTTTGCAAATCTGTACACCGCACCGCTGAGTCTCATTCATCTCGACTTCGAAATCTTCATTCGCTTTCCACCGGAAGGGGCCGAAGGGCCGCATCTTCTATGCACTTCGCAATTCCTGTCCACCCTCGCTCTTGCCGACCATTGGCATCCAGCAGAAGCATATCCTCATTTCGTCGACTTTCAACACGCGTTGATGTAGATTCCCAGTTAGCGGAAGACCGACGTCGTCGTTTATGGAGGCTAACTACTCTGGGCCTCTGGCTTGGAGCTGGGAGCCTCGGGTATTGGCTGTAAGTCTTTCTCGGTGACACGCCATGGACTAGAACCTACTGTACTGAATTCCATATCTATGCTCCACAACCAAAGATACTGAATGACTGACCTAGATACACGACTTGGCGAGAAAGCCGCGAAATTTGGCCTCCCGCAGTTGCGCCCGATTTGCGAAAAGCTTTGTTCGCCAAACATAAAGGAGATTTAGAAACTAGCGAGCAATGTTTTCTACGGTACGTAGCGACCCTCTGGTTGGTGTATTGAAAATCTTAGCTTCTCATTAGAGCTCTTGAACTGCTGCTTCAAACACCGCCGGAAGAGATGCGTGGCGAACCTCACCTCAAGGTTACCGGAGTTGCTATCGCTCTCGCTGACATTCTCGAGAGTCAAGATAAAACCAAAGCAGCCTATGACATCTATTCTGACGCCGTTACGTATCTTCAGCAAGCTAGCGCATCCTCACCGCTCACCGGACTCGAATCCCTGCGTTTAATCTCTATTTCCTACAAGCTTGGGGAACTTGCTAGCGATTTAAAGCTAACTGAAGAGGAAGGAAAGTGGCTCACCGTGGCGGTCGAAGAAGTTTTGAAGACATCAGGACGTCCTGCTTCAAGTCAAATCTCCAGTTCAGGGGAAAGCTCAGATGCCATGCCTTCGGTCATACTCGCCGCGATTGAATTACCTGAGTGGGCGACAACAACGGATGTTGCGGCACCATTGGAGGCTCTTGGGGAGTTCTACTCACGACAAGGCAAGATTGAGTATGTGTATGCTACCTTTTATCTGGCAGAATCCTCACGCCTACCTCCCTGCCTTGCCTAGCTATGCGCTACCACTTTATCTTCACAGCACATCCATTCTGGTTCCACCGAAGTCTGCGAAACAAACTTCCGCTGAAGACAAATGTCGAGGTGCGAACTTCCCTTGTCTCATGATCACGATGCTCATCTGGGTTTGTTTCGTTCGTAGGAGCCAACGTGATGCTCAAAATATCTGACTTGATTCTGCGTAGTCCATTGGACCAAGAGAGTCTACATCAGGCCGATGCTTGGGCTCAAAAGGGCCTCGCCGTTGTCAAGGACGCTCGGGCGAGCTCATGGCAGACGATTCCTGCTTGTGAAGAGATGCTTGTCTCTGTGTATCACGGCGCCGGGTATATGAAGGAGGTGAGGCTAGTTGTGCCATACGTCTGGAGAACTCACGCCAACCCATCGTCTAGTTGTCTGGAGACCATAGCGGTGCGCGTCAGCTCTATGAATTGGCAACGAAGCAAGCGAATGCATTGGGACTCTCTGATGAGGCCAAGATGATTGCTGAGCGCCTGGATGCTTTGCCAACTAAAGCATAACCCGTTGGTTTTGATGTTGGCCTCGAAATGCACTGCCCTTGGTCGAGTATTGATGGCATCGGCGTAACCACTGTCGACACGAGGTTGTTGATGTCCGTTCAGTATACGGACTACGCGAAGAGCGGAACATAGACGAGTTGTATCACGATGAAGCCTCATCAATTTTCAAACTGAGGCTGTGCAGGCCTATCTTGCATCGACCTTCAAACCATCAAGCTAGATCCGCCATGAGCCAATAATCCTTCTTCCTTGCTCCACCTCGGGGCTTGGCATTTACAGTACCCTCCTTGCAAGGGTATGCTGTACTGTGTGCCAGGAAGCTCTGGTAGACAGTATTCCCTGTTTCGGCGGCGTTGGCGACTATCGTTTCCCATATCTATGATACAACCTTCACCTGGGCTCCGATAGTAATCCCGTATGGATTTATAGTATCATGCACCCATCTCCGAATGGTGCCCCATTCGAGCAGAGGTGCGCCACCGTATTGATCTGCTGGGGTGAATTTTATGAAATATTCAGTGTCAATCTGCAGCTAGTCTTCCTAAGACATTAGCTGATCACAAATCGCTCGCTCAGAGGCTTCGGTATGCCATTCGGCAAATCTCTAGAATGATCTAGTTGCTCTGCAGATGGTAACAAAGAAACCGGATCTTTCGCATGATCCAATACCCTGAAACGTAACACGAGGAAATTGTGTTTCATTTTGCCTTTGGACGGCCGAAAACTCGATTGTGGAGATGCCAGCGTCCATGATCTTCAGCGTATAAGAAGGAGCTCCATATCGCTTGAAGGTCCTCAGCCGTTGTTCACTGGTTGATCCAACAGCTCACTCCTAGCTAACTTCCTAGTGCTGGTCACTTTGGAAGCTTTCTCGTCCAACCTATCTTCACGACATTTACGACTCTAGCCACTCTTTGAACACATTCTCTCCTCTTGCCTCCAATCTTTTAATTTTTCCTCATAATGGTTCACACATCTTCCGCTGTCGTTCTCGGTGCTCTTGCCCTTAATGCCGCCAACGCACTTGCTACCCCTGTCTTCAAGTAAGCTCCCTCGTAATTACTTCACTTTCCATTATTGATCCATTATCTTAGCCCAGAAGCTGACTTCGAGGCTCGAGATCTCCTTGAGGAGCG
The DNA here is from genome assembly GCA_032158425.1 of Pleurotus giganteus. Lineage (NCBI taxonomy): Eukaryota > Fungi > Basidiomycota > Agaricomycetes > Agaricales > Pleurotaceae > Pleurotus > Pleurotus giganteus. The sequence continues at coordinate 1,607,968 of JAPEHR010000009.1, read as the reverse complement.
AAAGGTTGGCTCGTTCCTCACCAAAGCGGCTCCTTTCGTCCCTTTCCTGAACTTGATCCCTGGCATGGGAGGCCAGCAGCGCCGTGAAGCCGCGGATGAGCTTGAGGCTCGGGATTTGAAAGACCAGCTGCAGACTCCCCCTACCCCACCTCCTGCCGTTCCCCAACGCCGCGAGATCGAAGAATTCCTGGGCCGAGAGTTGTCCGATTTCGAGGCCCGTGGCGTTGCAAAAATCTTGAAGAAAACCGCTCCTTACATCCCCTTTGTCAACCTGATAACAGGTCAGAAGCGCGACGGTCTCCATCAAGCTCCCCCTCAGCGCCGTGAGATTGAAGAGATTCTCGGCCGTGAGCTCTCTGATGCTGAGGCTCGCGATGTCACCGAGGTTCTTGACACCGTCAGCCAAGTCGCTCCATGGCTACCGATGATTGGTGGTATGATGCCACCGAAGTCTTCGAAACCGGCTGCTCCCCCTAAGCCTGGTCGTGTCCGGGGCAAGCCTAAGCGTGAAGTTGCGGGTGATCTCAACGCTCGTGGACTCCGTTCTGGATTTAACAAGGTTGCTCCATGGGGACCTGTTATTGGCGTCGGCGCCGATCTCATCAGACAGAAGGTCAACCCCCCTCCTCCCGTCGACCCTAATGCAGCCTACCAGCCTCGTGAGTTTGACGAGTCCCTCGAGGCTCGCTCCCCCAAGGGTGGCCGCGGCGGAGGTGTTGGTGGAGCCCTAAAGAAGGTTGGCGGCGCAATGGATAAAGCTGCACCCTGGGCACCCGTTGTCGCTATGGGAGCCGAAATGGTTGCCAACCAACCCAGAGATGCTGAACACGAAGCTCGTTCTCCCAAGGGCGGCCGTGGTGGAGGTGTTGGTGGAGCCCTCAAGAAGGTTGGAGGCGCACTGGATAAAGCTGCACCTTGGGCACCCGTTGTTGCTGTCGGAGCCGACATGATCGTCAACCAGCCCCGAGACACTGAACACGAAGCTCGTTCTCCCAAGGGCGGCCGTGGTGGAGGTGTTGGTGGAGCCCTCAAGAAGGTTGGCGGTGCTCTGGATAAAGCTGCTCCCTGGGCACCCGTTGTTGCTGTCGGAGCCGACATGATCGTCAACCAGCCCCGAGACTCTGAACACGAAGCTCGTTCTCCCAAGGGCGGCCGTGGTGGAGGTGTTGGTGGAGCCCTCAAGAAGGTTGGCGGTGCTCTGGATAAAGCTGCTCCCTGGGCACCCGTTGTTGCTGTCGGAGCCGACATGATCGTCAACCAGCCCCGAGACTCTGAACACGAAGCTCGTTCTCCCAAGGGCGGCCGTGGTGGAGGTGTTGGTGGAGCCCTCAAGAAGGTTGGCGGTGCTCTGGATAAAGCTGCTCCCTGGGCACCCGTTGTTGCTGTCGGAGCCGACATGATCGTCAACCAGCCCCGAGACTCTGAACACGAAGCTCGTTCTCCCAAGGGCGGCCGTGGTGGAGGTGTTGGTGGAGCCCTCAAGAAGGTTGGCGGTGCTCTGGATAAAGCCGCACCTTGGGCACCCGTTGTTGCTGTCGGAGCCGACATGATCGTTAACCAGCCCCGAGATGCCGAACATGAATCTCGTTCTCCCAAGGGCGGCCGCGGTGGAGGTGTTGGTGGAGCCCTTAGGAAAGCAGGCAACGCTGCCGAGAAGGTTGCGCCTTGGCTTCCCTTGGTTACTGTTGGTGCTAATGCTGTCGCTGGCCAACAAGCCCGTGAGTTCAACGAAGATCTTTACGCTCGCGATTTCGATGAGGACCTGTATGCTCGCGATTTCGACGAGGACCTATATGCTCGTGATTTCGATGAAGACTTGTTTGCTCGCGACCTCGAAGAAGACCTCCACGCTCGCGATTCCGCTGGTGACCTGGATATTCGTGAATTGGAGGAGCTCTTAGGCCGTGAACTTACCGACGTTGAGGCTCGTGGATTCGGCAAGACTGTTGGCAAAGTTGCTCCTTGGGCTCCCCTCATCGCCACCGGTCTTTCTTTCCTCCCTGGTCAGTCACAGCGTCGTGGGGTTGACCATGTTGTAGACTCCATAGAGGCCCGTGGCTTGGGAAAGAGCTTAGGGAAGGTCGCGCCTTGGGCTCCTCTCATTGCTACTGGTCTCTCGTTCATCCCTGCTGGCCAGCAACGTCGTGAAGTTGCAGAAGAGATCATGGATATCTTCCACCGCGAGCTCTCCTCTTTGGATGATCTCGATTAGGTGCTTAGGTAGCACAAAACTAGTGCTTTGTGTATATTCTGGTGTAATAGAAGTAAATGAATTTGATACTGCAATGTGCACTCTCCAATCCGGTCCCTAAATTTCCCGTACGTGCAACTGTGAACCCCAAGCTTCAAATTAGGTAGATGATTTGTTCAAGAAACTACTGATTCGAGAATGGATCTACAGGCGACTCGGGTTGCAAGGATCCGGACGAGATGAACATGAATCGGGGAAATATCGGGTCGGCCTGGATCTTAGGGGTACCCCTAGATATTGTTTCTCATTCGCTGCTTGCGACCTTCCGCCCGAGACCGCATGGTTCCTTCCACCACAATTTCAAGTGCTAGTGTTGGGTCCTGCTCTCTTACTCGAGGAGATCCGAACCGAGTTGGAAGACCCCGAGACACTAATCCAAGACTCAACGTCATATTGTGATTCTTGTCATATACCCTTTTGTCGTTTTACGGTTCCTCGCAGAAAAAATGAAGTTTGCAAGGTGAACTCAATGTTAAACTTCTCGAGGCGCTGACTGACTAGTTACAGGTATCTACAGGAAACACAGGCGCGTTGTTTTGAGTGATGGGTCGTCCAGGATGAATGCTGAGCCCAACTAGTAGACGCCTGAGTGGAAGAAGGCTTATATGTTGGTTTCACTTGTTGCTGGGACTGCGAACCTTGCTTCTATTGAATTGCTGCTAGTGATTATCGTGAGCTGAAGAAGAGTATATCGGCGATACGGAGGGCTTCGTCGCGATCACAGTCACCAAATGGCTCCGCGCGTTTGCCCGTGCACGGAAGTCTTAGATCATCGAGCTCCCATCACACACGTCCAGACAATCGCGTAGATGAAGAGGATGAGAGCACGGGAAACACTTCGGCACGTATGTCAACTTCCTAGCAGCATATACACCGATTAAATGTACAGCTTGATTTGATAGCTGATGGCTCAACACGCCCTGAACGCGTCCTGCCCGTGCCTTCGCGGTCGAAAAGCTTTAAGTCCTTACGCGGCTCGGCGAGTGCGCGCTCTGGTGATCGAGGTTTGTTAGTCTTCTCCTACCCCCACTAACATTCACCTGGAAGGACGTCGGTCAACGATTGCCAACAAGCCGTTCACTCCGCTTGCCCTGCATGAGCTGCTGCCGCTCCTCACAAGTTCGGAGAGGCAGTTTTTCGCGACTCTCGACGGGCAACTTGAGAAGATTGAAGCATTCTATGAAACTCAAGAGGCAGAGATGAGGTCTCGAACCCAGCTCCTGAAGTCGCAACTGAACGAGCTTGCCGAGCACCGGAAGCGATTCTATGTATGTCGTTATCACTGAAAGTGCGCATATACATAAGGCATTTACCTCCTTCTAGGGAGTCCACCCCCACCACAAGGAGCCATGGACATCCGCCCTTCGATCATATCGTTCCGAACTAAAATCACGATTACGACATGCCCTCCACACTGATGAGCGTAGCCCCGACCAAGTCGATGAGCTTAATCAGGCTGAAGGCACAGCCGACATCGCGCAAAGATCTACCAACCCTCATCATGAACCAGAGAAGGAAAAGAGCCCCGAATTCAACACCCCGGAAGCCTTGCGCGAGTTAGATCCAGAAGAATATCATCATGCTAAAAAGAAGTTGAAGAAGGCCGTCCTTGAGCATTATCGGTTCGTCATCGGGCTCGATTCGAAACCTTCAGAATCCTGACTCCATCGAAGGGCACTCGAGGCTCTAAAAAATTATCGCGTGAGGCCTTCGCTCCAGAGCAACTACTGTGCGATAGTTAAAGCTACTCTGTTTAGATATTGAACATAACTGGGTTTAGAAAAGCACTCAAGAAGTTTGAGAAATTTACAAAGGTATTCTGGTTTGGCATTTGTACGTCCTTCTTGATAACGCTCCACCAGATCGCAGTTCAGCAGGCATACATGGCTGAGAAGGTGGGTCTTTCAAGCAATCTGCAACACACGTTTCCATCGCATCCATAGGTTGAGACTGGCGCCTTCTACTCCGATAAAGTCATAAATTCTATGATGGAAGACATGGAAGATGTGTATGCCGCGCGTTTCGGTATGGGTCCGACCGTCCTTCAAATTCCCAATCTCACGGAAATCTACAGAACAAGGTGATCGGAAACGAGCTAGGGCTCGACTGCGTGCCAGTGGCTCCATGAGAAGCCACCACTTCAGCACATTCCGCTCCGGAATGCTGCTCGGTCTCGCTTTACCCGCGTTGATCTCGGGACTCTATTCAAGTACGTCCATCGAACCTTTTCGACACTGTCTAACATAATGGCCCCGTCGTCGACTTGAACAATCAGGTTTCCAATTAGAAACAAGGGACGCCATCGGCGGCTGGGACGCTCTGCTCTTCATCTATGGGATCCTGTTGGTCCCAGTCCTATTTTCGCTGTTAGTCGGCTTGAACGTCTTAGTATGGGCGAGATCAAGAATCAACTACGTTTTTATCTTCGGTGTGTATAGTAACTGTGGCCACAGTGCTTGCTCACCTGAACGTGTAACTGGAGAACTGGATGTTCGATCAAGACTAGATTGCCGTGAATACTTCGAGGTATTGTTCTAACCCTGTTCTGGCTTGTCGGAGCCGCTCAAGCCCCTTAGATCCCTTCAATACTTTTGGCTACCCTGTGCTATGCGTTCTGGCTATCATTCTCACGCATTGGCTCACCCTTCGTCTCCCCCACCGTTTGGCCCCTTATATGGCTGGGTTTTGCGACTGTGATAATTTTCCAACCGTTCCAACTGCTGTTCAAGCCTTCAAGATACTGGCTTGTACGTAATGTTGGGGGTTTGTTGCTTTCCGGCACGAGGCGCGTGGAGGTTTGTGCAAACTGCTAACCAAACTTGGACGGCTTTCTTATCTCGTTTTCTTATTTCTGATGGTTCGTGAACACCTTTTGCGACCTCGCCATACCCACCTATGCCCCCAATGATGTGGAATCGTGCAGTTCGCCGACTTCTGGATGGGGTAAGCGCATCCCACCTATTACTTCCTCCTTTCAAACTGCCGTTTTAGTCCAAGATATATGCGCTGACCATCTTCCCTCCTGCGACCTCTTTTTTTTGTTCTTCAGTGACCAGTTCTGTAGCCTGACCTTCACGCTGTCAAATTTGTACCTGTTCGCGTGCGTGTATGCCCGAGGTTTCGACGAGCAGTGGAGACGCTGCGGCGCATCGTCACCCAACTGGCCCATCGCGTTTGCATTATCCATATTGCCCCTTCTTGTTCGTGTCGTTCAAAGTCTTCGTCGTTACGCCGACTCTAAGTTGGCGACCCATCTAATTAATGTTTGGTCCATCTCTGGTTCCTATTACGGACACGCTCTTATCATCTCGACAGGGTGGCAAGTATGCTTCTGGGATAGTCAGCTACCTCTTTTACTATCTGTGGCGACATAACCGTGCGTTGCTACTTTCCTATCTCCGGTGGTAATGCTGATATGTCTCAGAGAATGGCACTACCTTTGCCCTCTGGTGTCTTTTTAGTGTGATATACTCTACGTATGCCTTGACGTGGGTAAGCCGAATCGTTGCAGATTCGATGTAGATGTACTCAGTCGTAGTCCTATTAGGACCTTCTGATGGATTGGAGTCTGTTGCGATTCCATCCAGGTGTCAAATATCCCTTCTTACGGCCAGAGTTGATATACACTGGACAAATCCCAGTCCGTCTCCGTTGCTTAAATTCATAATTTGTAACTGATCCAGTGACAGTTATACTACTTTGCAATAGTGTGTTGATCGCTGGTTATTCGGTGAATCTAGCTAACACAAGAATCCCAGGTCTCTAATATCTTACTCAGGTTTGTGTGGGTGCTGTACATACCCAGCAGGGGGCCAAGCACCTGGTTACGGACATTTACAGGAGGATGTTTGGAAATCCTCCGCCGCTGGCAGTGGAATTTCTGTAAGCATATGTTACACTAGACATGGATTTCTGACACAATACTTCTATGTAGACCGGCTTGAAAACGAACACCTTGGCAATGTCGATCAATACCGAATCACAAGAGAGGTGCCTTTGCCATACTCCTTTGATGAAGCGAGTCAAGACGAGGATGTGGACGAGGATGAGGGAGTAAGCCAGGGTGGTGCAAGATTAGGCTGGCTATTCCGAGGACGTAGACGCTCTCACCAACCACAAAACGCTAGCGAAGGTGATGAAGAAAGGAGTAAATAGCTCAGATGCGCACTACTGAGATCCTACTCGAGTGGGGACGATGTCGAGGATATTACCGCATAGAAGTTGCTATTTGGTCTAGCTCTCGTTCTACAAACGAATTGGGTGCTTTGCTGCGTAACTCACTACATGCTCACAAGTCAGCGATGGGGCATCAGCATCTAGAAATTACTTACGCCAGCTTGGCTTTATCACCCCTCGCCTTGCACTCTTCGCCAGCTCTTCGCCACTCACCGCACTTAACGTACAGGTCCGCACGCTTGGGTGAGTCGCAACGAGCAACGTATGTAGCAGCCTCCTTGAGAAACCCTTTTTCAACGAGATGGTTCACGAAGGGTTCATAGCCGATAGGGCTACGTTTGGATTTTGTGAATGCATCCAAACCTTCAAAATCGCGAGTGGCCGTCAAAGCATAGAGCTTGAGGTACCAAAAGCTGAGGGGGTGTCAACGAGAACATCAGAGCACGAAAGAAAAAACATCATACCGCTTGTCCGGCATCTTAAAGTCATTTTTAACCTTCTCAGCCCGCTTGGCCATCCCATTGACTAGGCAGGTATGGATCGTATCGTTGACGCTCTTTCCGTAAAAGGTAATTTTCCCGTCGGATTCCTGCTCCAGTTGTTGCTGGAGAGTCAGCAACCGCACGCTCTCGTCCATCATCTGTGGCGTCGTCAGGGGAGATTACGACAAGGGAGCTAACAAGCCGACCTTGGCCTCGAAGCCGCGGTCCTTGTCTTCTGAAAAGAATTTCTGCGCGGCTTTTACAGCATTGATTTTGGATGCCGGGTCCTAAAGTGGCAGGTGAGATCTGAATATGTTAAAACGTTGTGGACATACAACAATCTTTGCGGCTTCCTCTAGCGACAGCACGGCACTTTCAACCCGCCGATCGTCAGAGTAGTAGAAATCACGTAGCATCTCCCGGTTCTGTTCCCTCGCGTAGACTTGTAGAAGCCTGCTGGCGAGGGCAAGTCGATCGCCCCCGTCTTCAATAAGTCGAAAAAAGGATCCAAGAGGAAGACGGTTGTAGAGATGTAGTAAAACATGGTAAACTAAGCCTCTGTGAGCAAAGATTCGAGGACGCCAACAGAGAGTTACGCACTAAGATCAGTGTCGCCGCTATCGACAGCTTTGATGAGGGCCAGTTTATCCTCCTTCATTGTCAATAAAAGAGGCACCTGATCAGAAGCCTTGGACTCATAATCAAGAAGCTGCAAAAGAATTCAGTGGTAGTCCTTGGCCAGGACTATGCTGGCTCACTTTGGTCGCCAGCACGGTGCGACCAGCCTCCCAAGCGCGCTTAGCGATATCTGCGTAGCTGACATCGGGGCCGCCCAACTTGCGGAATTTATCCACTATTAAACGACACACTTCGTCGTCCGAGGAAACCTCACCATCTTTGCCGGCGTTGGTGACAGAGGGGCGTGAATGAAGGATTTTGGCACTTGCCCAGTGTTTCAGGACCGCATCCGGCTTTAGTGACAAGAATGTCGATATCCTATGTGCAAGGAGATGGAGATTTCGAGCGGTTAGTCGGGCAACTAAATGGGTAGGAGATGCATGGATATATCTGCCACCCATCAGAATACTCGCTTGGACAAAACACATGAAGGTTCGTACTGGATGTACGTCAGCGGGATGCCAATCTCATAGAATCTCACAGCGTTGAGAACTTTGAGGGTCTGTCCCATATTGACAAAATCCGTGGGGTTGAACAGATCGAGAAAGTCGCGCCCAAATTTGGCGGCCTAACAACCAAGTCAGCGCCACGGCCAAGAGAGGATGGCCTAACTCACATTCATAAGTCGGCGTTGCCAGTAAGGTTCCCATTCCTGACCTGCAGCATCAATACATTCGTTAACAGCTGCAGCCAATTCTGGCCGTATGCTGCGGATACTTTCGTCTGCCTTGGGTGACCTCTGCGAGAAACTTTCCCAAGCGTCATATAATATCGCTGACGGAGAAGTTGATCCTGGGCGGAACACGGAGGTAGTAGAAGCTGTTGCAGGGAAGAGAAATGTTAGAAAAATTGGTATGTTTTGGTCCAGAAAACACACCTGGCACCTTCTGAATCAAATCGCAAACATCAGGGCTCATAATCCGCACACCATCTGGTTCGGTGATGGCGAAGGTAGGTCCTGAGTAAAAATACCTTGTAACAGTTCATGCCAGAGTGAGCCAATAAACGGCGAACTTACTCCAGAGTGTCCCCAAAAGGACCTACGAGAAGCGCATATGCATCCCAAGTTACAAGAATAGCATCATTTCCACACCAAGTTATTTGGCGCACCGGACCTTGAGCACTTTTGGAAGTATTGGTATCGAATTCGGCCATGCTACGCTGAAAGTCGGTTGATACGACCCAAAGAAGCCCGGAAAAAGTGAGAAGTGCGAGCGATTTGCCGTTTGGCGAGGGGACAAGACGTGCAAACGGACCACGCGACAGTCGCTGATCTATCACTTCCAAATTATCAACGGTGTATATGGTGGCTTCGACTGACATCAATACTTCAACGTGCCTTGAGATGTTCAAATCTGGCGGGATAACCGTCCAAGCGTGTGGCGGCTCAGACAAGCCTACATCGTGTGAGTGCAAAATGACCCTTCCACTTTTGAATCACATACCCGGACTGGCCAAAGACAAGGGTCTCCCTCCTTCCCAGCCTTTGACCTCCAGCAAAGTCAGGGAGCCGGTGATGGCAACAAGGCCACTTTCATAGATATATGCGTCAATAATGCCCAATTCGCTTGCTTCACTGCCAAGAGAGAATTGCTGGTAGTCGCCTTGGATGTCATATAAACGGTATATGCCTTCTTCATTAAGTATGACCAGTCGTTCATCGTTCGTCCAGCCAAACCGGACAATCTTTCCTTGGTCCCACTAAGAAGCGTAGTCAATTACAATAAAACTCAGACTGAGAAACCGGTAGCCACACTGAATAACAGAAGTCCCTCGCCCGCCGCAGAGTAGACTTGAATCTGAGCTTTCTGTCGTACTGGAGTAGTAGGTCCAACCGTTATAAGTTTAGAAGTATCCAGCATCATTGCTAAAAGTACGGTATAATGATAGTCGCGAGGACACAGCGAAGCGAGGCGAACCTACCCAGAGGCCCTCCGTGTTGACATCCCGCAAGAACATAGTCATTAAGGTTGGGCAGTTTGCCTTGTATTGAATAAAGTTGCTGTCGACGGTAGAAGATGTTACCATCTTGGATTGCTAGCCATGATGCGGTCGGATGAGTGGCCATTGAGTGGATGCCCACAGCCGTGCAGGTAGAGGAAACAGTGAGGTTCTGGCTGAGCGCCAAGTCGCGTTGGAAGTTCAGTCACGTGAGAGCATACTCAGGGGATATTACTAGGAGCTTCAAGAAGGAATTTGCAATGCATAGATATACAATGTGAATGCGAACAGGACTATATATACCGATAAATACGTAGCATCCTCATATCAATGTCCATGGGCCGAAAAAACTCTATATTATTTTGACGGGAATTCGGGCACGAAGCTGTTCTTGTCCGAAGAGCACAGAAACATCCACATAATACTGCAAATCAAGTAATGAGCAAAGCGAAGTAAAGGATATATATAATGAAGGATATCGCACCTTGACAGATACTCCAATCCAGTCAATAGAGGGTAGCATAGTAGAGTTTAAAGGTATTTTTGCCTTATGGAGACCGTCCGGGAGCATATGTTGGCTAGCAAGAGAAGGATGATTTTGGGCCTCTCCGCATGGATGTCGGGGACGCTTGGGGAAGCCAATGCACATACTTGAATGGAGGGTACTAGATTCAGAAAGGGTGGTCTCTGTAGGTAGCCTGGGTAACGGTTTATCTTTCACGTCCATGGAAGCGTCCGAGCCGAGGGTCGGAGATGAAGGTGAGCGACGAGGTGGCCTAGCAACGCGTTTGAGAAGTTTCGCAGAGCGGGTAGGTTCATTTTCGTCGACTGACGAGGTAGGTGTGTGAGGAGGGGTGAGAGGAAAGACAGTGGTTTCTTGAATTGTGATTTGTTGAATGAGTGAAACGGAAATAGTTGCATCAGAAGCTATTTCCTTTGCAAGAGAAAGCGACCGCGGGATTGTCGTGAAGACAACGAAGTAAGGAATGGATGTCCCTCGAGAGAATGTGACTTGACTGGGGAGTGTTGCGGCGCACCGGAATAACATAGGGCGATCACAGCGCAGAGGCATCTCCAGCCATGAATCCTTGCTGACGGGGGAACAATCAAGAGACTGAAAATCTCTTTCGGGTTGCACTACTATCGGTGTTTCTAAGCTGGCGACAGACGAGAATCAGTATATGGCGATGGACATGGCATACAACCAGTACCTAGACTGAAGCTCTATCCCATCCGAAGGCTCCCAAGCTGCGATGATGGCATACTGGACTTCGTACCCCTGGAGGGAAGGCGTGAAGGGTTCAAGCTTTTCGAAGGATGAACAGGATGGAGGTAACTCCTCTGACGCCCTACAGCTCCGTGGAAGCTCGAAGTTGAAGGAATACGACCTCTCTGCAGAAGCATATGATGTTGCTAAGCTCGAAGCGCTTGGTCGCCGACGGATGCTGGCGGAGAAAGCGTCTCTAAACGCCGACCGTGGCACGTCAGCGCTGGGGGACACTGCGATCGCCGTTGAGGTGGACAGAAACACGTGGCTCTTCCGTTCAGGAACGCATGCCGATGACGACTCGCCCTTGTTCAAAGGAGTGTAATGGAAACCGCCTTTGACCTGAAAAGTACAAGAGGATCAGGACAAGGGAAGGGGGCGTTCACATTCTAGCGGACACACCGTGATGACAAGTCGGCCGATTGACGAGCAGCTGGGATCAAGAATGACGCGACCACGGATTTGGTCGTGGTCACTGAAAACGGGCAAGACACCCGTGCTGCTCTTGTCGCACATCTTGATGGAAGGACTATGTATCTGCATTTCCAGTTGAAGAGTGCTAAAGCAACGCGTCGAACACCAGTCACAGAATGTGAATAGTACACTTACCGGTAGGTCGAAACATGTGCGTACGCTGGGGCAGGCGTAAAGCTGGAAGGCGGTGGCTTGGATTCACCACTTGACACGGAATCAAACCGACGGCGAGGTATCTTGACAAGCATGGTGTTGGGACGGAAATCTCAACCAGCAACAAATGTGGGTGTGAGGCCCATTTTATTTATTGGCATCAGGTAGGCTCCAGGAACGTTTCTACGAATGGGAAGTAAGCCTGATGCAACTCAAAATTTCTGCTAAACAATCCTAGCGTAAGGGACGGAAAGAAGCAGCCGCTTCCCGATTTGCACTCGCGGAGATGAGGAAAGATGCCAAAGGAGATTGGGCTTCGATAGGTGAGAAAGTGAGCACCGAACGAGTGGATCCAAGTTGGTGGTTGTGTGCAGTTAGCAATTCGGAAAGATAAAATCACCTCATGTTCCGCACAACGTCACTTGACTCAAGGGAGGGAGCTTTTCAACTTTCGGACTTCTCGCAGCGCTTTGTATGGCTTTCTGTTCTTGTGCTGTGTGCACCCAGTTCGTGTCCTTCGGAGGCCCAGTCAGGTTGGCGCATGGGAGCGAGAGAAATTGCCTACTTCAGAATCAGTCTACCACGGCCACGTGTGGTATACCTGGCAACAGGCCTAGAGCCTGAGGCTCGCAATCTGTTCCCAGCAACATAAGAGAGAGCCAGCGGCCCAGCCAATTGGTCGCCCAGCAGTAAAAATTCCGAGAGGGCAGACGCCTCTGCGCGCGCTGGTGGATTCTGATCCAGGACTAGCGAGTCCAATTACCCCGAGCTTGTCCCTGGAGGCACTTTGCCGAGACTGTCGCATGTGGGGGGCGAAAGGGTTCGTGTTCTGCTCAACCTGGGCATCTTGGGCGAGTTCAGGACCCTGGAAGGTGGACTGACACCCTTAACTTTACTCACTTCGATGGATAGTTCTAAGTACTGAACGAAAATTGGAGCAATCCATGTGCCCGGCCAGTCACATGCCATACATAGGCTCTTGAAGCAAGAAAACGCGCAGAATACAGAACGGAACGGGAACATCGGAAGATGAATTTTGTAGAAGCAAGGCTCTGACATGGGAAGGGGCAGAGATATGGTATCGGAAGAAGGATGGAAATACCTGTCCACCACAACTAGGGCGGAGTGGTTGTTTTGGCAATTCAGTCCCATGAAAGACGCTAAACCTTGATTGTCTCGATGAACCTTGGAGAAGAGTAACATGGGGTTGGCAGCTCTTCTATGCAGAAGATAATCGCCGATCTTGAGACCGAGGGAGCATTTGCCCGCATGTCGCCTTTCGGTGGAGACGGCTCGAAGCAGGTGCTCAGGTGACAGGATGAGAGTTAGCCGAGAACCAGATACACGCAGAAAGGCCTGGAAGTAAGGGACTAAACGATATGTCGGAGAATTGGGGTAAGTGGGGGATGAACGAACTCGTGTCCCAACTACACAGGAAGTATTCCCATCCCAAGGTCGTGCGCACAGCATCTCCGAAGTGGGTATTCATAACCAAGCATCCAATTTGGGTCGACATATTGGGCTATAGGCTTCATGAGAATAGCCTTGAGAGAAATACTCATGGTGGTAACCAAGCCTTCGATCGAAGAGGGTTTTACGCTTCTGAGAGTCCATAAGCCCAAGAGCATCGGAAGATCGAAAGAACAATAAAGCCAGTCGAATGCGATGGTGTTGAACCCTGATCACAAGCAATGCGTGTATTTTCTGAGATTGAGGGTACCAGAATCGGATGGCTACCGAAGCTGAAGGGTAGTAAGGCAACAGAATGCGATGAAGCATCAGAACGAAGGCTTTTCAGTACCAAGTAATCTGGTCACCACGTGAGCAGACCAGAATGAGGCATTGTTTCTGAATAGATTACAGTCGTAGAGGTGAGCCTGTTGAATAGAGCCCGGGAAAAGCATCCATAAGGTGGGGTTTAGGAGGCAGCCGATGACAGGTCGACTCTAGAAAATTTACATACGGAGCACGGGCTAACGGAAGATGCTGACTGATAATTAAATGGATCTTCGAAAGGGACCGAGTGATGGCCTGTGATGGCGGTGACTTCATGTCTCGATGAGGGTTTGTCACGAGAGTCAACCTGTGAACGACCTGGACGGTAATTATCATTACCGAATGTACAAGAAGTCGTAAAGTTCGAACAGTCCCACCATAGGCGTCCAGATCCCCGCAAAGCATCGTATAACAAAGGGTGAGGACTTGGCTTACCTGGTGTTTCTCCGGGGACGGCGAAGGGTGCTTGTTCCCTCCGTCGACTGGCACTGCTTCCATCTTCGTTCTGCAACCCGAACCCAGTACAACGGAAACAGCAAACCTAATGAGAAGGGCTTATTGTCTCCATGTTTACAACAACGAGTATCCGCATCGGGAGACAGAGCAAAGTGGGGTCGAAGTTGGAACCAAATCCGTGCATGCGAACCAGTGCAAGGCAATTCAAGCAACACAGAAGGGACAGAATTTCTTGGATCCCAGCTGGTCTACTTTGCAGCCACGAAAATCGGTGCATTACACGGCTGGTGAGACGGAGAAACGAGAAGGCCTAGTGTGAAAGATCAGCAGGTCAAAACCTTGGAATCTCAAACGACATACATTGTAATGAGCTCATCGTGGCCGGTATGAATTTCTATCGCAGATAAGATATACGAACCAATATTTGAGACCATGTAAGTTAGAAGAGATATGGCGCATGAGCAGTGTGATTGTCGTAGCAGGGAATATGTTTTGACGTTGGGCAGAGATTGAGAGGTGTGGAATATTCGGGAAACGCCGAAAGCCGCCGATAAGATTAGATCTTATGTCAGTCAGTGCGAACTTCGCTCTGACCAACAAACTCGCTGTAGATGTCGTCGAAGGCCACGGTAGTCGTCACTGGTAGGCCCGTACAATTAGTCCCATATATTAGGTCTAATTGTGTTCTCCATGATCAGGAGCATCAGGAGTCCTGGGCTCCGCCGTTAGTAAAGCCTTTCGAAGTCATGGCGGCTTCGAGGTCACCAGCCTCTCGAATACACGGACTGGTGAAGGATTGACCCAACTCGACCTTCTTAACTCCAGTAAAGTGGATGACTTCTTTCATTCTCTCAGACCTACTTGTGAGCGCGATGATACCCTCACACTGTAACTCGAGGATCGCGTATTGATTCGACCATGCGTTATCTCCAGGGGTCATTCATTGTGCCGCGGAAAGGAGGCCCGATGTCGCTGAACGGGTGTGTACCATCGATCTCATTAGAAGGGAATTTTCGGGTCTGATCATTGAGTAGGACCCAGAGAAGACACAAACAGTGAGTTCCTAGGTTACCGCTGCGGTTTACTATCCTTGGGTGTCCTAATGACCTTTACATACATCCAAAGTTGAACGTAGCAGTCCCAGAACGTCTAGCTAAGCTGTCCACATTGCTGGGCTTTCGGCTTGTCTATATTTCCACCGGTGGGTACCATGAACTCCTGCTATCCTGCCTGAAGGTTTACGTATCTGCCAAATCGGCAAAAGACTATGTATTCGACGGTACCTCGCCGCCGTATGCCCCATCCGCCGCAACGAATCCCCTTCAGCTCTACGGACGAACAAAACGAGATGGGGAACTGGCCGTTCTTGGTGTATCCGATGCGGATGTCATGGTTCTTCGCGTTCCTGTGCTGTACGAATTTCTCGTTTCACTGCATTTGCTTAGATTGCGAGCTCAATTCGCTCGCTCGTGTAGTTACGGGCCAGCGCCCAAGAATTCCGATTCTGCTGTAAACATTCTGGTGGACGTTGTCAAGGACCAATCCGGAAAGCAATACAAGATGGACCACTTCGCAACTAGATATCCCACCAACGTCATCGATATCGCCGGATTTCTCGTCCGCCTTACAGGTAAGAACGCCGCTCATATCCGTTTTGCCAATTAATATGATTCATACGATTCAGAGCTCAATGGGACAACCCCGCGTATATTACACTACTCCGCTGCGGAGCCCTTCACCAAATATGAGATGTGTTTGATCTTTGCCAAGATACTCAAGTTATCTCATGGTCATATACTACCAGACGATACTCCTCCAACAGGCGCAAGTGCCGTTAGTCGCCCAAGGAATTGTCAGCTTTGCACGAAAGAAACTGAGGATCTTGGGATTGAAGGTGGACTAGGCCTTAGTCTGTTTGAAGAGTGGTGGACGGCGTATTTGACAAACTGAACGCGGTCGATTGCGTAGGCTGGCGAACGCTCCATCGTACAATTATGTGCGATCATTCTGTTACTTATACGAGTGATGCCGTGATGCTGTGATGCCTTCCTCAGCTACTTACGTTTGTTTAATTTGTCGTTAAGACTCTGGACAAGCTTCTCTTGTCTGGAATATGTTGCATCTGTCTAATGAAGAGCGGATTATGTGTGCTCCGTCGAAATAGAAGGTCATCCACGCGAAGAAGAAAAATGCCTAATCGTTGCGTTTGTCGGGGACTGATCCCACCTGCCGACCTTGACAACGAACAACAGACTAGACTGTTGGCCTGCCAGGCTCAATAGGAGGTCTGTCTTCAAGAGATGAAGGTAAGGTCGTGGGGCGGCCCCTCAGGCCTCAGGAGCGATAGGAGCAAATAATAACCTCATGTACAGCAACAGACAAACTGAACTCCCTAGGTACCGCACAACACCCAGACCGTTAGGCTGAAATAAGAATAAGAGATCCGTGAGTGTGAGCGGCCTTGGGCTGTATTTCCTCAGTGCGTTCACAGCAGATTGCTTCTAAGAATTCGAATTCTTCTCTTGGACGGATGGCGAAGTGAATTCACACAATGCCCTTGTTGTGGGAGGCATGGCAAATCATAGGGCAGACTGGGCGCCACACGCGTTGAGAACGTTGAGATCTTGAGACGCCTAGAGCTTGGGACATCGCAAGAACCAAAAAGAACGGCAGCGGGGTCGCAAATACCCATCAGGGTCACACTTCGTGGCGTCCTAACCATGTAAGTGACTGTGGCGGACAAGTATGTGTAATTTAAAGCATACGGTGCGGCCGCCTGGGTGAGGGTAATTGATAGGTATTATGACACAGTGTGTGTCTCCCAAGGTATGACATGGTCCGTTAATTGACAGATTTCTTCAGGGCGCTTCGATACTAAGGTCATGAGGATAAAGCAATTGCGTTTTAGGAGGTTACAGTGGTTTGCAATAGAATTTTCAGTAGCCGAACTTCACACCAGTTGTTTGCCAGTATTTGCCTTTAGGGGGAGTCCGCTATGTTCGCCAATTTTCGAAAGGTTGGAGTCATTTTTCTCCTTACCAAGATGGCGAGCCACTTACTGGAGGAGGTGTTGAGCTGCTTGAATGAGTCTGAAAAGAAGATATCCTCAGTGGTCGTGCAGGACGCTGCTCAAACCCCCTGTCGGAGTGCAAACAGACGCGCGCTAAAGAATTTTCACGCGAAGCTGACCTGAAAAAATTTATGCAAACCACTGTAAGACCAGTACTACATCCTCCGAGACTTGGGTTTCCAGAATGCGATATGACAAATATCATACTTTACCGGAATCTAACTCGTCTATTGATATCAGACGTCCAAAGCAGTTGGTTAAACCTCGGATCCTCGAGCACATGGCCCAGATGACGCCTCGCATGTTCACACCGCTTGTCAAACCGAAACAGGATGGCGAGGTACCGGAGACTCCGACTGATAGCGTCTGGAGTGACTTGAGGATTGGGCCTCAACCGTGTGCTACATCCCCAGAGGACCCAAACTGGGAGGTAACTAACTCACATGGCAAACTAACGTGTTGATGATCGACCAGTCGCCGAGTCGACGACTTCGACAACGGGCTTTACCATCGCGCAACCGTTGCCATGAGACGTGCGCGTGATCACTTGCAGACGTCATAGTTTATAGGCGCTGGAGGCACGGCAGTCTCAGGTCTGGTACCAAATTGGATCAGCATGATGTATGAATTACACATTAAATGAGGGGTGCGGTCCACCGTTGATCATAGCTACTCTATGGTATATTATGAACTTACTGCGAGGTTTGGGTAGGATGCTCGGAGTATGGCTTCGGTCAGCGAGTTAAGTCGCTGCGGGAGCGGATGGCTTCGCCTTTGAAATAGATCCAGATAGGGAAGGGGATTCCCAGGACGATGGCTAACCCAGCTAGCAGTGAGTTGGCCCCTCCGTAGCCAAGTGCATCGTACATCTGTTTTCCGAACAGAGGGAAGACAAAACCAAGCAAGGAGCGGAACACCTTAGGGGAGATGTTGATTAGGGGAGAAGGGGGAAAGAGGGGGAAAGGCGCACAGATGCAGCCGCGGTGGCGCTCGCGGCATATGTGAAAGCGTCAACGAGATACAATTGGATGGGAAGGCTAATTGAATCTTTAGCGAGTATTCCCACCAACAGAGACGTGTGCGAAAAACCTACAAAGAAGTCATCATGCCTGTATCAAAAACATCAGAAAGTAGCAGGTAGTGGGAGATAAAGAATAAACTGACCGAAACCGAAGATGCCCGACCCGACGATGGGCATCATCCAATGGAGCTTGGCTTCAGCTGACCATCCATACCAGCTAGGCAAAACCATTCAATGAAATAAATGGTGGATGAAGCCGACTGCGACGCACAATAAGCCAACAGGCACGAAGATGGACCCAATAAACAAGGCGGGTATCCGCATTTCGGGCTTCCCTTTGCCACCATTTCGTTCCGCAAGCTACGAACCCCTTCCCGTCACTAAATAGAGCACGCATTCTCAGGTGGATACTCACCTTAGCATATACTTGATCTGCAAACTTGGCACCAAACAATGTAGCGAGGATGAAGCCGGTGCCAAGGCCCAAATACGCGAGTCCGCCCACGCCAGGACGAAAACCGTATGTGGTGCTGAAGAAGGCTAGATAGATAATGTGTGTTCGATCCTGAGTAAAAAGCCAAAGTGGGTCGACTACTCACTGGCAAATGTAGCAAACATCAGGTAGAAGATGCCTGTTCGAAACGTCAGTTTAAATCGATGGGCTTGAAAACTTTATCGAGGCTAACCATACAGGCTGCGACGGCGAGTGAGTGGCAGATACACAAGGATGTGAACGCTTACTCACAAGGCCATATACAACGACAAGACGAAGCAAATGAAGCTTCTTGTGAGCAGGATAACCGGCCGAGTAACATTAATCCATAAGACATGCCAGCTGCTGCCATGCGCCTTGGTGAGCGCGGGATGTAACTTGGAGGCTTCGGGATCAGAAGAACTCTTCTCCCGCCTCAACCGGATCACAGGGGCATATGTTTCCCTCAGGAATGGGATGCCGATGAGAGATGAGAGGGCACCAAGCGCACCCAAGACGATGAATACATATTTCACTCCTATCGTCTGAGTAATGAAACCGCCAGCAATTGGACCGAACGCGGGGCCTAGAACAGTTCACCTTGAATTCCCCGATAGAAGAACCTGAACATACCGAGGAGAGGGCCTAGACTGTAAACAGCCATCGCTGAAGCCCTATCCCGCTCTGAGAATAGGTCGCCTATCACGCCGCCACCGATGGCGATCGGTGCACTTCCAGAGAAACCAGCTAGTATGACATCAACTCTACTGGCGATGGGAATAATACGGACGGCCTGACTAACCGAGGAAACGGAAACCGATAAGTGCGCCAGTAGAGGGCGAGAACGCGCAACCGAAGTTGAACGCAATAGTGAGGAGGTTGCCGACGTGCAGAACCTGCGGTGAGGTGAAGACTTGTCGGTAGCAAAAGATGAGACCGCACATACCCATCTTCGACCATAGATTTCCGATAAGGGAGCTAATAACAGAGGCTACGATGGGTATCGTCGGCAAAACATCACAACCACTAATAAAACGCTTACCCCCAGCGCAAACGACAGTAGGAAAACGCTCAGGGTCAATGCCAGGATAGTCGAACCAACTATGCCGTACCGATGGGCAATCTCTGGCAGACCGGGAGCAATCATAGAACTTGCTAGAGGAGGTCCGAAGGTATACAAGGAGACCTTCGTAGGGGATGGTTAACGCCCAAGGGTAGAATATGCCGTCTAGCACTCACGATGGCGACAGCAGTCCATTTTTTAGAAGGAGTCCAGTTTCGAGGATTTATTGGATCATCCTCCCAACCTTCTTCTTTGTTTTCCAGAGCCTCTTCAACCTTGTCCTCTGGCAAAGCGGACTCCCCTCGTCCCGGATGGTCGCTGAGGTTCGCAGACGTCAATGTGGTTGCCGCCGAGGCTGTAGTATCGGGTCTAGCCAGTGCTTCCTTCTCAGGCATGTTTTGAAGCGGGAACGGCGAAGCGTCGACAAAAGATTGAACAAATCGTCATACACATGCTTATATGTGGCCTGGGTTTAGTCCGATGGCGGTCGTCTACTGACGTTATGCTTGATTGGTCATGGCAAAGGGCGGTCAAATGCTATAGCCAAATGTCCACGAGGTCTTTTTGCGGTGACAAAGTCAATTCCCCATAAGCGGCCCTTGATCCGACATAAATACCGAGTCTGGTAGCAGTAAATACGGGGCGTCAGTGAGGGTTCACGTTCGTAGTATCCACTTCGTTTTGTCCCGTCCTCGTCGCTTGCCTGGTACAATTAAACCATCGGCACCGCGTTGTGATACTTGCCTCGTTCCCACGAGGGCCCGAGTGGGTTGCTTCAGTGGGCTTGGACAACGCAGGATTTGACTCCGCTGACTATCATAGCCATTCAGTAAATGATTTGGAGGCGGTAGATGAACACGGCAGAGTCAGTACCGGTTGTGACATCCCCATCCTCCGTGGACTCGGACGCCCCTGCAATGACACGGAGTGCGGCCTACCGATAGCTCGTGTAACTGAACACGAGACTAAGGGTACAAACTAAGAGTAGTCTCCGCCAGAATCTGTAAGTAGTGGAATGATTGAAGACTGAATAGAGGAAGACTGTCAGGAGCTCGTCCGAATGCCAAATCTTGAAGCTACACTTATTTCCCCGCCGTTGATTCAGTTTACTTGCTAGCAACGCGTGTAAAAGTTTCTTAAGTCGCGTCGAAGGGAAAGACTTCGTTCCCATTATTCCTAAACATTGCCCAAACCTGATTCCATATGAAGATCCCACGACAATTGAGCCCATCACGCAACTTCTAGTACAGCATAAAACTCACCACTGAAACTTTCGCTCGTCTGAGTTCCAGTGGAGGGGGAGCTGGAGGATAGGTGAAAGATCTGCAGTCCCCAGCATCAAGTCGAAGCAGAACTCGCTCCAACGATAGATGAAAGTGTGAGGGTGATCTGGGTACAGAATTGACACATCTGCCTTCCAAGTGAGTCGGCCAACTTTGACTTCCGCGCCAATATCATGACCATTGAAAAGGGACTTAGTTTCGCTGGGAGTCTCGATCGGCGCAACTTAAACCAACAAGCTATCAGAGTAGTGTGGCACATACCGCAAGAAGCAAGACATGTCAAGAGGGGCGTCAGGTGGTCTATCCTCATGCGAGACTCACCAACCAAGGCGATGTCCGTTTGCTTGGCTTCAAATTGCTCACGATTCATGATGAGAGTCCTGGAAGGGTAATGGAGTCGGTGGTAGTCATGCTTATACGGGCCGCCATCGCGGGGACATGGACCACGGCGGTCAATGATAGTATTCCAACCAACGCACCTCACAACTGACTAACAATCAAAGCATGGACTGTCAGGCGAAATCAAGTAGCGTCATCTACGAAAAGATTGTCGTGGATGATCCCACACGCGTCAGTGAGCCACGCAGGTTGTTCGGACACGGGACAAATTTAGCGTCACGCGCCAGGAAACGCCGGTGTAGCAAAGGGCTGGTCAACACGAGGGCAAAGTCATGCGTTCTTCACTTTAGGTGCTTAGCAGTCTGAGAACATAGCAAGATGAGGATTGGAAGACACACGAGGCACGAATTCGATGCGATTTAGAGACATTCAGGCGAAGGGTGTCCGGCGTAAGTCAAATGCCAAGGCCGATCGTGAAATTACTAACGTCACTCCAACCATCGGCTGCTTCGTCTCCCTTGGACAACGATGAGTAACTGCTTTCATCACATATGAAATACTTACTTTGAAAGTAAAAACACCAGCTTGGGTGAAGTGAATGCATGAGTCGACGTCTGAACGCAACCCCTGGTGGAGACTCACATAAGCTTAGTGGAAATGCAGATGGGTTATTATGCATAAGCATTGAAAGACCATATATCTCGGGGGCATCCGAATTGAACTGTGAAAGCTGAGCAAGCAGTCAGTACTGATTATACACGGCAAAGAGGGGCGAGTGATCAACCGGGGTGGAGTCAACAGTAAATTGAATTTGTCCCGCCTTTGATCCAGTTTGTTTGGAGTTAAGACGCGTAAATTTTTCTTGGTAACTTGCGTCAAAGGTGAACGTTTCGTTACCATTATTCCTGAACATTTGCATGCGCTGCCCAAAGTTAATTTCATCTGAACAAGGAGGGATACAATTGGTTCCGTCAGCAGAGGTTCATGCGCGAGCATAATGAAACCCACAATGATATTTCTCCTCGTCCTCAGTCTCACTTCCGGTGGAAGGAAGTTGGAGCGTAGGTGAGAGACCTGAGGTCTTCAGCCACAACTCGAAGCGAAGTTGCTTCCAATAATAGCGGATAGGATGGCCGGGGAATAAGTACATTTTGGCGAATCCGTAGTGGACCATAACAATGTAGATCAGGCCTTTCTGGCTGAAGTCTGGATCGTCTGGGTGGGCTCCAGTGACGTATGTATGAACTTCCGCCTTCCAAGTCAATCGGCCGACCTGGGTGCCCCAGCCAATCGGCTGATCATTGAAAAATGTGATGGTTTGGCTGGAGCACCGCACGAAGTCTCTATCAGTACAACATGTTACCAGAGGATTTGTGGCACATACCGCGAGAAGTGGCATGTGCCAGCGGGGGGCGTCAGGTGGTCTATCCTCATCCGAGGCTGACCAACGATGGCGCCGTCCTCCGAGGTAGAGTCGCCCTGAGTGTCAACTGTTTCAGGATGCTCAGGATCCATGGTACAAAGGGTGTCAGGTAATGACGGTGCAGTCGATGTCTTATATGAACCTGGTCGGTGGGGACACACCCGCGAACTAACCTGAATCACCGTCAAATCGACAATCATAGCCTCGGCATTAAGTAAGTAGAGTCATCCATGTAAAAGAGTGTCGCAGGTGAGCCGCGCCAGTCATTCGGATCGAATTTACTCCGGGGGTGGGTGTGGACTTCAGAGGGGAGTCGAGTTTGCGTAACATCAACAACTCGAGAAGCACCCGAGAAGCAAGGAGGTTAATAGTTACATGGATGGTCAACACGGAAGCCATCCGTCGTATGTAAACACGAGGTTAGTCACTCCAGCCGATACGCAGCGCCATAGAGGTGCTGACTGTCCGAGAGCCACGCAGGATGAGGCTACGCTTGCCTCCAGTTGGATGGCGCCAGGGCACGAAGATAGGTGGTTCTTGTTTGGTTCCGAGTAGCCCATGGGAAAGTCTGAGATAGAAAGATATGAAAGACGTAAGTGGGGGACCTCCGCGAATGTACAGTGTCCCTCGTTGGAGGGGGAAGGTCGGCTAGGACGCGTATTAAAGCGGACAATGTTATGGGAGTGTTCTAGAATCTGCTCGCATAGTGGGAGTATCGCCATCGTATCAAGCCAGTGCATCAGATGGCTAGGCCTTCAGTGACTGATATATGATAATAGGCCAAGCTTAAGAAACAGCACTTAGAAGGGTGTATTGCGACTACCCACGCATCCGGGTTTGCTGGAACGACGGGCTGATAAGGGACCACCGTTATTGACTGAAACTTCCCGTCAGGTGGTCATTAATGTTCGGGACAAATGGCCCGAGTTTAGTAAGAGAAACGAGGGTGACCGAGATATGCAGAGGAGGCCGAATGAGCTCAGCATGAAGCACGGAGTCATCTGCTTCTAAGTCTCGATCGAAAAGGCTGAGATTGAAGAATGGACTGAGGCGAAAAAGAGCAGAACAGAAGTTATTCTGGACTTAGAGTCAACTACATGAAAGGCACATTGAGGAGACTCGGAGGAACGTGCTTACCGATTCTCAGCAGTCTGTTGAAGAAGAGGTTTCGGAATATATCAGAAACAATCAGGTGGTGTATACCACAGGATGCTACAGACGATGATAGGCCCTTTGTCGCATGGGGAATGTGAGTCGAATCTCGAATTAACGAATTCGAAGGATATTCAACGCAACAGGGGGACCGATTGGAACGGATTAGCGCTCGCCAGAGTCAAGCGCCGACTCAACTCGTTCATGTTCATCGATGCATCCAGTGGCAGTAAACTTCTTCTAATGTGCTTCTCAACGTTTTCGTGTCCGCACTCTGACCGCTAACCTTCCCACTCTGACCGCGATGGGAGCTTCGATTCCATAGAATATGTCACACACACTGGCATCTTCAAACAAACTCGCCACTCAGCCAAAATATATATATACCCCACATCAGCTAGCCATCTATTGGGCAACGTCCGCCGCGCCGAACCATGGATCGCGAACAAGCTGAAATCGTTGAAACGCAGGATTGCAACGATTCCGATGAAACTGCAGTGGGTGAGCCACGGATGAGGATAAACCGCTTGGCACCTCCTGCTGGAACGTCTTACTTCGCTCGGTATGCTTTCTCGCTTCGCACCTGCCTTGCGTTACTGAGGAAGCCAACCAGCCAAACGGTTACTTTCTTCAATGATCGGGAAATTGGTGCTGGGACCAAGTACGGGCGATTCACTTGGCGGGCGGATGTTTACACATACGCGACTGGTGCCCGACCTAGCGACCCCAACTTCAGCAGGATAGGCCAACTCTTCGTTTGTATGGTTCATTCGGGGTTCGTTCGAATTTACGACCACTTCAGCGCTGACATTTGGGACCAAATTCGCTGCGATCTGACGCCCAAAACCACTGCGCTTATGCCGTCCCTCCAGCTCCCCTCTACAGAAAGTGGGACACAGGTTGGGGATAATTATGAATGTACGTAACGTGTCGCTCAGCGAGCCATCACGGGATATCGATGTACCTCTTCTGCAGACAAGATTAACTTCGGTCAGAACATGCCAATGTTCAGGAATAATGGCAACGAGGCTTTTACTTTCGAAGCCAGTTATGAGGAGACGTTTACGCGCGTCGCCGCTAAGCAATCCAGCTCGACAGCAGGGCTCATCCGATTCCTCATCAATACCACCAAGGTATAGCCACAATTTTCTCATGTTTCAATGTCTGCTCATTACATACGATCAGAGTTCAAGCCAGCACCGCACTACTGAATTCTATGGTCTTTCCGTGCTTACGCATACCAACCCATCCGCGTTTCCGGTGACGTTGAGTAAGCTTACAGACAGCTCATTTCTTTTCAACGTTAGCTAACTAATTTACTCACCTCAGCACGCGATTTCGCCCTGACTGTAAGTATCCTCTCCATGGCTTGCCACGCGTTCGCTCACTATCACCAAGGGACGAGGAATGACCGGCTGGGGAGTTTATGGTGATGTTAGGATCAACCTTGGGTTTTAACTCGTGCTAACATAGTGGACGGTGCGGGTAATCAAGTCTGATGTACAAGTCATAAGAGAAATTATGACAACGAAAGAATCTGGATGGCATCGCATTAGCACTAAGCCCAACCGGTTGTCTGTGGGTGAGCTCAGAACTACCGCTTGGCTCCACACCCCTGTGAATTCCCCCTGAGTCCCTGTCAGACCTGCGGAATGACAATACAGCTCCCGTCCTCCGCTTAGACTAGGATCCCCGTCCCGCTGGTCCGGTCATAGCTGCTGCCGTCTCTGGTGCTGCTGTCCTAGCCTTGCGATTATGGTACTTGTATCAGAATCAGCGGAATACGGCCTGAGTTCGGGCTTCCACTTTAGACTGGTTCCATTACCACAACATACCTTAGCTGGCCGCTCTCATAAACTGAGCTTCGAGGATGCCCACCTACATCCTACGGTCTTGCTAGCCTATGGAACCAGCAAATTTCTATCATGCCACTGGTTTGTGGTACCCGACGATCGCACGACGTCAGTCCAGCTTGACTCCATACCTCCCTCCCACAATATAAATATAAATACATGGCATGATGTGTCTCCGTCGATATCGACTCTCTTTCACCTACTACGTACTCCCGCCCTTTGGAAACAACATGCTCGCCAAGCATCTTTTCGTCACCGCCGCTGGTCTCGCTCTTGCTTCTGCCCTCCCGTCAGAGTCTTCAGCTGATCCAAGTGCCTTTCTTTATCCCTTTACCCTGAATGACATACCGGAATGTGTGGCAACATGTATGGAAAAAGCAACTAATGATACTGGATGCAGCTT
Organism: Pleurotus giganteus; assembly: GCA_032158425.1. Taxonomy (NCBI): domain Eukaryota; kingdom Fungi; phylum Basidiomycota; class Agaricomycetes; order Agaricales; family Pleurotaceae; genus Pleurotus; species Pleurotus giganteus. The sequence goes on along the minus strand of JAPEHR010000009.1, from coordinate 1,582,235 downwards.
GTACGGATTATTACACACTGGCCTTTGTGCACTCATGCCCCCCTTATAGTTCCAATCTATCCTGTGCTTGCGACCGAGGATCCAACTACAGACAGCAGATACATTCATGTGCCTTCCCACAGTGCCCAGAACAACAACGTGCCGCCGCTTGGAATGTCGTAAAACCAGTGTGCGATGGAGGTTGGGCTCGCCTCATTTCACACCGAGGTGTTCAGCTGATACCATCTTTCCTATAGCCCTGAATTCTTCTTCTACTTCCGACACCTCGGCTGCCTCTGCTACTGCCAAGTCAACCGCGAATTCTGCTGTTGGAACCAAACTTGACTTCGCCCCTGTGGGCCCTGCCGCATTTTGGATTACCGCCTTTACGTTGGGCGTGGCGTCTCTCGTTCTCTAGATTCTGTCAGATTTGCCATCTTTTCATTTTCACGCATATCGCCTTTGTCCTGTCTTTCCGGCGTTTGTTTTGTACATCTTGACTTAGATATATTGTCAACTTCAACACCTGTCGAGAAGAATACGACATGTCGGCCCCGTCGATGTGAACAAGTGTGGGCTGAGTGTGGGCGCACTGATAAGATTAGGTGCAGGATCTAAGATCTATATCTAGACCTAAGCGCTTAGTCTCAACGACCATGGCTTGCGCCGACAGCGGCTCTGCGTGCTCCTGCAAGCTTACGGCGACGGATTGACTATGCTTGAGACTCGTTCAATGGAACCCAAATGGGGTCTTCGATACAGAGAAGAAGGTCCGTGTCAGGCCATGCTTCAGCTTCAGTGCTTTCTCGTCTTCCGACGGCTTGCTTAGTTCCTCTACATCGACAAGCTCCAGCGTCCTCACTAGCTATTCCTGCTGCTCCTCTATTTGGCGTCGTCCTCTTTGTGGTCATAACAATCCTTGCCTCGCACTTACAGTGCCGTACAAATCTCTGTTGATACGGCTATTCGGGCCAGATCCCTTTCGCTGCCATGGCGTTAGTTTAGCTGGCCGTCTCACAGTGGAATGCAGTGCCTGAGCTCCTTGAGTGGACACAAGTTTCCGCGAAATGAATCGCATGCGGCTGCTTTGTCTCCCAGCGGGCAACGATGTAGCCACCAGACATCCATGATACTTCATACCACAATTGCCTGCTCGAAATCATGACTGCCCCGCTGGTTCGCTTTCGCTACCCAGGAAGAGAATTCTCAGATCTGCAGCCGCACCATCTTGTTATTCTGCCACCGTCCATTACTACCCTCGTCATCCACAAGTGGATCGGACGTCTGACGTCGTCATGCCATATTGAACTCCACACCACCCTCTCTCAATATACCTGACATCTGTCGTTGAGCGTCTTATTTCACCTTCCTTTCACCATCTCCCTTCCACCCTGACTTGACACGCTCTGTCGCCCGCCCTTGAAACAAAATGCTCGCCAAACAGCTTTTCGTCACCACCGCTGCCTTCGCTCTTGCTTCTGCCCTCCCATCAGAGCCATCAACCGAGCCAAGTGCTTCTCTCCATCCCGCTCTTACCAAGAATGACTTGCCTCGGTGTGCAAGTACTTGTCTTCAACAAGTCGCTGCTCGTACTGGATGCACCCCGTCAGCATTGTTACTCGCCTTTGTAATCGTAAGCTTGCGTCTTCCATATAGCTCTAATACATCCTGCACTTGCGATCCACATTCCGACCACCACACGCAGCTCGCGGGATGCGCCATTGCGAGCTGCACACTTTCAGAGCTAAAGATTGCGTCGGGTGTCTATCGGGATACTTTGTGCCCTGGACTCGGTTGGTCTCCCGAATAATTTACCGTCCTCCATTATTCACCTAATCCTTTTTCTATAGTTAGGAATTCTTCCACAGCTACTTCCGCTTCCGCCACGTCCTCGGTTACCTCTGCTACGGGCCTACGGCCAAGTCAACAGCGAATTCGGCTGTTGGAACAAAACTTGACTTCGCCCCCGTGGGTCCTGCCATATTTTGGATGACCGTCTTCACTGTTGCGTTAGGCGCGGCCTCTCTCGTTCTCTAGACTCCGGTACATTTGTTAGCTTGGAGTACTTGGTGTATACCCATCTTCGCATTGTTTCCTTGTGCCCGACTAAACTAGATTTGTAACTGGCGTTGTTGTTGATATGTGATGTTTGTAGGAACGTAAAGCCCATCCGCACCATACAGTAAGGCAGTGTCAAGTGGATAGTGATCTATAACTACCGGGCCCAAAACGGTCATCTTGCTTTTATGCAAGATGACCTACCAATTTGTCAAGTAATACAATATGATGTATGTAGAGGGAACAGGTAACTTAGCAATGCTCGAAAAACATTTTGTGCTGCAAGGATGAGAGGGAACAAATAAGGTTAGATTCTTGCTACCACGAACAGGGGAACACCCTATTGGGTGGACAGCCTAGGTTGAGTCAATATGGAGCGAATATTCTGAACCACCGCTTGGACATCAATGGACACTTCGTGATAGGAAGGTGGCTGAACACTTGGCGAGTCGCTGCTCATTTCCCTAGAAGCAGGACATTAAGCTCTATGACCGGAGGGAAGGTGTCCACGACGCACCGGTTGTACCACCATGCAGAGTACTTGATGCCCAACGACTTCGATATAATTTGGCGGTCATGAGTGAATGCGCCCGGAGGATAAAACTCTATGAGTGTGGTCTGGGCGGAAGGCTGGAGGAAGGCCGCGTCTAGAAGGTGGTCACCATAAACGCCAAGTGTGATCTAGACATTAGAATGAGCATCTTCCAATGAAACGTCTTAGAAATGAATTCGCCTGTGACCGCGTAATTGATTTCATGCGTTCATACCATGAAGTTTCTTGATCGAGGCTGGAAACAATGAAAACTTCGATTCCGAGTTCACGTTGTAACTTGTTTAGTGCCTTGATTAACGCATTGTGGTCTTCCGTCTTAACTCGGACACCGGTGTGATCCCACTGCCGATGTAGGTAGGTGACACCCACCCTAGCCGATTTCCTGCGACGGGGATTATTCTCGAAAAATCCCTCCACTGAACGCCGGATGGGTTCCCACCAGTGAGGTGATACGTCGAGCTCAGGGAAGGCAAAGGCCTGATCGGGGTACGAGTAGTTTGCAACAGATTCAGAGGTCGAGAAGACGACACGGGGAAGGACGAAAGGCACTTCCATTTGATAGTAATCGTCCAAGTCAGCTTGGTATAGTATGCCCATCGAAGGGAACGCAAGTTTAGGCAGGAATGGGTGAAAACCTGCGTCAGCACGCCGGCGGGGTATTGCAGAGAACTCTTCATCTGTAATATTGCCCTGATGTTCAGGCTCCTGATCAGAGAAGACGGGTACGCGGGGATATATGAGACGTCTAGGCGCAGGCAAAATGGTGCGTCCCGAAGAGTCTATGGAAGCATCGAGGGAGCTGTATGTTCGCCAAAGGCTCATCAAGGTGGTATTGCCTATTCAAAATTGATGACTAGAGTGACTGGCTAACGTGAAGGACACGTACTGGGATGAGTATCGGAGCACAACCAAGTCACCCCATGGAATCTGTCGCAGTCGCTCAATGTCAAGTCATGTTAAATCGTAGCGTTGACTTACTTGCCCCCGAACCTACCAAGTATCTCTGTTGCGTTAGAGGGGGAGACGAAACGCATGGATAGACCGGTGTCTCCGAGGGTATGAAATCGCATTGGGAAATCGGTGACAATGAATAGGGAATTATTGTACAAGAAGACATTGTCAAGGATAGTGAACCCTGGAATGACATGAGCACTGAACTAACACGCCCCATAACTGAGACATACCAGGAACGTGCTTGATTAACTGTGTATTCGGTATTGCAGCGCCCCACCAGTCAAGGACATCATGCATAGTGCCGTCCTCTTCAGTACCGACGTCGTATATTTTGTCCCTGTCATGCCACAAGGCACCGAAGAGATCACCACCGAGGACCTTCACGCGTTCATCACCAGCAGTATGGCCTTCGTCCCAATGCCATTCGCCGAAGACTAGCTTCTCTAGCCTATCTCTCCATTCTGGAGGTCTTCTCCCATCCTGCCCAATGATTGAAGGTCCTACCAACCCAAGCCTACTAAACCATGCGCCTTGCTTTGAAATAGGGTCCAGGCCGAATTGTTGGATTGACGGATCCAAGTTGTAAGAAAGCGTAAAAATCGTAACAGCAAACAAAAGGAGTGTGAGCTCTCGCCGATTAGGGGGATCCAACCACCCCATTGGCAAAACAGGTGTGGGTGGTGGTGGTGGTTGCAGCGAGGGAAGGGTTGAGATGAAGCTGAACGACGCAGCCTCCGAACCAGACACCGAAGGCATCAGACTCCGTTAAAAGCAAGCACAAACAGTGGCCTGGGACCCCTGGCTCGATGATCTCATGAATTCCGCCGTCAAAATGCAACGTCCTTCAGCATCGCCTGTGACGGGCAGGCGGACGCGCCCAACACGATTGGCGTCTCTTGCAAACAGAGATGCGTTGTCGAGGCCTCCCGATATCCGGCGGACTTCAGTTTCTGGATTGACATCGACTGGCCCTAAAGCTCAGCGGACATCCAAGACCTCACAGAAACTTGTGGAATTGCCCTCTGCGCCACAGACTAGGCCGCTTCTAACAGCTGAGGATGAAGACCTTACCCTTGGCTATGAAACAGACGCGGGTGTTAGAGAGTACAAGAGCCAGGCGGAGAAAATGAGCAAAGAACAACGAGAGAAGGCGGGATTCAAGAGAATAACGTACGCGCTTCCATTCTGCCTTGAAATGCAAACTGATTAAGTCTTTGCAGAGCGTATTGTGTAGCAGATTCCTTCAAAATGAAATTATTAGCCTCATTCTTAAAGCGGGAGCACAATGTCTCGCCCCGAGTCTTTGACGAAGCCGTATACTGTGTAGGTGATGTTGTTCTTGTAATTCCAAGGTGCTAGCAACTTGACCGACCTCGTCTTTAGATGTATCAACTACCTTTGCTCCCAGGGTATGGGCCTGGCTCAAACTTCCGATCATCTGTTCCAATCGCCTCTGCGAGTGGGAAATCTCTGCTGACCAGGCTCTCTGAGGCTGAAGAGAACGGCTACCAAGGGACATATTTCAATGCACCTGCTGAGAAGTCGCCTCATCCCGATGGATACATCCTTTCGTCACCTGCCTTGAACCGTAATTCCTCTCCGACCCGCCCCCCCGATTTCTACGGTCCTACGTCTGACCTTGAAGCTTCTGCATCCGCCTCCGAAACAGACCACATGATCGCTTCATCAGAGACCGATGCTGAAACAGCGTTGCCTTGGACACCTCCCAGGCGCGCGGCTTCAGCCTCACCTCCACCGCAACTATTATCCCAAGAGGATGAAGTGGCCGAAGTTGTTTTCTTTGAATATGGCGTGGTTGTCTTCTTTGGCTTATCGGAAGAGCAGGAAAGAGGCCTGCTAGAAGACATTGACAGTGCAAGCATCCTCAGACGCAAGATCTCGGAGAATGATTGGGAAGTGGAAGCTTGTCACTCACTAGTGCGTTTACACTCCTACATGGAACGCTGCCTCACGGTGGAATTAGTACGACCCTCACGTGCTTTACCCTCGCATTTACAATGATTTCTTCAGTACGTGATTTGTTTGAGGCTTCTCACCCTAATCTGAACCTTCGACCCAGCCCTCAAGTCGCGATCTCACTTACTTAAGCTCTCAATCGCGCACGCGCTCGCCCAATCCACCTTGTTAGCGCACTATGAAACAAGTGCCCAACGTGTCCTCTCCTCGCCCCAAGCCACGGGTATACCAAAGCAACTGGCCACATCAGGCGCTTTGCAACTCAGACGCCATGAAGCACTAAAGCTCACGGGGAGTTTATTCAAGTTGCGGCGTGATGTAAACCTTGTGTCGAACGTGCTTGATGTTCCGGAGTTGTTCTGGAGCGAGGCAAGCTTGAAGGAGCTGTATGATGCCGTCAGGGACTACATGGAAATCAAACCCAGAGTCCAGGTGCTCAACGAAAAGCTCGGCGTAGCAAGCGATTTTGTGAGTGTTGGTTTCCCTGTTTTCGATTCAATCTTCATGCGGTTACATCGACAATATGATTAGCTGGATGCCATCCATGATCATCTGAACAATTCTGCAATGGAGCGCATAACATGGATTATTATTTGGTAAGGAAAAGGGTCATTAGTACTGTCGCTTTGTATCCAACTGATGTGTCGTCTTAGGCTCATCGTTGTCGCTTGTCTAGTAGAAATGGTGATACTCCTTCTGTCCCTGTTTTGGCTTGTATTCACGTTCGTTTTCAGGGAGAGGTTATCGCCCGTCTCGTTGTTCATGCGACCTTGGAAAATCCCCCGAAAGTTATACAGACTTTGTCCAAGGACGAAGCCTTGCGAACCCTGGAACGTATGATGATGGTACAGTCATAGATCCATATCGCTACCCTCGTTACTGTGCATTTTCGAACTTTCTTTTCTTGATAGACACATAGGTATTCTTTTTGTATCTCCTTCCTTTCCAGCATGATCCGTTTCCCTGACTTCAGCTTCTCGGTCGGCCCTCCAACTGCCCATGCACATTGATTTTGTTATTGTTCCTGAACGCGTCGCAGCCTTTCTGGTGGGTCCATTTCTACCACAGATCCAGTCACTCTCGCTGCTTCCTGTTTCGATGTGCGCCTCCCGTTCCGATGATGCCGACCGTATCACTTACGGCACATTGTACCAAGACTTTAAATGCTCAATACGGCAGGCTTCTGACCGTCGGTGGCCTGATGCGTCCGGCCTCCATTGACGATTGGATTCATCAATGATTTATGTCAATATGACGCCCAGACGGCGTCTCCGGATCCTACTACTCATACACTCTTTTCGCAGCGATGGGCGCGGATGCAAAATGTCCTCTTTCTTCGTTACTCCGTTTGTACATCCGAGGACCAAATCAAGTGCAGGCACACGTCGGCAACCAACTCCTCGTAGAGGCTCTGCAACCAGCTGCAACCACCTGTGGACGCTTGCATATGCGTCCTCAATCATGTGTCTCGTCTCTCGTCTCTTCGGTTTCCAAGCCTGCTCGCTGTCACCATCGTAGTACTGCCCCGGGTAAACCTCAATGGTTACTTCGTTCTCTTGTTCCACGGGAGTGACACTCGACCTTCCGTAATGCTCTGGGGACCTCCACTAACAGCGCTCGCCGGCGATGCCCCTGCAACGTAAGACTGTGAAATGATCCCTCTCGGCACCTGCATCAGTCTTGGCATTTGGTTAGTAGCTACATGCCATAATGCCAGGCTTTCGCTTCCCACATCTGATAGTGCTGACCGTATTTAAGACGCTCTGCTTGAGTCGGATTTCTCCCAAAGTGCCCTTCTAGCCTCACTAGCACTTACCGTCATTGCCATGCAATTCGCTGCTTCTCTCCTCGTGCTTGCTGTTGCTCAGGGTATTGCTGCCATCAGCCTTCACCCCCGCGCTGGATGTAAGTGGTTTCCTCTACGGTGTTCGCAAGTTATAGTACTCAACGCTGCCCGGTATATCCCAGGTGCCCCCGCTGTAAGTACAACCTTCGCGTCACGACTTGACACTTGATTCATGTACACGTATGCGTCTACGTAGGCCTGTACGTGTGTTTGAGTTCCATAAGTGATTGGACTGATGTATCTTCGTCAGGCGCTGCCAGCGTCACCGATGAGACTGGCCCCATGCACTGCTGCCCCCCCGTCCCTGACCTGATCCTACCTTCGTATGTTTCCTTTCTACGTTTATCTTCACTTACCCATAGCTAACCTATCATTCTAGGTGTCAATCGATCTACCAATCGTGCGAAGGTGCTACTTGCAGCCCGGGGACTGAGTGGACCGTACGTATATTTCCCCACAGCTGCTCTTCAAGCTTCAGACCTAACCCTCTCAATTCTTCTTCCAGATTCCTTGTAAGAGGCCGCGCTGAGCCCTGTCGCTTCAGATACTTATTAATTTCCAGGCCCCGAAGATCACCACTGCTGTCCCACCGAGAACGGCGCTCAGTATGTTCTCTACTCAGTCTTGATTAATCTCCTGTTTAATGAACATATTTCAGCTGCCAACCCAGTGGAGATCTGTGCATGATCCTCAACTAATCCGGCTCTTAGCTCACTCACTAAAAGTACCGATCAGTCATTGTATGGCGTTGTGCTCGCGGTAATATTACAGGCTTCGAGTTGGCGTCCTCAAGTTGTTAGTGAACAACCTCTAATTCCTTGTTTGAGTCGAATGGAGTCCGACCGTCTCTAATAACCGGTGGGGACGGAACATACGACAAGAGGTATACTATCATATAACATTGAGATGTGACATGAAGCTCGCTCATATTGAAGCTCTAATATGAATATACCCGATCCTACAATACGGCGCGAGCCGGCCTTACACCATCCATCCTTACAAACATTACCATCCTTACAAACATTACAGATAGCCTTAATGAGAAGACATAAATCTAACCGAGTCGTACGAAAGCGATCACTGATATAATGTAAAAGGTAGAATCTAGAGAAGGAGAGAAGCAGCAGCCAAGGCACCAGTGGAGGCGGTAATCCAAAATGCCCATGGGGGCGAGGTCAAACGTCCTTCCAAAAGCAGAATTCGTGGTCGACGGGTCTCCACTCAAGGAGCTCAGGTATTACGTTATGAGACGGCCAGCTAAACTAATGCTATGGGAGCGAAAGGGAGCTGGCCGAGCTCGAATAGCCATATCACCAGAAACTCGGATGCAAAGTTCATTAGGACCCAAAGAATGGGACGGCGCCAAAGAGAGCAGCAGTAAATAGTGGGGATGCAGGAGGTTGTCGATGTCGAAGAACTATCGAAGCAAACCGTCGGAAGACACACATGCGCTTGAATATAGTCACTGAAGCATGGTCTAATCCACATAAGTTTCTCCTCTGCATGGAAGACCGCATTTTGCGTTCAAATCGAGCAGAGTCAGTTCCGAGTCATTGTCGCAAGCCTACAGAAGCACGCAGAGTGGTCGGCGCCGGTCGTAGTCACTAAACATTGATATAGATATCCAAGCGAACGGTAAGCCCGCAATCTGTTCTAGAGTATCCAGTCGGACAGGGCCAGCGAGCTCTTGCTCAGCCATGAAGCACGTCTTGAATCTGATCGTCGAATGGGCAGAAACGGGCGGTGCTGCTGCGGATGCATTCGTAAAGCAATATTAATCGGCTCTAATGGTTGCGACTCTGAGGAGGGATCACATCATCCTTGCCTATACACTAGGGCCATCGTCTAGTCTCAATTAGCGGAGCGTACCTGGGCTCACATGCCAACAACTACCAGACCAAGGCTCGGCCAGGTCACCATGGCATGGCATTGCACCAGAACACCAGAAAGAAATGCCAGGGTTCTCGGCGCTCAGATCTAATCTTATCGATGTGCCCGACTAGACCGAGATAACATATCCTTCTAGGTTGAGTAGTGTGAAATGAAAGCCCAACCAGCAGCACAGTGGTGGTGCGACGTTGCAAGCGGCGACGCCTTGGGTTTGTGTGCGCTGTGCGAAGGCAGATCCGAGGTCGCAAGCACAAGATAGATTGGAAACATACGACAGAGGTGAGTGGACATAGTCGAGTGTGCAATCATCCGCACAAGGTGCATCCAGTATCATCAGTTGTCTTTCCATAGATGTTGCTACACATTGCGGTGTGTCATTCAGGGTAAAGGATGAAGAAAGGCAGTTAGATTGGCTGAAGACTCTGACGGGAGGGCAAACGAGCGAAGGCAGCGACGGCAACAAAAGATGTTTGCCGAGCATTTTGTTTCAAGGCCGGTAGCCGCAGACGGGTAGAGAATAAGAATGTAAAAGCGTGTAGGGGAAGTGAAAGCACCGGCTGATGATCGATGAAGACGTAGACGCTCAATGATGGGAGATGTTGATACGGCGGACGGTTGGCCTGCAGTCACGTTGAAAACTAATGGGAGAAAGTTCTGCCGTAGTGCGATGTCTTGTAGGCTTGTACTAGTTTCACGTCTTTCCGCAGAGATAAAGAGGAAACGCCAGCCACTTGTGCAGAAGAAGATTGATTGAAGGAAGGGCATTGCTTCAAGTTGTGAGACTAGCAAGTAGATGGATGTTACGCCCACTACTTCGGAGTCAAATACGATCATTAAACCGTATTAACAAGATTGTCTGGGCGGGATGGGAGTATCCATAGGCGCAATGCTCGGGATGGCTCGTGCCAGGAAGAGCAGTGACAGAAGAGGGCAGCACTGGCGAGAGAAGCAACTGTGATTGACCCAAAGCGATCCTGGAGCTAGATACAAACGTTCCCCACAACAGCGATGTTCCTAGGCCACAGTACTTCTCCTGGGCTAGCGCCCATCAGCGGCAATGCAAAGTCAAAGTGCTCGCCCATTAGATATGGAGGGACCCAGGTGATTTATTTGTGCATCCTGACTCGCATCGAAATAAGGTCGGATACTCACCTTTTGTCACTCCATGGGATAACTGTGAGGTTGATTGGATCACGCGCTGAAAATACAGTTTCCCTGTTCCTAAGCACCATAGCGTATGTTGAAACGGGGTCATTTCAGAGAACAACCATGGCGTTCTCTTCTTCATCAAGGTGTAGGTGTCTAATACGGAGCTGGGTGAGCCATGAACTCCAGGGTCCGAAGACTGGGTGTGTGATCCTGGGTGAGCAGAAGCGCTCATTGCAAGGTAACCCTAATCTAGGGGTTTAAACATAAGCGCACATCCCAGAGGTCACATATAAGAGCCCACCCACTGCCATCCCCCCGCTTCCCTCTCTCCATCAAACCGCCACTATATTTCTATTCCCCTTCCTTGACACGTAATATATAGTCTTCCCCCATAACACCGAAGTCTTTAGACCCTTAGCAGGTAAGGTTAGCCTATGCAGCGACACGAGAAGGGTTATGACCTACATACCAAGCAGGTCATATAACGTGCACAGACACCTAGTCTTAAAATATATCAGCACACCATATGACGCTGCCGCCAGCCCCCACGCCGCCGCCAGCGACCATCATGCATATCGGCCCTCTCATTTCACAACCGTCCGCACCGACGAGGCAGTCACGTCACGTTGCAGTGATGTCGAAGGCATCGATGTCAACGGGCTACCCATCGACGCCGACACTACCGCCCCCGCTCCTACACCACAAGTCTCCCTATGCATGCGTCCCATTGCCAATGCAGCTCGACACAATCACCCATGTGGCCGTACACCCGGTATTGCGATCAGGTAAAAGCATGGTCCATTACGATCTAGGCAGTCCACCTTCGCTACAAATTTTCCCGGGCGCGAATGGGCGCGTCGCCTATGAGCCCGCGACTACACCACCGTTGCCGTCATTAACAATAGTGGTGCCCAATTTTCCATGGTCGGTGACGGTGCATGCGTCGTTAGCATGGGGGGAGCGATCCATTGTGTCGGTGAGGGACGTCCTTATGGCACTACATCATGCCATGGAATTACCCGCTGCAGAGGACGTCGTACGCGACGGGATGGTGTCGGTCAATCCAAGCTTGGATATACGGCGGACTGACGCCCAGCGGCCGACACGTGCGATACGGCGTCTAGACTACCTAAACGGCAGGACGACATTTGCAGGATTGTCGCCAAGCTCCATGGGACAGGACATTATGATCGTCGACGTTCGATAGGACGCTGAGGCTGTTCAAATTTCTGCGTTGTGTATTAGTAATCATTAGTCAATTTTGGTGGATGTATCAACCTAGCTGTAAAGAGCATCAAGTCGCAAGGATAGCCTGACATAGCTGAACGCGTCGAGGTAGCCATTATCCTTCCTAGTATAGACCACAAGAGTTCTAGGTAAAAGACAGATAGCCTCGATGGTCGCATTAGCTTGCTAGCTAAGAGTGTTGGGGTTGAAACGAAGTAGTAGTTGATTTGTTCTGAACGGTCAGAATTAGATGCATTCGGCCAGAAGGCATCCTGGGTCGCATTCGTGCGGCTTCTAAAGACGAAATCCTGAGGTTGAGAGCATGAAAGATAGTATCTTGAGAAGAATTCCGCAGAAGGATGGTGGGTGCCTGAGAGTAAAGAAGAGAGGGTGGCACAAGCGCCCGCTTGTTTGTCACAGCACCTTCAACCAAGCAAGATAGCACTGCCTCCCGCCAGTCCGAAAACCTGGGCGCCAAACTCTCCGACTACTCATCGTCTTCTGTGTGGTTACTTGCGACCTAGCCTGGCCTCACGGATGCACAACTCGGTGCTGCAATTCTTCGGCTGGGAGAAACAAATTCCCTTGTACTGCTCATTGGCAAACAGAAGCTTTGGGAACAGTGGGGAAGCAGCGTCTGACAGACCAGGAATTAGAAGAGTTCTCTCAAGTGGACTGGGGTTAGGTAACGAAGCTTCGAGCGGGTCGTTCAAGGGATGGATTTGCTCAGTCTCTCTCCGCCTGAGGCTCCTCTAACAAGCCGAAATGCCTGTCGTCTCGTTATCATGACCCCCTCCTCAGGGGTCTGTTGACGGAAGTCTACAACGAATGAAGACTTCTCACAGTTGGACCGTCCGCTGTTGAGCTCGATTTGTGGTGATCCCACTCGCTAAGAGTGGAGTCGAGGACGAGAAAGCCAATTAGTTGAAGGAAGACGCATGCTAGCTGCTGAGGTTGCTTTTTTTCGGACGCTGGACTTTTTCTTCAGAACCGGGTTTACTTGATTTCTCGTTTGTCCAGACCACTTGTCTCTCCTACGCAGTCGCTTTGGAGAACGAAGAGCAATCCAAGCCGTCCAAACCTTTCCCAATCTTATGACTCCCTACCTTTCGAGACCACTCGCAAGTATCTTTCCACCGACTCGCAGACCCTCGCTTGGGGAGGTCCAGAAACAAGCCATACATACCGGATCAACCTTGGAAGTGAGCCCGGTTCTCCAGGTTGATCCAATTCAATCCTCCATCAAACACAGCATCGTGCCTCCAGCGACTTCCAGGATATACTCTAAAGCTTCCGTGTGCAATCCTATTGTTTTGAGACTAACTATGGCAGTGCATTGGAGAGATATTTAAGTTTCCATTGGACTGCGTGACCGAATATCTACAGGCCTTCTCACAAATGTTAATCAGCTTCGTCGAATCTACTCCCTCCCAGCGAGCTACCATCACCGAACCCAATCCAAAGCCAGATGGCGTGCTCACCGACGAGATCCCAGAGGAGCAGCGTGAGGCCGTCTCTCTCGTCGATCGAGCAGCATCATCTAGCTACTCTGATCAGCTCACCCCGCTCATTGGAACATCTTACTGGCGCATGTATGTACGTTCCTCACCGCGAGCTTGACTGGTACACCAATCTTTGATTCAGGCAGTCCTTTGTCGCGATGAATTCTGTAAAACTCGAGGTTCACATTCCTCAGTTTCCCTTGAAGTGGCCCGTAGAGACCCTGACATGGCGTATCGATGCCTATGTTTACGTCGTCAACGCCCGGCCTGATGTCAATTTCAAGAAGAACGGTGGCGTCGTGTATGTAGTTTTGGTACACGGCGGCGCAGCCTCAACAGGATATCGCTTCGGAGCTGACATGGAATACCGATACACCGTATCGTTGAAGTCCAACAGTGGGTTTGCAACGAAGCAGCTCCCTCATTCCAACTCTGGGACTCCAAGCGGCGATGACTGGAAATGTGAGATCAGTTTCACGCAGTCTCGATCGAAGGCTTATTGCGACTGACCTTTGGCGCAAGACCCGATTCTCTTTAACCAGGATATGCAGATGTTCAAGAATGGTGGCCACGAGGCGTTTACTTTCCAAGCCAAATATGAAGATAGTATCGATTTTCATAAAGGCAAGCAGACCGGATACGTCGACAGTCCTTCATCGGTTCAATGGGGTGTAGTCCTTGAGGAAGCTGTAGGTGTTGACATGATACATGGTTGCGTTCTACTGCTGATCTTGTTTATTACTTAGGCTGCCAATTATCGCCTGCCATTCGGTGCACTCTCCTTGTTCAAATTAGACTCGCTTGGTGTAGTAACCTTCGGTGCGTGCTCCCTACCTGCACAGGCGTAAATCCTTTTCTTCAACTTAAATACACACCCCTTAGACTGCACCGCGTCAGTGCACGACAAGCCAAGTGATTCGGTAAGCTTTCTGATATTTTCAGTCCCTTAGATTCATAGATCTCATGCTTATCGCTCGGAATACGACAGAACTCACGGGACTCCTATACTAAAAGCATTACAGTCGACTGTCGATTCTCACCTTGATGGATACATACATACCATTGCCAACAATCAGCCTCTGTGCAATCCTAATGTTGCACATGCCTGCATCATTTCATATGTGACTTGCGTCTAAATAGCTATGGGTCGGCCTGGAGACTACTGTACCTAAGTGCACGAGCCACAGGGATTTGCCACCAGGTTGCGCCGTGCGCCGTTAGAGATAGCTTTTGAGAACATAGGACAGACGATCAGCGGGCTAACTATGGCACGTACGAGTTATTATTGATCGAAACCTCCGCAAGGGCTGGTAGTACGGCTGCCCTCAAACTCATCCCAGCACTTGTAACGACCATACTAGGAGGTGCAGCATTGGCCCCTGCGGAGCGGATAGGAGCCTTCGGCCCCTCTGTTGTGTCTCACACCGAGACGGCATCCCCGACACAAGTCAACCTACTATAACGATGTACTGCATTCTGGTGGATTAACAGCAGTGTCATATGTGTATACTATTACAGGTAATCTATGTCACAATGAAATAATGTTCCCAAAAGGAGCCGTGCTAATCGCTGCAATCTACTAATGTTCTCAGGCTGTATTAGAGTCCTATGATACGATGCGAACTGACGTGCGGCATGCAAACGCCGTAACAAACGCCGTAATGTGGCTGCGAAGAAGAATCGATCACTTCCCTCCCGATGTCTTGAAGAGGATGAGACCCGCCAGAGCGATGGAGTAACCTGCGAATAAATGGTTAGCAAGTAGCATAATTGCTACTGTGTAGAGCCCAACTCACCAAAGACTTGCAGCGGCGTAATTTGTGAGCCGAAGATCAGAACTGATCCGGTGATAAGCAGGATGTCCTATATGAATCAGAGGCAAAGTGTCAGAAGAGTCCTTTCCAAAAGGGTGACAGGCGTGGCAAACACAACGCGACAATGTATCTGAATCTGGCAGCATACATATGGATGTCACTGACCTTGAAGACACCTGCCAAGGTGAGAACGAGTCCGCTTCCCGCTCCGACTAGGAACACCGCTGCGACATTGAGGAGGAATGCAACAGACGCATTGGAGATGAGGATGAGCGGACCGAGGCGTGCGAGTTCATAAAATGGTTCGAAGCCCTCGGTAAAGGGGAGGAAGAGGAGGTTGATCGCGGCACATACTGGGGCGTAGTAGTGGAGGGAAACAAGGGGGTCCATCTTAAGGCCATGGAGGAGAATTTGTATCATGACCAAGCGGGAGGCCTCGAACTACGCAGAGGTTTTGCTACCGATTAGAACAAGCAACGCGTTGGAAGGGGGGGGGAACTTACGGCAACGGCAGCCGCCTGAACAATGAAGCCAATCAGGTTGAAGCGTAGCTCCCCGTGCGAGGCAAGTGCGACACCAACGGAAATCATCAACACGATGGAACCAAGCTTCTTGTTCGGCTCTGAGAGGCGGAAAGCCCAGGATATGAGGAGAATCGCCACGGGCGTGAACGCCTTGAGCATCTGGATGTACGAGACGCTAAGGTAGAGGTACGCCGTGTTGCTGAGGATGAGACTGCCGCTGAAGAGGAGACCGATGGGGAGGATGGACTTGACAAACATGTCCTTCGTCATATTTACATCTCGGACGCCATCCAGCAAAGGCGTTGTTCGGTGAAGTACGCGAGTGCCAACGGCCTAGACGAAAGTTACAACCCGCCGAGACGAGCGATAAGGGAACTCACGGCAAACCCAAGATGCCATGTCACCAGGAAGACGGGGTACTTGAAGTTGAGGGTGTTGTAGAGGTAGTTGTTGTAAATGATGACCGACGAGCTCAACACGATCCATATAGGAATAATCATCGCAGCTGAAATCTTTGGCTTGGGTTTGGGCATTGTCGCCTGCACAGGGGTGGGCAGCGGTGCTCCATTCGACTCCTCGAGCAACGGCTGCTTGACCTCCATCATTTCAGTCAATTCCTCGTTGGCGAATTTGTCGCCGGGGTGTTCTGGGCTTGGAGAGTGCATGGAAGGTAAACGCTGTTGGCGGTGAGCGGCGTGTGATGGGCGGTATAAACCAGGAACTCACAGCGGAAGGGCTATGAAATAGGAGAAGCGAAGTGGAAAAAAATATTCAGACGACGACGAGAAGCGAGGATTGTCGCGCGGAAGAATGCCGCTTGTTTAGCGCTAAAAACATATCTTGTACCCGACCTTATGTAATAGGCGCTCACAGCCTTCCGCCCAACCTCCCGCCGCTTGGACGACGTGACGCACGAGCAGGAGGTGAATTATGTCAAGCCTTCAGGGCTATGTCAGCCGTATGTCCTTTTTTATGAACCTACTTCACACCTGAGGGCATTTGGTAGGACGTGTACTGCTGATTCTTCAAGACGGTCGCGCCATCGTCGTGCGTCCACCATCTACTTCGTTTTCAAGGATGTGTCCCTCAACTGCAGCGTGTTCTTGAACAGGGTGTGATGGCGGGATTTGATCAGAAATCGAATGTCGTTCTTTCCGAGTCAAAGGAGCGCGTATACAGCATGGAGGAAGGCGTAGAGGAAATACCCCTCGGTTTATATCTCGTCAAGGGCGATATGATGTGGGTCTTACTTCTCCCTTTCTGCGTCAAGCAATATATCAGCTAATGGTTGCACCAGCGTCTTGATTGGCGAGATAGATGAAGCTTTGGACCAGGCCGTTGATCTCTCAACCATCCGCGCTGAACCGATTCCACCCATTCGGTACTGATCTGGTGCAATACACGCGTCGATCGTTGGCGATAATTTGCTACGACCCATGCCCTAAGAAAACTGCAACCTTAGAGCGCTCCGAACTGGCAGGATGGTCATATGCGCTCGTCCTTGCCATACTGGCAACGGAGCTGTTTGGTGTGCTGTAGGCCCTCGCTTGTATAGCTGATCGCCACGGACTTGCCGCCGCTTGTCCCCATTATTGACATTTCCCCACTCTTACATAGTTTTAGTGTCAACGTCGTCTGCTTGCGGAACCATTCCATCGTAAGCCACGGCTTCACGCCTAAGTCGCGAAGTATCCTCAGAATCTACCCTCTCCTGCACGTGTGTCCACTAGTGCACAATCTCTTGGATCATTGTGCACTTTAACAGTTACGCAGATGGTATGTCGATCCTTCTTTTAGCTATGTCACCTATGGATGCTTCGTCGCGACCGAAGAATCCGACGACTTTCCCAGCGACGTCCCGCGTCTCGATGGCTTCTTCTGCAATTCTGACTAATTTAAATGTTCTTCCAATCGGGCGTGGACCTTCCTCCTATTCAGAGTCACTGAAATTGCGGGACTCCCCCAACTCGCGATCGTAGGGTTGCGCATTTTGGCATTTTGTTCATCGTCCTCAATTTTGTGATTCATTCACCTCCCTTTTGTTCTTACTACGAGTCGTAAGAACCACCTACGGCGCCATTTCGTCTACTTGGTTGAGTGGGCTATCAAATTTACAAAGCTCGACGCTGGATAGTTTCCCGAGCGATTCTTGGCCGTTTGGGAGGGCGTTTCTTCGGCACCTCGAGTTTTTCATCTTGAGGGTGACGGGCGGACGCCACAGTGAGCCTTCAGGAATTGGCGCAAGGACGGGAGACGGTGAAGTAGTTCCAGTTGGTATGTAGATTTGTATGATGTGCCTACTCGTTAGAATAGACTGTCTCAGGTCGTTGCCACTTCTACTCGGAATGGATTCGTGATAATATTACACATTAGCAAGGAAGTACAAGCCAGACGTAGTTGGAATTAAGCCGAGTCATCATCGTCGCCAAGTTCGAGCTTCAGTAAGCCTTTCGTAGCGAGCTCTTCGGAATCGAGAAACCAAGGCTCTGTCTTTCCTTCGTAATTCTGAGCGCACTGGAGCTGTGTGGGGTATTTATTAGAATAAGAGCTGTTAGTGGCCGGCGCTGACTCACTTCGAAAAGCTCGTCAAGAGAATCATTAACGCCTACCAGGAGTTCCAACATATCCCAGTGAACGTCAGTGACACTCGTCTCGAAGAACTCTTGAATTTCCCACTGCCCTTCTTCCACTTCTTCCATCGGGATGTAGTTTTTGATGTCTACCCACTCTTCATCATCCGCTCCCCACAGTCCATTCAAAAGGACTATGTAGGCGGAGCAAAAGAGATGATGTGCTGACGAAGATGCCGACGGGCATGAACCACTTTCTGTGATCCAGTGGACGAGGGCGAGAGTAGCAAGGGCAGCAGATAGGGGTGCAGATGATTGTCGAAGGAGACGTTCAATCAGGACGACGAGAGCGACAGTTGGAGCACGATAGTGTGGTACTTCCGACCGCAGGCTAGATTCTTGCAGGAAGTAGGAAGTAGACGCAGCACAATGCTCAGCCCACTTTGCTCGAACGTCGCGGAGGGTGGGCTAGGGATAAAGGGGTCAACTACAGGGGTCTCCGAAGTCGAGACTGACTGACCCAACTCACTGCTGCGACAGTCAAAGCTGACTTGGACGAACGGGGGACAATATCTCTGGTGATTTCGAAAGACATGGTGCTGATAGCGACGGTAATCCGAGTAGAATTCGAGAGCTTTGAAGGCGGACTCACGTGACTTCCGCTTCCTATGTCGTGGAGCGATTTGCGGGTCAGTTGGGGCTGAGCCGCTTGTACGTTGCTTCCTCGTACCCATGATTCCATGTTCCATGTGTGGAAACAACGGATGACGCCACAAAACGCTCTCGACAGAAATCAGCAGAAACTCGGATTGGAGTTATCCGAACCGCGTCGTCATCGCGTCATCGCTGAACCGTCCACATCCAAGGGGTGAGGCTGGCAACATGGTAATGAGTTGGAGAGTTGAGGACGTTGAACTTGCATGCCTAGTCATCAGGAACACTAAGCACGACTCAGGGGGGAATATAGGAGAGTCAAAGCTGAAAGCTTCATCAGCAAAGGTGTCGTCTCATCAGCTACAATCGGCTGTGAATACATCGCGCCTGCACGCGCTTTGAAAACTGTCACAGCCCATTGGGTGGATGGATCGACGGCATCCATAGAAATTGATTGCTTTGGCGATGAAAGAGTGCTCATTTGCAAACTGGATTGGATCCTAGGGTCATAGCGCCACGGTGGGACCGCCCGATCCACTGTGCGCCGTAAAACAACATGTATGCATAGCTTAGATATTTAAGGCTTAAGATTTAAGTCTCGACGCACACGATATATGCCTATGCGGTGAACCGACAGTCGACGACAATCCATTTCTCTAGATCCGCCCATGGCCAACTCATGATAAATGGCTACATGCAAGCAATTTGGAGTGAAACTTACTTGTCCTAGGTATACCGAGGCTTCACAATCTGAAAACGTTCATTCGTTAGCTGCCGGGGAGATATGCCAAGTGTTGAGCACTAAGTTAACTAAAGGTGAATTCACCAAGATGATCAAACCGAAACACAGAGAGTCCCGCGAAGGGAATGTTGGTGCGATAATTGGTCTAAGGACACATTCAATCCAGCCTCAGATTAAATTAGTGATCCAAAACATACGTCGCGGTCAAATGTCAAGCTCCATTGGAGCAATGTGTCGCTAGCGAGGAGTCCCTTCAGCTGGCCTTGGCGAAAACTGATAATGTCCTCATATTGAGCCGAAACAGAAAATGGTTCATTACCATGATTCTTGAACATGGACATATCCTGACGGAAGGAAATGGGGTCTTCAGGTTGAGATTGGCGGCGACGTCAACAATGGAACACATCGTCATGCGCAGAACATGCTTACACTTTGCACCCCATGAGGGAGCTGCTTGATCGCCACTCCGTCGCTGGATGACACAGTATAGCGATACTCGACCTCATTAGAAGCCCCCGATGGTGCAACTGCTGCACCACCATGCACCAAGACGACGTACACATCGCCGCCATTTTGCTTGAAATTATCCTCGGGTTTGGCATTTACAACGTAGACATAGGCATCGATACGCCATGATAAAAGTTCCACAGTGACAGGCTGTGACCACCGGTTGGGGAAATGCTGCAAGGACTCATTATCCATCGGTAGAAAGGTCTGCCTATGAAACATTGGCACGTCAAGACGCTAGTGTATGCGAACAGTAGCTAGACTTACAGACGCCAATAGGATGTTCCAACTGGTGGAGTAAGAGCATTAACGTAACCCTCCTCTCGATGAGCTCGACAACGTCAGGCCGCGCAGCCTCAGATCTGGTGTCAGAGCGGACGCCCTCTAATTCGCTTCGTAGAGCTGTGGTAGCAGATTGCGCAGTGGGCATGTCCGTGGTGGTGTCATTAGACATACTAGTTGGATGGGGTGTGAGTCGAGGTAGGATGGTTTCGATTGGCGGCTCGAGATAGGTTATATATTCGTGTTACTCCCTTGAACCATAGAAGATCTGACTCATCTGAGAGTCCGAGCCAGGAGTCCCATCCGGATGGTGAATGGGTTTGCATGGCATGCGTCAACCATGACTTGTCTAGTCAGTTAAATCTTGGGAGGCGTGGAATTTGAGAACACCTGAAGCAACTCAAGGTAAATCTCAGGATCGTTGAAAGATAAGCGGAAGAATGTGAAGACCATATGGCACAAAGGTGATGTCACGGCATCATAGGTATACGCTGGCGCTGATAAGCTGGACCATGGTAGGGGTGGGATTTGAGTTGGCGGATGGAGAATGCCTAAAGCAACTGACTATAAATACGAATTGCCCAAAGATACGCATGTTCAAGCTCGAAAGAAACCCGGAAGACGTCTAGAGCCTGTCGGAGACAATATCGATACCGCTGGGACTCTTGAGATGTTGAGATAAGGGGGGCAGAGCTGTTTGGAGCAGAAAGAGCACTCGATGAATTTGTTGATCTGAGCCACACTCGAACGTTTAACCGTGACGTTCATCATGCATTCCACATAGTTTGGCCGGTAAAACCACGGGAGAGGGATTCGCGGATAGATAGACAATGCCTGAAGTCAACTCGTGGAGAATCGCAGGATCGAGAGGCGGCCGCATGGCCGCATGGATGTCACTTCGAAAGAGGCAGGGAGAGGCGAGCAACCTCCTCAGTAGGACTTCCGGGTTTTGCCAGGTAGCCAGGGCTGTTATAGATTTCTTGGCCCGAGCGCGTCAAGTACGAGGATCAGTCGAGGATTTGATTCCGCCTCTGACATGAACCGATTACATAAGGCACTCCCACCATGGAAGATGCCTCTTTCTCTGCGCAGCCGTGTCGCGTCCAGTGCTTTACGGATGAAAGGCATTCATCCATGAATATATTGAATTTCCACATGATCCAGCACCGAGAACAGCAAAACCTCTACCCGGAGCTGACCTCAGTTACTTCTGCAGCTGGATGATCGATGCCATAGTCCTCGTCGATGTGTTCGATGTTCAATCTCTACCGTCGCGGTATTCTCTACTAATTTTCCCCAACGCGATCTTCGAGCTCAATGCTGCTCGTATAGGTACAAACCGCCGGCTCATGCGTCATAGCAGCGGTTCGGCTAACGCGGCTAACGGAATGCGGGGCTAATTCGAGCCACACCATTGGAAGCCGTAACTTATTGCGTCATGTCTTCCGAAGCTTCAAGCCAACCGGCGGCATCTCCACCTCTGAACGTGAACCGCGACGGAAGTGAGGAGACGCAGTCACGTGCTTTAAACATATATCTACCCTCGAATTTGAGCCTCCAGAATCTCACATCAGCATTATGTCCTTCGCCATTACCACCTCTGCTACCTTCGGCACCTCGTACAATCCAGCTCCGGCTGTCACAGGGGTGAGTTTGACTGTCGGTCCCAACTGGCGTTCTGTCCTAACCCCTATATGCCTAGCCTATTTGTGAAGACATCCAGACCAAGTGGGCCAAGCATTGCGCCGAATCCACTGCCTGGTTCCTCCAAGAATCTCCTTTCTCCCCGTCTACATCATACTACGACACGCCGTCCATCGCTCTTGACGTGCTCATCGAACGCCTCCTTCGACAATCACCCGTACCCCTGTCTGCCGCCCTCGCCTCCCTCACCCTTATCAACTGGATCACCGAAAGCGGTTCATGTCCCCTGGCGTCATCGTCAGCACACCACCTATTTTGCACCGCTTTCATGGTCTTCGTGCAGGGACTACGCGAAGTGGACAACGACAATTGGGCAGACATCGGCAATTACATCCCGATGGGTGAAGTGGAGGCAGCGGAGGAAGAAGTGAAAGAGTTCCTTCGGACGAATGTCAGCGATAGTCGTTGGGACATTCTGGCACTGCTCGTTGGAACTGATGAGTCTATCGACGAGCTCTTCGATGTGAGTATTTGCTGAGGCCTGACAAATGTGACCTCGATGCTCAACGGCTGAGGCAGCTCCAATATACCCAGAGCTCCGAAGAGGAGTGCGAGTCATGGTATCTTGACTCGATGGAAGAAGAGCTCGTCAGCAAGGGCTTTTTGAAGTTCGAACATGGCGATAATAATTCCACGCCTTAAAACACCAGTCAACTTCATTGCTCTTGTATATTAGTTTAAATTATGGAAGTTATCACGAAATGTTGCCTTACATGTTTGCAAATCAGCCATACTTTCAACAACCATTCAGATTGAGCCCTTTACTCTTACATGCAAACTCACACGCTGGGAGTCGGGACAGCTGAACTCACTTAGGGGCTGCAATCATGTGTTCTGCAAGCTATTTAGCGCTCGCCACCTTCAACTGCTTCAACGAGGCCGACGTCCGAAACATGGACGTGGTAGGTTCAAATTCACGTCGACGGACGCTTCGGTGAGCTGATATGTTTGATAGGACGCCCCCACAGAGCCGAGACTGGCCCCCATTTTATCGTATTTCGAAACGGCAAACAATTCGTTTCCTTGGCGCGGCTCGCGGCCACAAGAGATTGAAAGACGACGGGCTCAGCTCAACGATGTTTTCATTTTCGACCTCATCTTATCTGGGGGAGGTGTCAAAAATCCAGATACGTTATTTCCACCGCATGATGTTCCCAGTCTGGAGCGCCTGTTGACTGCCATCGAATCCTCAAACTACGACACGTTGAAGAAAGAGTGTCTGGTTTATTGGTTGCTGAAATGGCATATGGACGGACGGGAAGCGAGGTTTAGCGAGGATCGGTGCATACCGCCCCAGTTCGTGTCTCTTTCGGATGCGTATTGGTGTTTAGACGCAGGAATTGGCATACCGGTGAGTCCAACGGTCATGAAACAAAGCATTTGGGTTCCATTTTCTTGCCGCAGCGCGCCGTGTCGATCTTATCAGACCCTCGCCTTAACCGTGACTTCGTGTCGAAGATTCTCCACGCAGTTTCTACCGCGCCTGACGCGTCTCCCCTTATTCTGAAGTATGTCCGGACAGCGAAACCAGCACTCACGGAACCAGATGACATCGACCTATACGCCAACGCCCTGGCTGAATCGAGCTTTTTAGATGCATGGCAACATCAGCGAACGTTTAGTGAGAGCGATTTGACCAGAGAGAGGCTCATCAGAAATTTAGTGGGTTGGTGCCTCATGCGTGAGTTCCCTCAATTTCTGAAACTTCCCTGGATTGAGTATGTCCCGGTAGCTCCAAAACCTCATGCACTTGCACAGCTACTTTCGTTTCCCGTATCCGCTTTCGAAGAGTCACTTTTACGTTTGATCGCCTTACCTCCAACCACCCCCTCTCGCCAGCAATCCTACCTCAGCCAAATCCCCCGACTGAGTAGGCTCGCTCAGGTCATCCTACAAGACCTTTTCTGTACTAGGCTCGTTCAAAGCGGTCGATATGCCGAGGCTATCAAAGCAGACAAGGAGTTTTCTGCTAGCTTACCTACAGGACAACCGTCAATTCGAGATGATGATGCTTCTTTGATGCAAGCTAGAGTACAGGAACGGAACAAAACCATGCGCGAGGTGTATGCGTCTTTACCGCTTGCAGAAAGAATGCTGTTGGATATGGAACTTGGGTCTCCTGCTTCCAAGGACATTACCGCTCCCAAAGCCAACCACAGGCCTCAAGTTACGGAAGATACTCCGGGTGAAGATCTGGCGATGTCTTGGGAGGATGTCCGCCTTCCTCTTCCCGCCTTATCGAAGAATAGCGGTCTTCCTAGCAAGCAAACCCCTCGGAAGAGTCATGGGGGGCTATTTGATTCCCTGCCATATCCATCGCTTGCCAATACTTCTACGCAGGCTCCCATACTCGCTAGTTCTATCATCGGCTCCGCATCGAAACCCAATAATACCATTACAGAATCTGCCATACTCCGTTCCTCAGCTTCCGGTCGCGTTAGCTTCCCGCCTGTACCTGTGACTGCTGCGTCGCCATACAGCTCAGGCGCTCGGCCTCGACATTCAATTCCCACGTCTGGAGCTATTCAACGACCAACCTCTACGTTTAATGCCTCTTCGTCGAAGAAGCTCCCAACTCAGTTCACCCCAGCGAATAGCGTACGAAACGCATTTTATAATCCTCCATCAGCGAAAAGGAAGTCGGACGCGTTTGGAGCGAGAGAAGCCTACGATGGCGTCACTTCGAAAGGACCAGACGTCCTGAGGGATGAAGACGATTCCCGGAGTGTCGATCAGCAGAGTGATTTGGCGGACGAACCAGCTGATGATCATGAGATGGTGGATGCGCGCG
The DNA here is from genome assembly GCA_032158425.1 of Pleurotus giganteus. Taxonomy (NCBI): domain Eukaryota; kingdom Fungi; phylum Basidiomycota; class Agaricomycetes; order Agaricales; family Pleurotaceae; genus Pleurotus; species Pleurotus giganteus. Next base: position 1,557,512 of record JAPEHR010000009.1, on the reverse strand, counting down.
GCGAAGCAGACCATTCAGAGTCTGAGGCCGGCGAGCTCAACTACTCCCTATTCTCTAGCCATCCTGTCGATGTGAGATCTCCACCACAGAAGCAGCAATCCCGTAAAATGTCGGATACTTCTACGACGCCCGTACCTCCTGGTCACTTCGCCATCAGCGCCAGCGTGTCGGATAAAGATGGTGACGGCGGGCCCCACCTTGGACTGCCGAGAGAGAAGAGGTCCATCCGAATTAGTGACATCGGAGAGTCGGCATCTACTTACGCAAAGCCAGCAAAGGAGAAGGAGAAAGAAAAATCAGCAAGGACTTCACGCCAGTCCAGGAAGTCTGAAGTCAAACGAGCAGATTTCAGGCGCAGTATACCAGGCGCACTTATGGATGACGACGACGATGATGATGACGAAGTCACTCACGCTAGCACCATCATCCCACAAGAGGATGACGATGAGCTTGCGCCTCTACCAGCTCAATCTGTCAAGACTAGCACGAGGAAACCTAGACGATTACGGGCTTCGTTGTCAGTTTCGGATGCTGGCGATGCTGATGGGGAAGCACAGACAAGACGCAGGTCGACGAGGCTTTCGGCTGTGCACACACCACCAGCCGATGAAGGCGTCACAAAGAGCAAGAGTAGTAGGGCGTCAGCTAGACGGAAACGATGATTTGGCTACTGCATTATTTAGGATTGATAGCCATCCATAGGTCTAGACTCATTACGCCTTCCGCTCCCCTAGTCCGACTCTCACGACCAACACGCCAGACGGTGGTGCAAGATACAGTACCTGGGGAGAATATAGTTTCCAACCAGGGGGTTTATAGATATGCCGGAATAAGCTGGTAACAGCACAGTCAAGTAACTACAACATCCACGAAGATGCCACAGCTCTAAAAATTGGCAACTTAGTATCCACTACTGACGCCGTTAACCTGGATGGAACATCAGCATTATGCCTTCCTCCAAACGATTGGGAAATACCTTTTCCTTAAGAGTTTGTATGAACTGCTGATAACTAGGCAAAACATCCGCGCGGTCTTGGATGAGGGCGCTAAGGGCCCATAGTCTCAAAGGTTGCTCGCCGTCTTCCTTGACAACATAAAGGTGGGGGTAATACACGCCTCTGCGCATTTCGCGTGTCTTCTGAACGACGGCGCTGATTCGTTGTGAGAAGGGATTGTCGAGTACAGGCAACGTGGTCTGCGATGCAGATGTAGAACTATATTTAGCAGGAAGAGTGCCAAACTATTCACCTTGCCACCTCGTAGCGCTTCGTAGTGAGGAAGACCGAACACATCCAGCACAAGCTGTGGCACGGCATCACGTCCAATCCACAAGAACATTGTTTGGCCGTCTTCGATCAAGTACAGGCCGTGTCTCTCCATCCTTTCTGAAGTGAGAGGAAGGGGCGGAGGCATGATGACGCCATGTTCACCAACAGTGCCAGCCTATGGCAAATTGAGGATTCGTCAGAAACCTAAATTGGTACAGAATTTGTTATTTACCTCGGGAGGCATATTATGCAACGAATAGAAGTTGGGGTAGATATAAGGGATTAGCAGTTGAGAGGGCAATGACGTCAAGAGGGCTTGGGAGTAAGCACGAATATCTGGCGGGATCTGCGCACTCTGACGAATACCAACCTAATAGCAACGCCCAAGAGGATAAGTGAGGAAAGCGACTAGCTGGGTGAGGCAGATCACACTCACATTCTTTAACAAACCAAGGACCAAAACCGGCAACATCTTCAAATTCTCGGAAGTGGCCAACTGCGCACTCGCGCCAGATCCAGCAGCGGTCATACTCGTCTTGTATGTGGTCAAAATCTCGACAAGCTTGCCAAAGACATGATCTCTACTGTCCTCCAATTTGTGAGTTAATGAGCGTTCGACGGCTTTGTTGGCAAGAAGAGTAGCTAGTGCGACCTGATCAGCTGAGGCGAAAACTTCGGAGAGGTTGCTTGTTGTGGGAAGGGCTAGTGTGATGACACGGATGCGGCGCTCGCCTGAAGAGAGTGTTAGTGAAATGCGATATTAACGGGAAAGAGGGACATACCGTAACATGTGGTATGCAAGACAGCAGTCTGCAGGACAACAAAAGGCGAGGTGATCGTCTCTTCGATTTGAATCTCGATGGCATACGACTGATCTTGAGGGACCGCAGGCATAGCGAGTAGATCCGTCGAACGGACAAAGAAGTTCCCATGGAAAGAAGCCATACGCAACCCTTTCAATCAAAACTCAAAAGCTTGGTAAACTGGCCGTGGCAGTACTGAGCATTGAGACGCACCTCGAGAAGCACGCACACGCATGACAGCTTCCAACATAATCGGCATTGCCAAGACCTCCCCGAATTCGCGGGCGAATTTGATGGCGTCTTCAGATTTGGCGGCATTGAAGCCTGGGTAATAGTATGTCTGACCAGAAGTGTAGTGTGGCAGACACGCTTAAGAGGGCGCATCAAGTACCGAAGCATACAAGCGAAGAATATTAACGCACCCAGGCTGGCAACATCCTGGTATGCCGCACTGAACAAGAACATGTCGACTGAGACTTGTGCACGCGAGCAATCGATGGCGAAGGTTTTGTAAAATGGCGATGCGGCTTGGAGGAGTCCTGATTCCTGTAAAAAAATATCCATGTTGGCAGAAGCCGAAAGGGACAAATGAGACAAACCTTTGATGTACCCAAAATCTTGGAGTCTTCACGATTCTTAAGAGCACCCTGACCGACGCTTGGTAAGCTAGACGATAGAACCATAATTTTGCCTCCAATATGTGACATCAGCTTGAAACCAGCTTGGAGGGCTGGTCCTAGGGCACTTCCGACAGTCATGTTATCTTGGAACATGTCATTGATGCGACCGAGAAGGGCTTCGAGTGATGATCGGGACTCGGCCAGGTTAACGAGGAGGTCGGTGGGCTTAGGGAGGAATACGTCGTCAACATCAGCAACAACGAGCATTGTGGAATCCGCGGATCCGGGCGGCATAGAAAAGAAGTACAACGAAGTGTCGTAACATATAATAGAGACTTTGGTGCGCCCATCTTCGTCAGGGATGCGGTCCAGATTCTCCAAGATAGTACGCGTAGCAGTTGCCACCATTCCTGACTGTATGGCGGCATGGCAGACATCGATGAGGAACACGTAAACAGCTGGCTGGGGCGGTCGGACCATATATTCTGTAGGGGCGACAAACTCTACAACGGCGTGATTCAACTCTGCACGGGCCCAACGATCACCAGGCTGGTTGCGAACTTGGTCCCAGTCGAAGAGTTGAGGAACTTCGTTGGACATATTACACATACAGCAGCGCCAGCGGTTCCCACCGTCGATAAATTGAACATACGGGTTGATATATGTCCTACATCTTCTGCAACGCGCGATAACTGTGTCCGTTACAACTGGGACCGCTTCTTCACCTTCTTTCAAAGACCGGTAAGGCGTGATGATGAGACCGAGAGGTATCTTAGCTTTGCTGAGAAGGGACGATGTCGTGGGGATCGCGTTTAGTGTCGATCGTTGGTAGGAAGGGTCGGCGTTAGCAAGAGGATTCGGTGATATGCACGCGTTAGGGGGCAAACGAATTTCTGGGGGTGGCTGATGGAGCTCGCGTGGGTCGGGAGGAGAGGTGAGTAGGTTGGTGGTATATAGTTGAAACTGTTTCTGACCACCGAGGCCCATCTGTCCAAATTGATCGGCAAGAGGGCCGACACCGCCAGTTGGAGCTGGGGCACCCTTTTCAAAGCCTGGAGCGTTGATATATTCTGGCTGCTGGCCATAGTACGGCGGCGGTTGCTGTTGCTGCTGGGTTTGGAATTGATTCTCTGCGACCAACCCCGGAGTGAAGAGCTGCCCGCCCGCAGGCTGCTGGGCCGCCAACGCGCCACCATAGGCCGGGTCGGGCGCTGCGTCGCCGCCATAATATGCTTGCGTCTGGCCCGCTGCGTACTGACGGCGTTTTGCGTGATGCACTGGAGGCGGCGAGGAGCCTGCAGCATGGTCTTCTGGTGGTGCTTGAGCCAAGGAAGGTGGCTCCCACTGCGTATGGCCAGTCGCGGTTTCTGCGATAAACGATAAGACTCGTTCGCAACGCCGATGGCTGAATCTCACCAATAAAAAGGTAACGCTGATTCGCCGGGTCCCTATAAACGATATGAGATTGAAAGAGCGATATCACAGCAAGTTCTTCACCATTCTGCAGCCCATCCTGGAGGCAGTTGCTGAGCGGGGGACGCCATGAAGTGAAGAAGAAAGTGATGAGCGCAACTTTGGCGTTCGGCTTAATGTTTCCAGTCCACGTCTTCGCCACGTCATAAATAAGGACAAACACGCTCATAGCTGGCGCCTACGACACGAAATGTCGTCTACGAGACCACGTATGTACACACTGATGCCGCAGTCAGCTTTTCTTATGATTTAACGAGTTGCGTGGACAGCGACGCGTTGTGAAGTTTCGTGATACGCGCACGGTGCTTGACGGACAGCGCTGGAGCACTCTTTAGGTAGCTTGGGGGTTAGGTTTAAATTCAAGGGCTAGCCTACAGGGTATCGCTCCCACTGGACGTTGCGGGTGGCTTAAGTTTGTCTAACCGCTTCAACAACACGCCCGTACAAGTCTCCAACGCCTGTGTCTCCTCCAGCATAGCATCGGCGCAGCCGCCCCATCGAATCTTCAAGTTCTCGTCTACTAAATAGACGTAACCCACTTTGCTATTGGTCATGCCCATCGGATCGCGAACATATTCCATATTCTGGCTAGAAACCAGATAATATGGATGCAATTCTACTGGAACGACTCCACGAAGGGATTTCGTGAAGAGGCTGACCAAGATAGACTTGAGGAGGTTCTCCTGGAGATTAACTTGAATGTATTGGAACAACGGATGGTCCTTATAGCGTTCAAACGTCGGTTCCACGAAGCCTTTCGCGTGGATCTACAGAAACAACTATTATTGAGAAATCACCATTGGAAAAATTGTGGGACACACCTCTGATATTTTCGTTCCGAGCATCGCGAGCACCGATATTCGACCAGCACACATGGTCGTCGTGTGCGCGGCTTTTGCACTGCTCAGTGTTTTCCCGGAGATATTCGGTAGGTAGAGAGCTTTCTGCAGAGGTCATCAGTTGCAGTTCCCAACCAAGTCCACAAAAAGTCGTACATCCTCCCGAATCAAGGTTTGTGGTGCTATCCATGTCTTTCCCCCGTGACGTCTAGTGTTATTCAGATCGTCAAAGTACCCTTTACTGGCTTCTTTGATACTGAACAGCGACCATGTTAGCTGATGATACGAAAAGCGACATGCAAAACACCAACATATGTCTTCGTTCTGCTATTATCGCATCTTGGTTCATATACTCCTGAAGCTTCGCTGTCCGTGACTTCTTGGTAACGGAAGGCGGCTGCACAACACCCAAAGGTCGATTTAACAGAGGTAGAGGGTCGCCATCAGTGCCGGATGAGATCTCCTTAACCGGTTGCTGAATATTCCATACACATGCGCTCCAGTTGAAAGAACGGCGGAGGCAAAATGTTGGTCGCGTTTGGGGAGAGCGGAGGATGGACATGACTTCCGAGTGGCCTGAGCACAATTCGCGTGGGCTCGGGCGTGGGAAAGCCACAAGACCACGTGAAGGTATATAAGGACGCGACGAACCGCGACTCAATCCACGCAATTCTTGACTCCCAACCCCCACCACCTGCGCGACCGCCACTTCAAACCGCAATCCCTTTGCACATACAACTTGTACAACGATGGTGAGTAGCACTCTTCTTCACCTTAGTTCAGGAGCTGATAGGTGGCCACCGCACGTCTAGAGCGGAAAAGGCATGCAAATATTTATGGGCCTTTCTGAAACCAGGCATTCTGACGACGTTGAATCTATAGGAAAAGCTGGAAAATCCGCCACCGGTGGTAAGGCTGCCGGCGAGGGCAAATCGCAATCCCGTTCTGCCAAGGCCGGGCTCCAATTCCCTGTCGGACGTGTCCACCGTCTTTTGAAGAAAGGGAACTACGCTCAGCGAGTCGGGGCTGGCGCTCCTGGTGCGTATTGATATGCACTCTCCTTCCAGCGAGATTCTGATCACGCACGTCGCGTAGTTTACCTCGCTGCAGTCCTCGAGTATCTCGCCGCCGAGATCTTGGAGTTGGCAGGCAATGCTGCCCGTGATAACAAGAAGCAACGTATTGTTCCCCGCCACCTACAATTGGCTATTCGCAATGATGAAGAGTGTGTTTACACACCGTCTGCCCTGGATTTTTGGTGCTGACATTCCGACGCATAGGCTGAACAAACTCCTTGGTGACGTTGTAATCTCGCAAGGAGGTGTTGTTCCCTTCATCAACCCGGAACTTCTGCCCAGCAAGTCGAGGTAAGCCGATGCTTTCATTGTATGCTCTCTGCCGTGCTCATCTTGATCCAGTAAGGGCAAGAAAGAGGGCGGTGAAGTGTAAATCGCGTCAGGCTCGTTTTAGGTTGCCGTTATTCCCTTCTATTTCTACACTATCAACACATTTCTGTGTATTTGTACAGCGGCGCGAGCCGTATTGTCGATTGGGCCGGGTTTGTAGAGTATCATGCGTTCTTCCATTAGTATACTTGATTGTCAACGCCCTCTGTTGGCGCGAAAGCTGTTCTAGTTTAACGTTTACACATTACGTGGATCCTATATTGTAGGTTTGCCGGATGAGCGCTTGAGCGGTAGAACTTTGGCTGGTGTGGGTTACGGTGCTGATGCAGTTGGATCGGCATTGCTTTCTCTCTTCTGCGGATAAGGATCGACAGTAATAGATGCGAGAGTAGCCTGACTGTCCGCGACAGGTAATCTGGCTTGATCGAAGATAGCTGCCGTCTCTTCCAACGTCTTATTCTTTGTCTCCACAATAAAAATGAAGAGGAAAACCAATTCAAAGGCTAGCCAGCCCACATACACAATCTAGAGTTAGCGTGTTAGACAACACGAAAGATCTTGTAGAAGGGGAGCCAGTCAACATACATAGTATCTCCACTGCATTTTCTCCAGTGCGATCTGGCGGAGGCGGGTCAAGTGAGTATTAGACGAACGTAGAGAAAAGCAACGGCTGACGCACGGGGTTGACATATTGATTGGAGATCAGAGCCAAACTGATAACGAACGATAGGACAGTGAAGCCCTTAGCTCGGATGGGATACGGCAGGATCTCCACCGTGTACGAGACCACCAACGGAGTGAACGCGATACTAAAATGATTCTCAGCTCAACAACCCCCTATCCACAAAAAAGGGAGGTGAAGACGTACTCATAGAAAGCGTAGAAGAGGAAGATGGAAGCGAGAACGGAGTGAGCAGCGGCCTGAGACCCGTTTTCGGCGAATAGTGCAGAGCCGATGGTTTGGAATGTAAATGATGCTAGCATTCCTGCTGCAGATGTCAAGAAGAGGAGTCGGCGACCTAAGCGGTCTACCATGAAGGCAGCCAATACAGCCCAAAGGAGGTTCCATATTTGCAGAATGCCGTTGATGAGGAGCTGCGTTAATATAAGGATACTAGCACCAAGGGCGAGGGTGGAAAGGGCCGGGGGGGACAGACCTGGGTAGTGGGGTTAACAATACCAATTGAGTCCAGCACGCGTTTGAGATAGTAAGAGATGAGTCCATTGCCCGACCATTGGGAGAAGAAGGCAATGGCTGCGATGATGAGCATACGTCTGCGATTACCTGGTGTGGAAAACAGGGTCTTCCACCCAGCTTTAGATCCCGCTAAGAAACGCAGGTCAGGCAACGGCGAAATCGAACCTTGATGTGTCTCTCACCATCCCTGTCTGTCTCAACATTAGCCTTAATCTCTTTGAACTCAAGCTGGACTAAGGGATCTTGGCTGAAAGGGCGTTGAGCGCCAGTAGACGCAGTGACCATCAACCAGTTGACGCTGGTCTAGGACTTACAGATTGCCATCCGCATGGTAGTAAGCTAGGGTTTCTAATGCTTTATCGTCCTTCCCCTTACTAACGAGCCATCGAGGGGACTCCGGTGCAAAGAAAATTAACACCAATTGCAACATAGGTGGTAGACCTTGGATGAGCGAAGGCGCCCTCCATGCCCAAGAGTTCTGGATTTTAAAAGTGCCAAAAGTCGTCCAGGCAGCGCTGAGAAGACCGCTGAGTAGAGTAAACTTTGGAATGGTTGGAGAGCACGTACATTATCGAACCAGAATACCATAATGAATTATACATCGAAGTAAGGGGCGCTCTGTAAGTTGGATACGAGACTTCAGTAACTAATAAAGGAGCGGCGTTGGCTAGAGAGAGATAATGAGTCAATGGTTATTTGCACGCCCCCCTACGGAAAAACGAGCAGACCTGCGAACGTAAGGCCAAATCCAACCAGGAAGCTGTTGACTAAAGGTTAGCTAGAAAATATGGAAACATCACAGAGAGGGGCGTACCGAGAACCAATGAACATACCGACAGACTGCGAAGCAGTTTGCAGAGCGGTGGCAGCACACATGATGATTGCGCCAATGAAGACGGCGGGTCTGCGTCCGAGGCCGTCGGTAAGATAAGGAGCGAGGGGGAGCGCACATAAACAGCCTATGTTCTGAGGAAATTCTACGAATATTCATGCAAGATAGGGAGAGAATCACTTGTATGGCGTTCAAGAGCCCGAGCTTGCTGCCCGTCCTGGGGGTTACGCGCGCTGAAGCAAAGTCATCGAGGAAAATGACAAATGGGCCTTACGGGTATCCAAAAACAGACTGCCACTGTGGAAGGGACTGAAGCCCATTCATCATACTACCGTCGTACCCATTCGTCGAGGAAGTGATCAAGCTGGAACGTTCGTGTTAGACTGACGCGACGAAAGCTGGGCTGAGGGTTACAGCAAGAATATCCATCCGTTAAGAGCAGCAATCCTTCAACGTGCGCATAAGTTGGGACTGAACATAAAACGTAGTCTGCACGAACCTCGAATTGTTATACCACTTTCTCCGAGGGTCTATCACATCAATGTATGACTTTGAATCAGCAGAAACCGTTGCGCTTGAGGCTGGGGCCATAGAGGCCTGTATAGGTGCTAAAGAAGGAGTGACACTATGATAGCTTGGTAGAAGAATGTGCTGGCGTGTGCTAGAAGCCTACTTAAGCACTCCATACTTCGCAAGGCGCCAGGGTAGTCGAGAAGGCCGGCACTTGGGTGATGATCTAGCCAAATTTGCCGAAGTAGCACCCACACAACACGATAATGACGGCGTTCGTCGAAAAGAACTTTGTAGCTACAGTATAAGAGGACCGGGGCGACGCCAACATGGTACAAGGAGAACTTGCTGAGTGGATCGGAGTCGTTGCAATTTCCAATTTCAACTCCGAACTGGCTGAGTTCAACTTCCAAATACCAGCGGCGTTGACAGGATGCCGGGCACAAGAAGGTAGTAGAGATCTTCCGTCTGAACCTAGTCTGAACGATGGCAGGAATGCAAAATATGTTGTTGTCGTTGCCGTCATTGGAAACGACGTGATGTAATTACGGGTCCGAAACGAAGTGTAGGATCCGTCCTTGTCCTGGAAACCCCACTCAAAAAAAGGGGGGCGCTAAGCTAAGAGGGCGGCGATCAACTTACCCGGTTGCCGGTCGCTTCTCTTTTTAATCTCTGGTATCCAAAGATGGGAAAAGAGGGACAGCTTCGGTGTCGCATAGCGATCACGATCCGATTTCCGAACAGCAGACGTCATTCACGCCTGCCAAAACTAGACCATCAAGCATCCTTCAATAAAACCGGAGAAGCGCAAGGATTGATTTCAGCAATGCGAAATTAGACGAAGTATTACATGATATATCCATTCTACACGCGGGTACGCAGGCAAACAAAAATGGTGCAATAAGGAAGGGAAGAAGCTTACGGGGGATGAGCGTGAAAAAAGTGAGCAAGGATGAAAGCTCGAAGTGACGTTATTGTGACAGTATCAACTGATGAGCGCCCGGTGAAAGGATTGATTGTGGGAGTGTCGGGGGAGGAGGATGATGGTCCACATCGAGAGTGAGAGCTTCGAGTTCTGGGCACTGTTCTGATCGTTACGGGATCGCCGATAAGAAGCCGCGCAGGGACGGTGACCTGCACACTCTTCGAGTAAAGCCGATGGTACCAAACATTGATGAATGCCAGATACGCGGTGTAGTGGCCAGATATCACGATCACCTAATGCGTTGCTATGAATGCAAGGGTGGAATGATTGACTAGAATGAGGGATCAGAGACTAGATGGGTCCTTACCAACACGAGCTTGCTGGTGTTTCTGGTGTAACGTCATAGAGGCAAGCGGCGTGGGTGCAAGCACCTGAAAAGTCGGCATTCCGATGTCAGTGAAGACAACTGTTCCTAACAAGCCTAATGCGGTCGTGCATACGTTGAAATGCTGATGACCCAGGGAGGGATTTGCGAGTAGCATCAAGCGTCGGGGGTAAGTGAGTCAGGAGGAAACCATGAAAAGCACTCCAGATGTACGTACCTATGCTGGAGCTATTCTGTGTCCGTCGCGACAAACTTCGTGTGACATGATCGAAGAGTGACGGAGTGAGCACTAGCTGCAAAGTATGAGGGAGAGACACACATACCGCGGGTCAAGTTCAGCAGAATTCAAGTATTAGCCATTAAGCTAAGAGTCACCATGGTGTCTCCAAGTGAGATCCTGAGTAAATTATATCACAAGGAGTCCCTACATTAAGCTAAAGATGTAAGTTATTAACGAAAGGTTAATCGGTGCTCCAAACATACCTGTAACAATTAAACCCAGTACTCCAAATTGTAGTCGTGTGCAGAGGGAAGAGGATAGGTGCGCATCCAGTGTCGTGGTTGTCGAAGATATGAATGGAGCAAAGGTCGACGCGGAAAGCGAACGCCGCGACGAAACCAAGCGCCCGATCTGGGCGCCTAGAGCCCATGCCGAGTTGCCACATACTCACGCTCACCAAAACGGACCCGTGTTGCCATGCTGCGCAATGGCCCTCACCTCCAAGTACAAATGATACACAAGGACTGCGAAGAACACAAGAACATGACCATGGAGGTTTATGGCGTGGAATTATCATCGCCATGTTCGAACTTCAGAAAGCCCTTGTTGACGAGCTCTTCTTCCATCGAGTCAAGATACCATGACTCGCACTCCTCTTCGGAGCTCTGGGTATATTGGAGCTGTGTCGCCGTTGAGCATCGAGACCACATTTGTCAGGCATTAGTGAGTACTCACATCGAAGAGCTCGTCGATAGACTCATCAGTTCCAACGAGCAGTGCCAGAATGTCCCAACGACTATCGCTGACATCCGTCCGAAGGAACTCTTTCACTTCCTCCTCCGCTGCCTCCACTTCACTCATCGGGATGTAATTGCCGATGTCTGCCCAATTGTCGTTGTCCACTTCGCGTAGTCCCTGCACGAAGACCATGAAAGCGGTGCAAAATAGGTGGTGTGCTGATGATGACGCCAGGGGACATGAACCGCTTTCGGTGATCCAGTTGATAAGGGTGAGGGAGGCGAGGGCGGCAGACAGGGGTACGGGTGATTGTCGAAGGAGGCGTTCGATGAGCACGTCAAGAGCGAGGGATGGCGTGTCGTAGTATGATTTATTAGGGGGGAAGGGAGATTTTTGGAGGAACCAGGCAGTGGATTCGGCGCAATGCTTGGCCCACTTGGTCTGGATGTCTTCACAAATAGGCTAGGCATATAGGGGTTAGGACAGGACGCCAGTTGGGACCGACAGTCAAACTCACCTTTGTGACAGCCGTAGCTGGATTGTACGAAGTACCGAAGGTAGCAGAGGTGGTAATGGCGAAAGACATGATGCTTGTGAGACTCCAGAGGCTCAAATTCGAGGGTAGATATATGTTGAACCATGTGACTGCGTCTCCTCACCTCCGTCGCGCAGAGTGGAGCGATTGTCGGTTCAGTTGGAGTCGAGGTAGGAATGCCGTCGGTTGGTTTACGGGAGAAGCTATGAAATGACACCCTTGGCAGAGCGATCAGCACCCTCCTAGGCAAATTAATTGTCAGATCACATCCTACCTGACAGGCCCCTGCTACACTGATCCCGTCCATGTCTTCGTTTCATCTCAGAAGTGGTTCTTGCTAAGGGGACATGTTGCACTCCACCACCACCTCCGATGATGGACTCGTACCTGATGGTGTATGTTCATTCTGTGTCTCGCTGTAGGTAGTTCTTGTTTTAGATATGTTTTCTATTTGGTTTTCCCGTGATTTCATGACATTGTAATAGACCTGTTTGCCGCTGATGTCTGAATGTCAATAGCGTATGTCATAGGTTTTTCGTTGAGTGCGAGAAGGTGCATTTGGCAGCAAATGAAAATTACAAGTTCACGATTGACAAACATATTACGAAAATGAACATATTTTAGCTAGTCGTACGGGGTTTGAGATAACTAGGGGTAGTACATTGTAGGGGACAAGTGAGCCACGGTGACCGCACTTTCAAGGCAGGTAGTAGGTAAAAGAAAGGGCCGATCTACTGCAGAAAGACAGGCTGGTAAGTTGCGGGTACTAGTGACAAGAAATAAAGGAGACAAGTGACACAAGAAAGTTAGACTGAGGGCGGAAAATCAAGGTGGTACAGACACTTCCACCAGCACAAGCTGCGGGGACGAACTACTTTCGGTGAACGGTCTTGCTTGGTTTTGATGGGCCGGCAGCCCTGTTAGCGTCGAGGGAGTCCAGCTCCTGGTAGGCCTTGGGATGCGGTTTGTTGCCATTGTGGCGGTGTGAAGCGCTGTCTCCGTACCGCTGCTTGGAGTCATGCAATCGGGAGATAGTGGGGACAACATCCCCGTGTCCACCTCGAGATCTGTGGTGGTGGTGAGAGGCGCCTTCGTCTCAGGGTGGAGAGCGTTCGCGGTGAGACACGGTTTGGTGGTCCATCTTGGTGTTGTGTTGCTGGTAGGAGTTCGAGTCCTCGCCGTGTTGCACCTCCCGATTGGCTTCCTTTCGAGGCCTGGAATGTTCCCGATCTTGCTTGTGAACATCGACGTGATCGGCCTTGTGTTTGCGGTGGGGGTCCTGTCGACGCTCAACGTCACGGCTGGTAGTTTGGTCTCGGTGGTGATCCTCCTTGGCGTCACGATCTGTGCGAGGCTCATGATGCTCGTGGCGGCGGCTGTCCTGCTGGTGATGGGTGTGTCGAGTTTTATGGGAGTCCTCCTCATGCCTATACTTGTCTCGGCTTGACTTAGTCGTTTCGGGGGCATGGGCCTGTTGGTCTTCATTGTCACGAGTGGACTTGCCGTGGTATGAGCTAGACTTGTTGGCCGCTCTCGCATGCAGCGTACGATCTTCTCTCTGCTCGTAGTCGGTCTCGAACTTGCGGGCCTTGTGAGGGTCGCGATCCTCCTGCTTGCTCTCTCCCTCGCGATGTGACCGGCGCGAGTCCTCTCTACGCACCAGTTCACGCTCGGACTTGCGAGCCTTGTGAGAGTCCCTGTGATCTCTGCGCGTATCCTCCCTGCTATGCTTTGCGTCACCTCCGGACTTGTGGCGAGGGCCTTCCTCCTCGCGCTCTCGCTGTCCCTCACGAAGTGGCCGGCGCGGGTCCTCGTTGCGCTCGTGTTCACGCTCGGACTTGCGAGCCCTGTGAGAGTCCTTGTGCTCCATAGCGTGGCCCGTATTGCGGTCCGTGTCGGTATCCTTCTCACGCTCCTTCTCGTACTGCTCCCTGTGATCCCCGCGTAAAGCCTCCTTGCTATATTTCATATCACCACCAGACTTGTGGCGAGGGACTTCCTCCTCGCATTCTCGCTGTCCGTCACGAGGTGGCCGGCGCGGGTCCTCTTTGCGCTCGTGTTCACGTTCGGACTTGCGAAGCTTGTGAGAGTCCTGGCGATCCATGACGTGCTCGATGTTGCGATCCGTATGGGCCTCCGTGTGGCGCCCCCCCCCCATGCTTCCCCTCGTGCTGCACCTTGGGGTCCATACGGGCCTCCTTCTCACGCGCCTGCTCACGCTGCACCCTGTGATCTCCACGCAAGTCCTCCTCTCTGTTATGCTTGGCATCGCTACCAGACTTGATGCGGGAGACTCCCTCTTGAAGGTGCTCGGACTTGCGATCCTCACGAGGTGCATTGCGCTCTGACTTGCGAACCATACGGGGGTCTTCAGCACGATCTCCCTCACGCTGCGCCGAGCGATCCATGCGGGCCTCCTTCTCGCGCACCTTCTCGTGCTGCGCCGAGCGATCCATGCGGGCCTCCTTCTCGCGCACCTGCTCGTGCTGCACCTTGTAATCTCCATGCGAGTCCTTCCTGCTGTGCTTCACATCACCACCAGACTTGTGCCGAGGGACTTCCTCTTGAACCTGATCAGCCCGATGAGCCTCCTTCTCCTCGCGAGCGACCGCCCTACTGTGCGCATCACGACCAGACTTAGTGCGAGAGAGCTGGGCTTCGTCGTGTTCGCCCACATGTTCTGGTTTGCGAGGCTTGTGAGTTTCCTTGTGCATCATGCCGTAGTCTGCGTTGTAATCCATAGGCCTGTCCCCGCAGGCGTCCTTAGGGATAGATTTGCCTAACGAAGTAGGAGGCGGGTCCTTGCGCTTGATGGGTCTGGGGTTTGGTCGTTGTTTTGGCTCCGCATGGTCATTTTCGCCAGCATAGATATTGCGTAAGTCTGCTGGAAGTACAGTGATCAGTACTAGAAAAAGCAGCAATGAAAGCAGACAAATTGAATTTGAGAACGAAAATGAAAGATATTGATGGAAGATAATGCCTACCCTCGGGTACAAGACGGGCCTTCTTTTGAACTCCCCCAGTTGCGCTGTCCGCAGCCCGCCGTTTGAGGTTGCCCGACTGCGTATTCAGAACTTCCTTCTGGGGCTCAGGCTTGCAACCCTTGGAGGTCTCACGTTCGTCGTCAGCGGAGTCGTCAGCGAATTCGACAGTGGCCTTCGCCTTGCCCTTGTTGTTGTGGTGCGTCTGGTTTGACTTCGACTTGGAAGGCTTGTAGTCGTCCTCGACGATCTCCATGTCAGCGTCGGAGGTAGGCTCCCCCGTGGCGTTGGCTATGCGCTTCCCCTTGAGGACCGACTTGTGATTCCGGGAGGGCTTCTCGATGTGGTCGTCTTCGATGACCTCGACGGGCTTGCGCTTGGCATCCAACTTGGAAGGCTTGTAGTCAAGGATCTCCATGTCGGAGTCGGACATCTCCCCTGTAGCTTTGGCTTTCCCCGCCCCCTTGACGGCGTACTTGTGACTCCGGGAGGGCTGGTATTCATCGTCAGAGGGCTGGTATTCATCATCGGAGGCGTCGTCATCAGAGGCAAACTTCACAGCAGCCTTGGCTTTGCCCTTGGTATCCTTTCGAGGGTGGTCGTCGTTGTCAGGATCGGAGTCATCAGCGGGGTCATCTTTGGAGATCTTTCGGCGCGATGCATCTTGTCTGGGTCGAGTGGATGCCGTACGGTAGCTTCTACGCCGGACCCTGTCATCCCTGTCGTCCTCGTTGTCCTCCTCCTCTTCATCTTCGTCGTCGTCCTCCCGTTTGCCTTCAATGTCCTCCTCCTCCGCCTCCTCCTCCGCCTCCTCCTCCGCTGCCTCCGCTGCCTCCTCCTCATAGCCATCCATGTCCTCGTCATCATCCACCACAAAGGTAGACGACTTCTTCTTCCCAGCAGCCTTGTTGCTACTCTTCCCGCTATTAGACTTATTCGCCTTGGCTTTGGCCCCTTCACGGCCACCTGGCGTCGGCAACCCTTTCTTACTCATAAGGTCCTTTTCCATTGACTTGTCATACGGGGAAAGGTGATGCCAGTCGGAGGAGTCAGGTTCGCCGTCACGGGGAGGGGGGCGTCGCGGCGGACCAGTTCGTCTCTGCCACATACGATTTTCGCTAATGAAAAGCTCCTTCGCATTTTGAAAGCTCGATTGGTAGTTGGGAGCGCGACAGGATAAGACAGGTAGGATACCCTGACGTTGGCCTAAATAAAACCATAAGAATCAGCAACAGTATCCTCTTAGAGCATAAAGCATGACTTACGAAGGGCGTCAGCCTCTGAAAGCTTGATGACCTGGACACCTTTCGAGAGGTCATCTGGGAAGTGCTTGACGTAGATCATTGTTAGCTCCTTCGGAAGGCCTCCGATGCCGCGACTCCGTTTGTCTGGGTGTTCAAGGCCAGGCCATGGTACGCAGTCTGGGAGTCCAAAGATCTGAACTCCTTTGAAGTAACATTGGACCGCAAGCATGAGCCACGGCATCTGGTTTCGAGGGAAATGGACTCCAGCTTGCTGGGCTCGTTTGATGAAACGATCCTTTATAAAGTCAGTCCGGTGAGTGTTGACGACACCGGGGGCAATCAGGGAATGGAGCTGGCCAGGTGCCCACCAGCTATCGGGTGAGTCGAGCTCCAAGTTGGCCTTAGAACGGCCAGCATCAGCGTCCCGCGCGAGCCTTGACGGTCCGGCAACAGAGTTAGAAGGCCCAGCAACTAGCGGTAGAGGCCCGTGCATGGCGTCGACGGTAACACTGGAGACAGAGTTCCTAAATGGGCTCCATTAAGTACGAGTACAAAATATGAGGAAAGGGAAACAGCAGGAAGACGCACGCAGTGTATGCCTTCAAGTGCCTGAGGAATGTGTTCTCATCTATTCTGAGCTTATTCATGAAAAACTAAATGAGGTTAGCATCAACTGGTGACAAACGGTGGACTCAGACTTACACCTTCAGCTTGAGGTGTCGCGTGGACAAATCCTAGGCTAGCGTCTTGATTGACGTTGGAACCACATGCAGCGATCACCATTTCGATCGCTGAGAATCGGGAAAGCCACTCTGCCTTTCGCTTCAGGCCATCCACTTCGGAGTTGAAGAGGTTCTTGCGCTGCGCGATCGTTTGCTTTTTGTCTAGGGCCTGCATGCTCGCCCACGTTTCGAGCAGCTCGGAGGCATCATCTTTGAGGCGCGCATTGAAGCTCCTCCACAGGCTCCCAACTTCTTTAGTGGTTGGTGTTTTGCCAACTGGATGAAAGAAAAAATGGTAAGCGGGATATCCTGGATTAGATGATGGTACTACTAACCTAGCGTAAAGTCGGATTCCTGGAGTTCTTCTTGAAGGTGTTCAGGGACCGCGATATAGGCTTGGAAGATATTCCAAGTCGAGAGCCCCGATGTAGTACGACCTTTTTGCTTCTTCCAACCACGTAAGATAGCGTCGGGGGGCACACCACACAGGTGGCTGCTTAAGATGAGGACACGTTCGAGGACTGTGGCCGCGCCGCGTACTTGTGCTTGAGTTTTCTCTGACCGACAGCCAGGCTTAGCCTTAGGGGGGGAGCCCATCGGCGGGGGATTGGCGAGCTTGTTAAGAATTAAGTCCACGAAGTCAATCTCGATGTCGTCAAGCTGCTCCTCGTTGAGCTGCTCCTCGTCAGATGGAAGTGTAAGCGTGTCATTAGGAACTTGATATTCTTCAAAGGCCTGTCCCTGATCAATGTCCATAGCGTCGACTGCGTGAAAGAGAAAAGCTGGATCGTCAACGCAACTATTAATGATGTCGACAGCTAGTTCGTCGTCGAAAAGGTGGGATGGATGGTGTAAATCGGCCTCGTCAACTACCATCGCAGCCGGATCCAGACGTCCGGCATGCTCACCGGTTCGGGACTGTGCAGAGTCGTCTTCGCAAGGAACAGTGGCCTTGCTCTTGCTTTGGCGCAGTTTGGTTTTGGGACGAGGACGATGGGACTCCGCAGAGTCACCCTTGCGAGGGACAGCCGCTTTATTCTCCTTTTGGTGCAGCTTTGATTTGGGATGAGGATTATCCCCATGACGAGGGGTTGGGAGATGAGATGGATCCTCTTCAGTTATGGGTGACAGCCTGCGTTTGGTGCCCTGAGCTCCAGGCTTTCGGGGAGGCACATCGAGGGATTCTTTCTGCGACTTGATGCACGAGGGTGCAGGCTCTTGGGGAGGTACATCGAGGAGTTCCTCGGCTGTCAGTGGAGGCTTGCGTATGGGTCCATGGAGAGGTGCATCGAGGAGTTCCTCGGCTGTCGGCTGAGGCTTGCGTGACCGTGCATTGAGGGGTACATCGAGGAGTCCCTCGGCTGTCGGCTGAGGCTCGCGCAAAGGCGCATGAGGGCTTGAACCACCAGGAGGATGGGGCGTAGCTTGAGCAGATGGTGGGATCCCATCCCGTCGTCTTTTCTCAGCGATCTTATTGAGGTCAAGGAAGGGGGGCTGCGGTGCCAGTCGCCTTTGAGGAGTTGGCGTATGAGGTCCTAGTGATGAGGCTCGCGTTGGGGCTCATGTACAAGTCTCACGGATAGGCTCAGACACCGATCTGGCTCGCTGGCCATCTCGAGAGTGTGTAGCAAGGGACTGCTGCGAGGGGACAAGTTGTCTTTCAAGAAGGGCAGGCGCATGGGGGTTTTGACTGTGAACGTCCTGAGGTGATTCACGTGGAGTTGTTGGTCGGCCTCTAGGTGACCTGCTTGATCCACGGTCTGACCTTTCATCGCTGTATGATGCTATGGGAATGGAATCTGGCGAGCTGCTTCGCAATGGGCTCCCAGGTGAGTAACTTCGATACCCCTTTGGTGAGGGATTTGGACTCCCGTTCGGACTGACGCCTAAACAATAACTGTCATTCAGCACGCTTGATATACCAAATGAAAAGATGACCTCACTCCAAGTGATCATAGAAACGGCACTTCGATCGCTCGGGCTACGAGAGCGGACACTGCGGCTTGGTGGGGTATATGAGTAGCGCCGGTTTGGACCTTTGTCGTAGAGTAGATTAGCCCAACGTGATCGGCATTTGCCAATGTAGATGCTACTTACCTGGATGAGGACTGTGGGATTTTGATCGACTCGCCATGCTTCTGCTCCTTGAGCGTTGGAGGGGAGTCCTTGAGCGGCCCCGATTGGATCCTTAAATGAGTGACCAGGAATGTTGATAAGCACATATTTGAGGAGTAGTAAGGGATCGCACCATATCGACTACGGGATCGCGATCGACTACGGGATCGTGATCGACTCACGGCGCTTCCGCTTCTGGAGCGTCTGCGGGGAGTACACGATCGGCCTCTCTTTGAGCCTTAAGAGGGAAGATCAGCACGACTGAGAGTCCGAGTATGGAAGGGGACACACCAGCATTTGGACTGCATGATCCTGATCGGACAGGGCTTCTCAAAGACGAAGCCCCGCCTCTTCGCGGGCTAGGCGATCCGCTAGATTGCCTACTTCCAGAATCATCCAAGCGGGCTCGAGGTGAGCGATATCGAAGGGGGGCACTTGGTTTGACAGGGCTCTCATCACTGCTTGCTGAAGCCATCTTGGCACGACGAATTCTTTGCATATGTGCCAAGCGTCCCCCTTGGGGTGTGTTGACGATAGTAGTGCGGAAACGAGACTTGATTACAAGGTTCGGATCAGGCACATCTCGCGGGCCACGACCACCTCCAGCTTGGACATCACTGAAGGGGTCCGGATCGTCTTCCCCCTCTGCGTCTGTAATGGGAAATATAAATCAAACAATGCCAAGGCAACATAGCCCAACCTACCGAGGTCTGAATCGACCATATCAACCTTATTACGATACATATTCTCATATGGAGACAGATCCACCAACGAAAGATCGGCATCCGGTATGAACAAGGATGGCGGAATGGGATAATCATCTTCAGCATCCAGTTTGGGCGTCGATGGTGCGAGGACGACCGGGAGACTGGGCGGCGACACAGCACTGGGATCTTGCGGTGCTTTCGGCATTGCAAGCTGGGCAGAATAAATGCATGCTGGAGGCACTGGAAGCGAAGGGACTTACCGAATATTTTGAGAAGAGAGGAAAAACAGCGGGAGCAAATGGATTGCCAAGCGATAAGACAGAGCGGCGGGATGTGGATAAAACTAAACGCGTAAAAAGACGCGTTGAATGTCAGTGGGAGGGCGGGAACAGGCAAAACAAGACGCGACTTACTTCAAGCGAGGCAAGAATCGGGAGGGACCGAATTGTTCACCTGAGGCTTTTATACTGGATTTTTTCCTATCGGATTCTCGGCCTGTCATTGAGCTTGACGAGGATTGCAGTGTATCCGGAGCGCAGATCGTTGATCGTTCTGGCATCGTGGCTAAGTTGGCGTGTCCAAGTTGGGTAGGATTGCAGAAATGCTGCATTCTACGAAACGTGTCAGAGAAGAACGACAGGGGAGTTGTACACGGAAGAGAGGGATAATGACGGGAGGGTATTCAGAATATGTCTGGGTCGAACACGGAGGTGATTGGAGACGAACTGACTGTGGGAAAAACAAACTGCAACGCCATGGGCGCTTATAGACATCGACGTCGCAAGGGAACCAGCTGGGATTTCATTGGAGTACGAGACAGGGAATCTAACGTGCAATGTCTTCCAATGAAATCCAATACACCGGGGAGATCTCTCAGATTGGAGCAATAGAGGGGGAGGCGAAGAGATGGTCCAGTGAGGACTGACATGAAAGGCCGGTACCGCAGCCGACGTTATGTCCAATATGAGGGATAAATAGAGTCAACGCGAACCAGGATCTACGAGCCAAGCTGCCTCGTGGAAAGTTGAGCACAGAAATATACACGGAGATGCGTGGCAGACGGACTTCTTGAGTCAGAAACAAGGTAAGGCTTGTGCAGGAGGTTTGACATGTGAATAGCGCCTATGCTGTATTTCGACAGAGTTATCGAAGCCGAGTCACGGCTTGTGGAATATGGGGAACGGAAGTGTCGACAGAGGGCACGACATAGTCCAGACCGTAAGATTGGAACGGCGCGAGCGCAATGAGTATAGAGAGTGTGGGAGAATACAAATGGGAGGCAATACAAATATTATCATATGGCATCGGAGAGTCAGTTCGGGGAAGTTTTGGAGAAGAAACGACCACGGAGGACGTCTGGATTGTCCGGGATTGCAAACAGGAGGCCACACGTGAATCCTCCTGAGCCCCTAAGAAAACTAAGGGATCTCGGGTAATCCGGGTACACCTAGCGCTGATCACCACCAAGTTTACTTTGTCACGAACCAAGTCCTCTCGGTTTCCATCTCCAGACGAAACTAGGCCGTGATGGACTGGACGTTGGAGGCCCTCTTGGACCCATCTCGATCTTATCACAAACATGCCTGACACTCCTCAGGGCGTCATCGTGCACTAGACATGTTTTCGCCTAGTTACTTCATTACAATTTATTCCTGCGAGTGAAAGTTGGTTGGTGTTGTAAGATATCGAGTAGTCTTGCTCGTAAGTATGCCATATCCCCGTCTTGGAGCCCGGTGACATCATAACCTCTCAATGCGGCGGCAATTCCTGCGATGACCCAGAGTCCACAATCATATGAATTCATCTGCATCGCCTGAATCTAATTCAATAATCCCTGTCAATAATTCACGGATGAACACACAGTTCACGCACACTCACACACACAGGTCGGGCTGTCCAACCTTCTGTGATGAGATGGAGCATCTTTCCGTGCTTGTTAGCGATGAGGACTAATCGCGTCAGCAGGCGGGAAACAAGCTGGAGCAAATTAATTATCAATACACAATGGTCAGTGTACAAGTGAAGCTCGGAGACGCACCACAAGATCCCTCGACCAACATCGGCGACTTCCGAAGCTATCAAAGAGGGAGAATTCGTGACGGGTGAGGTGTACGATACACAGTACCCAATGAGACTCTGGGTTGGGTCTGTGTATCGGCACGATCCACGTATCCTTGAGCCAGTATTCAGTCTGAGACATCTTGTTCCACAGCTCTTGGTCAGAGACGCTGTATCGGATGCGAACGAGAGAATACGTGTCGAAGAGCGCACACCTCTGACCGACACCACCCACAACTGCGGTTGACGAAAATATTCCATGCAAGAGACTACCCACAGCGTTAATGCAGTTACCTTCCAGCCATGCTGTTGGGGATCGCAATGGAGCCATGTCGGTCGAATCGACGATATAATGGCCACCACCAACTCTTTCAATACGACGGGGAGCATCGACAGGGGGGGCCACAAGTGGAGGAATGAAGTGCAAGCCGTCAAACATCTCTCGAGCATTGACATCAATTTGAAGTTGCTCCTATGACATGGTGTGAGAATGACTAAGTAACGCGAAATGACACGTACACTCAAAGACCAGATTATACGGGGAGGAGATGTTTGTGGGAGCTCCAGGTCATCCTCCACATTTTCGATGTGGGTGGGACCAACAATTTCGATCTCGTCGTCGTCGCTATCTAACGGGCCAGCGCCAGGAACAGGTACTTCACCATCAACAGCGGTAGGATCAGGAAGGAAGGGGGGCTCAGCGTCAAGGATGTCCATCAAAATGAGTTCATCGGCCGCAAGCTCAGCCTCAGCCTCGGCATCAAGTCCAGGCTCAATATCAGGTCCATCGAAGGCATCGCCCAGCGCCTCGTCGAGGGCCAGCGAGAGGCCCTCGTCGATGCCAGGTGTGGGTTCATTTGCGGAGGTCAATTTCGAGTCGCGAAGCAGGGGGTCACACACTTCGCGCATACGTGCTATGGCGCTGGTGAGTCGCTCTTCAGGCAGAAGTGAACATGCCCAACGAGAGGGCAGCTCCAAGAGCCGCTTCTGATAAATCTTGAACGGGACACACAGGTGGATCACTTCATTCAACATCAGGATAAGCAGGACAGAAGCTAAAGTAACTTACACTCTGGCTGGCGAAGGACATACTCAACAGCGGCCATCTCCCGCGCAAGCCATTGACACATATTCTCAGCCTCGAGCCGTAAACGGGACTTCTCTTCGCGGCATCGATCTCCTTTCTGGACCGCCCTGATACCATTCCGCACTTCAGCCTCCCCCAGCCACGGTGGTACCTCCTTGTGAGAAGGAGTAATCCAGACATCCTCCATCAGATCTTCTGTATCCCGCAATGCTGTCAGTTGGAGAGGGAGGGGATCGGGGAGGGGTATTTTCCATTTGGATTTATACATCGCCTCAAGGCTTTCGCAATACCCATTGTACTTTCGTATGGCCGATATGAGAGCGGGCTTCCGCTTTGCGATAGACTTCCTCGTCTGCTG
Source organism: Pleurotus giganteus (assembly GCA_032158425.1). Taxonomy (NCBI): domain Eukaryota; kingdom Fungi; phylum Basidiomycota; class Agaricomycetes; order Agaricales; family Pleurotaceae; genus Pleurotus; species Pleurotus giganteus. The sequence continues at coordinate 1,534,488 of JAPEHR010000009.1, read as the reverse complement.
ATGAAGACGTGTACCTATGGTGCGCGCATGAAGAATAAACACCAACGAGGAGAGTTCTCTCACCTAGTGCAACCTGTCGACTGCCAACAGCTTGATCAAGTTTATCCCACTCGAAGAAAGCACCGATTGCACGATGCCGAATGTTAATTTTGAGGTCCCTGGCCATGAGCAAGAGGCGTACAAATGGTGCGGGAATACCTTTGAGTTCAGGGAACGAGCCCGGAATATTGAGTGAAGCGTAGAGTTGATCTAGTTGGGCTCTTAATTTGTCGCATGCTTGAGTGACGCTAGGGAGGGCTGCGGTTGAGACCTTCAAACGCTTCAATGTTGCCGTGGTCAATCCAACGCCGTTTTGTAGCTTGTCCAGGTCAGCTTGTAACGTCAGAACGGAGTCGATTTCACGCTTCAGCCGGGCCGGAGCATCTGTGCTGCAGATTAGAGTACACCGCGTAGTGCCACAAGTAGGACTGACGAGAGCGGATAGATAGTTGAGATTTCTTTTGGTCCTCCCAGTGACTCCTCAGCTCGTCAACCTCGCGGCCACAATTTTCCAAGTCATTTTGTGCACTGACTTCTTTTTTCAGCAGTCCGTGGGTGTAACGACGACCAATCCAGGCCCCTAGCTCAACTCTGTGGCTTTCGCCGATGCGGCCCAGTTGACGGTCGATCATCCATATACGACGGGATGACTGTTGTGGCTCATTAATGTTAATAAATATATGCAAGAATGACGAGGTGCTTACCCCTGCACCTCTGGTTATACCGATTAATTTTCGCATCCGAGACCAAAGCCTCTCTACACCCTCGCCGTCAGTTAGCCCCATGCCAGCATGCATACGAGGGCTGTAGACGAGCTGACATGACCACTGATGGCCATAAGCATGCATCACGCTGGTAACGAATCCTAATCGCTTCAACAAGTCCGGCCCCACAATGTCGTACTGCGAGGAGTCATCTACTGACCCCAAACGAGCTGATCTGACTCACAATGTGTAGACTTCTATCAAGGACGCAACCAATATCGTAGAGGACGACGACTGAGGCATTCGAAGGTATCAGTGAGAAAATGTGCTCGATCAAGGCCACGGCGTATTTTTGCTGCTCTCCAGGAGTGTCGATGTTGGCGGCGAACAAAGGAATGTCGTGACGGCAAACCAAGGCCATGAGGCCGTGCGACTTGAATGCACTCGCATCAGATTTTGCGGTGTTTTCATTCGCAGCATCATGGGAACGCTGACATTGATCAACCGCTTCATCAGGCACAGGTAAAGGGTTCGGGCGACTGGGTGCCTTTCTTGCGCGCACAATCCGATCGCCGACTCGGTCAACTTGTGCTTTGGGAATAATATACCGCGACTCGTAAAATGAAGGCGTGTCTCCAGCCGACTTACGCTGACGATGGTGGAAATTTCCATCGACCGTGACATGGATATCACCACCTCTAAAGAGATGCGTGGTCAATATACATAATTATATGAATTTGTCTCATCGCTTACTCGGTGATTGCTTGGCCGAATGTGCTTCCGCCAAAACAAGCTGGGCATCGGTCGCGTAAGACTTTGGAACATTCATGATTAGTTTGGTCATCGGGATATGAGGGGGAATTGTCTCCAGCATGAAACAAGCTGCCTATTGCCTTGGTTGACAGCACCTTATGAGCAGAGGCGAGACTCTCACTCATCTTCGTTTCAATGTGGACGCGAAGGCTGTCATGCCATTGGATCGCATGGGTGAGGCCTCGCCGGAACGGATCGACATAGGTACTACCCTGGATGAACGTATGAGCTGGCGAAACACGGAGTGATTTCTCTCACCTTCGGACCAATGAGGCTATACCCCCGTCTGCCATAAACCAGCATTAAGGCACTGGCAAGCGCATTTACTGCATCAGCTGACTGCTCAAAGAGAGCGTGGTAGAAGTCGATGAGTGGGATAGAGATTGCTGTGCGAGGTCAGTTCGGGGAAGTGGGAAAGAGTCCATTCAGTACTAAGAGCTGCGGGATGCTCTGGCAATCACACCCCTCGATCTCAATCGTTTTAAAATCTGATAATAATGTAAGTCATCGATGCGTGACGAGAGGTTAGGAAGAAGTAGGCTTACGATCATAGAACAAGCACAAAATCTTGAGCTTTATTGTTGTCTTTGCACTGGAGCAATCTTCGGATCGACACTGCCGCGGAATGTGTTCAGGGGGTAAGGGGACTGGCGACCCAAGGTGAGTTTGTTGATAAGTTAGTAGGGGGGATACTAGACTGGGTAATAGCGCTTTCCAGCGGGCATAGAGACGAATCGTAGTATCATCCGGTTCAGTGCGTCGCAGAAAATTGCTAGGTCTGGGATCATCGATGTCATCGGAGGCCTCGAAATCTGGATATGTGGGATCGTCTGGGATGAGCGTATCGTTGGGAGCGATGTCGGTGACGCTGGAATGTTGGGTGGTGGGAGTCTCCTGCGCTGGAGTACTATCAGGCGAAATAAGAGTCGAGGGGAGTTTGGAGCCGTCAACCTGGGATACCCTCGTTGTCGAGTGCTTTGATTTGAGTGACTGAAAGCGAGCGAGCAAGTTTTGCTTCTGAATTTCTTTGCCCAACATCTTCACTTGCTCTCGTTGTTTCGTAGTTGGCCGTCGTCGCTTAGGGCTCGAGAAATGGACTCCAATGCCGGGCACATAGACTTGCTCATCTCGTCTCGGCCGCTTGCTCGATGGTTGCATAATGGGGGGGAGGTGGCGGAGGAGACACTCGGTACATCTCAAGGGAACGCAATAGATTGTATTCCGAATAAAGTGAAGCTCAAGGTATGCCTCAAGGTGAAGCTCTGCCCTCCGAAAGCTTAATGAAGGTGGAGGTAGACAGGCATGCGTTCGGGCACAACGATCGAATTGCAAGAGGGATCGGGATGCTCAAAAAAGAAAAAGCTTATCTGATTTGCCCATCACATCATTTCGAAGCATGATAGATGATGTCACGAAGTTTATTTCATTGTACTCCATACGCCCACCCCCCCCTCAGGTATACTTGCGACATGCACATTAATTGGCCTATCTGGCCTATAAACCTTAAATAATGGATTGCCTTAGGTGTGAAATGACGCCGTAAACTACGGCTCCAATGATATGTGGCGCTTAGCGCCACACTCCCTTAATTCGCTGTTATGATGCATCCAATGAGCCGCCGGTTGACCATCTTGTAGGGGCTAAAAGCATTGCAATAATTAAAGGAGAAGCGAGAGGACATCGCCAAGAGTGCAGAAGAAATCGAACGTTGAACGTTGAATATTGAATGCTGACGTTGAGCTCCGAAATTGTCGAGAATATAGGGTCATCGAGTGAGGTTGGCTCCGGGTAGGCTCGCGTACAGGTTGTCGTTGGATGTTGGGGAGAAGGATCGATGAACCCAAAGAAGCCAAGAATCCCTTATGTAATCGTCATGTCAGTCTCGGAATCAAATCCTCGATCGATGATCGCGATCGTTGAACGTTGCTCATCGACATCTTCAACTTGAACCACAAATGCGTGATGAACGTTCCAATGCCTCTCAGACCCACAAATCCATCGAGCTTGCTCTGCTCGGAACAGCTCACGCCTGCCGTATCCCGAGAGTTCTACTGGTGTCCTTGGAATTGTGCCTGACACGTTCCAGGCTGCTTTCATTTCGAAACCGACATATCTTTGGACAATCCTGGTATTTACTGTGCGTTGCTTTAGGTGTTCTCCATACGCCGACTCAAATCCCACCCCTCAGATGGTCAACTGACTGATTATCCCCTGATAAGCATTGTCGCATCCCTCGTTTCTCAACGATTGTCCACAACCGCCGTTCTTCCAACACAGCATTAATTGTCTAGATCAGGTCCCAATCTGTATACGACGACGATGTGGCTCTATCCTCGGGATCTCTTCCGATCAACGGTATCAATTGAGCTGAGGGTATATACTCAGCTCCTACCTCGACTCCGACTCCAGTCCTCCAACTTGAAGCGAGATGTCCACCGCAGAAGTCCCTGAAAATGCTACTACCGAATCTCAGAGCAAAGCGAGCGAAGTTCGCTTCGACAGAACACCCGAAGCTGAACGTCCTGCTGTTCAGCTCGTAGAGAGGGTCCAAAGCAAAGGATATGTCAATAGTCTTACCCCTCCCGCAGGAACTTCGTATTGGCGAACGTAAGTCTGTGCATTATCTACACATCGCGTCTTGACGAGGTGATTTTGGCTTAGGCAAACATTTATCCCAATGAACAACGTGACCCTCAGCTGGACCGACTGGTTTGGAACACCATTCGTAATGGAGAGCCTAACGTGGCGAATTAATGCCTATGTCTACGTTGTAAACGCCAGACCCGACGGTGATTTCCAGCGGAATGGTGGCGCCGTTTACATCGTCTTGGTGCATACTGGTGCAGCGGCAACAGGTGCCTCCGTTGGCGGTGGTATGGAATATCACTATAACGTGACGCTGAGGTCCGACGCTGGGATGGCATTGAAACAACTACCTCAGTCCAATTCTGGCGTGCAAAGTGGCGATGACCGGAACTGTAAGTACCTTTTCCCGTACGAAATTTATTCTGTAGCTAACAGCCGTGTATTGAAGACCCCATCTCCTTCCGTCAGGATATGTCGATGTTCAAGAATGATGGGAATGAGCCGTTTACTTTTCCCGCGCAATACGAGGACAACGTCGACATTCACAAAGGGCAGCAGACTGGGTACGTTGCCAGCAACTCGTCCGTTCAATGGGGCATGGTACTCGATAACTATGTGTGTCGCACTCATGGCTCTATTTACTGTCATTGTGTTTGACTATTGCGCATCTGTAGCCCGACTTTTACGCCAACTTTCCCTTCGCGGGATTCTCTGTGTTCCAAATGGATTCTCTCGGCCAGTTCACCTTCGGTTAGCACTCGGGCCCTCTACACTTTCCCCTTGCCCTGACAGTGCTCTTTGTTAGATTGTGAAGCCTCGGTATCCTCTCCTGCACTTGGACAGGTAGGTGTCGACCACGTATCACATAGAAACGATGCTCATCCATGGCAGGGCACTCTAACATCCAACAGGCAAAGCATTGTCGTCAATTGTCAGTTCTCTGTATAAGCATATATCACCACCAATTCTGCGTTTATTGCTTTGGCTCGCCAACGACACATGGCTTTCACTGCGTTGCAGCATTTGTCACGTAGATCGTCGCAATTTAATTTGATCTGATCAGCTACCACATTTACATAATATACATGAACAGACATTGAAAGGAGGCTGGGGCCGAGGCGCGAATTGATGGTTGTACCCCTTGTGACCTACGGCGAGAATTGCCCGTTGACCTCAAAGTTTTCAACATCTCCGGCCATGAACGACTGCAATATTGGACAAGGAAGAATGAGCACTGGAGGAGCACATGAAGGTGTAAGAAATCTCACCCCGTCACTTCCAGCCTGAGAGTACACTTCAGCAGCGCAGTCTACAAGGGCGTCAGCAGAAGTAAAGCGAAACCAGAGGACGGTAGGGAAGGACGCACCAAAGGTGAATTGATCAAGAGAGTCAAACCTGAACACTGACAACCCACCAAACGCAAAGTTGGAATAAAAATCAGGCTAAGATAGTTGGTTAGTGGTTGAGACTGGCCTCTAGTCGATGAACACCTACATAATTATCAAGCACGACACCCCACTGAACAGTTCTGCTGTCTTCAACAAATCCAGTCTGTTTCCCCTTGTAGATATCGATACTATCTTCGTATCCGGCTTGGAAGGTATATGGCTCGTTCCCTCCGTTCTTGAACATCTGCATATCTTGGCTGAAGGAAATAGGATCTTGTAGTCACAATCAGGGTAAGAAGGATGGAACAGTGAAGCAGAGAAAACTCTTACAGTTCCAATCGTCGCCACTGTGAACCCCCGAGTTCGAAGGAGGGAGCTGCTTTGTGGCTGATGCGCCAGTCCAAGGATACCTCACCGTCACGGTGAAGCGGTACTCCATGCCGCCCCCAACTAGAGCGCCGGTTGCAGCTGAACCACCATGTACCAAAACTACATACACAGCTCCTCCGTTCCGCGCGAAGTCATCATCCGGCCTGGCGTTGACAACGTAAATGTAGGCATCAATACGCCATGTCAGGGTCTCCACTACCAGGTCATCACCGGTCCAGTCGGTGAAGCTGAGGTTCACACCATCCATTGGAACAAAAGATTGGCTATATGGGTTCATATATCAGTCGAAATGTCAGTGACGAGTCTGTGCAGACATACGATCGCCAGTAAGATGTTCCAACAGGCGGGTTGAGGTTGTTCGCGTATCTAGCTGATAGTGGCCGTTCAACGAGAGTGACGGCTTTACGCTGGTCCTTTGGGGTCTCATCTCTGTGCGCGTCAACAAGCTTTGCTTTGAGTTCATCGACGTTGGCTTGCTTGGGGGGCTTGGGGGGAGTATAAGTGGTCGACATTGCGATGAGAGGGGATGTTCGTCTATGTCGATCGCTGCATGGTTAAATACCAATTCATGCAATGAGATACATCCGTCCTGGCCAAAGTACGCAGCGCAACAAGCGCTGTATTGGCAGGAGTCCTGAATACCCGGAAATCGATTACAAGCATGATGCTGTGTAGCCTGTGTTCCATCTGGGAAAACCGGAGGTGAATCAACGCCTGTAGCCATATGCGTTCACTCGGTATTGCCACATGTCCAGTCTGAGGAGCAAAGTAAGTATTGGAACGAAGGCAAGGAACAGGATCCATATCAGCCACGGAGGGCCATCCCTGGATCCCCTATATCTGACTCCTGACTCAGAGATTCAGAGATTCGGTGCCTCGGGATCCAGAAAAAGCTGAGGATCTGAACGACTCGTTCAACGCTGGCCTCCATGCGCTTCAAGGGTGTCGGCGCCGGAGGCGATAGTGTGAGGAAGCTGTGAGGCCTTGAGGAGCTGTGGTGAGGCCTTTCGAGGAGGACTCCGGGTCACTTTCCCTTCAGGGAATCAATCGATGAAACTTCAAAGCCTCAAAGCTGATGGGGGTGTTAACTGATAACCACACGGGCGCTCTGGCCTTGAGATGGAGCTTGTGAACGTGACGGCGCCTCAATTTACTTATCCATGTCACCGGGATTGTTGCGTTAGGACGATAGAGTGTTGTACATGCCGATGGAGGAAAATCAACGAAAGGATCGCGATTTCAGCTAGAGATGACATGGGCTTATGTGTAGTAGACCCGAAGAGATGCGAAGGCAAAGTAAGCATTCGAGAAACTCCCGGGGTTGTTGTTGACGAAGTCTATGAAGAAAGGAATGGTAAGCTGGCTTCCGATCGCAAGAGATCTGTGAACTTACCAACACACGTCAACCCGACTGTCCGTGTCAAAGGTCAGCGAGATAGGCCGTCCGATAATTCACTACTGTAGGAGGCTTGCATGCGAGTGTCTCTGGTGTCCGAGACAATCCCCTCAACGTCCTCAAACCGAGGCCTCATACAACACTGGAAGGGCGCGGGATGCCTGAAAGGTATGAGTCAGTGAGGGCTTCACATAATGCAAGCAAGCCTCACATAGCAATGCCTCGCTCCACAAGGGCATCCTTATCAGGTAAAACTGCGACACCATCTCTGTCATATCTCGGAAGAATATGGAAAGCCCATAGAACGGACGCCATCTGGATGAAGAGGCTATTGTTGGCAACGTATCGGCCAACGCAAATACTGGAAGATGATATCAGAGCAACGTCCATAGCGCAAGGATGCAAAGGCGTACCGTCTACCAAAACCATACGCGACATGACCTTCCTCCTTCGTGTCAGCTCCTATCACATCCACTAGCGTACCATCGGGTCCCAAGAATCGCTCAGGTCGGAATTCGTGCGCGTCGGGTCCATAAATATTCACATCATGGTTAAGTCCCCTGCAGAAGCGCATGTAAACAATATGCTCTCAGCGCCAACTCAAAGGTACATACCATATATTGGCGAAGCATATTGTGCCTTTGGGAATGAAATACCCCTCATAATAATCGTCTTCCGTTGCAGTATGAGGTCCACCCATAAAACTAGACGGCCTCCAGCGCAGGACTTCCTTCAACACTGCCCGAATATAAGGGAGTCGGTCGTAATCTTGCAGCGTCGGCATCCGCTCCCTGCCAACGACTCGGTCGAGTTCTTCATGCGCGCGTTTCTGGGACTCGGGGTGCAAGAGCATAGCGATGAAGAAGAAACTCATTTGGGCGGATGCCTAGGAGTGTGATGAATAGATCATGATAGGAAGGAACATGGACCAGCCGCACAGTTGTAGCCCCAGCAACGCTTCATATTTTCGTTAGCGGAGTATAACATGGATTCAGTGCAAATGCCACACATACTAGAGTGATCCTACTGTCCACGCAGCTTCCATGTCCCTGAGCTTATAAGTAGAGTTTTCCTCAATGAAAGTTGCTGCTACACTGGGTCTTTGGGTACCGTTGTCCTGAGGTAGTAACATATACAACTGTATCAGATCAAGTCAGCGATGACATAAGGGTTTATAAACTCACCAAGCGAGACGCAACATCAGCGAACAGCCCACAAAACTCGATAGTTGTGGCCTCGAAAAAGGCTTCCGCTTCCCTCCTCCACGCACACCTACCACTTCGTAAATAAACAGTCGACATATGCTCCAGAAGACGTACATCCAGCGTGGGAGGTGCTCCATCCAGGTAAAAAGTTCTACAAGATATGCGCCAGGAAGCACCGCACTCAAAACTCGCTCGGCAGCTCTATCAATCCGCGCAACGACAGGGTCCTTAGAGTCAAGCATAGATGGTGTGCCATATAGGATGGAGGTCATGAGGGAATTGTTGGTATGCTTCAGATGTTCTTCATTAAGTTCTGAAGACTCAGCCAATAACGAAACGAGGATGGCAGCTTCCACCTCTTGGAAGGGATAATATTTTGTCATTGATTGCACATTCAATGACCTGTAGATGATTAGATCATTGGTGGAAGTCAAAGGATGAGTAACTCACTCATGTGCAGCCCGACGCATACGCCTCCAATTCTGGTTGTAAGTCTCCATTATGAAGGAAAATCCTCCCGTCATCAGCTCACCCGCAACAATGCTCCGTGGTCGGCCGGAATATATGCTTGCTCGTTGATCGAGGAGTTCAGATGCAACCTTATGTGATCCAATAACGATCACATCTTGCCCCGCTGCATTGACATAGACAAGAGGCCCTAGCACGTCTGCGTAAGCCAGCGACGGCGGCAAGGATGGAAGACGACATACCGTGTTCTTGACACCATTTATCCATCGTGTGCCTCATATTCTTCGTGAACTGGTGTAGGTTTCCGATAATGGGCAAACCTGGCGGACCAGGAGGGAGCCTAGATCTTCGTCTCGAGTTGAAGTAGGAGCGAAGAATCACGGCGGTGATGAGAATGATCCGCAAGGTTACCGCAGACTGCGAAAACGACGGGGGCATAGCTGTACTCTACTGCAAGGTGGTCGTAGGAAAATGGTTGACTGTGGACAACCTCCTCGATTTCATCAACGGTGAGCCGAATACCACTCGAATATCTCAAGTATGACAGGTGGCATGATAGATGATCGTTTAGAGGGGCCGACATATTGTGTCCGATACAATAAGAACACTGTTCGGATGATGTGTTTGACACAGCTCTTGGCGGTGGCTGAGCGTGGTCAAGTTATCTGGGAGTGAGGCCTCCGTGCTAATCGAAAGACCACCTGGGTCGCTGGTGAACTGTACCAGAGGTATTGGAACGACAACAGTAGTAGGCGCTGAGTGCACCGCAGATATCCTCGGTAAGCTGTCAATATGCCGCGGGCAACTTGTAGGAAGCGTGAGGCAGCGATACCACTTTTGGAGCTGTTGAATGTATAAACGGCGTCGCAAACTAGAAATTATCCAATAACCAAAGAATAACGAAAGGGTGCTCCTCCACCTTGCCTCAACCTAAGGGATGCGGCACGATGTGGTGAATTAGATTGATGTGGATCGAAGTCCAGCGAGGCGTGATGACGAAAAACTTTTTGAGATATGAATCCAATGTTGAGGTTGTGCCAGGCCAACGGCTGGAAGCATCCTGTGGTCATTTCATAGGCACTTGGTTGCCTACTGCTCAACCCCAGCACTGCAAATCTCAAGTCACCTCCAACTTGCGACGTTGAGGAAGACATGGCGGAAGGGCAAGCTATTATGTATGCCTTGAACGCGAGTCTTTGAGTCGCATTTTGATCCTATCTGAATGAATTCAATACAAATACAGAAGAAGTCGTTTATACTGAGAGAGATCTATCTTACAAGCGCGTAATCGCTGTCAAATCTATGCGCCTCGCCGGCGTCTGATGAGCTACTTGCTCTGGCCACAAACGATCGTCATGTGGCCGAACAAAGCAACCAAGTGGGCAGGATGTTGTCCAAATGCGAGTTATAAACCGTTACCCAAAGTGGACCTGGATGGATGAGATTCGGACTGACAGGAATGGTGGTGGGCGTTCAGCCCCACATAATCCGAGGGACCAGCTGCAACATCCATCCGCTAAATCTCGACATCCATCCATCCCAGGAGAAGCATGGAACCCAGGACCAAACGTAACTGATCCACTGTTGGTAGTAAGGAGTGAACGGGCTAGTGGACGGTGAGTCGAAGGAAGAGTCAGGGTTCCACTCGGTCGCTGGGAATAGATGGTGAACGAGCCGTCAACTAGATACTATAGCGATCCGCCACCTACGTTGCTCAGGCGGGAGGGTCTCATTTCCACAGCCAGGGCTTCCTGTGCCGGCATATTCGAAGCTACCGCTCCCGTGGTTCGTGTTATGGGTATTGCCTGGTACGGGTCAGCGATGAAGTCATCGGGATGAACGCATGCCCACCTGCATTCAAGTCCAGGTGTGACGAATTGTTGTGAGAGTTTGTAGTTAGTACACGCGTTGTATTCCCGCAATTATGCTGTGCGTTAATGATGATCGTCACTTTCTGACGCCGTGAAGTCCTCGAGTTCTTGGTAGAACTATACGGCTTAGAGTCGAACATGTTGAGAGTTTGACCGGAGTGAAATATTCTGCGAAATCCACTTGTTATTTTCCTGGAGAGGATCAGTGACGGAACTTGGTGGGCAGCCAGGGAATACGCACTGGAGATATGATTCAGGACTGTCGCGGGCCGACTCCGAGTCAGATATTGCGCTTGCCTCCCTGGATGGTAAAGCTCCGGCTAAAGCGACGATGTCAACATGAGAGAGATGACAGGACCCAACTTGGTCTGACCTGCGTTCTCATGATCATCCTCAAACAGCTTCAAAGGTATTTCGGATGTCGGAGGGTCTGTTGGAGTTTTTATTGCGTTGCGCTGGTCCGCCTCAAGAGCAGCGGCCGACTCTCTATCAAGGCATCAGTAGGGCAGAGAAACAAAGGCAAGTCAGGGAGGCCATACAGGTAGCCCACATCTCGTAGACTTTGTATCACTAGTCGTACGAATTCCCCCCTGTCCATAGAAGCATCGTCTAGTAATGTCCTATCTTTCGCCTTCTCATGGGTAGCACCGAATAAGGCTTCAGCCTGGTTCAAACGTTGCTCGATAGCATCGATATAGCTTTTTGACAGGCCATGCTTGCGCGAAGGCCCTATGTTGACGTGTTACTAATCCGCCCAAGCTTAACAATTGGGTTTCATACCTAGAAAAGTGCAGGCTACGTATTTGTGCAAGTCATTAACTGTGCGTTTGATGTGGTGAATATCACTCACATGTACCTCGCGTAAGGCAGCTCTTGCATCCTTGTTGTCCATCTGATTGCTCGCACTTAATTTTAACCTTCCTACAGTGGTCGCAAGCTAAGAGACGATTTGCTGAATTAGCTAGGTACTATGAGCCACCATGATAGTGCACCTCTGGTTATTCTCCTGGTTCTGCCAATGCGTGGACGTGGTTGTGGAGATGGAGTATCGTGAAACTCCTGGTCTTCAAAGCCGTCAATGTTGGGTAGCATAGATGAAGACCGCTAGCCGGGGAAAGTTCGTGGCTCACACTGGGAATATGGGTATATGCTTTGCAATTGTTCTTGATTTACATGTTTGGTTTTCCAAAGCTGTGAGGGGCGACTCGTGCGGCTGGCGCTTCAGCTTGGCGCTGGTGTGCCTCGTCGTTCTAAATTCAAAGTCAGTCAAAGTCCGGTTACAAGCCCAACGCTACCTCTACCTGCTCAAACGAAAGTTCGGCCATACGTTTGACCTCCATCGATTCGCTGGTTGGAGGATCTGGATATCTGACTAAAGACATCCCTGTCGGCTGGACTTGTCATTTGGGTTTCTCAGCCCGCGGTGTGGAGAACGTGGAACCGTAGCTCTCGGTGTAACTCGTACAGACGGGCCGTATACGGTCTTCTTGTGAGTGTTTTTCATGCTTGATGCTATACCTGTGTATCTTATATAATTACACACATCCCAGAATCACCGATGTGGCTCATACGGGAGAAAGCTTCATAGATAACGCTACTTGACTTCCACCGAGCTCTGCTATGCCTGTTGGTTGGTTGGGAGTCTCGGGTTAGTTGGCAGACCGTTCTTCCGAACATGTCCCACCAATACCGGTCCGCGTATATTTAACAGGCGTCGACTGCATTACCGTGATACGACACAACTCCCTATATCATGGATCTTGAGCAACCCGAAACCGTTGAAATTCAGAAAGACTCTGCTTCAGAGGGTGCCGTCCAGGTTAACGAACCTCGGATGAGGACAGATCATCTGACGCCCCCCGCTGGCACGTCTTACTGCTCACTGTATGTGGTACAACTGCTCTGGTGGCTCGTTGTACTGATCGAGACTTCCAGCCAAACTATCACCTTTTTCGAGATTGGCCGGTCCGTCAAGGTTGGCCGATTCACTTGGAAGGCAGATGTTTATACATATGTCACCGGAGCCCACCCCGACGATCTCAACTTCAGCCAAAAAGGCCGGATCTACCACGTTATGGTCCACTCAGGATTTGTCGAAATGTACCAGCTACTTCCTGGCTTTTTTTACGCCTCTATGCTATCCTTGGCAACAATTTAAGTTCGACGTGACATTGAAGAACTCCGGTATCTCCCCTGTCCTCCAACCTCCCTCCACTGGAAGTGAGACAATTAATGACACCAAGTACAAATGTGCGTTTCTTCATACAATTATACCCGCTCGAAGCCCCACTGATGCGCCAAGTCGTCTTCAGATGAAATCGATTTTGGACAGAACATGCCGATGTTTAGGAATAACGGTAATGAACCGTTCACCTTCGACGCCAACTTCCAAGAAACCTTCACGCGGATTGGCGCGACGCAAAGTGGATCAAGGGCAGGACGAATCCAATTTACTATTGATGCCGTTTCGGTTGGTTACTTCGTCCATTCTTCAGCATGTGTCACTAGCAGTATGGCTGACTGCATGCACGCAGCCAGCTGAACCTTAAGCTCTTCGACTCCCACTGAGATCTACAGTCTCTCTATGTTTACACATGATAACCCATCTGCATATCCAATAACCTTAAGTGAGTTTGCTATCAATTGTCAACTCTCCGCTTACGGATTTGCTGCTCCCTAGACCGCGAATTTCACTTTAAGGGATCTGAGGCTGCTAACGGATGGGTTATCTCTGGCGGCTTTAAGCTCAACCTTGGGTTCTGATATGTGCCAGAAATTTACGGCGTAGTCTTCACACCATCTATCTGACTACACTTGGTGGCTGTCATACACAACTCACGAAAGTCTTCCTTATCGACTGTTGTTAGCACGAATGGGGTATCTCTGGATTCACCATCTGGCTCATACATGTGGCTCGACTGTTTTGTGGCCTCTCAAGTCAACCATCTACGCGACAGCTTCTTTTCAGCCTGTTCGATGAACGCCTTGATGGATGTGTGCTAATGCTGTAGTCTTGTGATTGCTCCAGTGTCACGCACACGTCAATGTTCTTTCTGAATTCATATTCCTCAGCGCTACTTCTGGGCCCGGGGTCCTCGACTTTGAGGATTTCTGGTCACAATCAGTGCCGTAAGTTCTATTTTCCCTTCCTCGTACACATTGCTGTCCTTTTATTGACCAGAGTCATAGTTCTCCGAGTAGAGTCTCAGATCAAAGCCTACAATCCCTCTTTATCTCCCCCGTTCGGAGTGTAGACTTCTCATGGCTTCCATCGGCGATGGAGGGGGATTCAGCTGTAGCTATCTACCACCAGAGTGGACTCCTTCATGACGACTTCTCGAATTCTTACTTAGCTGTTAGCTTGCAACTGGTTATCGGTCTGATTTCCGAACGAGAGTTCAGATTGCTAGTAAGTGGACATATCCTCAGCGGCCAACCCTGCCAACTCCGGTTTCCCAGTCGATACGCTACCGAACAAAGCTTTGTGTCTTCCCGCAAACTCAACGTTGTCGCCGCTATCCAACAGGCTCTTTTCGCTGAATCTTCTAGATGGAACTGCTCTATCACGACTATCATCGCATTGCAAATCAATCCAAGGACCCAAGAACATGTATATAAGCATGCATCGACCTCCTTGTGCCACCATCCCCAGTCACCATCGCAATGTCGAGCACCTCCATCGAATCTACTCCCTCCAAGCTGCCCACCCTCGCTGAACTCAAAGCAAAGCTGGGTGATGTCCTGCCCGACGAGACTGCAGACGAAGAGCATAAATCCGTCGCTCTCGTTGACCGTCCCCGAGCAGCGAATTACACCAACAACCTCACTCCGCCTGTTGGAACGTCCTACTGGCGCCAATATGTTCCCTCCTTGAAGGCGGCCCTACTGATACATGACTATTGAATCCCCATAGGCAATCTTTCGTCCCAATCAATTCTGTGGATCTCATCTATGACAACCTTAACTACCCGGTTGTCGTCGAGATGATAACATGGCAGATCGACGCTTACATCTATGTTGTCAATGCTAGGCCGGGTGCTGACTTCCAGCAGAACGGTGGCCTTGTATATGTAGTCCTTGTAAATGGCGGTTCAGCTGCTACAGGAAATCACGTTGGCCCTTTCGAATATCGTTACCGCGTATCGTTGCTGTATTCCGGCGCCGCGTCGGCCATAAAACAGCTCCCTGCTTCGAATACTGGAGTGCAAAACGGCGATGATAGGAACTGTAAGAACGTTTGCCGTTTCATGTGGTCTTACTTGTCCTTACGAATGTTCTTTGTTCATCTCCGACCAGACCCAATCTCTTTTAGCCAGGATATGCAGATGTTCAAGAATGACGGCAATGAAACGTTTACTTTCCGAGCCAGTTACGAAGACAGTGTCGATATTCATAAAGGGCAATTAACGGGATTCATCGACACCAATACATCGGTTCAATGGGGTGTAGTATTTGACAATCATGTAGGTGTTGCTCTATAGCTGGTAATGTCTGACGACTCACTCGGATTACTATGTTGAAGGCTGACTTTAGGGCCAACTTCCCGTTTGCAGCACTCAACCCTATTCAAGATCAGCTCCCTTGATCTAGTTGCCATCGGTGTGTACGCCCTGCTGTCGTTGGAGACCTGAGTTCTGATCAACTCCAATCTTAGACGTACGAGCATTAGTCTATGATGTCGGTGGAAGTGAGGAGGTGGGCTGTCTATCTATCCTCAATACGGACAGTGCTTATTGTCGGACGGCGGAACTTACTGGCCTCTCACACCGAAACCATTGTGGTCGATTGCCAATTCTCAGCTTAAGATATATAGGAATCTTCCTCCCACCCAAGGTCTCCCGTCGTGTCAATAAGTCCTGGACTCTGTTGTAGCTAATCATACCAGAGTTATTACACTATGGTTCTACCTCCTCCGTGTCAGGGTTGCAGATACGAAAACATAACAAGTCATTGATGTCAGTCACCCCTTCATGCGTCGATAGATTCAGCTTATGGGTAATGTTCTTGCTGCTACTCGCAACTATGTATGCCATGTTATTTCAGTTAGTTTACCTCACTCAACACTAAGGACAGGAAGTCACACTGGCTGGCGCCACGCGTACCGTGATTTGGCTATCTAGTGTAGCGAGCATAGGCGTATCCGATCTTTCTTACTGAAGTGGAGATTGATGGGAGTGCTTACAAGACGGATATTTAGAAATAATTGTAAGATCAGGCATGTTGATGATGCCCCAAAGGAAAATGTGATAATGCCCAAATTAGTCGGACCTTCTTTGGCTGGTCGGAACTAATGTCCACAAAGCGATCATCAATGCCATCATTGAGATCAACCTATAGGCTGTCAACGAAATCAAAGCAGCGGCAAGACGAAAGTCTGCTTACAACGGTTGAAGACTAGTGATACCGACCCGAGATGCCAATGCTCCTGTCAGAAATGGGAGCACAGCTGAACCGGCCTGCCCGAACCCAGCTATCCAGCCAATCGAACCGGTAAGTAGCCAACGAGGTAGAATACGGCCGGCATGATTCATGGCTATCGGATAGAAGGGACCGAGCAGCATTCCGACAAAGGATACTGCGACGGCGCCCCCAATGAGGGATGGGACTAGCCAGACGACTAGTTCAAGCCTACGGGAGCAAGTTGGACAAGATACCACTAACTCACGGCTCAAAACTTACCCGATGGCGAGGAAGGTGTACAGATACAGTACGCGGCGTTCACCGACCTAGCTGGCATGTCAACGAATTTACGCGGACGAACAAAAGGTATACCATTTTATTCACCCATAACAAGGCGACACGTCCAATAGTAAGACCTATTTTCTCTTTAATATACTGCTCGATGGAGGTGAACAATAATTGCATACCTCCGAAGAAACCAGAGGATATATATCCGGACGACGGTCCTCCCTTCCGAACGTTAATTACATAGGTGACAATCCAACCGCCGATCGTCACTTCGACACCAACGTACACGAGGATAAAGAAAGCGAGATAGTGCACCGAGCGTTGACCGAGGATTTGACGAAACTTGCCATGCTCGCTAGTGTCTTTCTCGCCAGCTGGTTGACCCATCTCCGCAAGGCATTCTATGTAAGGCAATTGTACCCAGAGATGTCAGCGGGAGGTGATATCATGGCGGTTCATACATACCATCTTGGCTTTTCATACGGAAGACCATCGTAAGTACCACTGAGTTGGAGACAGCGATACCAAGTGAAATGAGATAGTAAAACGACCATCTCTCGATCTGGGCGAATTGCGTAGAGACGAGGGGAGCGGCAAAAGCTCCAAGGCCTAAACGTAGCCGTCAACACTGGAGTAGGCATGAGACTTTGGCCACATACGAACCATACGCAGCATGGAGAATGCCCATTTTTGTTTCGGCATTTTCTTTGATTGAAGCAACGTAGCCGTTAGCTTGAGCATCCTTCGTGGTACATGAGCATTATTGCTACATTGGAATAAAAGCCATTAGCCTACTTGCATCGCTATACCCACGCCGTTGATCGCGTAGGCAATGACGAACACAGGAAAGGGTAAAGCCGGGGCCTGGAGAGCATAGGCAATGATCTGCAAAACAGATCCTTTCTGGTAGTGAGTATCGTGTTGATCACGAATTCCACAGCGTGCATCGCTCACCCAGAACAATGACCTAGCAACCGCTGATAAGCGAAGCCAACGCGAGAAGGGGATAATAAATACTTTGCCAAATCCAAGCTTGTCCGACAGTGGGACATTCAGTAAAGCACCGCCTATGAAACCCTCAAAAAAAGGGACATCGACACGTTTAGTCAGCTCTGGCACAGAAGCAACTTACGACACAGGCGAATACGAAAATTAGTGAGACGACAGCGAAGCCAACCTAATAAAATGTAAGTTTACATCTCAAATTAGACGAAATTACTCACATTGTACACCTCTCGGATCCTGGGGAGTAAGGGCCCAGTAGTTCCATCGTTCCAGCCGGCCATGAATAAACACCAGCAGAGGGTTATGAACTGGATATGGCCCGTAATGGTTTGTTTCGATAATGCTTTCCCAATGTGTCGAGGCCCTTCAACAGGCGGAGGTTCTAGGTGAGGCTCTCCACCATGCAAGCGTCGTGTATGCGATTCTGTGACGGAGTGCACAGAACCAGAGATCGACTTGGAAATGGTTTCAACCTCTTGCAACTCGATTGTCTGACTCATTGTGGTGGTTCAGAACAAAGAAGCTCCGGGCTTCAATCAGCTTGAAACCCGCAAGGCGCCAAAAGATGTGAGAGGTTTTCATGGTACGAGCGGAAAAACATCGGAATCTCCGCACGAGGTGTTTTCAGGGAGCTACACGTGCAAGGACGGGCCGCACGGCGCCGGTTCAAGCAAAGTTGAACATACAACGTTCGGTGTCGCCGCTACTAGTAGCTCGTTGTCCAAGTTTTGCGGATCGTGATTCGTCGGGCATCCTCTCGACATCCTCTCGACATCGAGGCCGGTCTACTGCCTAGGATTTGCACCTTCAGCTGGATGATTTCGGTGTGCACAGTCAGAATACCAATGTCGAGGAGCCTCAAGGCTCGCAGTCGGTACGTACCATCTCTTCATTTCGCAACGACACATCTTGGAGGTTACAGTAATGCCTGCGACGGCTCCAGCTGACCAAAAGTTTCTCGGTCGGCGCTGCGGTCATATTCCTTGAATCAGTCTCTTTGCGCCTAGCTCGCCATGTCGCAACATATATCCTTCGATGTCGCTTATGCGAATGTTTCTGGGTTTATGGCGAGAGTCAGAAAGCGTGACGTGGGCAACTCTTTCCAGCACATGCATCTGGCACTTGACGATCGGTAAATTTTCGGGCCCAATGTCACAGGACATTTTAGAGCGAGTTGCGTGCCATTACTACTCGATTATGTTATCCTCGGCATATTTGGTAGCTGGGGGATTAATGTCCTTTGGAATTGCGGGACGCGGGCACGCCAAGGCAAGAGATCGACCAATTTCTCGATCTGGTGCACAGACCTTTGACTGGGTCTCGTCCTGTCCCACACGGAGTCCTTCAGAGCCTCCCCGTTGTTCGGCTGCTCATCTATTTCCTTTGTCCCTCTTTTGTCGTACTGGACTCGATGGTTGTCGTTAGAACTACTCCTTCCGGGCTGACGCTCCTCGTCACACCATCATTTCGAGGCCATCCCCTCTTCGAATGGCTCCCGGAGTTTGTTGGAGAGGTCGGCGTCCATGTGCAGCGATGAAGCGCTAGCGTAATTCGCTATCAAGACTTGGCACACGGGAGATGTATCCTGGATGGGATACGGTACCTTCATACAATGTAATACTTCCCAGCTCATGTTCTCCGATGACCGATTATTGGAGTCAAGAGGTCCCAGCAGGTTCGCCGCGCAAAATGGCTAAACTGCACGTCACTCACCTCTGACACAGAGCTCGATCTAGACCTCTTGCAGTTGTGCACCATGCCCCAATCTAAATGTGTCAAGCTGAGCCGCATTTTACAACGGAAATTCGCTTTGCCAGACCTCATTGTGGGAGCCCGCGAAGCCACCGGAGTCTCTGGAGCAGGCAGACATATGTAGGAATTAAATTGGTGCCTCTTCAAGTCTTCAAGTTATAGGTATCACTGCGCCATTCCCCGAGGACGATATATGGATTGTGCCACGGCTCCGACTTGGCTCGCGACACCGGACCGTAGCCTGTAAAATTTCGGCAATGTGTAAGTGCTCAACCTACTGAATGCCCCGATATTCTCAGCAGATTTACACTAAACCGAGTCACATCCATCACATCAATAGCCATGAGAGTCTGCGAGAGATGACTTCTATATTTGTCCTAGCGCCTTCTTTCGGCTTGGCTTGCGGGGTTACTTCTCGGAACGTTGAACCATTGAGCGCTCTGGGCGCTCATCAACGATGGAATACAATAGTGGGCGGTCAGTAATTGTCTTGTAATAAGAAGCTAAGCTAACAGCTTATAGAAGAAGATAGTTGCCTGAAGCTGATAACTCCTGGACGCGCGATTCAGACGAAGGAAAGCGTGTTCTTCATGCAGTGGCGCATTAGCCTGGCGAAACAAGCCGATCATCACCTATGCCATGAGAGATTATGCGCCTCGTGCACTCAGCCATCTCTGGTAATTGCGTCGCTCCCCTGAAGGAAAAAGCGTCGACGCGAGCACAGAACATCCATCAGACGAAGCTAATCTCGAAGGGTGCCTCGAGTAATTACCAAGTGGCACGGAGAAGAAGACGTCGCCTTCAGGTACGGATGAAGTTTACTATCAAATTGTCACCTGCGAGAAGCGGACAGGGTCTGTCCCTTGCGTGGAAGAATCTAGGAAGAACACGCTTCTTTCACGCTTGATCTTGAACCCAACAGCACACCGCATTACGTCTACAGTCAAGTGCGAAGTCAGTTGTTAGTGATACCAAGGCCGTGGTGTGTCAAAGAGAGGCCTCAGAATAACTCAGCCGACAGTACTAAGACTCACCTCTGGGCATTACGTCCTCACGAGATGCGGTCGCCGCGTTACGAAAAATGCTGCCCTTGGGCTTTGTAATTCTGCCAATTGTGGGTGGGTAGATAGGTCATAACACATAAAGTACGCCTGGTACATATACATACTGTGTAAACGGATGCGTGTGTGTGGTCTAGTATTAATGATGGTTGGGATCCATGATGCATGCTGAGAGAACCTGATGAATGCCGAAGAGAATGAAAGGAGTAATCATGTCAACGATTTAAGACGCCCCCGCGCCGGAGAAGAGTCTACCAGGCGAGAACCATCGGCGCGGCGAACGTAACCATGCTTCGCGACGACAGTCAGTGTCTCGTGTGGGGAGCGGCATCGGCGTTTGCTTCGGTCTCGGGGACGAGAAAGCACACCAATTCTCAACATCGTACGTAGACGGCGCCTCAAAGGTCGCCAGCGGAGGAGTCGGATCTGAGGTATGACGCTCATGGCCGACATAAGACGGACGGGAAAAAGGTGACGGAAGTGGGGGAGAAGTGGGCCGAGGAAAGAGCTTGATTGGATTGAAGATGTGTGCGGGCTTGAACTTATTGTCAGGGGCTCCTTGAGTTCGTTTTGAGGCGGGGCCATCTGGCCTTGGAAAAGGAGGAAGGTCGGTCATCGGAGAGAAAGTGGGAGTGGGATGAAGCTGACTTTGAGGACCTCTTGTAGCGGGAATGGGTATGGGCTGACTACGAGTGGGTGGCCACAACACGGTGTCAGGGGAAGGCGAGGAGGACGAGGGCTCATCACACGCCATATTTTCTGGCTCGAAATAACTTCGGGTCATGGAGTACGTCGACGGCAGGGAAATTTCTGTTGCGTCAGCGTAGTCCCACCGATAAGGAGAGGTCATTTCCTTATCGTTGGTGGTGGTAAAACGTAGGGACTCCGGGGATGCCATGTCATGGGAAAGGGAGCTGGCGAGGTAATAGGAAGATTCGTACGGGTCGTGTTCGATAGCTGTATGCATAATAGACGACTGATCATCACCCGAATACGTAGCATTGTAGTACCGTGGTAAGTGATGGTAAGCATTCGTATCGATAGTGAGGTACTGCTTTCGGAGCTTGGCGCGTTCGAAGGTGGTATTCAAGTCACTAGGGGTGGAAGGTAGGGACGGGAAGGGGTGATGTGATTCGAAAGAAGATGCAGGGGAGCGGCTAGAGGCTGGCGTTCGAGAGTCGAATTGTGTAGAAGCTTCCATATTGATAGGCTTAGTGACGTCGGATAAGGTGGGCACATGTGCCCAAGTTGCGTTAGCAGAAGATTGCCCGCTCCCCCTCCAGCGATCAGAAGCAAGGTCACTCTGCGCAGTGGTCCGGCTAGCGAAAACGATTTCGGAGGTCGAGTCAGCGCTCCAGCGAGATTTGAGACCTTCCGAGCGAGAAAACTGGTCGCCTGTAGTGGACTCCCGCATCGTAGAGTCCTCTTCGATGTCCACTCCAGCCTCCCAAGGACACTTGGCCATACTACCATCGAATATGACGCCATCGGAGTAGAAGGAATCGACGTCTTCAATCGCCCTGCGCAGTTCAGCCATGGTCATACGCTTCTGCCAGTCGATGGCGAGCATTCGAACCAATACTGTGTTGAGTTCAGGGGAAATGGGGAGAACGCTGGGGATGAAATGGTCGGGGTCGCGAAGGTAAGCCTGGAAGGTGGGGTCGGAGACAGAGGCAGATCTCCACGGGTTCCGACCCGTAGTAAGGTTCAGGAGAACGACAGCAAGTGACCATATATCGTTGGCCATGGGAGAGTACGCAGGGCGGCTAGGATCGAATGAGAACTGGCGGGCGAACTCCTCATCATGACATTCTGACGGTTGGATTAGCGATGAATATGGTGAGGCGCTATAAAGAGACATACCAGGACTCATATGATATATACTTCCGGTGCGAAAATCCGTGCTCATCCTATCACTAGTTGCCAGACCGAAGTCAGTTATCGCAATGCGCATTCCACCGTCGAAACAGAGAATGTTCTCGGGCTTGAGGTCGCGATGATAGACACCGAGGGAATGACAGTATTCAACCGCATCCAAGAGTTGCAAGAAAATCTGCTTGATAATATAATCATCGCCTTGGTACCGAGCATTGTGCAGGATTTGCGAGAACAAATCGCCGTCGGTAGCGAAATCCATAACGATATAGGTGAAGTCGGCTTCTTCGACGACGCGGTGAAGGGTGACAACGTTGGGGTGGGCTGAAGCAATTTGGTGGAGAGCGATTTCTCGAATGTGAGCAAGGCGCTGGCGGAAAGATTCCTTGTCATGGGTGAGGCACTTGACCGCGTAATTCTGCGGGCGAGAGGACCGCGCATCCACCGCACGATAAACGACGCCATAACCACCGACACCAAGTACTTCAACGAGCTCGAGAGCACCGCCGTCGATGACTGTTCCCACAGGGGGGTGGTGGGGGGAGGGTTTGGGCATCTGGGAGTTCTTCGTGGGCATATTGGACGAGGTGCACGAAGAAATATGTGGATTGCCCTTAGGGAAGGAAGTGGTGTGTGGGATGTCGACTTGGGAGCAGTGGACACTCGCTAAGTCTAAGTATGTGCAGCCAACGTGACATCCGACCGTCAAAGGCGTGGTAAACATGAGGTCTGAAACACAATACTCACGGAACCCGGACGTTCGAACGCAGAGTCGAAAGCGATCAAGCACGCTTAACACAACACGCTTTCGAGGTGCGGACTGGAGGACGTTTCGAAGGAACGAAGATTGCCAGAGGGGACCGCATTGAACGAGATTCAGGTTCGATATATAGTACTTGCAGCTGACAAAATCCGTTGTCGGTCCCTGCGGCGCACCACGGCAATTAGAGCAGAATCGGGTAAATTGCATATTCCGCTTTGACGCTCCACTGGATAGCTGTGCCCTCAAAATAGCGCGGTAATCGGCTATAATTAGTGCATTGGCAAAAGGTGTATGTGCCTCGGCCAATGACTTTGCCAACGATGAAACGATAGATTCATGAAGCAGGATAACTGGCTCGAAGCCAACATGGATCGTTATGGAATCATTCTGAGGAGAACGCATCCAAAGAACAAGACAGCATGGTTTTCAGGAGGCATCGATATCCGACAGTGGATACATCCGAGGCGCACCCGGTATGGAAAGGAGGAGAGGGAGTGGCTACCGAACCTCACGGGATCGAGAGTAGATCTGAGGGTTGGTTTGAACCCCTAGACCGCAAGCTGAGCATGGCATCATACGAAGATAGTTGGTTAGGGGCATAAGCTTTCGATTTCGATCCGTCCAATAGTTCCAGCACATCGAAACGACGTCGGCCATACTTACGCTGACATGCTCACGACATCCTCGGTCCCGACAGCTTGCTTAGAGGTTGTAATGACGTCGACATAGCGCAGGTCGCATGCACGTAGTGTTGGAATTTGTAATCGTCAATCTCCATATTTGGCGCATAGTCAGCACAACATTGGGCTGACAGAATATCGGAATATACTTAGGGTCTCCGCGAGGCAGGGTTCATAGAACCAGCTACAATAAAGTAGAATATGCCACGATGCCCAATTGTACGCTTCCAGATTGTTAAAAATAGACGCAAACACATATTAGTTAGGAACCTGGACTCCGTCCAAACCGTAAAGCTGGCCTCGGTTGGAATGAAGGGTACATGTGAACCCTGGGCGGGATTCCACGACGTACGTTTTGCACATCGCCGTGTTGAATTAGTCAGAGACTGGACCTAGGTCAAGTAATGAGGCGCTGGTGATGCGAAAGTCAAAATGCCACTACGCCGAGCCGTAAAAACGACTCTCACTACTCACGAGGATAATCGGCCTAGCGCCTCAGGCCCCCTTCCCAATTCACGCTAAAGGTGCAGTATCCGTTCCTGCGATGGCCAGGCTGATTTCCGTGCGCTCCGCAGGTGATGGCGGGTGGCACGTTGTATTGCACACCGGACGTACGCCATGTCTGGGATTTAAGAGGGCAATTTGAGGCAGCTTGAGACCTTGAGGCCTTGAGGCTGAGCGCTGAGCATCGCTGTTGCTCGCGTACTCCACGTGACCTACGCGTGCATGGACCTTTGCGCGCCATCGGAGATTGAAGTTTAGTTTAAATTTCCGACCGGCGTCAATTCGCCACAACACACCTCACCTTGTACTCGTTTCCTCGTCACCCGAGTGCAAGTCGCCACGCGACATCGATCCGCCTCCCATCCTTTCACGGCGCACATACCCTACTGTTATCAAGCTACTGGTGGTGATGGCGCCTCGCAGTTTCGTAGTATTTCAAGACACCCCGTCGACCAATGCGCAACCTAAAATTACCAAGAAAGCGACAACTTCCTCGACTTCCGCCGACGCTTCTACGAACTCGGCATTCTTCTTGGACAAGGAGAACGTGAACCCCTTGACGGGGGAACGTGCGGGTACGCAGGGTGGCAAGAAGCGCAAGACTAGTGTATTGGCCACCAAGACCACCATGCCCTTGGGAGTTAAGGCGCAGGCGGAGAGTTTAGAGGCTAAGCCTGAGAAGAAGCGCAAGGCTTCTGTATCTCAGGACAAGTCGTCTGGGAAGAAGGCGGCAAGGTCTTCTGCTTCAGCTAGGAGGGGAACTCGTAGGTCGCCCCGTCGCCCACCGATGCCCAAGGTTGAAGAAGAGGCTGAGGGCGATAGCGAAGCCAACCGCTTATCTCAGGCGGAGATTGACTCTCGCTGCTATGAGTTGACGGTGCAACCCCTTGCCGATGTATCCGTAGCCTATGAGGCCAGCGAGCCTAGCACCCACTCGTCCCATCATTCCAAGCTACACTTCGTGAAGGTTAGTTTATTCCTCGATGACGCGTGACAGGCCTGAAACATCTAAACAATTTATCTCAGGACTCTTCGGCGGAACCTGATCTCCGTGACTATATCACATCCGCGCCTGAGCCCAAGCTTTTCGCCAGAGCGACTACACCCATCGAGTCCTCCCATGAGGCTACTATCTTCTCCACTCCGGAGCGCAAGCGCATCTACTCTGCATTTACATTCTCCTCGCCCTCCCCGACTAGCGAACGTTACCGCAAGATGAACCGTGCCACCAGCGTACCTCCCCTCCAACTCGGCGATAAGCCTTCATACACGCTCCCCGCCTCTTCACCATGAATATTGTCGGTCTAAAGGACCTCCACGCGTAACCCGTTACGCCTCATCCTTCCAAGCGGACACTTGGATCTATCCTCGGTTCTGGTTCCTGTTGTCATCTACATCTATCATGATCGAGTCAATCGCTCTCGCATTTTTTTTCAGTACACTCCATTCAATATGACATTCAACTATACTTACATCCTCATTCTGCATTATTGTGTATATTGTTTATCTCCACCATCATCTTCACCGGACTGTCCACCCTCATGGGATTCGTCCTATCTACCACCCATCCTATGCTTTTTTCCTGTTAACTGGCGCGTCGCATTTGTTTTGTTGAACGTCTTGCTGTGATGTATCAATCAAATATAGTCTTCTTATCGGGTTATGTGCGACGTCGATTTGTCTCGTGATCGTTCCCGTTGGCTGTGGGTCCTGGGGTCAGGAAGCCACTTTTATCACCTTGATGTGTATGATATAACCTGTTGACTGCAGTGGATAACGATGATTCTCTGATACGGTTGCCTTCTGTCAAGATATCGTTCGGCTATTCCTGGCGGTAAGTGGTTTGTTTGGATCACAAACTTCCACCTTCCTGATTTGTACAACTTCGCTCCAGAACCTTGACTTGCGCCACTTGCATTTGAGAACTACATAGGGAGTAGTAGTTTCATTGAGTTGACCCCGCTATGCCGTCCCATGTTGGTTCCATATGAGCATTTTGACCGTCGCGCCTCCCAAGTTCCGGAGTCTTAGACAATTAGTGTACCGGTTCAACCGTGGCTTACAGCAAGGTGAGTGGTGCTTCTGCCTGGAAGCCCGTAGTAAGATTGTTGCATGCAGCAGGAATCCAGGCGAGTATCGGTGGAAGCTACACGCTGGTCGTGTCGCAATATGAACGCTGTTCAACTTCATAAGCGTATCGGAGGATCACTTCTTCCTTAGCTGGAAGCAGAGCTAATCGCCGACCCCCTCTGGGACCGAAACAAAAAGCTTCTTGTGCTTCCCCTCGTCTCGTCGATCTCTCTAACCTTCCTAGCTCCCAAGTCGCCCGATGTATGCCTCTTTTGAAGCCGACAACTAGATTCCTTCGATAGCCGCCACTTATTCACCATGAAGACCAAGAGGTGGTCTTCCACTGTTCATTTGGTGCATATCCAAGGCTAGAGGGGTCCAGCCAGCCCTCCATAGTCCTCGACTGGGCAATGGTGCTTCATAGAATCAACATGGCGATCCTCGTGGTGGGCAGCTTCAGCTTGATACTCTTGCCCCGCACCCACGTTCGCGTTGCATCTAGGCAACACATCACACTTTGCCTTTCGTGTGGGGCTCGCCACAGATACGTTTTTACCACTGCCTTTTTTACTCAGCTTTGTCGGTCCGCCAAAGACAATGTGTGGCGGGTCTATATGGTTTCATATAGATATAACTTGGGCAGTCACCCTTCGGCTGCGACAAGCTTTGGTACGTTATCTCTTCCAATTCAGCGGTTCCGATCACGCCTAATTAGCTTTCTCGATGATTATCACCGTGTCACGGTCATTCATCAATCCGCACGTAGCTTTCTTCATCCTTCTGAACTATTCCATGCACCGTTTCACTTCTTCTTAGCTGTGGTGATATCTCCATGTTTGGTCCTGCATTAGCGAAGCATGCTAGCACAAATATCTCGTTCCTCGGTCAACTGAACTCTTGCTGCGATCTCACAGCTATATTTCTGCGCTCTATCGTCATTTAATGACCTCATTCTGGCCTTGTTTCACCCTGACTTTGGCTTCAATAAGAACATCCCATGGCGGAGGGTATATCGCCACCCTGGGTTGCACCTGCTTCCTTGGAACTTATGGAAGAACAACAGCAACTTTATGTCCCCTTTACGTTTGTGGGTTCAATTGCCGGTGGCCCGTCTTGGTTCGTCTCCGTCGGTTCATGTCTTACTCCTACTCACGTACGCATGCAGATCGCAGAACCCACCTCGTGCGTCATGGACAATCGACCCTCTATGACACAATACAAGGTACGATGGGTGGTACTGGAATATCACGGGTTTCAGCTTCCTCTCGGTAAGCTGACTGAATAGATCAGGAGCTTCTAAATATCTTATACCTCTGACATTTAGGGCATACGCCGCGCAATGCAGGTGGCAATGACAAAGGAGCCGTCATCAACGTGGTTGGGTGTGCTAGGTCAAGTCCACGGAATTAATGCCCTCATTTTGGGGTTGGCCTGTAGCCGTTTCACTATTTATAGGTGGCCACTGGCGGCCATGCGCATTAACCGAATGTCATTTTTCACTAGTTTCGGCGGCTCATGGTTGTTCTACATCACATTGAATTACTTGCCCCTCCACCCGGTGCATCGAAGAAGTTGGCGGATGAGGCACGTTGATGTGGACAGTGATTCGAGGGTGATAACAAAACGCGTGCAGTGTGTCCATTGATGCTCTAAAGCACGGATTCCATATTTTGCCGAGCAATTTCTACCTACTATACAGGTTCGCAATTTCCTCTCTCCTAGATTATTGTTTACAAGGAAGGTATAGCGACAGATCCGTCAACCACGATCTTCTTCCCTTTCGTGTCCTCAGCGTAGTTCTCGTAGAAATTGTTATCGTCTTTGCCGGAATTATCCGAACGGCCAGGACCATCCCAAAAGTGGTACGCGTGGCTGAGCACGCCGTATGAGGCTGGCACAACTTCAAGTAGATCTCCTCTCGCAATTTCGATAGCCGGTATTTCAGACGCAGGTAAGCCAATCAAGTATGCCAGAAGACATCGGATCACAGACGCGTGTCCGATAATGAGAAGGTCCTCTTTTTCCCTCTCAAGTTCTATGAGCACCGGTTCCATGCGCACTGTATTCAAAAAGTCGAAATCCAGCATCGATGATGAGGTTTAGGGTTTATCTATGAAGAGGCGTGGACTGCGCACCGCTAAGGTCATGGTAACTTTCAGCGCGAGGCGCCCTGAAAGTGTATGGGTCCTTGCAGAACAGGGACCAGTCGGTAGGATAGTATTTCTTAGCTTGATCTGGGGTGAGACCATCCCAGATCCCAGGGTTGATTTCCAGCATTTGAGTCTTCTCGACAACCTTGACGTTCAGTGGAGCTTGCTTGACCTTCTCGGCTTGGGTGGCGTTCGGCTGATTTGTTGACGAGGGCTGTGGGCCTGGTGGAGTGGACGCTTCGGCTTTTTGCGACGCTTGAGAGGCTGCAAGGAAAGGCCACGCTGTATGATGCGCCCGGCGACGAGTTGATGTCCAGATCTTTCAAAGCCCACGTTGAAGATAAACCCAAACCAAGAATAAATCGACTTACGACAAGTCTACGGTCCTTAGGGTCAACACCCCTCTCAGCCAAGCTTTTGGCTCGTCTCTCAATCACAAATTCCTTCAGACGTTCGGCGTATTCCCATCCTGCGGGGGACAGATCAGAATCGGCTTTATAAGACCGTTCGATGAGTGACTGTCCCGACTAGACACAAGCCAGAGATCAGCAAAGGACCATAAGACTACCAGACGGGTGGCTTTACTCGAGCGAAGTATATCGTCCGGAATCGATTGTGAATATTCATCAAGAAGAAAACTATACGGGACTGATCGAAGTTAGAAGCAGTTGAAGGAGCTTAAGCATTGACACACCTGGAGGTATCCTTGGATATTCTACGAGACTTTCAGCATGACAGCAAAGCACCGGAGGCCATGATAGCCTACATTGACCATAGTCTTCTCTCCAACCTACGAAAGGTGTCAGCGACAAGGCGGAGGGGTCGGGTAGAATCGGTCTTACGTTGATGATGCGTATGAATGGCCAGTTGGTCTCTTCAACGGGTTCGTAGTATTTCTCGTGATCTCTGATCCGTTCATAATAGTCTTCAACTGCTTTGTCCGGGTCCCAGCCACGGTACTAAACGCAGACTGTTGGCAAAGTCCAACTTGCGTAGATGCCCTACTCACATCTGGAGAAGATATCTTCACGCTGCGAATATTCTGTTCAATGATTTCCTTGTTGTCGCAAAGGGACTCTATGGGCGTATTGAAGGCGCCATTTCGACCACAAAGGACTAGCATACATACCAAGGAAAATGACATGGATCTTTTCCTTATCGAACTTCTGAGCGAGCTTTTGCCGAGCCTCTCGGGTGCCGTTGTTTGCATCGTAGATCACAACTTGGCCACCGCCTCTGAAGAAGTCCCAAATCAACTTCTCACAGCCCTCCGAGACCTTAGCGCGTAGCTCAATAGTTGATGGGCTCTTGTCCCCTGCATGCACTAACGGGTAAGGTGGTGGGTAATCTGGGTTGACTTCGGGCCTCTCACCTAGAGTGAAATAATCCGGCGGCAGTTTCTGGGCCCCTCCTAACGTCTTCCGCCTATAATCTCCCAATGATACCACTTGGGTCTTCACACCCATCCATCGCAGATATCGCTCCAGTGACCGCGAGATATGCGTCTTTCCTCGAGCAGGCAATCCGACTGTCACGATCAATATCTTTCCTGCATGAAACAGTAACCCTGAGTCAGTCGTGTAGAGCGGAGCCACCATCTTTGGAGCTGAGAGCAGGCACTTGGTGCCGAGGTAGATGCCTTCAAGTTTAGACTGACTGAAGCCTTGAATCAAATTCCTCCGCAATGATAAGGCAAAGCGTACTGCTTGGTTTTGGTTTTGGATGCGAGGGTCTCAGCGAACTCGTTGCAAAGACGCGAGTAACCGGGAAAGAGAACTTTCCGCAAGGCGAGCCGCGCGCGCGCAAGGTCACCTACGAAATGGGATTACTCGCGATTATATAAGCCAAGCTTCAGGCGGCTTGCCGCAAAGCCAGGACCGAGGCCAGAATCGTGACTTACAGGTGAATGGGCAAGAGAGCGTTCAAGGGGACTCGGTATCATCGTAACATCGTGAATGTAGATACAAGTGTCATGGAATAGGAGATCATGCCGCTATTGTTTTGAAGCTTGGTAGTCATCCATCTCCCTGTCAAGATCTTCTTTGGACTTAAAAGCCATCGTCTGCCGTTTGTTGACACGCCGGGGACCTTTCTTGACGCGTCGTTTTGGAGGTATTGGAATGGAGGCTATGGTTTGACTAGATGGGCAGAGAAGCGAATCAGGACTATGAGGCAGCGAGAACAGGTAACGGCAACTTACACAGAAGAGGCTTTTGCGGCAACGTGGACACTAAGAGTAGTATCAGATCTCGTTAACAGGGTGCCTTTGGGTTGGGGAACAGGAGGAGTGAGACGGGCGAATAGGCTGGGAAGTGCAGGAGGTTGAGGCAGAGAAGGCGAATCCGCGTCAACAACAATCTCAATTTTGATAGGACGACCTAGAACGACGCAGAAGCGAGGACGCTTAGAATAAATTCCAAGTAACAGTGAACTTACGTCCATCCACAATCTTGCCATTATACTTCATTCTCGCAACAGCAGCGTCCCCCGGTCTTACGAACGCAACGACGGCCATTCCTTTCGATTTTCCTTGCGAGTTGTACACCAAAAAAACATCCTTCAGCGGACCCACGGTCTTCTTGAATAGTTCCTGGGGTGCCGAATGAGAGCCGTGACGAAGTTATTCCGAGTTCTAGGATCCCCTCCACTGTCGACAGCTTACCTCGACCTCTTTCTCGACGACGTCGGGGGGTAGATTGCTAATGAAAATACGGCTTCCTGGCTGTACAGCCTGCTTGCCTTTGCTAGACGTGGGAGCCGCGTCCCTCCAGGATGGGGCAGCATTTCCAGCCTGATGACCCAGAAGTTTCTTCTTTGTGCCATGAAAGTTGTTTAACCGAGCGTGTGTCGGGCGAGTTGGGGCGAACATCGGTGTCGTGTCTTGTCGTGACGAGAAAGCAGGAAGTTGGGGGAGTGGACCGGCGCTTAGGAGCTTGTCCTATTCAGGGGGCTCATTCAGGGGCTGCAATCGCCTTTACTTGCACAAGCCAGAAAGACAGTCCCGGCTGGTATACAACCTAGTACGCTATGTGAAAGGTTAGGTGCGATGTACAATGCTTGACAAACGGGAACACAAAGAGATAAGAGCACTACAGGAGTATTGCCGGCCTGCAAAGTGTCACTGTGTAAGAAGATGATTGATTCACCATTTCACATCGGGATCCAGCTACCTCATAGAATTAGTTCAATTTCGTCCGGAACTTTTAGGTAACGGTTGAATCACAGTGAGTTTCCACCAGGGGCCACTACTACGCGTAGTTGACGCCGAGCGACACGCGTCTCCATCCCATCTTCGACCACCAATGTCTGATTCAACGAATTCATTGACATCCGACCTCGCTGGCCCAGATTCATCCAACCTTTACTCCGTCATAGATCGGGACAGGTATGTATCCTGCTTGGATCTAATCCGAGCCATCTGAATTCGACAAGAGTTCACGGGTTGAACTTGTCTGTCCCTGAAGACGCACAAGCCATTATCAAACCATGGGATCAGCGCGAAGATACGTCTCTATTCGTTGAATCCGGTGTCGACGACCAGGTAGATTTGGTCTACATCCCTTCAACGATCTAATGTCATGGACATCTCAGTATCCAGCTCATCCTTCATATCCCTTTCACCCAGAGTGTCCGAATACGGTCCGTATTGCTTAAGTTAGGTAACGCATCACTCGTCTTGCTTGCTGGGGTCAGTAGCTCACCCACATACAGGAAGAGGGGAAAGCACTCCCCGACAGCTGCGGATTTATGCCAATCATCCTAATATCATCGACTTCGGCGATATCGAAGACACCAAACCTCAGCTGGCATTGAGCCTCCTCGAAGGAGAGACAGCTGTTACGGAATATCCCCTCCGAGTAGCGGCGTTTGCTAGCGTTACTACGCTCTCCCTCTTCTTCGTAAGCTACATCCCGATCCACATGTCAACTAGTTACTAACACTACGTGGAATTAGAGCCATGCGGTGGGTGAAGAGATATCAAGAGTGTTCTATGTAGGATTCAAAGGGGATACAACATCACCTCGCAAAGAGGGGACCCAGAAACTAGAGATACCAGCTGCCCAAGGTGCTGATGCCCCATTAGTGGACAGAGTGACCGAGAAGGCTGGTAGCCAGCAAACAACGGCGAGGTGACCGTCTGTCGCAGGAGGCAGTTTAAACATACGACATAATTGCGGCATATTGGGCATGTGCATGGCTCACTACATTTCATAGATTTGGGGATTGCGAAGGGAACCAGTAGACAGGGATGTGTACTGCAGAGGCCGCGATGTATTGCATCATGATTCATCGGCCGATGTTGTCACATCACCTACCGTTGATTTTGACTTATCTGACATGCGTATCCATGGGCAAAAGATGCAGAAAGCCGCTGGTACGTGAGTTGAGCACGAGGGCGGTGCATCCCGCGGTACGAGGCGTGGTGGGCGAACGAGCGGAAGCAAGAATCAGAATTCGAAGCACCATACTGGCAGTTAGTGCCAGACATGTGCATGAGAAGGGAGAAAACAGGATCGGGCGAGCTTCTCTTCGTCCATCCATGAGCGGCATCATCCACGTATGTGACAGCTACTATATACAGATTGCAGCGAGTACGTGGACGTCGACCACTCACGAAGAATCTGGGAAACTAGTATGCAGTAATTAAACGAAACGAATTGAACGTAATGGTATGAAGAAACACAAGGGAAACGTAAGTGTCCATCATAAAGTCCTTGAGGGTCCATATTTCCTCACAAACCGTCCAACATTTAGAACATCAATCCGAGCACCACGCCAACAGCCCCGACTACAGCCCCACTTCCACCGTTCGTCAAGCCGGCCGCAGCATTGCGAGTCTGACTCTGGTTGGGTGCGCTGGCGGTAGACGTAGAAGTTCGACTTGTGGGGGAGGAGGTGGTCAGGCGACTGGAGGAAGCGCTTGTGCTCAAGATAGAGCCCGGAAGGCTGACAGACGTCGACGAGGTAGGTATTCCGACATTAGTAGAAGTTTGGATGGTGAGGACACTAGATTCGGTGGGTATGTCGACAGACGTCGAGTCGGTAGGTATGCCCTCCGTAGGAATGACCGACGAACTAGAGAGGAAGGCGGCAGTTAGCTCTTCCGTCATGTTAGCCATGGATGTGGTACTCACGAAGCTGGGCCAGGCAAAGTGGGCGAGGGCACGGTTCCATCGGTTGTCGACTCAACAGGGAGAGTGAATGAGGAGGCACCCTGGGCCACCACGTATCCCACAAGTAGGGAAACGACGGAGAAGATGGTAGCGACCTTCATGGTTTCGTTTTTCTTCGTGGAAACAAGTCGTCCTGTCGAGGCCATACGGTTAGACTGAGGCCGAAAACTTGCAGCGGAATGAACAACTCACAAGAAAATACGGCTAGGCCGACAAGTAAGGTAAAGGGAGGGGGAGAAGTGGGAAATGTGAAAACCGCACGACAGGTCTTATATCCGTCCGACTGTCAACATTCCAGCATGGAATGGCGAAGCGGGCAGAAGACCCACTTCCCTGGGCGGCTAGTCTGGCCGTCCGCATGGCGATGCACCCTCATTTCAGTTGACACATACGACAGCATAATGGACAGCATACGGTCAATGCGCAGTTACCCTTTGACGAATTGCATGCTTCGAGGGTTCTCTGGCGTGATGAATCACACATATCTGCGGAGACCTGACGCCGGCATCTTGCTTTTTACTATTCCGAGTCGGAGAAGAACCGGCTGTTGCGCCTCACTTACGGGTAGTATGAAGGTTCCACTAGAAGGCTGGATAGCAAGCGAAGCGATGAAGGACTGAGTACTGATGCATGATGCTTAACGACACCACTCCGAGTTGCACGGCGCCGATTTCGGATGACAACTTATATAAAGGCGGGCAGCGACCCCCGAAACTTCAAACACACCACCAATTATCTTCGGCCCAATGGATATAGGTTATCAAGAGAACTGCCGTCTGCCATACTGACATCGTGTATTTGTCAACTGCAACTTGCAACACACGCCCATGGGCAAGCCTAGCCCCAAAGTCCAATGGTTAGAAATGTAAGATTGCTTCTCAACAGAGTCCAAACCCGTGGAGCGAATACAGAGCCTAACCGTTGGACCCAGGCCTGGTCATTTTCCGCAGTAACTCTCAGATTAGATCAACTGACCCTTGAGCTCAGCGGACGTTTCATTCACGACCGAGGCCATTAGCATACTGGACGCCAGAGTAAGAGAGCAGAACTGTACAGGATTATTGTCAAGAACTCGGCATAGAGGCTGATCGTTTACCTTGACATGGTCCATGGTCCATTAAGGGGAGAATTGACAGTTGACCGTGATGCTCTGAGTATGGGAGGTCTTCAATGACTGTAATTTCAACCAGGATGAGCACTTCCTACATAGAAGGTGAAAATAGAAGAAAACTTACCCCGTCGGGATCGTGCGCTGATGCAATGCAGTCTGCAGGGGCGTACATTCAAGTAGACGGTACCCCGCCAGCGGGGAGCACTCACCAAACGTAACGAGAGCAAGGGAATCGACCTTGAACAAAGAGAGCGCACCGAATGGGAAGTTGGCCCGGAAATCAGGCTAAAACGAATCAGATGTCGAACGTTATCATCGTTGGCACCTACAGGAGTATCAAACACTACGCCCCATCGAACCGACGAAGTGCTTTCGACGTATCCAATCTGGTGCCCATTACGAATCTCGATGCTATCTTCGTATCCCGCTTGAAAAGTAAACGACTCATTTCCATTATTCCTGAACATTTGCATGTCTTGACTAAAAGAAATCGGATCTTGTTCCAAAGGACAGTGAGCCTTAAAAACGACTGCGAGGAAATAAGACTCTCACATTGCAAAACATCGCCACTTTGCACCCCGGAGTTCGAATGAGGGAGCTGCTTCATTGCAAACCCACTGTGATGCTTCAACGATACTGTGTAACGGTATTCGATGCCGAGTCCAACACTGTTTCCTGTTGTGGCTGCGCCGCCGTGTACCAAGACTACATACACGGCGCCGCCGTTCTTCTGGAAGTCATCATCAGGCCTGGCGTTGACGACGTAAACGTAGGCGTCAACACGCCAAGTCAAAGTCTCGATGATTCTCTCCGAGACGTGCCAGTAGGTGAGGTCGAAAGAATTCATCGGGACAAAGGATTGCCTATAAATTGTTTTCATTTATCAGCCAGGCTTCCAGTGGGATGGGCACACACAAGCGCCAGTAAGATGTTCCAACGGGCGGGGTGAGCTGATTGGAATATCTAGCTGGTTTCATCCGATCGACGAGAGCGACAGGTTTACGCTCTTCCTCTGGGGTTTCGTCGATGAACACACTACCTAGCTTTGCTTTGAGTTCGGTACTGGTAGCTCGCGCGGAGGGAGTAGATTCTACAGAGGTGTTGGACATGGCGAATTGGGTTAGGGGATCCTAGCATAAGTGGATGGACGTTTAAACTGATGTCCATCGAACTATTGCACCTCGATAGGGGGCTGTGAATGGAGTGGATCTACCCAAGATCCATCAGGAAGATTCACATACGATAGTCTTGGATTCGATGCACGATGGTGTGTTCGGCGAAGTGGCGACTAGCAAACCCGCGATGGTCGCGCCATACGTTCCATGGCCAGTTTCTATGGTCCCATTCAAGCGACATTCGAGAAGACATTCTTGGAATCCTCCCTCAACGCTATGAGAGATCTATGCGGTGCAGCTGGGCGACCGTGGACCAAGACTACATGAACGGCACTACTGTTATGCCGCCACGAGAAGGTTCTCATCCTAAGTTCTGTTCGCGAGGGTGTGCCGAACAGTCAAAGTTACGCTACAATCATGTAGTGAGAGCGACCATTATGGGATAACAACCAAGTATAGAACAATACATACACTCATAGAGCTGATGAGCTGCTGGGGTTGCGTCTGCTCCGGTACCCTTGGCGAAAATCACTGATCAGTTCGGGAATCTACATAAGTATTCTCGCGCTGTCGGGAAAAAAGTCAAAAGGACAAGCAAGACCATAGGAGAGCGAAGCCCGACGCTTTCAACTTCGCCAGCCCGCACCCCAGAGTTGGATGGAGGGGGTGGATAGGGCCCGAGACGGGATGGTTCAATCACTCAGGGGTGGTGTTCGAAATATTGAATCTCAGTCAGACTGAAACAAGCTCCGACGTCACACGGAGCGCAAAACTGAGAGGTAAACTTTGACCACGTGGCTGAAGATTGCGCTCATCTTGTCCTTGTCCTTGTCGGGCCCCATAGATATGTGTGACAAGGAATAGGCTCTCTTAATGATGATACATAAGTGGGACTTGAAGGAGAATCAACAGAACGGCTGAGTGTTGGCAATGGTAGGTCCATCACGGTGAGAATCGGCAGTCGACTGTGATACTTTGGGTATTGGAGACCAGCGGGTTCTGTAATATTCCGCGCAACAAGCATGAGATTTGTCTATCTGAGCAGATGAGCATATAAAAAGCTTACCACGTCACTTGCTTTGCCATACACCGACGCATTGCAATCTAACAGGGATTTAAGTTGAAGAGAAGGACATCATGATACCAGAATGCCAGTACAGTAAGAAGCACGCACCAAAGGTTACTAGATCAAGAGAGTTAAACTTGAACAGGGACAGCGCACCGAATGGGAAGTTGGTATTGGCAGACTAAAGAAAATCAGCGGTTGAACGCAACCACATGTCGTGTCGTCACCTACAGGCTCATCAAGCACTACACCCCATCGAACCGACGAAGTGCTGTCCAAGTATCCAGTTTGTTGCCCTTTATGAATATCGATGCTATCTTCATATCCGGCTTGGAAGGTAAACGCCTCGTTACCACCATTCTTGAACATCTGCATATCCTGAGTAAAAGAAATTGGATCTAGTTCCAGAGGTTGGCGGCAGTATTAATGAGGCCCGAGCGAGACTGTGAATAACTGAGAAGACTCTTACATTTCCAGTAATCGCCGTCCTGAGCTCCAGAGTTTGTATGTGGGAGTTGTTTCATCGCCGACCCGCTGGAATTCCTGAGTGATACGCCATAGCGGTATTCCACGCCGCTTGCAACAGCAGGTCCTGTTACAGCAGAGCCGCCATGCACCAAGGCTACATACACAGCGCCGCCGTTCTTCTGGAAGTCACTATCCGGTGTGGCATTAACGACATAGACATAGGCGTCGATGCTCCATGTCAGAGTCTCCAGGTGGAGTGTAGTGCCAAAAAATTTAAAGATGAACTCCACAGATTTCATCGGGACAAAGGATTGCCTATGTAGGTTCACGTATCAGTTGGAACCACAAGCGAGGTGTAGACATACAAACGCCAATAAGATGCTCCAACAGGCGGGGTAAGCTTGTTGGAGTATTTGGGTGATAACGCCCGATCAACTGGGAGGTCGGGTTTGCACTCTTCCGCTCGTTTCTCATCGAAAAGCACATCAACGAGCTTGTCTATGAGTTCAGCGACGGTGGCTCGCTTGGAGGCAGTAGACACGACAGAGGCGGTAGGCATTTGCGAGAAGCGCGAAGGATAGATGGCCAGCAAGACCAATGGAAGCTTAAATACTCGTCCAGAGAATGATTTGCACCGCCATGATTAGTCGCAAAACAAAAGAAATCCGCAGAAGATTGTAGTGTCCATTGCAGCGGACGCCACAATGGGACGGGAAGCGAGGAGTGACAAGCGAATGTAACTCTGCATATCTTAGGATAGTCTGCAAGTCCATGGTACTGGGAACGACGTTGTGATTGGTGGAGGATCGAGTCGGAAAGCCGAGGTCACTTTCA
This sequence comes from Pleurotus giganteus, assembly GCA_032158425.1. Taxonomy (NCBI): domain Eukaryota; kingdom Fungi; phylum Basidiomycota; class Agaricomycetes; order Agaricales; family Pleurotaceae; genus Pleurotus; species Pleurotus giganteus. The sequence continues at coordinate 1,496,312 of JAPEHR010000009.1, read as the reverse complement.
AACACTGGTGCAGTATGGATGGATGTTCGTTGGTTCAAGTTGGCCATTTGTAGTACCTCGTGAGTCAACAAGTGGACGAAACATCGGTACTGTCGAGGATAAGCAACGAATAGTGAGAGAACAGCCAGGAACAAGGGGGAAACAAGTCAACAGGTACATTCTTGAGAGTCGGCAGTGTGCTAAACCGACGTCAAGTCGGGGCTCGGGACCTGCGAGGCGCACATTTTGGCCTTCTCTGGACCTTTCGAAGCGAATAAGTCTGCAAGTTGGGAAAAAGTTACCAGCGTAGAAAGGTACGTATGAAGAGGTGAGAAAATGGCGAGCGCAGCGTACCAGGGTTTTCTCACTCTCGTAGCATAAGCTTGTTGTAAAGGGAAAAAGGTGTGCGTGGATGTGATTATTCGACACATCTGGCATGAGGTGCATGAGGGGTTGGTGCGTTGAGGAGCGACTGAACCTGGAGATAATGAGCCACGTGGTGCCATTGGGGTCACAAGTAAAGTAGGGATTGCCCATGTCACAGCAGACCACACATCTACTTCCGCAAGTTAACAAGCCTCCTACCACGCTCCCTCTCCACATCAGGTCTCCCTCTCATCCCACTCCCTTTGTTCAATTTCCTCCCCTTGCCACCAACACCATCTCCCATCGCAAGCGGCGCATTACCCGATTGCAGCATCCTAAATGCTGCCTTGATTACATTGATCGGGTTGCGACTTCCCCACACCTTGGCACTAACATCTTTAATTCCTGCAGCCTTCAACACCTGGTGCAGGTAAGGATTACATCTCAACCCGAAGCCGACTGGTCTTGGCCGAATTACAACGCGAGTCGCACCAAGTTTGGTCTCCATTTCCGTCCAGACAGTACGCTTCTCAAAGCGCTCGACCCAGTCCATCGAACGTACAGCCTCAGAAAAGGCTTTGGCCTCGGCTCGGCTGGAATCGTCGTCCTTGCCCTCTCCATAGCCAACCAGACCATCTCCGTTGCCAACGATGACCATCGAGTAGATCCTATGTATTTTTCCCTTGCCGGTCTGCTGAGTCACCCTCCTAGATAATATCGGGAAGCGATATAATTCGCTCAGGGCCTGAGTACCCAACGGCACGTTCGTGGTTACCGAAGACTGTTGTTCTTCTTCGACCTCATCCGTTTCCTGGGGCTTCCAGTTGTCTATTACCTCGTCGGATGTAAGATCTATGCCGTCTGAAACCATTTGTTCATGGAAGATGGAGGCGTGGTTACGAACGACGACGCGGTTGTGGTAAGGTGATTCGCTGTCTGGAGGAAACTCCATTACGTCCCGAGAGTCCATAAGGGGATCGGGTGTCATAAGGTTGGGAAAGGTTTGGAAAGTTTGGGGCTGTTCTTTGTTTTCCGAAGTGACTGTGCAAGGGAGACAAAAGACAAAAGCTGGTTAATGGTAGCTAAAAATATCTGGGAAGGACACTTACGAGCATCAGTATCCAAATCGTCCGCTTCGCTCGATTGACCTGACAGAAGCATTTAGCAAAAGACGACACTGACAAAGGTGCACTCACGGGTAGTCTCTGCCATGGCCTGTGCAAATGAGAAATGAGATGCATCTGCGTTCTCCGTCGTCGTCGTCGTCGTCGTCTGTGACGTAGGGGTAAGCGGCTCCGCGGCCTGAGAAGCAGGTGGACGGAAACCAAATGCTCGCAGAGCATCAGCAACCTCGGCATCCAGCACGCCCTCATCGTTGGTAAATTCCTTGACTATCTCTTTTATCCTCTGCCTGCCTTCCTTCAAGTCGATGGTTTTCTCGTCCTCAACACCTTCGCCCTCTCCGCCCTCTAGCTGATCCACGCTTGTGGGATCACCGAAATCGAACTCGACGGTGGACGGCGAAGAATCAGAAACTCCCATCAGGTGGTCCAACTGTGAGCTGAGGTCTTCATGTCTGGCTTCGTCGTACACGTCTCTTTCAGCGAAGTCAACAAGCCCCCCAAGTCCTGATTCAGCCCCTTCCATTTCAGAGGCACCGAAAAGTGGTGACGTGATAACGCCCTCGGAAGCCAATTCGGCATTCTTTGCGGCCTTTGCGAATAAGTTCACCAGCTCCAAGATCCTCTCCTTCTCTTTTTCCAGCTTTTCTCCTTGACCCCCATAGCCAGAGCTCAGTACGTTCGTGTAAGCCTGCGCAACGGAAACAATTGCTCGAGCGAGCACTTCTTCAGCGGTGTCATCAAGGGAGGCAACAGTCGTTTCGGCTTGGTCGAGGAGTTCTAGGATCATAGCGTCCTCACGCGCAGTGGCTTTGGTCGTGCTCGGTTCAGCTTGAATCTCCGAAGGTAAACTGAGCGAATCCATCTCCTGAACGATCTGCTCAATCCCCTTAGCTGCCTCGCCCAAATCCACCTGAGCAAACTCTTTCAACTCCTGCTCCGTCATTTTCATACACTTTTCCACCTCTTCCCCGAGCTTTTGTTGGTCGATCCCAACAGCATAGAGTGGAACGAGGGAATTCAAGCGTGAAAGTTTCGTAGGGTCTTGGGTGGTTTCTACCAGTCGAACCATTACAGCAGCGAGTTGTGTTTCGGTGATACCTGGCTGTATTACTGACAGGAGAGCGAGGAAGTCATCGGAGTGGCCATTCGGTGACGCAAAAGACGAGAAGGCGCGTGTAGAAGACGACGAGTAGTATCTATGGAGGGCGCAGACGCCTTTGCTGGGAGCTTGACGCGCGGGTTTACAAGGGAATTTTGAGGGAGCGGAGATGCGGGGAAGCGACGAAGAGTGTCGCGATGAAGCGACCGATGAGACTCGCGACGAGGACGAGGGGACTCGGGCGCGGAGACGCGACGGTTCGACTCGCCTCACAAGACGGTGCATTTCGGGAAAAAGTCGAGCTGTTCCAAAAATAAACGACCGAGTGGGAAGCAGTGCCAGCTTGTGTGGTTGAAAGTGTTGTGACAAACAACTGGGCGCTTGTGCCACGCTCTCTTCTTTGCACTCATGTCATCCTTCCGCAGAGGACGTTGTCTCAAGAAACATATCACATATCTTCCTTGTGCTCATGATCAACGATTTCGTCTTGACAAGCCCACCGAATAGTGCCCATGATCTCTTATGGCCGCATACACACAAGCCGGCTCCCTCGCCAATCACCAAGTCAACCATGACTTCATTTCCATCCCAACACGCCCAGATACCAGCTTCCTCGACGCGCTCACCTATGTCGGGCGACCCTTGGGACGGAACGACTCAATGATTGGGGCCTGAAACTGTAATATGCAAGTCGAACGCAAGTACTGCCCTTGCAGCTTGATACTCTATACAGCTAGGTTGATACATCCACCGAAAATTGACTACTGATTACTAATACATGTAGCAGAAATTGAACAGCCTCAACGTCCTATCGAACGTTGACGGTCATAATGTCCTGCCCCAAGGAGCTTGGCGACAATCCTGCAAATGTTGTCCTGCCGTTTAAGTAGTCTAGACGCCGTATCGCACGTGTCGGCTGCTGGGCGTCAGTCCGCCGTATGTCCAAACTTGGATTAACCGACACCATCCCATCGCGTACGACGTCCTCTGCAGCGGGTAATTCCATGGCACGATGTAATGCCATAAGGACGTCCCCAACCGACACAGTGGACCGTTCCCCCCATGCTAACGACGCATGCACCGTCACTGACCATGGAAAATTGGGCACTACTATTGTTAACGACGGCAACGGTGGTATAGTCGCGGGCTCATAGGCGACGCGCCCATTCACGCCCGAGAAAAAATGTGGTGAGGGTGGACTGCGTAGATCATAATGGATCACGCTTTTCCCCCATCGCAAGACTGGGTGTATGGCGACGTGGGTGACGGTGTCGAGCTGCATTGGCAATGGGACGCATGCATAGGGAGACTTGTGGTGTAGGAGCGGGGGCGGTAGTGTCGGTATTGGTGTCGATGGGTAGCCTGTCGACATCGATGCCTTCGACATCACTGCAACGTGACGTGACTGCCTCGTCGGTGCGGACGGTTGTGAAACAAGAGGGCCGATATGCATGATGATCGCTGGCGGCGGCGTGGGGGCTGGAGGCAGCGTCGTATGTTCTGCTGATATATTTTAAGAGTAGGTGTCTGTGCACGTTATATGACCTGCTCGGTGTGTAGGTCATTACCCTTCTCGTGTCGCTGCATAGGCTAACCTTACTTGCTAAGGGTCTAAAGACTTCGGTGTTATGGGGGGAGACCGTTTATTGTGTGTCAAGGAAGGGGAGTGGAAAGATAGTGGTGGTTTGATGGAGAGGGGAAGCGGGGGAATGGCTGTGGGTAGGCTCTTATATGTGACCTCCGGGATGTGCGCTTATGTTGGAACCCCTAGATTAGGGTTAAATTGTATTGAGCGCTTCTACTCAGGATCACACATCCACCTTTCGGACCGTGGAGTTCATTGCTCGCCAAGCTCCATATCAGGCACCTGCGTCTCGACGAAGAGAAGGACGCCATGCTTGTACTCTGACATGGCCCCGTTTCAGCATAGGCTACGGTGCTTAGGAACAAGGAAACTAAATTTTCAGCCCGTGATCCAATCAACCTCACAGTTGTCCCCTGGAGCGACAATAGTGAGGATTAGACCTTATTTCGATGCGAGTCAGGATGAACAGATGAAACCCCCTGGGTCCCTCGATATCCAATGGGGGCGAGCACTTTGACTTTGCATTGCCACTGATGGGTGCTAGCTTAGAAGTACTGGATCTCGTCGCTTTGGGTCAACCATAGTTGCTTCGCTGGTCGTTACTTTTCTCTTCGATATTGCCCTCCGCCGTTACTGTTCTTCCTGGTCCGGGCCACCTGTGCATTGCTCCCCCATCCCTCCCAGATAGTCTTGTTAATACGGCCCAAGCATCGTATTTGACTTCGGACTAGTTAGCGCAACATCCATCGACTTGCTAGTCTCACAAAGACCATTCATGCAATCACTCTCCCTGACTGGCGTTTAACTCTTTATCTCTACGGAAGGACGTGAAACTAGTCCACGGCCTACAAAAGACATCGCACTACGTCAGAACTTTCTCCTATTCAACGTGACTGCAGACCGAACCTCTGCCGTATAAATATCTGCCATCGTTGAGCGTTTACGTCTTCATCAGTTTGTGCTCTCACTCCCCCTACACCCTTATACTCTATCCGTCTGCGGCTCCCGCCCTTGAAACAAAATGCTCGCCAAACATCTCTTTGTTGCCACCGCTGCCTTCGCTCTTGCTTCTGCCCTCCCGTCAGAGTCTTCAGCCGAGCCGAGTGCCTCTCTCCATCCCGCTCTTACCCTGAATGACATGCCGCAATGTGCAACAGCATGTATGGAAAAAGCAAGTAATGATACTGGATGCCTCCCGTACGGATTATTACACACTCGCCTTTGTGCACTCACGTCTTTCGTATAGTTCCAATACATCCTGTGCTTGCGACCGAGGATCCGACTACAGACAGCAGACACATTCATGTGTCGTTGCACAGTGCCCACAACCACAACTTGTCGCGGTTTGGAATGTCGCAAAATCAGTGTGCGGTGCAGGTTGAGCTCTCCTCATTTCACGCCAAGGTGTTCAGCTGATACCATCTTTTTCTGTAGCCCCGAATTCTTCTTCCACTGCCGCCACCTCGGTCGCCTCTGCTACTGCCAAGTCAACCGCGAATTCCGCTGTTGGATCCACACTTGCCTTCTCCCCCGTGGGTCCTGCCGCATTTTGGATTACCGCCTTTACTGTTGCGCTGGGCGTGGTGTCTCTCGTTCTCTAAAACTGTCAGATTTGTCATCTTTTCATGTATATCACCTTTGTTCTGTCTTTCCGGTGTTTCGTTTTGTACATCTTGACTTAGGTATGCTCCCAAGCGGCTGCTGTGTCTCCCAGCGGGCGTCATTGTAGACATTCATCATACTTCATATCACAATTGCCTGGCTCAAATCATGACCGCCCCGCTGGTTCGCCTTTGCTATCTAGGAAGAGAATTCTCTGCAGCCGCGACTTGTGACTCTGCCACCGTCCATTAGTACCCTCGTCTATCCACAAGTTTTAGTGGATCGGACGTCTGACGTCGTCCCGCCACATCGTGACTCCACACCAACCTCTCTCAATATAAATATTTGACATCGTTGAGCGTCTCTTTTCACTTCCTTTCTCCATTCTGATTTCACCTTCCTTTCCATATCCCTTACACCCTTGACTTAACACGTTCTGTCACCCGCCCTTGAAACAAAATGCTCGCCAAGCAGCTTTTCGTCACCACCGCTGTCTTCACTCTTGCTTCTGCCCTCCCATCAGAGTCCTCAACCGAGCCAAGTACTTCTCTTCATGCCGCTCTTGCCATGAATGACTTCCCTCAATGTGGAAAGACATGTATGGAACAGGTCACTGCTCGTACTGGATGCACCAGGTCAGCATTGTTCCACACTCGCCTTTGTAGATGTAAACTCACGTCTTGCATATAGTTCCAATGCAACCTGCACTTGCAACCCATATTCCGACCATAGCATGCAGCTAAAGTCATGCATAAATGCGAATTGCACGTCCTCAGAGCTCAAGGTTGTTTGGACTGTCGTTGACGCTGTCCGTCCCACCGTGTGCAATGGAGGTTGGTCTCCTCGATCATTCGCCTTTCTCAAGCATTCGCCTAATCCTTCTTCCACAGCTAATAATTCTACCACATCTGCTACCTCCACTTCGGTTGCCTCTGCCACCGCCTCATCAACCGCGAATTCTGGGGTTGGAACGAAGTTTGACTTCGCCCTCGTGGGCCCTCCTGCATTTTGGATTACCGCCTTCACTGGTGCATTGGCCGCGGCTTCTCTCCTTCTCTAGATTCTGCCATTTACATCATATTAGTGATATCGCTTTTGTACGACTCTCTTAGATTTGTAGCTTTTCATTTAGGCGATCTGTAATGTTTGTAAGGGTGTAAAGCCCGCTCATGCCGTATTGTTACCGCAAGCACGACGCTATGCCCCAACCCCATTTCGCGAGCTTCATCACAACCACAGGATGCACAGTGATGTCCGCGAGCTCTTTTTCTAGACGGTGCCGCCACTTAATTCCAAGACATGAGCGGTATGGGCCTCACAGTTCGTCTACCATCACCCATTCACTGTGGTCCCTCTTCCAACTCAATGCCTATAGCTAGTTAGATCTCTATGCAACCTACCCTTTAGTACAATCTCTCCACGAAGTCATTCTCCATTCTTGGACAATTTTGATCCCAAACTCCCCGTAGCTTCGGTGACAAATGTATGCCTCGAGCGCTGTCTACGTCTTCATATATCTCACGACACAACTGCTCGGAGAATACTCTGGTACTGGGACTTCGGTCTCTCTTTCCGCTCGATCGCTTACTTCCAGGTTCAGCGCCTACTGTGGCGTGGGAATGTCCTGAGGGCGCCGAGCCAAGTTACTTTCCTACTTTACCCCATTTACATGCTTCTAAGCAGATAAAAAATTTGCACAGGTATGACAATACAACATTGTTTTCCCGGGTGGGTGTAGCTTCAATTGGGCCACTTTGTACGTTCTCGGAGACCGTAGCTTCCCGATGTCAGATGCTCAGATTCATCAGGGTACGAGCGGCCTTATATTCCTTTGAATCAAGCGGAACTTATGTACACGATTTTATGAACAGATACATCTTCAAGACTATTTGAAATTCGCGATTAGTATATCTGGCGCTATTGAACTCGGTGACAGTCCGATAAATGACGTCTGCCCATTCAGATATTCTAGGCGCCGTATAGCAGATGTCTTCGGCTGAGTAGTGTCTCGGCATTGTGTCTCGGGGCTCATTAACCCGTCGCGCACGACGCTCTCTGCGGCGGGTAGGTCTATGTCACGGCGAAGTGCCTCCAAAACGTCCCCGACTGTCACCGCTCTCTGTTCCCAAAGTACGACCGATCCGTGTACCGTTATCGGCCATGGGAAAGCTCGTATGAGCAATGTCAATGACGGCAGCGGCGGTTGGGTTGCTGGCTCATTGATGGCGCTGTTGGCCATGCAATAGAACGTGGGATGGTCACGTAAGTTGTAGTGACCACCAATGTAAGCCAATGTAGGGTGTATTTCGAAGTGTTTATTCCCACTGCTGCATTGTGAAGGCAAGGGGATGCATGCGTAGGGTACTCTGAGATTCGGTGACGGTGGCATTGGCGCAGAAGTGCTACTTCTGAATGCTGCCGCGGTCGGCGACCCCCTGTGATTTAGGTGGGTCTGAGGCGGATGCAACAACGGAACTTGTGGGCTGATTCGCATGTAGTCGTCGGCGTCGGGTGGACCTGTGGTATATAATGAGTGTCTGACATACTGACGCTCGACGACTGCCATACTGGTTTCTTCGGCACGGTAGCCCTATTCGTTGGGTAGGTGCTCGTCGCTGGATAGTAAGTGTAGGTTCAACCTGCGTAGGCTGTCAAGCTCCAATGTGTGTCGCAGTGTCCAACAGGGGACAGTATGTTCTGCGTTCTAGAGCTGTAGGGCAGAAGGAGGGGGGAAATGATGGGGGGGAAAGAATCCGCAAGATGGGGGACCTCCATATTTGTATGTGGGTCGGAAACTTAACCTTATACTCAATCCTAGTTGTAACCAATGGTTAGGTTCGAGGTTGCCCACGGTCCCACGTCTTGTACTCGTGACTCACCACGCTCGGACCCGCTCGATAAAGGGTTGCAAAAGGTAGCCTACCTCGTCCACAGCTCTCACGATCGAGATATACGGCCGCTTGCTGCCCTTGATGTGGGTGATACTCACCTGCCCTTTGTATAGGTGTATAGAGGAAGGCACGGTCACCCGTCCTTTTCAAGGCCTCCAGGGCAACGAAGCAACAGACACTCTCCGCCGCGCTCCTACGTTTATCCCTATGTTCTTGTCGTTGTATTCAGCGTCCAATCGTCGTGCGAGGCCCATCGCAAACTTGAACACATACTAGACACTCATCCACTTACCGTATCCTTCAGTCAGCTAACGGCTTTGCACTTTCAGCTCGTTCATCACACCTGGCCATACTCGAGTGTATCTGGTATCAATCGTTTCATACTCCATTTTACAATCGCCTACGCGAGGTCGCGTAGTAGTACATGCTTTCATCAGCCCATTAACTACATTGCAACGCAACCGCTGGGAATGATGTCGCAGCAGCGCCTGCTACTCTTGCCAGGTACATTGACTTTTTCCACCTTGGCAACATTCAATGTGCCCAAGCCCTTCGACCCAATAAATGCCCCTTGCCAGAGCATGTTTCCTCCTTCGGTGGCTTGTTCCATACCAGCCTTTCCATTCGCGCCGGAGTAGGGACCCTCAACGATGTCGAAGGTGTGAGGAGTTTTACGAACAAACTGGCAAGTCGAGTCAGCATTGCTATCACACGTGCAGGATTCTACTCGACTTACCTTCCCCCAATCACCCTCGGGCTTCGTGAACGACTTCGTCGTAACTCCCTTTTTAGGGGTATATTGGAAAGTCACAAGGTATGTGGGCTGTTTGGATATCTTGGCGTAGCACTCTGCGTAGAATTGGGCTTCATTTCGGTTCTGACAGTGAAGAGGTTGAGTATAAATTCCGTTATGCGAACTTCAGGTATTAAACTCACTGCGAATACGTGAAGGGCAGACTTATCGCTAGGGACGAAGTCCCCTGGATCGCGAGTGCTTGTCTTGGGAGGTTGACCAACGACGTAATCTTGATTGACGGTCTTCACTAGGTTTCTGGTGATTGCGCGGTAAAATGTGGCGGGAGCTCCCAGGTACGAAGGAACTGAATCTGCTGCGCGTCGTTGAAGAGTGTTATATTCTGAAGGTCCTGCTAGCGCGACCGAGGCGAAGCATGCGAGAGCGGCTGCGATACGAGCGAACTTCATGATGGTGAATGCAAACGTAGATGTGGTCGTGAATGTGGAGATGGAGTGTGGTCGTTACTGCCGGAGTACGAACGATTGAAGAGTTGGTTGGAACTGCCTGAGTCTGAGGTTCTCAGTTGAGCGCATTCTGTATATATAGCGAGTTGGTAGGCATTCGCGCGGGATTCTTCTACCCTGAAACGCGAATCTCGACCCTGATCATGAGCGAACACGCATGGTGGGCTGTTTCGTCCAAATTCACATAGATCTTTCGCGGTTGCTGGAGACCGCCAAGGTAGGCGCTTCATGATATTCGACAAGCAGAGCCCCCCAGCGTAATCACAGAAATCTGTCCACGCTGATGGAGATGTGTGATGGTAGCAAGATCACAGTCAATCGATCCCCGAGCCAATGAGCGATTACTTCTGGGGAGCCAGAAGGGATTAAGGACGACTCCACTGTGCAGGCGACAGCGGATCTGTTGATTAACGGATTTCATGAGCCGTTTGTTAAGCGCTGGAGCTTGGAGGCTTACTAGTACTTCCTGAACGGTTCTGGGAGCCTCACGGTTACAGTGAAGCGCTCGGAATGGATGCCCATACTGTACGAGGGCCGATGCAACTAATCTACGTCAAGGCGATGTCAACGGCTAGGTGTTCAGCAGGAGTTTTAGGACGAACAAAGCGGGGCTATCGCCGGCTTGGAGAGCCCATGCCAACCATCCACATGCACGTCATGCAAACGGCAAAAGTAATCATGGAAAGCAACACGGAACTGACTAGCACATGGGATGCCTAACTTTGTAACGTTTCATAAGACTTCGCACCTCATTCTTTCGATGCTCGGAACGCGTCTCGACTTGGAGAACTGCTACGGCATGCTTTTTTTCTCTCAAAGTCGTACCAAATTATATGCTTTGAAACTATTAGGAACGAGTGTTAGTACTAGTAGCCTGCCGACGGGGCTGCTACTCACGACCGTCGACCGAACGCCATCAATGCCATCACGTAAATCGACATTCAAGGGTGCGAAGCTTCAAGTTGATTGGGCACCTGTGTTGCCCGCAGTTGTAGCAACCATACGGAATGGGGCGCAGCCTGAGCTACCCGACTGGGACTCGGAGGCGGTGACTAGGATCAATTGGCGCCCAATCACCATGGCTCCATCACGATCTTATCTTATCTTCTCCGCAAACTTGTAGTCCTAGATCCTCCATTTTGCAGAGCGTGGTATGGTTGGCTCAGAAAGCTAACTTCTTCATACACAACAATACCGACCCGACTCCTACGTCCCCTTGTTACCGTCTAGATGAACACAGCCCGGGATCCCGGGCAATGGATCGGGGCAGATTAGAACAAAGCGATGATAGTGTTTCCAGCGAACGAGCAGTTTTAATCTCTCGACATTTCAAAGTCATACCGAGTTATAATGGACAGTCTGAAGACGGAGACACAATTTACATATTGGCCGAGAACATATTGATCGAGCCTCGGGTATTGCCCGAGCTGTCCACAAGTAGGTTATCCTGTTATCAATGTTAGAACGCAACAGAGAAACGATATGAAGTAATCGTCGAATGCTTACAGCACAGCTGGACCCCAAGTTGGCGTTACCGACCCAACCAGGCTCCCAGTAGACGATGCCACTGCCATGACCCCCGGAGACATTCTGCACGACGTTCCTGATGCCGTTGACCCACTGTTGTTGGCCTGCGGGAGATCTAGCGATCGAGTTCTCGCTCATCGTCGTAGATCCACATGAGCTGGTAGCAGGCCAGTCTGTTTCAACCACCATAACATCCTAGTAAGGAGTATTTCGCATGATCTCGATGTACACGAGCTGGACGATCATACCTTATTAACCTTGGACACGGCAAGTGCCAGACCACTTGCAAGGTTCGCATATGTAGCCTTGGTGTTGTAAAATGGATAGAAAGAGAATCCGGCGATGTCGAAGTCCGATGTGGCAAATTGACCTTGGATGAATATGCCAGAGTAAAACCAGCTGATGAGACTGGTGTCCCATCCGTCTGCTAGGTGTATCATGATCTTAACTGAGCCAGACGCAGCTCGGACACCATTGGCTGCAGAATGGAGAAGTTGAGAAAGAGGGGAGAATCCGTTGGCGGAGATTCGTCCCACAGGCCATAGCATTCCGTCATTGATTTCGTTACCGATCTATGCACAGATGGTTAGCTTTGACAAACACAGACCGAGGACACGAACCTGAATCATAGTTATCGGTGTCCCTTGATTATTGAAAGCGTTGACTACGTCTCGCGTGTACCTGTTCATTAACTACAGCGTAAGAGTGGAGAAGGACAACGAACAGGCGCTGTTGACCTACGTCCAGATCTGAGTATTTAGTCCCGCGAGATCCTGTGAGTGAACAAAATCAGTAATCGGTCAACAATATGATCATTACTTGGTTGACCTTTGGCCATGAGCTAGGAATAGCTTGATGGCCTGGGTCTGCCCCTTGAGACGTCGGGGAATCATCAGAAGCAAAAAGAGCCTATAACAAGGGCAGCTCACAGGTGTCGCTATAATGGAGATCGACGTATATTGCAAGACCCGCATCCTTAGCCCTCTTCGCGAGAGTCAGTCCATAGTTCAAGCTATACTGAGAGTTGCTGGTGCTCGTCCAAATGCGGATTCGGGCAATGTTGGCACCCTTGTTGCGGAGAATGGTCTCAAAGCGTTGTGTACTGCCGCCATCTTTATACTGCAACCCGCCTGCTTCCAAATTGGCCAGGGAAGAGAAGTCGGCTCCACGCCATTGAAGGGCACTGGAGAGGGATATGATGGAGAGCAAGGATATCAGAAAATAGAGAGACGAGCGCATGGGTGAAGGTCGAATAGAGCGGGTTGTAGCCTCTTAAATTTATCCAGTTCACAAACGGGGGACCCTCGGATATTTACAGGGAATAGCAGAAGGATCATCGTCATATGCCATCCACGAAATTCCCAAGAGCTTCGAGTTCAGGACCGACGCCTATATAAGTCGTGAGTCTGCGCGTGGGTCAGCATATGCATTTAGCCTAATAGCAGAGGACACGGGAGATTTTGGGCCATTCATGAGTTCTGGGAGCTGGATAGTGGACCCGGGACGCACTCGCTTGTGGTAAGCGAAGGCCATAGCGGAGCATCGAGGTACAAAATGCGGGCCGCAAGCTCGTATGTTCGGTCTGCACATGTGCTTCTGCTGCTCAGTTGGATCTGACTTTGAAGCCAAGTGGAGGGCAAAAGAGATGCCGCCTACTTCTAAATTCCCACGCTCACTGTTTAGCGTATACGTATTGCTGGATCGTGTCCACAGAACCATTCATATCATGACGATAGAGTTTATTCTTCCTGACCACAACCTGGCCTTTACCTGAACAACCATGTATGCGACACGGTCACAATGTAACGGGATTTTCATCTCGCGAACGGGCAGCATTGACTGCAAGGAGGCAGGACTTGTGTCCGTGAAGGGTGTGTGGTCGTGTCGACATGCATATGGGATTGCGTTACTTACTTTGTTGATGTGATGCTTGATGAATAGGTGCCAAAGATATTATTGCTGCCATATGTACCCGCTCCTACGTCTCGCAGCTCATTTTGAGCCACAATGCCTTGGGAGACGACGGCTCTGCATTCTTGTTTGAATTTCTCGCTTCAGGGCCTGGTCGCAAATATCGCATTGGGAAGATAAGTGTGAATTCGAATGGAATTGGCGATAAGGGACTCGCTGCGGTTTCGAGGTACTTAGAGCACAACAAAGGCCTGACAGAGCTCTTCCTCCATAATGTACCTCTGGTCCTTCGGATGTTCTCATGCGATTTGCTGACTTGCCGGGCAGAACAACTTCACATGCACCGATCCATCCCTTGCTAGCTCCTTTGCGACTGCTCTTAATTCGTCTTCCGTAGAGGTGCTGATCATGTCAACCAATATTCGCCTCTCTGATTCCTTCGCTGCGAACTTCCTTCCCAACCTTCATTCGGAGTCCCTTAAAGAGCTCCATCTTTCTGCGATGGGTATGACTCCTCGAGCCGTGCCAAGTCTTGTGGACTATATATCCTCCTGTCGCCTTCATACGCTTAAGATGAATGGCAACTCACTTGGTTTCCGCGGAGTCCGAGCCATCATTCGAGCCATCAAGCGGCATAATTACAGCCTTACTTCGGTGGAAGTGTGGTCCAACACTGGGCCGGCGAGCGAATTAGACAGTAGCGATATTACTCCGGAAGAAGAGGATGATATGCCTGGCACTGGTACTTGGCAAGAGAATGACAAAGCCCTGAAGCCTCTTTTATTCCGCAATGACCAGCTGGGACGCATGGCGCGTAGGGAGGCTCTGAGTCTTCTGAAGATTTCAAGAACTCTCCTGTTGCCTTGTCGACAACAAACCCCATCACCCAACACATTTCCATTTATCCAACTACCCGTCGAGATGCAGTTATATTTACTCTCGTTCCTTTCGCCAACTTTGTCAGCCGCCCAACGCACTCGGATTTACGATCATGCCTCTTCCCTGGCTACTCTGCCCACACTCCTACTCCTCCCGCAATCGAAAGTACTGCGAGATCTCTCTCACCTCGACTTCTGTCTGCGAGACCCTGGGACATTGAGCTTCGGCGTTGGGCATAGTAGCTGTTTGGATGGGAAATGTCTCGGATCTTCAAATCATCTCACTTGTAGTCAACAAGAATCGAAGATGAGGTGGCTGGCGGCGGTGGGGTGCCTGTTCTTCGAGCCAGAAGTAGAAGCGTCGTGACGAAGCTAAGTCAGGTGTCGTCGTCTTGTTTATACCATAACGTGCTAGTTTGCCATTCACGAGTGCCTCGTCATGGATGACAGACGCGCTAAACTATACTTTATCTCATTTCACCTTCGGGCATACAATATGAAATGGAAATCAACCCATTTTCGATCTGGCTTCCTTGCAATAGACGACAGCCCTTCGCATGTCTTCCCGCGGTCGCCCGCCACGACGACACACTGTGTTGATCTGCCCACTTCTGCGATGGATTTAAATGGTATAGTGTGTTTGGCGCTTACGGCCACGATGCATCGATGGACCCCACGATTATGCTCATGTCCTAATGCTGTGTTAGTCAGATCTGATAGGTGCGCGTCTGGTACCGTGGCCACAGTATTAGTCCGCCTGCTCACTCGCATCGATCATCTATCTTAGCCATGGCCGACGACATTCTCAAGGAGCTAAACGCGAGAAACCTCTTCGACTTGCGTGGTATGGTGGCTGTTGTCACCGGGGGTGGCAGCGTGAGTGGCCCTCCCAAGCTTAGGATGTTGATAATGATGATAATATTTCCGCGTAGGGAATTGGGATGATGATCAGTTCCACTCTGGTCGCAAATGGTGCAACTGTGTATATTATTGGTCCGAAGCAGGAAGATCTCGATAGGTACCAATGTTTCGCATTCGCTCTATTATCCAGAGATATGAAAGCTTGATGTGCTGCTCAATACAGAGTTGCGAATACTTACAATTCTGCCTCCGCCAATGATGATGGGCGAGGCCAGATGTACGGGATCGAAGGTGACATTCGTCTCAAAGTATGTGTAGTTCTTTTGCCACCCACCTGCCGCACGATCGCTTCTGAACATTTACTTACAGTCGGAAGCCAAGCGTCTTGCAGAAGAGATTGGCAAACGTGAAAGCCACATCACAGTTCTATTCAACAACGCCGGTATAGCGGGTGGTCTCTGCAAGCGGCCAACCGAAGCTACCGCCTCCGCCTTCGTCGCTGACATGTTTGACGCCGTTAGCGAGGAAACTTTCGACAACGTGCTGCGCACTAATGCTGTTGGTGCGTATTGGATGAGCATCGCGTTCCTGCCTCTCCTGGAAAAGTGGAAATCTGCCGATGTACCAGCGGCTAAGCGGTTTGTGCCTCAAATCGTGATGACCAGCAGTATGAACGGTTGGACTAAGGTGAGTCTGGTACTGTTACAGCCGGTCATGAAGTGTTTACTGATATCGAAGTCCCAACAATAGGATTCAACTACCGCTGGTTACTCATACGCATACATGTTCTCCAAGAGTGCTCTTGGGCAGTTTACATCAAGCTTGGCCCATGAACTGATTCCCCTTGGAATTAGGGTCAATGGGATAGCCCCTGGTACGATACCCCTATATATCGCCAGGCGATTTCGCTCACTTACATGCAGGACTCTTCCCGACTGAGGTGACCATTTGACATGTTGAGTTCGGGAACCTCATCTAATCATACGATGCAGATGACTCTGGGGCAGAAGTCTGACGACTGCGGTGTTTCTCGTTTCGGGCCGAAGCCACAATGGCCTTTTGCAATTCCTTCAGGTGCGCAAGGAGGGACTAGAACTGATGTAGGAACCCTTGCTTTGTTTTTGGTGGCGAACCACTACGTCAATGGGGAGACAGTGCTGATTGATGGAGGCGTAAGTTGGATTTTGCTGTTACTTCGATACGGGCTAACGAAACTACCGCAGACTTTACTAAAGCATCCTTCTTCGTATTGATTCATGTTCCTCATGCCAATATGAAATGAATTTTGAATAGAAATGGCCAGCAACACATGATGCTCCCTTCGTTTCAGCCCGAAGGTGCGTAGCGGCGAATGCAGGAGGCCTGATCAGCTTCGTGGTTCTGACAGACCGCAAGTGCGTCACTCTCTTCCTCTTAGCACGGCCGAGTATTTATAGTTTCAATTCCCAGTTCCTCGGTTTGCTGAGCATCAATGAGCCCCACTATGTATGAGAATCTTCCCGTGCATTCACTTTCGAGATCCCTTGCTTCTTTCTTGATGAGTCTTTGTAACTTCGTGAGGTCACGGGTCAGCAAGTGGGGCACAGCGATACTAAAGAGCCAACTGCAGTGACCCACACCCACCGCCCATCCCACAATGGCTGATGATATTCTCAATGAACTTACCGCGACCAACCTCTTTAACTTCCAGGGCGTTGTCGCTGTCGTGACGGGTGGTGGGACGGTATGTCATGTCAAGCTCGATAGCGTTATCGCTCTAAACTTATCTTAACAGGGGATTGGCATGATGATCAGTTCCGCCTTAGTGGCGAATGGTGCTACTGTGTACATTATCGGCCCTAAGCAAGCTGACCTCGATAAGTGCGCCGGTTGCCTTTACCGTCATGTCCAACTTTAATTCCGTCATTCAGGGTGGCAAATACCTACAACGCGGCGACTGAAACTGACAAGAGAAGAGGGAAAATATATGGTTTGGAGGGGGACATACGGCTCAAGGCTCGCTATTCGCAATGGCCTTCTATGCTAAGTTCATCCTGACGCTCGATTTCACAGTCCGAAGCGAAGCGTCTGGCAGACGAAATCGGGAAACGCGAAAAATACGTAACTGTGTTGTTCAACAACGCTGGCATCCTTGTCGGGTCTTTCAAGCGGCCAACTGAAGCTACTGCTGCCGCATTCGTATCTAGTCTCTTTGATGGTGTGGAGCCTGAGGCTTTTGACAACACGTTGCGCACCAATGCCTTTGGCGCGTACTGGATGAGCATAGCATTCCTCCCTCTCCTTGAGAAATGGAAAAACTCCAATGAACCCGCTGCAAAGAGATTTGTCCCCCAGATCATCATGACCAGCAGCATGAACGGGTGGACCAAGGTGCGGTTACTGCTGATTAGGGTCAACCATTTGTTCTGACTAGAAATCATACATCTTAGGACGCTGCCACTGGCGGCCTCTCCTTCCCATACCTCTTTTCGAAGAGCGCAATCGGTCATTTTACATCTTCTCTCGCTCACGAGCTTCTACCACTGGGAATACACGTTAATGGTATCGCTCCAGGTACGAGGGGACGCTGTTTAATGCAGTTGCCGACTGCTAACAACCTCCTCCAGGTCTCTTCCCAACCGAGGTGCGGACACGCAATGACCCTCCTGTGTGAATCACGGCTTTATCTCCGTCTAGATGACAGCTCGAGGCTCCATAGACGAATACGGTGTATCCCGCATTACGACCAAGAAGGCCTTTATCGTTCCCACCAAGGAGGGATTTGGCTCAAAGACCGATATGGGAGCGCTTGCCCTCTTCCTCGTGGCTAACCAGTTCGTTAATGGCGAGACCGTGCTAATCGATGGAGGTGTAAGTATTGATTCCGCCAGCGAGCCTCTAGCTAGTGACTTACGATACTTCTAGACCCTGCTCAAGCACCCGTCGTCGTATTAGAAGGTAGTCACCGTCACTCACAAGACAAAGTGCTCCTGAATTCCGCTGTATCATGATGTTTTAGTGCCCATACCAAATCATAAATCTAACACTGCGGCTCCTCATGCGCGCTGCATACATTTCCATTACTAATGACTTGACAGAGTCAAGGACGTTCAATCAGAGTGTAATACACGCCTAAAACACAATGTCTGTACAGAGAGCTTAGGGTAGCCACATATTTACGGAATCGAACGAACCAACGAGGAAGCAACTGGGGGATGAACTAAGGCCAAGACTACATACTAAATTAAACAAGTTCCGCGAAATGGAGAGGATTCTCAAAGAAAAGTGACGGGTGAGACATACTTGACATAATAAATAAACCACCTATACCAAAGTGCGTACGTGATGCGACGTGAATTAGTCGCATAATGGGTCAAGCCCGTACCGGGCGAATTTGATTCTCAACATCAGGTACAGGCGACCTCGGGAAGTTCCTCAATAACGCCGATCGAGTGAAGAAGCCTGGGCGTGTAGCGGGCACCTCGCTCGGCGCAGCGGTAGCGGATGACACAGGATCAGATGGGTTCTCGGCCGAAGTGGGATCCTCAGACGTCGGAGGTGGAGGTGGAGGCGGAGTTGTGGTGATTCGAAGAAGGGAAGTGTATGCTGCAAGCTACTGTAAATCTTCGTTGAGGAAAAGCTAGAAGAGTGACTTACGTTGTCGACAAACCGGGCAGAACCATCCCTTAGCCTTCCGTTTCCTCCTAGTCGTTGGAGCTGGAGGTGTAGCCAAAGGAGTGACAGGAACGTGAGCAGCGGCATTGGCTTCCGCCGCGCCTTCGCCATTCTCGTTAGCTTGGTTTGCGTTGTCTGCATTTTCTGCATTGGCATTGGCATCTGGCGCAGCGGGCGTCGTGCTTGGCTCCTCAGTGTGCGCTATGGTCCCGCCGGCGCCAAATTCAACCATATTGAGGGCGCATTCCCTACATGCAACCAAATGTCTGCATGGGAGTAAAACTACCTCCCGAGGGGACGAGAGACACAATAGGCACTCGGAAGAAGGATCGTCATCATGCTCTGCAGCAGGTGTAACTGGGTCTGCGGAAGTAGTTGGAGGGTACGTGTGAGTTGCAGAGGCGTCGGTGGGAAGGGAAGCGGTGGGCGCGGGAGTGTGTGTTGCATTAGTTTTGGCGGACAGCCCGAATATCTCGTGCAAATGGAAGGTATGGGGACCAATCTATGCAAAGTTTGCATACT
Organism: Pleurotus giganteus; assembly: GCA_032158425.1. Taxonomy (NCBI): domain Eukaryota; kingdom Fungi; phylum Basidiomycota; class Agaricomycetes; order Agaricales; family Pleurotaceae; genus Pleurotus; species Pleurotus giganteus. The sequence goes on along the minus strand of JAPEHR010000009.1, from coordinate 1,477,053 downwards.
TGGTGGCATCAAAAGCAGGCCAGACTTACTGTAGCCTCTCTCTTGACCACCTTAACTACCCAAGGCCTTGTATCATCTTCGAGTTCCTCACCTTCCGTGGCAGCGGGCTTCGACCCGAACCTAAAGACATGAAGGTATGTCACCTGCTCGTTTGGCGAGCCCAACTCTGTGCCTTGGTCGTCCAACGCTGCCAAGCGAATGGTGACCCGAACACCTTCCTTATCTTCTTGATCGTCTTTTTTGGCTGTTGACCCGTCTTCAGCGTTTGGTGTCGGATCAGCCCCACTAGCAGGCTCTGGGTCCAAGACAGCCAACGCTGGGCCAGAAACACTTCGGTTCTGGACATGTGTACGCCTGCGGAAGTGGAAATGGGTGAAACGCCGCCGTTGCCGGGAATTAGAGTTGTTGGCATTATCGGATGGCGCTTGCTGAGTAACGGTATCCGTGGAGCCGCCGTTGGGTGACGAAATGTCTGCGTCGGCTGTGTTCTCCGCGGGAGGAGCTTCAGCGGTATGGACCTGCTCGAGGTCGTATCTGCCAAGCTCCAAGATGGCACCATCCGAAATCTTGAGAGTCTTGCCGAATCCGCCTTCGACAACACTCTCATAGACAAGGGCTTTCGTCATCCCAGGGGTATACGAAGAGCTATTGGCTTCGGGATGTTCGGGAGGCAGCATGACATGGACGTAGATGCCGCATTTCGGCGCATCGCAATCGTATTCAAACTCGAGGCCGTGATGATGTTGATGTGGCAGGTCGCTGCTTTCGTCAGCGCCCTCGCTGGACGGAGTTAAGGGGGACAGACGGAGGGTAGGGCGCTTGAGGTTGACGAGGGCTTGCAGCGTCGTCGTGGGTTGATTGGGCTAGATCAAAGCTAAGGTCGCATCCGAGCTAGGCAAGGAGTGCATGACACATACGTCCTTGCTTTTCTCTACCCATCCTCGCACTACATCGGCAGTGAGCTCGTCGGTCAGGACCTTCTTTTCCTTCCTCTGCGTCCAGGTAGGCCCACTGCTAAATAGCCCGATACTGGGCCCAAACACCGATTCCGACTTGTCCTTTGCTTCAGTTTCCTTATGAGCTTGAGGATGACTAAACATCTCAGCCGTATCGAAGTGGTGAACGACAGCTCTTACCGTTGTTCATCGGGGTAGGATTTGGTCGCGGTGCTCGTGCTGGTGGGGTTTGTTCTTGACGAGCCTGTCGAGCCAGTGTTATATGAGTGTGGTCTAAGGCCCATCAGAGAGGTCAGCGATAAGCGAGCTACCGAGGTCCGACGACTCACACCAAGAAGCGAACATGGCGGGCAAGAGATGATGGTTCTACGGGATTGTGGGGGGTCGAGATTAAGAAAGAAGAGCTCTGGGAAAGGGGTGGGTAAAGGATAAAGAACCTCGCTGAACGGCTTACCAGAACTAGTGCAGCCGCTCCCGTGCTCTTGAGCTGTCACACAGCGGTTGCCCGGGTATGAAATTGAACCCAGCGGGAAAGTAAGCCGACGTGCTGCGGGAACACCGCGTTCAGGAATAGTCCGATAATAACAGCTGATTTGATCTGTAAGAGACATGAGCTCCAAGATGCTGACATCGACGGAAACCTCTAAATTCACTCACTGGCTTCGCAGACGTTTCAGCGACGGCAGTTCTGGCGATTTCGAGCGCACCGGGCGACGAAACAGATGAGGTACGAGGAGGAGAACAAGGTACATCACCCGTGGGAATCATCTAGTAATATAATATTACATAAGCGTACTGTCCCAAGCACTCAGGGGTACGCTCCTTTCAAACTCCGTGATGCAATTACCACCTATTTCCCGACGCGCCACTAAATGTCTGATCGCGCCATTCACGGATGAGACCAGCGCGTTTCTCATCACGAACGGTAGCACGGCATGTAAACGGTTTAGGCCTGAGCGCATGTCCGGGCTATAGAAAAAATTGTCTGATGAGTCAACCGACAACGCCTGCATACATACCTTGACGGGATGGAACGACTCCATGTCAATGCTGCCTGTGCCCGACTCATCCTTGGAGAGATTGAACGCCCACAGAATGTTCATTATATGTGCAGCCTGTAAATATGACTATCAGCTAAGGTGATTATACAACAATGGACGTCCATACTATCGTCCGGGAAGCCAGTTCTTGGCCAGGGCATATGCGCTGAAATATCAAGATCACACTATGGCACACGCGGGATGTAATACCGAAACCACTTACTCGTCCAGCGCCGAACGGAAGAGTATCACGGAATCCGTCAATGTCGACTGCAGGATCTACATCTGTGCGCAGGCCGAACTGAGAGTGCAAAAATCGTTCTGGGTTGAACAATTCAGGTGTATCGAAGAAACCTACGTGTAAGTGAGACACTTACAACCCCTCACTTCCCCCTGATCCCCTATACATCACCTGATGTACACAACACATACAAACATACTTACTTCTAGCTACGTGGCGTTGTATCTCTTTTCTCTCATCTTTCGGAATACCAGAATCCGATCCACGTAGCTTCTCGAGTGTCTAAGTTACACTTTTTTTTTACGTTCAATCGCATTCTGCGGCGCATCGCGCGCTAACCGCTCCCCGGAGCACGCCGTTACGCGTCCCTGACGCACGCCGTTACGCTGTCCAGGGTCGACTCAGCCGTTGGTGTAGGGCCCTCACGGAGCTCAGCCAGAGTCACTCGGAATTCCGTCGAAGTCGGTTGTCTGCAGCCCGCCGCTGAGCTACCGTCAAACCTAGGTCGTGAGCTTCACGTTCGACTTGCGCTCAAAACCCGTACTCGTGTTCCTAGTAGCAGAGCTGCCAGCTGCCGTACCCCGCCGAACTCGCCGTGTCGTACGCCCCCGGACGCTTTAGATAACTCGCCTATTGCTGAGCGCTCGCTATCACCGTCGCTATCACCGCTGACGCCATTGTCAGAGTCGCCGATTCTCGCGATTCCGACGCATATAGTCACTGAAAAACCCCAAGACACGCTGTTCACCCCTTCTTTTGCCATCCCTATCATGCCTCAACAAGTTGCCAGCGTCGAACAAAGAAAAGCAACGGAGTTGCCCCGAATCTTGGAGGGCAAGCTCACGCCTCGCGTGTTATGGGAGTTCGAGAAGAAGCTCGAGGTTTTCTTTACGCTCAAGCTGCCGCCGATCGCAGAGGAGATGAGGATGAACTTCGTGTTATCCTGCTTCGCAGACCCGCTTGTCGGGGAATGGATCGCCGCCGAACGAGCTACGTTATCTCTCATGACCATGGATCAGTTCATGCTTACCGTTCGCAAGCGTTGGCTCGACGACGATTGGGACATTAAAATCAGACGTGAAATGCTCGGGATGAAACAAGACGATCAGGACCGACCAGAGCAGGGCCGATTCGTTTATTTCGAAGACTACCAAAACGCGTTCCATGCTAAGAACGTGCTACTCGCCGACACGACGCTCCACTTCACCAACGACCAGATCCGCGCACACTTGGACGCCGGGATGGATGAAGATACGGCCAGGAAGTGTGCGGTGAAGAAAGTACACCTTGTGGCAGAATTCAACGATTGGGTCAAGCTGGTTAACGACATCGACCGCGAACGCATCCGCGATCTCCAGATCCTCAACGCTCAGCTGGCTCGCCGAGATGCCAAGAACGCTAAGCTGGCCAGCTCCTCGACGTTCAACGCTCGGGCCGGGCAAAATGCAAGCCAGAGCAAGAAGCCTGCCGGAGCGAAGGCTGCGCAGGACGATCGCCCGCCGAAGCTGACTCCCCGAGAGAAAGCGTTGCTGATCGAGCACGAAGGATGTTTTACCTGCCGAAGATTCTACTGTGGGCACATGTCGCGCGACTGCAAAGACTGGCCCAAAGGCTCCACTTACAAGACCCTCACCGTCGAAATGGCATTGGCCGCAAAGAACCCTGGGAAGACCCCGAAAAAGGTGGCAGCCGTCAATGTCGAGGACGATCGAGAGGTCGAAGAGGAGCCGAACGACGAAGATGAGGGAGTTCATTATGTGGCCGCAGTGAACAAAGGGAAGGCGAAGGCACCCTCCTGCGTGCTCGATGATTCCAGTTTTGATACGAACGAAAGGTGCGCACCCAGGTTATCTAACTGGGAGATGGCTCTCAAGGAGCTCGAGCGGAGGAGAGGAGGTCAAGACTTGCAGGCTGAAACCGCTGTCGTGGATCGCACGGCGGCCCGGCCTACGCCTCAGGTTGATGACGTCCTTGTCGACGTGGCGGCGGTTGACAGTAGAGAGAAGGCCGTTGACGTCGACGTTGATGTAGCTGATGGGCCTTCGGCAGCGAAGGTGCCTGCGGTCGCGCCGCTGATGACGGCGAACCTGATGTGGAATTGCGCGCTGCCGTCGGCTTCTGGGGTAACTGCTAAAGTGGACGCCCTTATTGACTCCGGTTCTGTTGTAGTGATGATCAAAGCTTCGCTTGTTAAGAAGCTAAAGCTGCGCTTAAGGCGCCTCGATAAGCCTATCCCTCTCTCTTCTGCATTCTCCGAGACTGGGGAGGCTCTTGCATTGCACCATTATGTTAAATTACGCCCCCGAAGCCATGATGGCCTTTTTAATTCTGTTACTTTGCACGCAGTGGTGGCTCCTACCTTATGTTCTGATGTTATTCTCGGTGGCCCCTTCCTGGAGGCCAACCGTCTTATCCTTGATATTGCAAAAAGATCCTGTTTAGCCCCTCTAGATAACGTTCGTAGCTACGACTTGTTGAACCCATCCAATATTACGCCGCCGATACCTCCTCCACAAAAGCGCCGCTTCTTCGCTGCCTCTAAGATTCGCAAAGCACGCTCCGAAAACCGCCGTGCCGCTTCCAAGGTATTCATGGGCAAGGAAATGCTGGCCGCGCTCGACACACACCGAGTCGAGCCGATCGACTCGACGGTCACCTCGGCGGGGATCACAGTAGCCGCGGTCAAGGATCGCATCGAGGCGCTCGCGTTCCAGGACAAGTTGCGAATGATGGACGCGGCGGAGAAGGAGAGATGGGCACACCTGTTCCCAGATGACATTCCGCCTGTACACAGGCTACCGGATGAAGTTTTTCATCGCTTTACTCTAAAAGATCCTAACAAAATTGTTAAAGGTCGGAACTACCCATGCCCCCGCAAGTATATGGATGCGTGGCGGACGCTCATTCAGCAGCACCTGGACGCCGGAAGGATCAGGCCCTCGTCATCGCCGTACGCTAGCCCCGCCTTCCTGATTCCGAAGGCCGACCCCTCGGCTTTGCCACGCTGGGTTAACGACTACCGCCAGCTTAACGAAAATACTGTAGCGGACAACTTCCCCTTACCACGCATCGACACCATTCTCGCGGACTGCGGGCGAGGTCGCATCTGGGGTAAAATTGATATGACTAACGCCTTCTTCCAGACCAAAGTACACCCGGACGACGTGAAATACACCGCTGTTCGGACGCCGCTGGGGTTGTACGAGTGGGTAGTGATGCCCATGGGATGTAGGAACGCGCCGGCGACACACCAACGTCGTATGCAAGCCGCGCTGAAGCACTTGATTGGGAAAATCTGTCATGTGTATCTGGACGACATCATCATTTGGTCGATGACGCTTGACGAGCATGTCCGAAACGTGCGCGCAGTGCTGCAGGCGCTTGAGGACGCAAGCCTTTACTGCTCGAAGAAAAAGACGAACCTATTCTGCACCGAGCTCAGCTTCCTGGGACACCGTATCTCTCAGACCGGGATCGAGGCTGACCCCGCAAAGGTGGACCGAATCTTGGCGTGGCCTCGGCCTAGGACGGTCAGCGATGTTCGGAAATTCCTGGGGCTCGTACGATATATCGCGGTGTTCCTCCCGCGGCTTACCGATTACTCGTCAATATTGTCTGCCTTGACATCAGACAAAGAAGCCTCACTGGTACGTTGGGACGATCGACACGAGCATGCCTTTCAAGCAATCAAGAAGCTTGTGGTCTCGCGGGAATGCCTAACAGTGATAGACCACGATGATACCACAGGTAATCAGATCTTCTTGACGACTGACGCCAGCGAGCTAGGGACCGGAGCAGTGCTCTCGTATGGGAAGACCTGGGAGACTGCGCGGCCTGGGGTTCGACTCGAAAGGATATGCACCTGCGGAAGCGAACTACCCGACACACGATAAAGAAATGCTGGCAATAATCAGAGGCTTGAAGAAGTTCCGTTGCGAGCTGCTTGGGGCTAACTTCACGGTTTACACTGACCATAGGACGCTGGAGTACTTCACGCAACAAAAACAACTGTCGAAGCGGCAGCTCCGCTGGCAAGAAGCGATGGCTGATTATGATTTTAAGATCATCTACGTTAAGGGTGCAGATAATACTGTGGCTGATGCACTTTCTAGGACGGTGCCGGAGGTGGAGACGGTGCCTGTCGCTAGCGTTATGGTGGCGGCGACTGGTCTGGCCAACGCCTCATCTTCGACAGCGCCGGCCAGCTCAACGATGAAGCTGGATTCTGAGCTCTTGCGACAAATCAAGGAAGGTTACGAAGAGGACGAGTGGTGCCGCAAGTTGATGTCGGACGGTGTGGTGATGAAGGGCGTTAGCCGACACAGTGGCCTGCTGTATGTGGGCAACCGTATCGTGGTGCCTCGAGTGGCGACGTTGCGCGAAGAACTTTTCCGGCTCGCCCATGATGCGCTGGGGCACTTCGCCTCCCCGAAATCGTATGCGGTGCTACGAGACTCCTTCTATTGGCCGAATATGTATGCGGACCTCGTGGAGAAGTATATCCCCGGTTGCGATGGCTGCCAACGGAACAAGCCTTCAACATCTCGGCCGCACGGACCACTACACCCATTGCCTGTCCCCGATGCCCGTTTCGACTCCATCGCCATGGATTTCGTGGGACCGCTACCGGACGACGATGGCTACGATTATCTCGTCACGGTGACGGACCGGTTGGGGTCGGATGTGCGCTTGATCCCTTGCAGGTCTACAATTACGGCGCCAGAATTGGCGGCCTTGTTCTTTGATCACTGGTATTGTGAAAACGGAATGCCTTCCGAGATTTACAGTGATCGCGATAAGCTCTTTCTATCTGAATTTTGGCGTTGTCTGGCTAAGCTGACGGGTACTACGCTTAGGATGTCGACTGCGTTCCATCCACAAACCGACGGCGCCAGTGAACGAACCAACCGTACAGTGATTCAAGCCTTAAGGTTTTTCGTGGACGCCCGCCAGACAGGTTGGGTAAAGGCGCTGCCCCGGGTGAGGTTTTCCTTGCTCAGCACCGTAAACGCTTCTACTGGCTTCTCAGGGTTCCAGCTCAGGTTCGGAGCATCCCCTCGTTTGGTGCCGGTGGCCGTGAACGACGCCGCTTCGTTGGACGACGCGATGACTGCAGTCAAGGAGGTCATAGCGCAGCTGAACGAGGACGTGAAGACCGCCCAAGACGCTCTGCTCGCGGCAAAAGTACGGCAGGCACACCAAGCGAACCGGGAAAGGTCGGACGAAGATGGCTTCGAAGTTGGCGACTACGTTTTCTTGTCCACAGCCAATCGTCGCCGCGAGTATGCCGCGCCAGGCTCGGGCCGTGTTGCAAAATTCATGCCACGATTCGACGGTCCCTGGAGAGTAACGGAAGCTTGGCCGGAAACTTCGACATACCGACTGGACATTCCACATGCGAAGTTCCTCACGACCTTCCACCGTAGCCAACTGAAACGTTTCGTAGCCAACGACGACCTCAAGTTCCCCTCACGACAGCTCGAAGAACCAGAGCCGGTGCTCGTGGACGGTGAACCCGAATGGTTCATAGAGAAGATCGTGGACGAGAAGCGAAGACATGGCAAGTGGACGTATCGCGTGAAATGGAAAGGATACGGACCTCAACACGATGAATGGAAGACGGAAGACGAGCTCAACGAGTGCGAGGCGCTGGACGTATGGCTGAAGAAAGTGGGACGGTCGCCTGAGGTTGCTGATGAAGACCTGTAACATCATTGGATCAAGACCGGAGGGTTGTCAGCGGACCAGGAATGGGACTCGGTGTTTCACCGACGGCGACGAAGACTAAGTAGGCTAGGTAGTTTCTTTTAGGGCCGGGAAGAGTGTAAGTGAGACACTTACAACCCCTCACTTCCCCCTGATCCCCTATACATCACCTGACGTACACAACACATACAAACATACTTACTTCTAGCTACGTGGCGTTGTATCTCTTTTCTCTCATCTTTCGGAATACCAGAATCCGATCCACGTAGCTTCTCGAGTGTCTAAGTTACACTACGGTATCATGAAAGGAAATGCACTTCAACTTTCTACGTAAGCACTTACGAGTATCATTATATATTGCGACTGACGGCGACTAGTCAGTCAAGGATGAGTAGAAGGGTGAGAAAAAACACACAAAGGTTCCACATTATCATCGACCCCTTGGGTATTATGTAGTCTTTATACTAAAAGCCATAATGTCAGAGGGGTGCTACCACATTAACCCTGGATTGATATAACGATCAAGACCTACTTACTCTCACATCCTGTGTCGCTACGTGCGGCAACCCGAATGGAACTGTAGGCCGAAACCGATGCACCTAGTACCAGCCAAAGACGAATACCAATCAGAATGTGGAACGGGTAGCATACATCGACATACCTCCTTGATAAATGCACAGATATACGGCAAGCGCTCTAAATCTGCTAGGGACGGTGCCCGATCACTCCCTACTATGGCATCAATCTCCATCTGAGCCCGTTTCTGACACTCAGGGTAATTGCACAAAGCCAATACAGCGGCTTGTAAAAACGAGCCAGTGGTATCAACGCCAGCATCCATGAGGACTCCAAATGCCGTTCTAAACAATGGATAGACAACCAAACACCAGTACATGAGTACGAAAGGGAAAGCGCGATGGCATGTCAATAAATTTACGTACTTAGCGTCATCAACACTCATGTCTAGCCTCTCACTCTCCGCATGCGCATACACCTTCTCCAGACAAGACCCCATGTGTACACCTTCGGGGAGCAGCTTTTCTCCCTCCCTCAGAAACCTATCGTACAACTCCTTCCGTCTGCGTTTAAATCCGTCACAAAGGCCTTTCCACTTCGCCCACCGTTTCGGGACAAATTTGAGTATCGGGAATAAGTCGACTGGGGGGTGGATACTTGGATCCATCAACTCCCCAGTAAGCTGTACCACATTGAAATATTCTATTGCATCGGGAGATTCATATTTGCGTGTCGGAGTGCCGTAAACGAATGTACTCATTGCCGACAAGGCGGATCGTTTGATATGAGTGCATAGATGCTATAAGAGGCGCAGAGCCCGTCAGTGATTCTGAAGACGTGTAAAGGTGGTCGACTGACCTGTGGCGAGTCGAGGACGTCGTTAAGAAATCTTCTCACTTCAACTTGCTGTGCAGCTGAATTGGCATTCAGGGCTTCGTCAGTAAGGAATATATGTGCTGCTCTTCGTCCGGACCTCCACACAGGTGTATCTATTGAATCGTAACATAGGTGAACAGACTCAATTAACTCAGCCATACACAATGAGGATCTAACTCACCCATGTTCGAACCGATAAAGACATCAGGCATCATCCTCTGGCCAATGTGAAACTCAGGTCGATTCCCGGTAAGCAGCCCTTGTTTGTCCAGAATTGCTTTGATTGCCGAAGGGTGCGTCAGGATAACGACGGTAGAGCCGAACACCTTCAACTGATAATGAACGGTCAATTCATGCTATACAGCATCTTAAAACTGCGATTCCATACCGAATACACATCACCGTATTCCTTGCCCCAATGCATCGATCTGTAGGATGAAACGGATCGTAAGCAAAACATTATGAACAGTATACTTGGTGCAAAATTCCGGCAGTGCAAGACAAATATCAGGAAGCTGTAGTTACGTACTGGAAAACCTGGGGAAAGATTGCTGCGTTTCCGAGTGCCCATTTCGTCGGTGGACCTGGGGGCAGTCCCCTCTCCCGACTACCCAATCTCCAAAGTCTCAACGCCAGTAAAGCTGCACCAGCAACGCAGCTAAACACGCCCCAGATAACGGCATATGAAGGTGAAGGTGCGGAGTTTGTGAAGGCATTCAGCATATAGCCTAACATGTGGCGCAATGATTAGCGAGGGCGCGAAGGGGAGGAGACAGTTGAAATTACCGAGACTGAACGGACCTTATTTATAGAACTATGCATCGATATCATCAAGAAGACATATCCCCACAAGTGCACACGAAGACCCTTGCACGGCGATAGTGCTTCTGCCACAGAGGGGCCGCAAGCCGGATAACAACAAAAAAAGCACGCCGCGGTATCGGGGAAACTAAGGCTTGTCGTGGGAGGTGAGATATATTAAGGGAATTCGAAGCAAGGCACCATGGAATGAGAATGAAGTGGACCAGGGACGGAAATGTCGTAAGTTACACACACGCCCACCATGATGGTTGTATGAAGTGGACGGAAGAGGCATCTTGAAAGCAGCCTACAGCACTAGTGCGCCTGCTACATCGAGCGACGTCAACATATTGGGATTGCCAAGACAGTGGGAGCTTACATCAATTTGTACCAATGGGTGGGTATTTTGATCGAAGACGAGGATGAGTCCACTCGAACAAGTTAGGCTTGATACTGCCATTGTTTATGGTGATAACCCGGACTGAGCATGGAAATGGTCTCGATGCAACCATTGCAGAAGCGTGGGTTGACAGGCTAGAAACAGAGCGGCAGCGGCGAATTTGCTGATGGACGTTTCGGTAGAGTCTTGGTAGAGTCTGTAGTTGGATTAGCCCGGCCATCTAGCTGGCGATGGATGGTGGTATCCCATGGACCCATGTGGTGTGCTTGAGAGCAATAGATGGTGAATATCCCCAAGGTAGCATACCGAGGCCTGTATGGCGGGGTTAACTACTCGAGCACGTCAGTTTCTTAAAAAAAAGCAAGCTAACCAGATTCTTTTAAGTTTGTAGAGCACCTGAAATTTCTGCTTGAAATCAAAGCATGACAATCTGGGAAGGGTGCAACAATGAAAACGGTAGTATCAGAGTTTGAGGCGTCCGACATGATGATGATGGTGGTTCTCCTGAGCAAACGGTCACGTGGAATGTGGCGGCCCGACTCGGAACTTCAAGTTGAATGAACCTTGGTCCTTCAACTAACGGTCACACTCTCTTTCAGCAACGCCCATGTCAGACATTACCAGTTTTGTGGCGTGAAACTCGCTCTACCTTGGTTACCGCCAATGAGGGGTCCTTTACGCGCATCACAAGGTCAAACTACGCATGTTGTCAAGAATTCCGACTCGGTCATCTCCTGGTAGCTTACGAGTGCAGCTATCGAACGGCAATAGTCGATTTTACACTATCGAGCGAGCTGCTGGGCCATGGAGCACACACCGTGTGCCTCGAAGTCTACCGTCAGTTTGTTGGTGCACTATTGTTGAATGCTTCATATTGGAACCGCCATGTCCCAGCAAGAGGACCATGTTAGGTCAACGTTGCGCTCATTTTGGTCTTGCCAGCTATCTACGCCTTCAGTCAATGGACTTCCTTTCCCGAATGGCAGCGAGGGTGCCTTCGACCTCGTAGTCGACGCGGCTTCTCTTTTGCTTCCATTTTTCCAGCGCTGGGGCGTAATTCAACGTCGGGGATTAACACCGATCGACACAACACCCAGCAAGAGGGCGATTACGAACAAGTTTTCGTTCGGTCAGGCGTCCTTTCCCTATGATCCTGTGGTTAACTGGACTGGAGACCATCCCTCCCCCTGAGACGTTTCCGAGAGCGGACGTTTGAAGTACAGTAAGATTTCTCAAGCCCATGCCAAATAGGTTTGGCGAGAGGGTATAAATGCTATTGAGTTTCCCCTAGTTAACTTTACCCACTGACACCATCTCTGGCACCCATCTGCTCGTATTCACATTTTTTGAGTCAATCTTGCTCAAACAACCCAATGTTCAGCCTTCCTTTCTTCGCTGTTTGCCTCCTCTGCGCTGCGTCTGTGACGCTAGCTATACCTCCTTGCCCCATCGCCACCGCTACCATATCCTTACTACATGGCCTCCCACGTCCTACCGGCACCCCCTCTCACCTTGCCCTCGCCGTCGGGGTGGAAAGATACGTCTGCGACGCTACAGGCAGATTCGAGTACGTTGTCGTCCAGTTCAAATGATCGTCCACTGTGACCCATGCTCATATCGCATCCTATCCAGGCACGCCGGATCTAGTGCTGAGCTTACGGATATCTCCTGCCTGTATGGTACCTCACAGTTCTCCACGATTCAGGATAGCCATTTCACTCTCTGGAGGACCCAGTCGGTCTCAGCCTTCGAGCTCATTTCGAGGACCCCGATTGGACACACAGCGCCTCTTTATTTAGGCCAAGTCACTGGTTCTGGCGTCAGCCCCAGGTGGGACTTTACGTCCACGTTTCGCAACCCCAGGGCCTTCGTCGTCGGGGCACACAGTGGCAGTATCCCAGCACCTACTGGCCCACGAGATGTCAATTGGCAGAGTCTGAATGGCGTCCAAGGGGGATTAGCCAGCCAAGTCTTCAAGGTCGATACGAGGGGCGGACAACCTCCTGCTTTTGTAAATCATTATGTCCCGCTCAATCTTAGCCGATGTTGATGAGATTGGTACTTTCAGTGCGCACCTGGTACCCACGTTAGTGTCAAGTACACCGCGAAGTACTGTGAGTTAGGATGATGTTACTGAACCTTGGATTTTGCCTGTTCCGCAGGGTTCGTCCGCCGCTAAGTACAACGGTGCCCTCAGCTTGCAGATATCAGCATAGCTACTTCGCTTCTTTCCCCCTGAGAATGTACTGCTGACTAGAATAGGAAGTCTCTCTATAGCATCTATTTCCTGTGTAATCTTCGAAATTTGGATTTGGGACTCTGTCAACCTTGGGTACTTGAGAAATCCACTCGGTGATGGTATCTTGACTCATACATCAGACCCATATTGGCGCCCTGACCTCTTACTGCTATTTTCCAGAATTCAGGAAGCTGACGGCCACATTCCTCTCAGTCTGTGTTCTATATCACTCATTTGGACATGTGGTCCTTTCTGGAAAACCATACCGCCTTAGCGCCCTTCTCTCGGTGGTCCGAACATCCACAGCTTGCTGACCTGGCAATATACAACGACACTGACTATATCGCGTGTCCATGGACTCATTCCATGCTTTATTCTTTGCACTGTGGTTTACATTGACGCTTGTCTAACTTCGAAAGGACCTTTGTGAGTCGCCACACAAATTACTGCTGCGGACCAATTGTTAACCTCACTCTTATGACCTCCCTAACTACCCATGTAACCCACGCCGTCCATGACATGTCGTCCGGTCCGATTTGGAGTGGAGTCCCCAAGTCTGCATCCGAGTGGCTCAACGTAGAACTTCTGGCCTTCTTACTGCAAAATAGCCAGTTTCCAATGGATTATGAACCTAGCGGGTTCGTTCCCGATCGTCAACGACTATTGCGTCTGCATTCGATGCGGCGTTTACTCAGCCCAGGACCACAAATCGATTCCACCATCATCAACGGCGCTCCGATACAAGCACTCTCCGCAACTCTTTCCTGCTTCCAATACACATCGACCGCTCATTACTACTCACACTACGCAATATATGCACGCGCTTGCTCACATCTGCTTTGTATGCGGTGTCCTTGGCATTTCCTTGGCCTCGGAAAACACCTGGTCATCATGAGTATTCTCCGATCGATACGCCTCAGTCGAGCTGTTCTCTCGCACGCTTTGTGCGACTTCGATGTTCAAGACATTCGCCATTGGCCTCTTGCCCTTGTTTCTTCGCGATCCTCCGGTTCAACACCATCCAGCCGCATGTGTGTTCGTATCTTCTGTTTTCCCTGCTCTACATGTCCCAAGACACTACTTGGGCCCCTCAACCGCTTCATTGACTTCGTCCTTGGTTATCCGCAGGAGACTATATATCTGCTGGCTATACCTTGTTTAACGAGCGATGAAAATTGAGCCTCGCCAAATATCGTCGTTCGAGCGCATATTCGTGGACGTCGCTCGTGGGATAAGGCGTTCTTTATCCATACGACCCTGCGGTTAAACTGACCGGCGGCTATATCCTTACCATTGGCATGTTTCCGAAGAGCGAAAGTCTGACACCAAAGCGAGATCTCAGCCTAACAAACAAATAGTTCTCTCGAGAGTGTATAAAAGTCTAAAGCTACCTTGTCTCTCCTCACTGGCAACTTCTCTCGTGGTCAGCCTTCACCCAATTTCGCTTAAGCAAAACCAATGTTCACCCTCCCTTTCCTCGCTGCTTCCCTTGTTTATGCCGTGTCCGTGGCGCTCGCCAAGCCTACACTTACGTCTTGCGACATCTCCACCGCCACTATAGCATTACCGCCCGGTCAAACGGGTCTCGCACAACCCACTGCCACCCCTTCTTTCATTGCCATTGCCGTTGGAGTGCAAAACTACACTTGCTCCAGCGCAGGCACATTCACGTCCGTTACCCCTTAACCTCCGAGTCATTACGCATGATTGCTTACTGTTTGCAGGAGCGTCGGAGCTGTCGCTGAGCTTGCGGACATCTCCTGCTTGTTTGGTACCCCAGCCTTCGCCACAGCTCAGGACAACTATTTCGTCCTCTGGAGCGGCCTACCAATCTCAGCTACCGAGTTCGTCTCAAACATCCCCGTCGGCGGCTCAGTCCCGAGCCGTTTAGGCCAGCACTACTTCATCACCAACCCCATCACCGGTACTGGGCTTAGCCCCAAGTGGGACTTTACGTCCACTGGTGCGACGAAGGGCAACCGCAATGCATTCGTTGTCGGTGCGCGCAGTGGTGGTATCCCATCACCTGCCGGCTCGCAGAATGTCGATTGGTTGAGTTTGAATGGCGTCCAAGGAGCTTTGGCTAGTCAAATTTTCCGGGTAGATACGAGGGGTGGCCAGCCTCCTGCTTCTGTAAGTCGTTTTTGTCTCGCTAAGTGTTAGTGTTGATGAGATCGTCGCCTTGTACCTTTTAGTGCAGGCCCGGTACCTCTATTAGTGTCAAATACACCTCGAAGTACTGTGAGTTAGGATAGACTGTCATGCGTCTCTACATTTTCTGACTGCTACACACTCGCAGGGCTCCTGGGCGGTTCCATCCACCACTAGAGTACAATCAGTCGCCGCGGCAGAATGTAGTATGTTCGGCTTGTGTGGGAATGTACTGCTGATTCGCTCTTGTTGCTGCTTTATTTCTCTATACAATGTTCTATGCGATCTAAGAAGTGATTACTGCGCATACAGCCATGGTGGATTTGTCAACTGCAAGACACGCAAAGGCTAGTGTCGAAGCTCAACGTCAACCCGTGGAGCGAATAAAAATTGAGCCCAGGCCTTACCAATTTCTGCGGTACCTCTCAGATTTACAGAATCATCGTGCAACGAGAGAAAAACTAAGCCGATAGGCCGATCATTTATTTACATTAACATGGTCCGTGGTCCCTTAAGGGGAGAATTGACAGTTGACTGTAATGCTCCGAGTATCGGAGGCCATCAAAGTCTGGAATTTGCCCGGCAACAAACATGAGTACTTCCAGTAAAGCAGACGAAAATAGAAGAAATACTCCCAGCTCGCGTGTACACTGATGCAGTGCAGTCTAAGGTGGGTGTATTCAAGGATAAGATTTTCCTACGACAGAGGGAGCACTCACCGAAGGTTACTGGAATAAGAGAGTCAATCTTGAACACAGAGAGGGCACCGAATGGGAAGTTGGTCCCGAAATCAGCCTAAAACGAATCAGTTACTGAGCGTTCGAACATCACCAGTTATCGAGGTGAACACCTACATAACTGTCAAGTACTACACCCCATCGAACCGATGAAGTGCTCTCAACATATCCAGTCTGCTGCCCTTTGCGGATATCGATACTATCTTCGTAACCGGCTTGGAAAGTAAACGACTCATTTCCATTATTCTTGAACATTTGCATGTCCTGGCTAAAAGAAATCGGGTCTTTGTTCGGCGGAAGGACAATCACAATGAGCATCAAGCGAAACGGCGTGGAACTGCGAAGGCTCGTACATTTCCAGTCATTACCGCTCTGCACTCCAGAATTCGAGTGGGGAAGATGTTTCGTCGCTGACCCGTTGGAATTCCTCAACGTTACCACATAACGGTATTCCATGCCGCCCCCTACGATACTTCCCGTTGCAGCTGAGCCACTGTGTACCAAGACTACGTAGATGCTGCCGCCATTTTGCTGGAATAGATTATCCGGCCTGGCGTTGACAACATAGACGTAGGCGTCGACACGCCAAGTTAGGCTCTCTACGCTACTTGACTGGCCAAACCAGTCATAGTAGATGAGGTTTACAGAGTTCATGGGGACAAAGGATTGCCTGTGTGGAATCATGTATCAGTTTGACTGCTAGTGGGGGCACGCAGACATACGAGCGCCAGTAAGATGTTCCAACGGGCGGGGTGAGCTTATTGGAATATCTAGGATCCCGCGATTCCTCCCGATCAACAAGAGTGATAGATTTACGCTCCTCCTCTGGGGTCTCATCGATGAGGACATCACCTAGCTTTGCTTTGAGTTCGGCAATTGTAGCTCGCTGGGAGGGAGTAGCTTCGATCGAGGTGGTCGACATTGCAAGGGGTGGGGTGTTGCCAGAAGTGGTTCGATGTATACTTATATACTTGTCCGTGGAACGATTGCACCGCGATAGGCAGTCGTGAATAGAGTGGAGCTATCAGGGAAATTCACAGAAGAAGGTAGCCTGGAAAGACGATGCTGTGTCCAGTGGAGTACTGGAAATAACGATGAGAAGAATGACTAAACTTGGATTGTCGGCTGATACATTCACTGGGTCGAATACGGACCCATTACTGCGCAAGGAACAAGTTTCGAAGGCTCAGATATAGATCTAGACGCGACGCGAGTGGGAGACCAAATCGCAAGGAAGGACAGTTCAGAACGTTCATGGTTGAGATTGTCTTCTACTCCACAGGGCCTAGGCTAAGATCGGAGAGTCCCACATTGGAGATATCAGTGGGAGATTCATCGGCGGACGAGGTGGACGAAGCATAGTAATATCAGTGTTATATTTGGTAAGGTAGCTCAATTGGTACTTATCCTGTCCTTGGTGGTTTGATGAGCAGCTGAAGCTAGTTCGACGTGCATGGGTAGGCACATTGGTGGAATACATGGATGGCGATGGCATGCAGAACGTTGGACGTTTGAAGGACGTGGAGGTAGTGCGTGCGATGTATACGTAACAATGAGTGACGACGCCTGTCCGGTACCTCCATCAGTGTCAAGTACACCTCGAAGTACTGTGAGTTAGGACATACTGTTATTCGTCTCGATACTTACTGACTGCTACTGTTTCGCGCTCGCAGGGCTCTTGGGCGATTCCATACTAGAGTACAATGAGTCACCGCGGCAGAATGTCGCGTGTTCGGCTTGTGTGAGAATGTACTCGCTCCTGTTGGCCCCTGTTGCTGTGTCAATGCGATCTAAGAAGTGATGTTTTGGGCCCCCATGACCTCTTTCCGTTCCCATCCCATCAGCATTGTCATCTTCCAGTGGATATAAGGCTTACCATAAGGTGTCAAGAGAACCTCACATACAGCCATGGTGGATTTGTCAACCGCAAGACATGTCGTTGCGAAAGCCCAGTCCCGAAGCTCAACTCGTAGAGCGAATACAGATCCTAAAAGTTGAACCCGGGCCTTACCGTTGCCTCTCAGGATGGATGGACTGATCCTCAAGGTACGTTTTATTCACGCCCGAGGCCAATTGGGACAATGGTACGGTATTATCGTCAACGAAGGAAAAACTCAGCGCATAGGCCGATCGTTTACATTGACATGGCCCGTGGTCCGCTAAATAAAGAACTGACAGTTGACCGTAATGCTCCGAGTAGTGGAGTCCACCAACGACTGTAATTTCCGCGCAACAAAGATGAGCACTTCCAGTAGAGCAGATGAGAATAGAAGTAAACATACCCCATCTTGCGTGTACACTGATGCAGTGCAATCTAAGGAGGCATGAATTCGAGGAAGCTTTCCCCGAGAGGGGAGCACTCACCGAAGGTTACTGCAGGATTTAGAGAGTCAACCTTGAACACAGAGAGTGCACCAAATGGGAAGTTGGTCCGCACAGGAGGCTAAAACAAACCAGTTACCGAGTATTCGAACGTCCCAGCTATCGTAGTCAACACCTACATAATCATCAAGCACTACACCCCATCGGACCGATGAAGTGCTCCCAGACTGCTGCCCCTTATGGATATCGATACTATCTTCATAACCAGCTTGGAAAGTAAAGGTCTCGTTTCCATCATTCTTGAACATTTGCATGTCCTGGCTAAAAGAAATCGGGTCTTGTTCCAAGGAACGAAGTGCAATGAGCATCAAGCGAAACTGCTTGCAACTGCGAAGGCTCGTACATTTCCAGTTCTCACCGCTCTGCACTCCAGAGTTTGACTGAGGAAGATGTTTCGCCGCCGACCCGCTGGAATTCCTCAAAGATACAACATAGCGGTATTCCATGCCGCCCCCTGTGACACCTCCTGTTGCAGCTGCACCACTGTACCAAGACCACATATATGGCGCCGCCATTTTGCTGAAAGAGGTCATCCGGCCTAGCGTTAACAGCGTAGACGTAAGCGTCGATACGCCAAGTTAAGGTTTCTAAGAGAATCGACACCAGAAGGAGGTCTAGTGTGAGATTTACGGAGTCCATGGGGACAAAGGATTGCCTATTTGGACCCATGTATCAGTCCGACTGCCTGTGGGGGCACACCGTGACGGACGTACGAGCGCCAGTAGCATGTTCCAACAGGCGGGGTGAGCTTATTGGAATATCCAAGAGATCTCGGTCGCTCAACAAGAATGACAGGTTTACGGTCCTCCTCTGGGGTCTCATCGATGAGGACATCACCTAGCCTCGCTTTGAGGTCGGCAATCGTAGTTCGCGGGGAGGGAGTGGCTTCGACCGAGGTGCTCGACATTGCGAAGGGGTTGGGCCCGGGATGTTGGCAGAATTAGATCGATGCATCTTTATACACTTGTCGGTGGAACGATTACACCGCGATAGGTAGTCGTGAATAGAGGAGTTATCAGGGGAGGTACCCTAGAAAGACAAGATGCTGTGGCGTGTTCAGAATATCGATGGGATTATCGACTAAATCTGACTGGTCTCATTAATCCCATCACGGTAACGAACAAGGTCGAAGCCTGTGTGATATGCGCCAAGCAAGGCTCAGGTTGACACCATTCTAGGCGCGGTGTCAATAGGAAACTAGAGTGCAAGGCACTGACGATTGAGACGCGGTCTTCTACTCCGCACCCTGAGGACGTATATATCTGTTTCGGGATTCATTGGCGGACGAGGCACTAGCAGTGTTAGCTGTGGTTAATAGAACTCAATTGGAACTTATCCTGTCCATGGTGGCTTGATGAGGAGCTGGGCCTAGTTCGGCAGATCTTTCAACGTGCAAGTGGTATGGCAGAGTCTTACATGGATGGTGGGAGCATGCAGAGCACTGGACATTTTTTCCTGATAACAATGGAGGAGTGCCAATGAGAATTGAAGGTAAAAGTAGATTGAACCGATACGTACTCAGCAATGTCCGAAACGAATTGTGCTTTTGGGATGAAGGGGAGCTTGGGGAGCTGTCCGTTGCCCCAAACCGTCCCGTATCCAAGTCTCAGCGTGTCAATAACCGACATAACCAACCTCCGAATCATCAGGGCAGCCTCCTCCTCCTGCAAGTCCTTTCTTTTCACTAAATGTTAGCCGGTGTTGATAAGATTGTCGCCTTGAGCAGGCCCGGTACCTCCATTAGTGTCAAATGGACCTCCAATCAAGATAGAGTGGATGTCCTTCGTCTCTACAATTTCTGACTGCCACCGTTTCCCGCTTGCAGGGCTCTTGGGTGCGCCCCATTCACCAAGAGAGCACATGGCAGATTTGTCAATTGCAAGACACGCACGTCAAGCCTCGAAGCTCAGTTGATCGAATTGTAACTTGCTCATAAACAGAGCCCGTGGAGCGAATGCGATCCTAAAAATTGAACCAGGCGCCATCAATTTCTGCAGTAAATCTCAGCTTAGACAAACTGATCTTCGTAGTATGTTTCATTCACGACGCCAGTACAGTATTATCGTCAAGGAGAGAAAAACTCGGCGGATAAGCGGATCGTTTATTTACATTGACCGTGACATGGCCCGTTAAGGAGAGAACTGACAGTTGACCGTAATGCTCTCAGTATTCGACCCCATCAAAACCTGGATTTTGCCAGGCAACAAAGATGAGTGCTTCCAGTAAAGCAGACGAAAATAGAAGAAAGCTCACGCCGTCACTCCCAGCTTCAGTGTACACTGATGCAACGCAGTCTAAGGTGGCATGTATTCAAGGAGAAGATTTCCCTGCGACAGAGGGGAGCACTCACCGAAGGTCACTGGATTCAGAGAGTCAACCTTGAACACAGAGAGTGCACCAAATGGAAAGCTGGCCTTGGCCTTAGGCTAAAGCGAATGAGTTACCGAGCGTTCGAACGTCACCAGTCATCGTGGTTAACACCTACATCTTTAAGCACTACACCCCATCGAACCGATGAAATGCCTTCAACGTCTCCAGTCTGCCGGCCTTTATGGATATCGATGCTATCTTCATAACCGGCTTGGAAAGTAAACGACTCGTTTCCATTATTCTGGAACATTTGCAAGTCCTGACTAAAAGAAATCGGGTCTTGTTCAGAAGGACAATCGCAATGAGCATCAAGCGAAACTGCGGGAGCTGAGAAAGCTCTTACATTGCCAGTCATCGCCGCTTTGAACTCCAGAGTTCGAGTGAGGAAGATGTTTCGTCGCCGACCCGCTGGAACTCTTTAACGACACGACGTAGCGGTATTCCATGTCTTTCCATGCAAGGGTTCCTGTTGCAGCTGAACCACTGTGTACCAAGACTACATATATGGCGCCGCCATTTTGCTGAAAGAGATCATCCGGCCTGGCGTTAACAACATAGACGTAGGCGTCGACACGCCAAGTTAGGGTCTCTACGGGTGTCGGGACACCAAGTTCCGGGTGGACCTTGAAGATGAGAGTCACAGAGTCCATGGGGACAAAGGATTGCCTGTGTGGATTTATGTATCAGTCGAACTGCCGGTGAGGGGCGCACGGACATACAAGCGCCAGTAGGATGTTCCAACAGGTGGGGTGAGCCTATTGGAATATCTAGGAGATCTCGGCCGATCAACAAGAATGACAGGTTTGCGGTCCTCCTCTGGAGTCTCATCGATGAGGACATCACCTAGCCTGGCTTTGAGGTCAGCAATAGCTTGCTGGGAGGGAGTGGCTTCGACCGAGGTGCTCGACATTGCGAAGGGTTGGGGATGTTGGATGAATTAAATCAATGCATCTTTATACACTTGTCGGTGCAATGATTGTACCCGTGATAGGTAGTCGTGAATAGAGGTCCTATCAGAGGAGGCACCCTAGACAGACACGATGCTGTGTCCAGTGGCGTATTGAGAATATCGATGGGATTATCGACCAAACCTGACTGGTCGGCTCATATGTTCGCTAGCCGAAAATGTAGTCTCATTAATCCCATCATGTGGTAACGAACAAGGTCGAAGCCTGGGTGATATGCGCCAAGCAAGGCTCAGGTTGACACCAGTCTAGGCGCGGTGTCAATAGGAAACCAGATTGCAAGGTATTGATGATTGAGATCGGTCTTCTACTCCGCAAGCTACGGACGCATATATTCCGCTCGGCGACTCCTACCATGGAGACACCAGCGATGGACCATTGCGGAACGAGGTGGACGAGGCACTAGTAGTGTTAGCTTTGATTAATGGAGCTCAACTGGAAACCTATCCTGTGTGGCTTGATGAGGAACTGGGCCTAGTTCTGCAGGTCGTTCAACGTGCATGTGGTAGCATATGTATTCGTGTGGCATGAGTTATACATGGTGGTAGCATGCAGCGTTGGGCGTTTGAAGCACGTAGGAGTAGTGCGTGCGATGTATACGTAACAATGGGAATCAGCGACGAGAAGAGGACAGCCAGATGGTTCATGCGATCAGTTGGACAACACCACCAGCTTCCTTGATCTTTTTCCTGATAGAATGGACCAGCGTCATTAAGAACTGAGGGTTGAATAAAGGTTGAACCGATACGTACTCTGCAATCTCCGAAACGAAACGGGCTTTTAGGATGAAGGGGAGCTTAGGGAGCTGCCCGTTGCCCAAAACCTTCCCGTATCCAAGTCTCAGCGTGTCAATGACCGGCACAACCTCCGAAGCCTCCGTAAGACCCTTCTTCTCCTCCTCAGGAACAAGACTCCAGAGCTTGTCGACGTTGATGATAGGGCGCCAGAACTTGTTGCGGGTGAGGTGGAAGTGGCGCATACCAACTTTACCGAAGTAACCAGGATGGTATTTATCGAAGTTGGTTCTGAAGTTACGGATTTGAATTGATAAGAGAGAATAGAGGGAAGTAGAATGACGGACCTGTGGTGGTGCTGACCACCAGCAAGACCACGACCACCCGGGTGCTTGCGGTGCTTTCCTACACGACCATGGCCGGCGGAGACGTGACCGCGGTGCTTGCGAGTATTCGAGAATCGGGTGGGCATTGTAGTCTGGAACGAAAGAAATCAGCATCTGACATAGAGAAATTTCCTGCAAGCCAAGCGTCATCCAAATCCCAGTGAACCCATCCAACCCATTCCGTCATTCCCAATCCATCGTATCCGGCTCAAACGGTTTGACCAAGTTCATAGACACTGATGGCAGCAGCATAGCGACGACTAACCTTGAGGGGAGCGTTGCGTCTGTGAGGCCGTTGGGGACGAGCAGGCTGCTGGGTACTATGGACGCGTGGGAATACTCACTTAGTCAGCAGTTTCTTGACTACAAGCCGGGCGTCTAAAGTTTTGTTGCTCTTCCTTCCGTCCACTGTAAGCGTTGATTCTCCTCTCTCCTTCTCCTGATGGGGCTTCAAGCCATTATTTATTGTCAATGACCATCTTCGAATGATATCACCTTCTTTGCTGAAAATCTCTAATGCTATCGACGAATTTGCGCTCAATCCGTCGTGTTGTTTAGGATCTCTCTTGCCGTCTGGTCAGCGAGCCACCGAGATAGTGGTGAGTTTCCTCTTTCGAGTTTTCCGTACAGGATTATCTATATATTCCGTCCGAGTGTTGACGCATAATGGCGAAACATCTAAACATGCATGGCTTTATGATACTGCTTCGATTGCGCCAATTTTTTCGTACTTCGAGCTGACTCGTCCCTCTTAGGTCGCGACCTCTCACCACTGTCAGCCGTGTGGACCAATCATTGAATTGTGAAGGTTGATTTGGTCTCCCAGATTTAGAATACCTCGTTATTGTACACCCACCCGAACGTAATCATTACCAACCAACGTTTCTGAGCAACTTGCATTCCAGGGATCTACGTCGCTTGTTGAGCCTATTCCATGCCCTAGTTGTGCGGACAGGAAGCTCACCCCAATGAATAGTCATACATAGCCTATTGCAATGAACGCTATCAACCGTCACGAACTGTTTGTCCTCGACGAGGGTGAGAAGCCGTGAGTATCACTTCAACCGCAGCCGCCAGTCAAGTGATTCAATGGAACCAGTGTCGAGGTTACAGAAGATACCAAGATACCGAATGCTGCAACGGTGAAGATTGCCAAGCAGGATCACACTTTGGGGAACATGGTTCGCGCGTACGTATATGCCTCCTCACCCTCAAGCTCAACTAAAACATCGAACAGTCAACTCCTCTCAAACCCCGCCATCCTCTTCGCTGGCTACAAAGTTCCCCACCCTCTCCAACCCTATTTCCTCATAAAAATCCAAACTGACGGTACCATCACCCCACAAGCAGCCCTTGACCAGGCTTGTACCAAGCTAATCGGTACGCTGACAGCATTGGAAGCTAAATTTAAGAGAGAATTCGCGTTCAGGGATGTTGACGGAGGTGCAGCGGGCGCCGCAGGTACTGGCGGGGCAGGAGGGGAGGATCCGTATGGTGGTGGAGGAGGCGCGTGGACTGGGGGCAGGGACTACTTGGATTTTTAATGGTGTGTCGTGGGCGCCTTTTTTACATTACCTAGATGTTCATGGCTTCCTCAGATATGTTTTACTTGCACCCTCCCCTTCGTTCAGGATGCCAGACATATGTATTTATTGAATTATTCCTCAGATTCTTTTCATAGCTCTCTGAGGTACTTCACTGCGACGTCTTCTCTTTCGAGTTTCTAGGTACTTTCAATGGAAGCCTTGAATCCATTTTCAACCACAATGCCGAGCCTTCTTGTTCGATTGTCAGCCTCTGCAACCCTCCGCATCTACTCACCGGCCTATACCCTGGGTCTTGGCCATGTCAGCAACCACCCAGGGCTAAGCGACAAGCCTAGTAATTCCAGATAGATAAAAGCCACGTTGATACTAGGTATGACCATATACAAGTGGGATGTAGCTTTCATTGGCCTTGAAGCTAGTGAAGCTTGACCGGGACCGCGGTCGTCCAAGTCACACAGACTGCTAGGCGCCTATACACTTCAAGCGCCTACATGCTTCAAGTTGTCCCGCCATGGCACTCACATCCAATGATCCACCAGACAATGTCCATTGAGGAGTTGCCTCCCGAAGTTCTCGTGTATATTTTCCACCTCGTCAGAGATGCATCATTGAAGGACTCTCTGAATCACCGATCGAATAGGGCGTTCGATCTCAACTGGATTAAGGTGTCTTTTGTCTCTCGTAGATGGCGAGAGCTTGGCCGTCGGGACCCCGTCCTCGTGGGCCCACATCGACGTAACCATGCCACATGTTGCCGTGGAAATGCTCCGAAGATCGCAGATGGTCCCCCTTCACCTACATACCTGCCTCCACCGTGACCCGATAGCATCTTTTAACGCCCGTAAGCCTGTTTGGCTCATCGCCCGACGCAATATCTCCAGAGTCAAAGAGCTGGATCTACCCAGGATCAACGCTAATGAGCTTGAACTCCTTACTCAGAATGTAGATGTCCCGGCACCCTTTCTCGAGTCGATTCTCATTCGTGGCACTCAGTTTGTTCGGCCCCTCTCGCTCGCTCGGTTTTTCGAGCGTAAAATGCCCTCACTTCGTATCGTGCGCATCGAAAATCTCACAACATCACGACCTCTACTTGGCTTCCCCCAACTCACTACATTCAAGTTGCTCAGCAGACGGGCGGGCCTTCTGACGTTACTCGAAACCCTCGCCTCGTTGGAGGCGATGCCGATGTTGGAAGATGTGGAGCTTTTTCGAATGCTGATAGTTCCAGACACCGCTGCTTCCTCGGCCCTCGCGCAGCACAAGCCTGTGAACCTTCCAAAGCTTAAGCGTTTTTCGATCGAAACTGTCAATCTCGATGCTGTTTCTATCGTCAATGCTATACGCTACCCCACGGAGGCCATTATCGACATTGTTTGTCGAAAATCCCGCTTCACGGAGGCTACCATTCAAGCGACCGTCGATATTTGCTCGAGAGTATGCAGCCATCAGCTTCCCATTTCTTCTGCAAATATCTTCTATGCCGACTTCGGAATTGATTTGGAACTTCATACCTACGATGCAATGCCACTATCTCTTATCCTTCGCTCGGTCACTTCGCCCGGTCCGTCAGGGGTGCTCCTGAGACGACTGTGTGAAGTATTGCCTTGGGACTCCATCGAGAAGGTGTCAGTCGAACCGGATGCCTTCCCGGGATCATGGGCAGAGGTGGTGGCAATGTGGAGAGGCGTCACGGAAGTGGTTTTGGTTGTACGTGATTACTCGCTTCTGCTCAAAATCATTGAGGGGCTACGGGATGGTTTACCGAAGCTTGAAGTGCTATCGCTGTCCGGAGGATGCAGTGTCGAGTCTTACCTCCATCCACTGGCTGGCGTGTTACAGCACCGCCAGGCTTGCGGGCTGCCTCTTGGTCGACTATGCCTCGAGAATAGGCCAGAAGTCAATTTAGACGAGCTCTTACAACCGTGACAACGCAAGGTCGACATTGATATCGAAAGGCTCAAGGTTGTACGTCTCCCTCTCCTTTGGAAACTCAGCACCACGCCATTGTTAGCCATGCCAAGTTTCCAGTTGCGATGAACACCATGTCCGGCACGGACGATATCAATTTCTCCGCCGTTGTTGTTCCGCTAGTTAGACAGCCAGGATAGATAAATTTTCCGAGTCATTATTCAGGCCGCACGGGGCAATCAATATTAGCACGTCACGAAGAAGTGAAGCGGACGTCCATCCACCCTTCTACCCATCCGTATAATGCTACTAGTTGTCTATTAGAGCAAAGACGAACCGATGTCATCAACAGCTCCACTTTCACAGAACCAATGCTACCCTCAGTTGTGGCGTGATCAACCTCGTAATCCTAAGTCTAAACACTCTAAATAGCCGAACCTGAGCGTGAACTTCGTTCAGTGATAGTTATTGAATGCGGGTGGCGATGTTCGCTGGAACTATATCGGTGATTCATATGAACTAAATGACACGACATGAGGTTGCACGGCGTCAGACTCTTGCATTTGCCCCAAGGAGTTTGACTGTCAAGTACATAGACGCCGCTTGGCCGAGCCCGAGTCGTCTCCCTTGATAAATGTCTGGGCGCTGTCGTCAACTCGTTAGGTCGCAAGAGGAAATCGATTCACGACCCATCATCTGACGTTAACGCCCTCCAAATTCGCCGGGATGTACCAACGACCGACCACCCACGAGAGCAAAGGTCAACGCCATTACTTAGGCACACGATGCTTACTCTCCCACTTCTCCTTCCTCTTTTTCTTCATCTCCGCCACCGCCTTCTTCTTCTTTTGCGTAGGACTGATACTACCCTCGTCCTTGTCCGCTATCTCTGCCTTGGTAATATATTCATCGATGCACCTTCCCATCATCTCTTGGATATTCTCAGTCGAACCATCCGCCTGCAGTGCCGGCCACTCGAGATCAAGTCCCCATCCCCAAACATCCGAGCCTGCATGGAACAGCATAAAAGGAAGTCACACACACCGACAAAAATAGCTCGTTAGCAACCCGACTGACTGGGAAGTGAAAATGAAGGTCACTCACCATCCGTGGCGGCCAATGAGTGCATATCTGGCGGGGGATTAACGGTTGCACTAGCACCTTCGCGCCACCAGCGAACGAAGAAGGCTGCGGCGCGAGTGTCATCAAAGACGTTGCCCCGCGTAACCATCCCCATGCGCGTGGCTATGTCTATGAGGAGATGTTCCAGTTCGTCGGTTGGGCCGCTACTGGGCGGCAAGAGAGGGAGGTACGCTGGCACTAAACAGAGAATATTGCGTGAGCGCTAAGCATCAAAAGTAGATGTGTAAAAATGCAAGATCTGGGTGGACGGTCAAAGCACTATCATAGGCGCCAAGACGACGCGGGAAACGGCTGAATATGTTGAACCGACCCATGGGAAATTATGGATGTGGGTGTACGGCAGGAGAGACTAGAATGGGGCAAGGGATGACATAAACTTACAACGGGGATTGAGAACGTTCAGTCTGTATAACAAATATGATGCCAACGTCCCCATATCGTAGAGGCCTTCCTTGACGGCCGCTAGATAAAAAACCCGAGGGCAACCCCAAAAAGAGTGGTTGTTAGTGCTCATATTCACGTCGACAGCGATACAGAAAATGGTAAAACGCGATAAGCCCAGGTTGTGGTGCATACGCTATTCTTGTTATAGCGAGAGCCTGAGAAGGAGACAAAACAGGATCAAGGAACATACCGATTAAAGCTAGCTTAACGCCTCGTTCAGCCCCTTCTGTGCCATGCCCAAGATAAGGGAGCATAACACCTGGTGAATCAAAGGCATACACCAGAGGATCAACAGACAATTTTAGTCTCGTCGAAAGTGCCTGGGTTAGTCCGGGCTGGGCAGATGTTTGTAGGGCCTTGGGCGTTGCTAGGCAAATGGAAACCCAAAATAAAGGTGGTGGCTTAGAATTTAGCATGGAGAGAGAAATGGAGAAGACGTCACATCACCCACGTCCTTGGATGCCTATATTTCGTAGGGCGTTTAACAGTGTTGATTTGCCTACGTTTGGCATGCCGATGACGAGTACGTTCAGCTCGATATTGTGCGGATACTTGCGCGCTAATTCTGCAACAGGCAAGAAAGGTCAGTCCTTCGGGATGCATCGACAGAAGCAGAGCCAGTTAAACCTACTGAGCAAGAGGTGGTTAATATCACGAATGTATCGTGGTTTGTGTAATGAAGCGAACATGAAATGTTGGCCGGGGTATCTTTGTGAAATTGCCTTTCGGAACGGCTAAAAACCAAAAGAAATTAAGCAACGAGAAAACGCAAGGTAGATCATACTTACTTCCAGGCCCCATTCGGGGACGAGATCGCTCTTGTTGTAGACGACGATGCGTTCACATGGGGTATCTGCAGAAACGCGGACACCTGGAGAGTGTGGGCTCCAGCCACGTTCAGCTCTCCACTTTTGAAGTGCACCTATAACGAGGGGGAGGAATAGTCAGCACAGTAACACCGACAAAGACGCCATTGACAACGCGACTCGAGTTAATTACCGCTCCGTTGCACAATGCACAACGGATTGTCGCAGCCGGTTAAGCGAATACACCGGAAGATTCGCTCACCTTCCAATGTCCTATTAATACTTGTCAACGGAAGACGCGAGTCTCTGATTTCCAACACGACATCTGTGCGTGTGAGTAAGGACGGTAGCATCCGCGTGAACTTCATCATATGTCCGGGGAACCATGATGGAGGTGCTGGAAGCAGGGGCGCGGCAAATCGTGAAAGTGTCATAAGCAGAACCCCAGATCAGACGGGGGAAGTTTGAATGAAACAACAAAGTTCAACAGAGCCCACGTAGAGACCGAGGTGTTGCGAATTGTTCCGGATTCCAGATCAGCTCCCTTCACGAAATAGATCGTTTTCGGAGGCTGTTTGTTGTTTGTTCACTCCCCCGTCTGATCTCTACTGCAGTGATGACTCGAGGTTGAGTCACAGTGCTTGAGCCCTACACGGAGTAGATGTGCTGTAGCTTACTGTGTGGTTCGAGTGCAAGTTCCACTGTATGTTGCGTTTTGTTTGCTTTGTCACAGTTTCCCGCCACATCCTTCGTCGCTTCGCTGAGTTGGCCTTCTCTTCCGAGAATGACGGTTCATGTGGCAGCGGATTCACCGAGAGGATCTGCAGACAATGTACCCATCGCTAAGCGTTGGAACTTCGCTTGGAGTTAATTATATTCTGCATTAATCCCATAAAAACAGACTAGAACTCCTCTAGCTGCCGCAATATCAAGAAATGAAGGGGGCACTACTGATGCCGCTAGCTTCATTTGCGACAAAATTTGAGTGAATGAAGGGAGAGAGAGATGGAAGGATAGGGAATCACAATAAATCGACCAAAAGACTATCCAAATAGAGAAACATGTGTACAGACGTTGAAAGGACTAAACGA
The DNA here is from genome assembly GCA_032158425.1 of Pleurotus giganteus. Taxonomy (NCBI): domain Eukaryota; kingdom Fungi; phylum Basidiomycota; class Agaricomycetes; order Agaricales; family Pleurotaceae; genus Pleurotus; species Pleurotus giganteus. The sequence goes on along the minus strand of JAPEHR010000009.1, from coordinate 1,447,614 downwards.
GACGACAAAACCAGCACGAGAGAGCAGCACCAATGGTATATACACAGCTGGAGATATAGATGATATGGAGAGACGGAAGTGGATGAGTACTTGGCGACATATTGTTAGCGGGTGCCCGGGGAAGCCGCTGACGGTGGCGGGAGAGCCGCAGAGCCGGACGACGACAAGGACGAAGAGCGGACACAAGGCGGTTGGTTTGTGGGGAACGTGTTCTAGACGATGGCTGGGTTTCACATTTAATGAGCCGTTGGGAGAAGAGAAATATGACTCACAGCTTAGACCCAGCCTTCCTTGCCAACACCGATGGCATCGAAGTTCTTGCCGCTTCTGGTGCGACGTTCTTGGAGGATGGGAACCGCATCGAGGTTGATAAGCTTCTCCGATGGCGGTGGCGAGCCCTCAACCCAACCCTTCCATCCCTTCTTTGCTGCTACCCGCTTCTTGCGTATCTTCGGCGTAGCTGGCGGCGTGGATCCCATGGCCATCTCCGTGTCAATATCCTCGAAATCATCTGGTGTCCTAGGTCGTTTAGATGATGTTCGGGAGGTGGTTGAAGAACTGGACGGACCCGGCGTCGACGCGGGTGTGGATGGCGTGTGGATGGGAAATGACGGAGGCGGTGTTACCGACATCGAACGGGGCAGCGATGGTATATGAATCGCAGGTCGTGCACGCCAGAATGAGGAGGTCCCAGCGGCTGTGGGCTGAGGCGCCACCACGGTGGTACTGCTGCTGGAGCTCGCCACTTGGGTGTCGGGCGTACTGATTCCACGGTCGTTGGAAGCCCTCTCGCGTGCTGCAGCCCGTTCCTGCCTCTTCCTTTCCTTATCGCGCTCCCGCTTCTCCCTCTTTTTGTTGCGTCTGTGCTCGTCGTCCTTCTCGACGAGTTTGTACGGCCCAACACCATTCAGCAAGCTGGTCAACACGTCCCTCGGTGGGCGAATCTCGAATGCGCCAGCCATGACCGCGGTCGCTGTGCGACGAGAGTGCTTTGCGGGATTCATGGGCAGCGGGTGTTTGGGGAGCAGGACGGCCATTGCGGGGGGCGGAGGAGGGTGGGTGTCTTTATAAAGGATGGATGGGGGGAGCCCGCAGTGGAGCAGGTCGTGGTTTGGAAGCAATTGTGGCTTGTTGTCCTTTTACGGCACGAAGCATCAACAAACACGGCTGGGTTGCACGTGCACCCTGAAGGAACTTTCCAGAGATCCTTCCCAGATCTGCCCTACTTCAGGGTTCTTTATCCTCTCTTTTTCCACGGATCATGGACAAAAATCTTTTTCACCCAGACCTCCACCGCACCGCTTCCCCAAGGCGGTCCCGCTCGTCGCATCCTGCTACAGACGGAATGCTCGACGGCTCCCCCGAGCTAGCGGCTGTCGCCTGGCCCAGAAGATTCTGGTATCACCCCAACCAGCTAGCCCGTTATGGCCTTGGGCGCCCTCATGCCTTCGCACCTTGTACTTCTAATCAAGGTTAATTCTGATCAGCCAATGACATTCACTCCCTGTGGTTCCAGTCCCATTCCCCGCTTCGCCGTGGCTTCCCACAGAGGCTCACCATATATATTTGCCCCATCGCGATACCGACCCCTGTCTCCCCACCATCTTGGGCCACTTGAGATCGATTTGATCAGTTAGGCTCGCTCTCCACACGTCCCCAGCACCGTCCAGAATGTGAATATAGAAAGAGAGTCTCATCTCCCGTCATTCTGATACCAGGGCTCAACGAATTTCCCATAGCTCTTTCGATGATCGGCTGATGTTGTATCGACCTGTCAGAATTCACAGGACCCCACCAGCCGAATCAATATTACCGCTAGGTAGCTTTACAGCGTCACTGAGGCCGCATCCACTGTTGGCCCTATAGATTGCTCGGGCGTACCATTATATCAAGGTTGTCGTAGAGGACTGCAGTGCCACCACCGCAGCCCCATCAGAATGACACCCATCAGCAAGAAATGACCTGCTTATGATGCATCAGTTTGGTCAGGTCCTTGGCGCTCGTCATGGAACTGAAACCGGGACCATCCGGCCGCGCTGTTCCAATCCTATCTTAGGAACGGCGAAGTGTATTGTGGCTCCAGCGTGGGTCATCGATTCATACTCGTCTTCTCGCCATACTTACAGGAACAGAGCTCCTAAATGGCCTCTCCTTCAAACGAGATATATCTAGTGAGCTTGATGCAACAATGTCGTACACAACCTCTGACTCATCACTAGGACCGCCATCCTGGTTATTGGGACCGTACTCTGGGTAAAACACATCTCACCCTTCCTCACTTCCACCGCTCTGTCACCGAGCCATCCCATATTATGGCGATACGTAATAGGCCCATCATATCCATATCTCTAATCGGTTGGAAATGCAGAGAAGTCCCTCACACCCCGTGCTCACGCTGACTGATTTTCGGGTCGATAATATCCTCTCGGTCACACGGCATCCCAATGAATCTCGCTCGGTAAGGGTCACCGTGGTCAGCTAACCTCCATGAGTCAATCCGTTTTAGCGCCCGCACCATCATACCGCCCGAATCAAAGTCTCTGGGAGCGCTCGCTCGACGGACACCTGGACTATCTTTTCTGTGGCCTGCGTTCCGCCTTCGCACCCGTCGATCCCGCCGTTACGCTCGGGCGGTACGGATGACCTTGATGCCCGTCCATGACAATTCTCAGGCGCCCACGCTGCGCCGGAGCGCTCGGACGAACCAGCACTCCATCACTTGTTCGTCTACCTCCAATGATGGCCTTTATGCAGCGGCTAACTTGCTGCTCCCAGTGGCGAGTCAATGGGACGCTTCTAGTTTCTATGCCTCCTTGCATGCTTCCGGTCGTCCTCACTAGCCTCTTAACGGGGTAAGCCTGGCTGTGCGTGCTGTGTCTGGGTCCATACTCAACACCCGACATGGCGCCCGTGCTACAAACTTTAATTCTCCATGTCAACGGTCGACCGACTCAGCATGACTCTCCCGCCTGACTTGCATGTTCCGGCCGCTGCTCCTGTCTCTCCTATGTCCTCTCCTGTTATCTGCCTCGCGACTATCATTGTACGGCCCTTCCGTCCAACTTCCGTCAACGGCTGTTTTCAACTGGCCATCATACGTTGGCGGCTGGAATCGTGAACTGCTCCGTATCGTCATCTTGGCACTTTCCATTCAATCTTGTTGGGCGTCCGTCATGTTCGACCGTTGATAATGGGAGAGCGGTCGGACCTCTTGTCTCCCGCCTTTGGTATCCAACTATCCGACGGCCCATACCCCGAAAATATCTGGCGGGAACTAACCTTGCCATTGACCCAAGCTACGCCCCTCCTGGAGTAGCGGCATATGCGGGGGGGTCTAAACGACTGCCCTAGTCGAGTAGGCCCCAATAGGTCTACGCCCTATCGTGTCGCATCAAGAAGCTATACCGACAGTGTCAGGACATCAGCAAAAATGAAATCCCTCATTAATGGTCGTCCGTCGTGCTCGCGCCACCGCCTTCCGATCTCTCCGAATCTTCCTGTACGCAGAGTGCGTGCCGACCTCAACATACATCGGCCGTCAACACACCTTGCGCGGGAACCATTTCGTCTCATCAACGTCGCGTCCAGATCGTTTGCCGATCCGCATCTCTATACGTCGTTAGCAACGAAATTTCATTACCATCAAGCCACCTCACCCACAGACCGAATCACACTCATCATTTCGTCAGACATATATATTCTCTCGCTTTGACGGTCTTTTGTTGCTCTGACCAATCACTTGAGGCCGTAATTGTCGTCCATCCTTGCCTTTCCTGCTAGTCTAGGGGTCGCCCTATCTAGGTCGGACGACGCCATCGATCCAAGTCATGAGGACACTGACCGTTCACGGAGCCCTAATGCCATATGGCTGTGATACCTATCGACGCTATACTGGATCCGGGCTATTGCTATCGTTCATGATAATCTAATCGCTTGTCACCAAGCTGTCACCTGGGATAAGGATGATAATACGCTTTGTACTACCCTTCATTTATCGCCGGCCACCCTTCATTATTCTGGGGGTTGTTTGCGTCGATAGACAATAAGGCCGTTCTTTTATACTCCCTTGTGCCATTAACGACCGCCTAGTAACGAACGCGCAGTCGATGTATATTTTGGGTGAAAAGGCCCCGTCGCAATGGGGGAAAAGAAAATTGCTCTGTTCGCGGATTTAATTGTCGTCCCTGATCAAACGGACGTGTTGCCCTGAAACGGCAAGTAGTCCAAGAATTTTCGTCCAAGTCCGTGTCATTTTAGTATGAACTCGCGCGAAAAGGGGATACCATCAAACTTGGCGCTTCGTGGGAAACCAGTAAATGATTTCCTTCACGGAAGCGAGGAGGACATGGGCTGAAAGGGACGATGATTGTTCGCCAAATGTAGTGACTCGGGACTTTGAAAGCACGCCGAAAAACATCCTGATCTACACGGGGTAGGCGCACGGGGTGTTTGCTTTGTTCTATGGAATACGTATAGATACACCTGTTCGAGGCGTGGCTAGGTCCCTTCAGGTTTCAAGTACACGCTTTGACACAGATTGACAGGAGGGATACGTGCGACTGACGGGTAGTAGGAATATAGCCTGATACCCACTTACTGGTGCGGAAGAAGTTTTTGTATACACCTCGCGTAGCGGGAAGGTTGACGAATTGGAACACCCTTGATCATGTTCAACTGGGACGCTCGGGGTATGCCATAGGTACCTAAGGCCTGTGGTCCAGCGTGGACGCAAAAGGCTGTGGAGATGACGATTGGTCATACGTGGGGAGCCAAAGCATGGGCGAACTCACACGTCATCAAAGGGAGGTAAGTACCAGCTGATCGCGCGGAGAAGTTGGATGGGTGATGAGATACTTCCAGAATTAGGGAAGCGCCTCGAGTGCATGTATTCGAGTCTAAATTTGCGCGGCGGATGAGTGCCAGCAGTCTCGAAGAGTTAGATGAGACAACTCAACGGTGATGCTGTTGATAGTATATCGAGGTAGCTTTGTCGAGTAATTCCTCACGGTCATAATGGGAGCCGGTGGGATCGGGAAGGTACCGGTCCATTAACTGCAGCTTTCAACTGCATAAAGTTACAGCCATGGTACCACAGGAAGCACCATTCGCCGCATGCCGGGGGAAAAGCCGCAACGAGAAGCTTCTAGCTCGATATCAAGAAACTTTCTGAAGATGAGTCAGCGGTTACCCCACGAATTCACCAAGCGCTCCGGCGAGGTTGATGGTGACTCACGCAGACGAAGGCATGTCCGGAAAACAGCAGCGAGATCAATGGCTCTATCGGCAGAACGTGGACTTGCCATCAAAGGGGTACAAAGATCATGATGACGGGAAGTGCACGCAAATTATTCGATCGTTCGAGTAAGGGGATGGGAGGCCGTGGGGGGAGCGAAACTACTGTCAATAGACAACCAACGACACCATGTGCAATTGGCGCAGCTGGCGATGAGCGACTGGCACTACTTTGGATTAGGAAACACGGTGGCACGGTGGCATTAATGAACTATATCGCAGTGGAAGGGATGATTGATTAAGGGCCTAGGGTCTCGAGTGTTCATGTAAAGGATGGCAACGGCTGGAAGGTGGAGCAGGACAGCTCCTTCACAGTCCATGAATTGAAGCGTCTCCTCTTTGATAGGATTGAGGTTGCAAAAGTCATGGTAATATTGAGATCGCGAACGGTGGAGTCAAATCTTTGCCCAAGGCCTAACTTGAGACGCATCCGGTGAGTGGGCGACGTGCGTCAGCGCAGTCGGAGTTTCCAATCAGCCAGCACCGGGACATCAGACGACACGGCGATAGAGAAGCGGAGGCGGCTGAGATCTAAAACCTGATAGATTACGGCCAGTGCCTTGAGAGCTACAAAGGTCCACGAAAGTTGGCAACGTTAGACGGGCCACCTGCGGAGTCCGGAATTACACAGACGGTGACACATGCCGTCCCTGTATTGCGACCACGAATAAGAAGTTTCGGAGGTCTCGAAGTCCGTCAAGTGGCCCCCTATAAGAAGACGCGTAGCTGAGGAGCGTCGTCAAGGCGGTCAAGATGAAGGGCCATTCATCGGGAGTGTGGAGTTCCGTACTTCGTTAACGCTCATGGAAAAGTCAGGTACGAAGGGGTTTGCGAACGAATGTCTGAACAACCATGTCGTTATAGGTATTCACGGCCAGATGAAAGCCGGAGCTGGTGGAACAGGCGAGTGGGTTGAGGTGAATCCACAGAAGGGTGAGTGGGACTGTAGTAAGGTGGCCAGAACTTCGGGACTCTTCACAGGGGAAATGAAGGGGGACTGCCGGGGGAGGATAACAGATATATGGCAAGTGATATGCTTGCTACTCCAGAAATGCGCCGAGTCGGGTGCATATGGACGCTGGTGGAAATGTCGTGGGATACCTCGAGGCGAAGCTCTCCTACATGATCTAGGTAGTCAAGGACGAGTGCATAACCCGGGCAGAGTTCATGCGAACGATGCCAGGATCCCAGGCGCTGAGGTTACCGGCGTATATGCAGGGCGTAGGGAGAGAATAGACTTGAAGTGACCGAGCGATATATAGTTAGAAGATTCGCAGGGGCATAGAGCTTCCGACAACTTCGCGACGTAGTTTATATCCGTGGCCGCCTTAACCACCGATGAATGAATCGTGACCGGTCAAGTGAGGCAGTCTGGAGGGTGTGTGTTGGAAGTTGGACGCTGAGACGTGATCAAAGGAGCGCGGCAGCCGGATCAGGTGGGAGCGGTTTGCAAGGTAGATGGGAGATAAAATACCCCATCGTTGGAGGTATAACTGTCAAGGAGACATCGACGGTGTCGGATCATAAAAAGTTGGACTCTTCATCAGATCTTCTGGATAAACAGTAAAATAAAGGCCCGTTGACAAGGGACGCAGATAACAATACTGACGCATGAGGCGGCCTGGACCCTAGATTCCTCAGACTAAGAGCTCGGCTCTGTGAGGAGAGACTGGGGCCAGTAAAAAGAACGTCATCCGAAGGAGATGGCGCCGCATATATTGGCAGTGATGTTGAGGAGGGTGACAACTTTGAGAACCGGAGGGAGAAGGAGTGCATTGTGGCATGTTATGAGCGCAGCTATTGGTTCCTCGGAGACGGTGAGAAACGGATACGCAGATGTCGCTGATGCAGTATCGTAAGGCGATGTAATCGCGATCATACGCTCCAGAAGGCGTCTTGCCGATGTCTTAAAAAGATGGCGTCCCGTAGTAGAGCATCAGTAAATGGTGGTAGGTATACGAGGCGTGGGTTGACGTGGCGGGGAGTTGGGTAACTTCAGCCGTCAATTCAGACGGGATGTCCGGCAATAGGCTGCAATGGGGACAAGCCGAATTGGCAAAGAATTGTCAAGTGTTCCAGTGTGTGAGCAGAGGCAGGAGGGGGACGAAATCTTTGTGAAGGCAATTTAGTTGGACGAGATGACGGTTCACTGTAGACGACAGCACTATCAGAAGCATAAACGTCATCATTCGGAAATCAACATACTGTAACCTTGCCTGACGCATCTTGTTCATACTGAAGTACCAGCCTCTCAGTCCCGGTCAACGGAAATATGAGCCCAGCACCTTCCAAGTAAGTTCATGCAAAAGTGAAGCGAAAGATGACGCAAAGACGCAAATGAGGTTTTGTTTCCAGTGTCAGCAGGAGGTGGTGATGGTACAAGAACAAGGGATAGCGCTGGTGACTAACATGCGTCACGCGTCCCCTGTCACATCACCTCCAGTCGCTCTGAGTCCCCAGCCAGACTGAGGCCTGAGGCTCTCGTCTCCATGTAATCCATTCGATGTAACTTGACCTTTCTCAGAATGAAGCCCAAACCGATATTTTACTTCGCGTATTTGAAATCACTTTGGCTACTTCAGGGTCTGACTACCACGCGGTGGCCAGTTGCTGTTCTTGAGCTTGAACCGTAACTTGGTTAGACAGACCTAATCGCCTGAAGCGCTCATTGACGGACGACGACGACGACGAATGTGCACGGACCGCCTCATGGAACGGATAGTATCTTAGCCCCAAGTCACTGATTCTGATGTCGTGCTATCGGGTGGGAGAACATTACGGCCTCGTGGTGAACCATGCCTCTGTCCACTGATATTTTAGGCTTGCCAGTCCGGTGAGGCGTGCGTTCTTGTCTTTATGCATCTTTCCTAGGATTCATGACTCTCCTCACGATCGCACCGTTCTCGCGGAACCTCGCATCACCATTAGGCCTTATATACGAGAACAACCAATGTTCTCCAGGGTCCCATCCCTCCTCGCAACTCAGTCTCGGATCTCGGAGATTCTGCAGGACTTTTAAACTGCTACGACGCCTTTGACGAGCATATGGTGTCCCAATGCTTGCAAGCTATTGCCGCACTACACTGGCGACGTGCTAATTTCGGGACGCTTGCCCTTTATCCTCAGTGCAATTAGACTTCAGTCCTTCGACTACATCCAGTCGGGAATCTGGGAATCCCGGACACCTACAACCAGCTCGGCAAGGATCCGACTGCTCCCGGTGTCGCAGGAGTACCTTCTTCTCCACCCGTGGTTAATCGCTTCTCGCCCGATAACTCTATAGGTGCATCATGTGGATTATCGCGAGGTTGCCTAAATATGGTCACTTCGATATTTAACAGTGCTGATAATCAGAATCAGCTATCATAGTTACTCTCCCTGGGAAAGCGAGTCCCCATAGTGCGGTGTTCCATACGTGCGAAGTCTTACCGGAGCAGCTCAGTCTACCATAAGAGTCTGTTAACGTCGGAACGGTCTTCGCTTCGCCTTCTATGAACATATGGTTCGCGCCCGTCGATCTACATATGCGTCCAATGACGAACGTTTGCATGGGGAGGTATAAATTCGACATTAATGATGGACTCCGTCTCACGCGTCCCAGAAGCCTCTCCCACCATGCCTAATCTACTGCTTGCTGCTACTATGTCGGTGGCCACCATCGCCCTGGTCACGCAAGTCGCTCATGCATTGCCCACGTCAAATCAGACAGCTGACGCTAGAGTGGATTTCTACCCACCGTCCGCCGGAGGGGGATCCATGCTCGATAAGTCAGCAGGCTTGGGGGAGCCTCTCAACGTAAGTGACGCTGTATTACGCTCAAGAGGGAATATTCTGACGGTACACAGGTGATCATTTCGGCTAGGAGCCATCGTGACGTTTTGACCAAGGATGGTTTGACCCGTTTCGCTCAAGCGATTGGCTTGTTAGTCCATGCATTTATGTCCGTAGATGATTTACCGCTGACATACCATAATTGTAGTTCCTGGGAGTGCTTAGGTCTACATTCGGGCACTCCGCAAACAGCCAATCTAGGCGATGGTCATGGGGACGTAAATGAATTGGTTAGAGTCCACCTAATATTCTCTCAAGACGAGCGCTGAATGATGCGGATATAGGGTGTATGGAGAGCAGACTTTAACGCACCGATTCTTGGTACTTGTCTTGAATCACTCATTGGGGGGAACCATTTCAGGTATTTCGCATCCGAACGCAACTATGTGCACATTGGTGATACTTTGGTTAGGGCCTGGATCCAGAATGGGCCGACTGCAAATAGCGGCGCTGTTTTCCTTGCGTATGTTGCTCGATCTCGTCATGTATATGCTGAATTCATTGCTTATCTTATAGCGTGTCTAAAGAAGAGGTAAAAGCCTGTGCGCTTCGTTTGATCTTTGTTAATCTCAGATCAGGATGTCACCCAACACCACAACATCATTCCGGATGGGTATAATATTGGAAGAGATGAAGTGCGCGCTGTCCGCAATACTCTTTATCTAGATAACTGACGATTGTACCCAGCTCGTTGCCGCTGCTGTCGGAGTACATAGACATCCATTCCTTCCGCTCAAGTACACCGTCACGGCATCTGATCTTCACGGCTTGTTAGCGGCAGGGTCAGAGGGTGTCAATCACGGTATGTTCCACTCTACCAGTCATATCCTGGCCTGCAAAGAAACTGAACTATCCCTGTAGGCATTGCTCAAGACGGCGTAGTGAAGCTACTCACGGTGCAGCTTGCCCTGGCTTTTTAGCCGCTTTGTGTGTCGGTCTTTTAAGTGCATGTGTCATGACTGTCTACCTTACTTCTTTGGTATAATTCGCTCCCGTATTCACATGTATTTCTAGATTCTTGAAGCAAATTCATGCTTATGACGATATTTCTTGTCACCCACACCGCTCCTAACCCATCCAGGGTTCATGCATCCACCTATACAGCCAAGTTCCAGGGGCCTCGCGGAGTCAAGAGATTTACCACTCTTAGTATGCTCTGATATATAGCATCCATCCGCGGCCTCTCTAAACGCTAAGTCGCAAGAATGAAGACTGGCGATATCAAACATGCCCTCTCGAGCTCGCGGCTCCATATATGGAGCCATGATAATCCGTCGACGCTACGTCCCAGAAACTCCAGTGCGTTTACGAATAGATATCCTGCCTTGAGCGCCAATAACTTTGGATCGGCGAGGGGATCCCAGCGCTCCCCCGGTATTGGGTGTCGGACGATGCCCGGATACTGGCGGGCGCGCCATCATAGAACAATTCACCTCTATATGATATACCAACTTGCCCAATCCAGTTCTCTGCGATGGACCGTGCAGTTCCATCAGAATCGTGATTGCCATTGGCTAATAGTACAGTATGGGCGTCGCGTCCTGCAGCGTCCGCTACCGCCTCGAGGAGGACCCTGGCCCTGCAGTACCCTCTCGTACCTTGTCAGAGGAATCTTCCGGTTCCGTAGCTTCCCGTCGTAGCCCGTAGTTCCCCATCCTTGTTTGCCATTCATGGAACCCCAAGGCACGTTAGCGTTAGGTACAGGAAGCGATACCTCTCCTGTGAAATGGCGGGCCGTAGACTGCCGGGAACCGCTGGACGGATCGTCATCCTTCAGTGAAAATGGGCAGATAGAGGCTTCGGTGTTGTAATAAAAGGCCTCAATCTATGATATCTGCACTTGATCTGTCTGAAATACAGTGCTAGGTAGGGCCCAACGTGCGAGACGACCGGGAAAATGACTCATATAGACAAACGCAACAAAAGGAGTTCATGACCTTCAGAGTCCGAGCTGTACGAGATCAGCTATTCTTCACACCAAGTCGATTCACTCTCATCGCTACGTAGCCGTCGCGAATTTCGGCTGCACTGTGGAAAGGGGGGTGAACAGGGGTCCCTACAGTAAGAATTCAGGGGCGCGAACACCGGCTTAACCTCGGAAAATCCCAACGCTTGTTTTCTTTCAACACTTCGACCTGCTCATGTTTTCCCAGTCCTCCTGAAATCCTGGTTTAACGCCGCTTATCTTTCCAGATGGAGTCTTTTACGAGCCCATTACCCAGACAAGTCAGCTGCCTTGAGGTCTGAACGTAATAGATGGCTACTGGGTTCGACAAAATCCAATCATTGGCCACCCCGTACGATTCGACTGACAAAGCACTTCATTCTAGGGCATGAAAATTCGCCTTGTAGGAATTGGGGTTGTCCTTCGGACTTTGTAACGCTGCAACGGACCGTAGAAGAACCGTTGATAAGGGCTTCTGCTGAAGCGTTCGGATCCAACTTCGCTATACTTTTCTCTCTCAATCTTCTCTCACCATGTCTCCCTCGAACTCGGTGACAAGTGTGGTTGTCGAGGACAAGGTCATCCTTCCGTCGAAGGATGAAACTTTCGTGACCGAGGCTGAGAGTCCACCAGACACGCCACCTGAATTTTCGTACCCACCAAAGGCCTCTACGAACCCATCTAGCCGCGTATGGAGTCAAAAGCATCTACATGAAGATGTTGCTATTTCACCTTCTCTCGGCACTCCCTACCTATCGGGTCAAACTCGGCGATTATCCAGATCTGAAGGCTCCTCGGGCATGGCCAGGGGCCTGGGGAAGGAGAGCGGATTGTTTTCAGCCGAGAATGCGGGGCATGACGACGTACTGCTTGGTCGAGGAACCAGAGTGGTTAATAATGCCGATGGAGCTTCAATCATCATACCATCCTTGCGGTACAGTGGCTCTACGCGGCCTCCATCGATCATTTCTTCCGCTGTCGATCGTGCTACGTTCAGAAGAAAGGGGTTGATCCACTTCGTGGCACTGTGCTGGTGCTTGTTCTTGGAGGGTTGGAATGATGGGACCACCGGTGCAGTTCTTCCCCTTATGAATATGCAGTATCTCTGATTTCAACGTTGGGTCAGGTCCTTTGCTTCCGGTGATTCAGAGAGACTTCCATGTCCGTTTTATTCTAGGTCCCATCATACTTGAATACATTCTCAGTGATCTATAGGTTGGCTTCGCTGTGGTATCAATGTTGTTTGTGTCGAACTGCATCGTGGGTGCATCTCGGCTTTCGTCGGCCATAGACGTAACTGGCCATGTGTAGGGTTTCATTACTGGAGCCGTGTCAAATGTGTGGTTAAATGATCGACTTGGTTTCGGCAAAGTGGGTAGCATGTTGATTTCTGTGAGGCCTACACATGCTTACTCTTCCAAATATCAGGTTATTGTCCTAGGTAATGACTTGACGTTCCGTCAAGAAGCTTTGCTCACTCGCAGTCTCAGGCGCTATCTGCCAACTATTTACCTACGTAATATATGCGCCCCGACCTCCCTTCCCGCTAATGGTCTTGGCGAATGCCATCGCTGGTTTCGGCCTCTCCCTCCAGGTTCGTGTGTCTGCGCCTACTTACGCCAACCCTGACACACACCACGCGCAGAACTCACAAGCAAACGGATTTGTCGGTGCGCAAAAGGATGACGTACCCCTGAAACTCGGGATACTGCATGCATCATACGGTAAGTCCATGTGCTCCTTCTGATCCGGATCACTCAGTGCTTTGGCACTGAGGTTCTACCGACATTTCTGATTGTGATCAGTGATACTTATGTGGTTGATTGTCAGGCCTCGGAGCGTTCGCTGCGCCCCTCGTCTCCACTCACTTCTCGGGGCTACGCCACTGGTCGTATCACTACATCATCTCAGCGGGCATTGCCGTCTCGAATGTCATTACCCTTATTACCGTATTCAAGTTTAAGCGGCAAGATGGTGAGTGCGTCGCTTAATGGCCAAGGACAACATGCCTATGTGATTACAGATCTTCTCTCTGAGGAGGGAGTGGAGACTAGCGTCGAGGCCACTGTGCAGCGGGAGAATACATACCGGCAAATTGTCGGCATAAAGAGTGTACACTTCCTAGCTATATTTGCCCTCATTTATATCGGTGTGGAGGTGACGTTGGGAGGCTGGATCGTGACATTCATCATCAATCAGCGTGACGGAGGCCCATCGGCTGGGTACATCTCTTCGGGCTTTTTCGGCGGTAAGTATGTCATAACCTTCTTCAAGCTTCTAGAGACTGACGCCCTTGTGACAGGCCTAACCCTCGGTAGAGTGGGACTCTTATGGTTGAATAAGCTGGTGAGTGGGTGCCCTTGACAGTCTAGGCCTGGGTAGCGACGGTGCAAAATATCGAATAGATTGGAGAGCGCCGTGTAGTTTTCGTCTACGCTTTCCTCGCCATTGGGTGCGCGTGCCATTTCTCCGCCTTTGCTCATGCTGATTGGTGCCCGCTCTTTACGTTAGTTTGGAAATCACAATTTGGGTCGTCCCCTCCATTATTCAAAATGCCCTAGCGGTCAGGAAGATTCCGAGTTCATCAATCACAGCACTGACAATTGATGTATGATTAGGTTTCCTTCATTGGAGTGTTACTCGGACCTATGTTTCCCATCATTGTGAGCCATGCGAGCCACATCTTCCCTCGGTGGCTCTTGACGGCCTGCGTCGGCTGGATTACCGGGATTGGGATGGCTGGCTCCGCCGCTCTGCCGTTTATCACCGGTCTTCTGGCTTCGCGATATGGAATTGGATCTCTTCAGCCTTTGTATGTGTCGTCAGCTTGTGCTGTTTATATCGCTAACGGTGACTTGGATATTCTAGCATCGTATCGATGATGTGCACGCTGGTGGGTGTCTGGGCCTTGGTGCCATCTGGGCAAAGGCGGGTGGATTAGAATATAGAAATCATACGCTGTAAAATTTCTGCCCGTGTTAGCATTTTTCTTTTCGAAATACAGTGATAGTATGAGATCAGAACCCTGAACTCGGGGCGCCGGTGTCGGACCGTGTATCAGGTAGTGTGCCCTGTTTGGGATAGAAATTCCAGTGCGGCTGGCCTCTCAGCGTTTCCTCTCTGCTCCTCGACTCCCAGCAACCATGGACCCTCAGCAACAGGACCAGCAGAAGGACTTCGTGCCGGCCTATTTTCCCATCGATGGCGATGGCCAGAGGTCTGCCGTGAACGCTCTGGATGGCCTGCAAATGCCAGTCGCCATGTACAACTCCAATTCCATGCCATTACCACCCCAGCAGCCGCACCAGCAGCTACCGAGCCCGCAGCAGGTCAACATGGAGATCCTCAACCTGATGGCGTCCATGCAAGCTATGGACCCCCATGGATCGTCCCCCTTGCAATCTGCGCCCTCGTCGTCCTCGTCAGCGTCGAACTCAATGAACCCACAGCTCCTGCTCGAGCAGCAATTCAAGTTCAACCAACTCCGGCAACTTCAGCAATTGCAGCAGCAGATTTTCCAGCAGCAGGTGAGCGCACCCATTGGGCTTTGCGTTTCCATCGCATCCTCAAAGCGACGGTTCTTTCCCCCGGTTCGGCCCAACTCTCAGCTCGCTATCATTAGTAGCAGCCAGAATTCCATGCTTCCGGAGACCCAATTGGATCGCAGTTCAAATTTTCATGGGCTGCCAACACCGAGTGCGTCGTACTTGCTTTTTCTCCTCTCCTATGTCGATCTGACGTTGCTCTCGCGGCGTCGCCAGCCTCCTCTTCTGAATTGCGACCCCAGCAATCGTCCGAATTCGTTTCGCCTATGAGCCTGCATGCTCACTATGTTGATATGCCGCAAGATCAGGGCCCATACCGTACCCAGGGTTTGGAGAATCAAATTATGAACGGCCCAGCTGATACCCCTCGTATTGACACCTCTCGATCACACCGATACTCTCCCCGCGGTTCCGCTTCCGCTCCAGCACACGTTGCGTTTCGTTCGAGCCCGGAATTCCAGTCTCTACCTTCGCCCTCTGACTTGGACTTTGACATCTCCCCCCTCGCGAGTCCTTGGCTAGGTGCCAACCAACAAGGCGGTATCATTACCCAATCCCACCAACAACCCCGCATTCCATCTCATCCTCAGCAACCTCATGCTTCGTCTTCGTCTTCTTCGTCGAATTGTACCAGCCAAAAACGCACAGCCTCGCCCAGCTCCGCCGACCACCTAGCACGTAAGAAACAGTCTCCTGCCATCCGGCCTACCAACCCGGCGATTTCTGCCACTAAAAGAAACCACAATACTTCTCGAGGTGGCTCGAGATCTGTCAACTCGACCCCCCTATTACGTTCTACTAGAGCCCGGAAAGGAAGCACTGCTGGAGAACCTGTTGGGGATACCCCATCACCCGTCGATCTCTCTATGCCACCCCCGGCTTCGACTACCCATGTTAATGCGAGCGCGAGTGTGCCCCCATCACCTAGTATTTCGGCCCAGCTAACCCCTGTGACGCCGGCGAGTATTATGAAGCTAGGCCGCCTGGGGGTTGATAGTAGCTTGGCTCCGAAATCTGTTACCCAAGTCCCATCAGCGAGTAGGCTCCAGAAGAAGGCGTCTTCAGGAGTGCATGCTAGTCCCGGGCTTAAAGCCATTCTTCCTGGTATGTCCTCCCTCGTTGGTCACCGTCAAGCACCCTCTGACGGATTGTTTAGCGGGCTCTACATCCTCTTCAGCTATGAGCGTCCTTCCACAGCCTGTAATGCAAGTTCGCAAAACCTCACACAAGGCCGCAGAGCAAAAGCGCCGGGATTCACTGAAAACAACGTTCGACGAGCTCCGCGGGCTACTCCCTCCTATACCTCTTCCAAATGAAGAGAAATACCTAGACGAGCCACTCTTACCCGGCGCCCTTCCCCCTCGTGGTCCGCCCAAGGCTGGCAATGACGGCCCAAATAAGGGCGTCAGCAAGCTCCAACTCCTCATCTGTGGCAACGACTACATTCGGCAGCTTAAGGGCCGGGTGGATAGACGAGATTGTGAGATTGAGAAGCTGAGGACGGAGGTAAAGAGGCTGAGGTTACATTTGCACGATAAGGGGATTCCGGAGGTGGATGGTGGGGAAGAGCTGGATTTAGAGAGGGATTTGGATGCGATTGAGAGGATCGCTGGGAGGAGTAAGTCCCTGCCGACCGACGACGAGGCTAGAGACCTTGACGGCGATGAAGACATGGTGGAAGATGCTTAGTATGGCTCTTCTCCAGGTAACGATTCGGAAGGTCTCGCATTCCTACAGGGTCGATGGGTAGAATCACTCGGATTTGGCTTCGGTTGATTTGGGGGTTTAAGCATACTTCACGCCGGGAAAAGGATGTTATGTATCACGGATAAGTTATTTCCTCCACAAGGACAATTGAAAATTCCATGTAATGAGTAGCTAGTGGTAGATCTGTTCCATTCAGCGAGCATACCCATGTATTTTTCAGGCGATGCAATGTGATTTGTGTTCCTTCTGGAGTATGGGAACGACGAGGTCGTGTGCCTTGACATACGGCTTGGTTACCCACAAGCGCGTGAAGGTTACCTGGCATTGATAAGGAGCCAACGCCGCCCTTGAGCTGACCACCGACGACCCCACATCCTTCCTTGAACCTCAACCACCACCATGTCTGCCCCACAGATTGCAATTCGCAGCCCTCTGTGAGTCCCAGCTCAAAAAGCGAAAAAATACAACTATGCTGACCATTTTTCCTTCCAGTTCTGCCGTCTTTCTCCTGCATATTGCATTAGAAATCCCGATTGCAGTGCAGGGAGTATACTCGCCCCAGTCGCTTCCGTTCCTCGAGCTCAACAACACGACTCTCGTCATTCTGAAGGTGTGTCGAAACTTCATCTCCGGACTGTTATTCCGTACCGATGACGCCCTTTTAAACATATTAGCTTTACGCAGCATTGGCTTTGGGCACATGCATTGCCTCGTTTCTCTGTTTCTCCTTACCTGGTACGTTCGGTCCCTTTCAACCAAACGGAGATTCCGAGTCCTGACTTGATGATAAGAGTTTCTGCCGGGAAAACGTGCTCTTGCGATAGGGTTATGTGTTTACCACAGTATCTGTTCGACCATTTTGTTCCAGAGCCCGCGGTTTATCCCCCACACCTTCGGTGATTTCTTCGAACAGTTCGTCCTCGTCATTTGGCCACGTGCGTAACTCTAGCTAACGTGGTTTTGGACATTCTAGACTCAAGATTACGCCGGAGAATGTTTGGGGAGTCCTGCATGGTTTCATGGGTCTCCTTATGGTGGTATGGTGGCAAGGAACGGTGCATTTGGCCACCATGGCGCGGAAGCTGCAATAGGTGTTTTATGGTTGGATGGAGGAGCTGGGATCTGCTCAGTATGTATCGGTTTTTTGTTTATTGTATGCTCCCAAATCATCTATACCCCACTTTCCGGACGAGAGGCCAACTTGCAGGATCATGTTTTACTGGCCGACGCAACCCCTTCGATTCCCTCAAGCTTTCCCTTCATCCCCTCGGCACAGGCATTCACCCTCCAGGCCCCCTTTGGAACCAGAAACCTGCTAGTAACGACAACATCCAACGCGTTCTGTGCCACAAGGACTCTGACTGGATGGGATGGGATGGAAGTGTAGAAATGGCGAACATTTGCTTTGGCCGAGTCGAACAAGTCGGATCTGATCTGGCGCAAAGGTTTGTTAGAGGATACGAGTCCCTGATCGCCATCACCATATTTTCTGTCAAGTCATACCAACGACTCTGGGTCCCCAGGACTGCAGGATTTGTGTATTGCCATCTTTCTACCGACTTCTCACGTCGACGTCGACGTCAACGCTGGACTTTGCTAACCGCCACACCCCAGCCTTCTTCGTCTGGCCCTTAGTCGCGAAATCTGATGCGTGTCCGACAGAGGGAAGCACTTCTCCTGGTAAATCGCTATAGCGCCCAGCGCGTTCGATGACGTCCATTCTTAGCACAAGTCCTTCCACAGGAAGGAGAAGGCATCAAAACGTTAACCTTGTGCTATCTCCGTCCCTGCCCCCCAATTTCCTGCCGCCAGTGGTTACCCAGCGCCATCGTTGCAGCATCCTCTAGCCAGAGTTGTCGACCTCTACGTGGACAACGTCCAAATCGCAAAACGAATACTATGGCACCAGAGGAAGTAGCCCCTGGTGCGTTCAATTTCGCCTGAATGACCAACGATGTTCTAATTGGATAGCATACCGTTATACAGCGAAGCCTGCAGGCCAAACTATGCGCTTAGTGCCATCTGGTCCCCATGACCACCTCACGCTCGCGACCATACCTCCATTAGAAAGCGTCACCTCCATCGTTGATGGTCAAACCGAGTGTGTCTTCATCTATTCCCCCATGGTGCAAGCCATCCTCGACACTCCGGGATTTCCAAAATCTGTCCCTACCCCCCTCTCGCCTAAACCTTACGCTGTCAAGGAATTACCTTCAAAAGGTCTCAGTATGATCGCCACGCGGGATATCAAGTTCGGCGAACTGATCGCCGCGGAAAGAGCCCTGGTCATCTCATATCGAGCGATCCCCCCGGGGTTTACAGATAAAGCTGTTGAAGCAGTAGCCAAGCAGGCCATCCTTGATGCGCTGGAAAGGCATCTAAATATGGCGATTGAGAGGATGGAGAGTCTCCCGTGGAGGAAGCCGTGTGTCGATGTGTATAAGAACTTGTGCAATAGCAATCTTCACGATGGGAGTGGGCCACTTGGTGGAATTTTTCAAACGAATGCCTATCTCATTGACATCCCTTTCAACGAAAGCACCACTTACTCTGCAGTATTCAATGATTTGTCTCGACTGAATCACAGGTGCGATTCTGTCTTTCGGCGTCTGTCCATCCTATTCACGTTCCTAGTTGTTCACCAAATGGGTTCTACAACTGGGACACCGCGTCCTTTTCAATGCAACTGTATGCCGTCCGAGATATCAAGAAAAATGAAGAAATCACTACATATTATGTCCACCCTATGAAACCTCTGGCCGAGCGCCGCTCCCATCTAGCGCTCTACGGATTTGTCTGCACGTGTCGTGCTTGCACCAGCGAAGTTAGCCAGCGAGATCGCGAGATCATGTCCTGCATCGCGTCCAGACTGATTCCCACCACCGACTGGGCCGAGGAACCTCACAAGGCGCCCTTATCCCAGCTGTTACAGCTGCTCGGCCACATCGAGCGAGAAGGAGTCGAGATGACGGACCTTTACGGTAACACGCTATTTCGCCTCGTCCTTGTCAAGTTTGTGTTAGGAGATGTGAAGGAGGCGAAGAAGTACCTGCGCAGGTGGAAGGTGTGGCTGGGATTTCATACGAGGGACGAGAAGGTGCAAAATACGATGCAGGCGTGCATGGACTTGGCGAGATTCAGCAGAGCCGCGCCTCCTCACCCGCTGTTCGCACCCGCTTCTTTAGATTAACGGTGACTTATGTATGCCACCAAGAATGCACCATCTAACGCGCCTACTTAGTAGATGGCTTCTTGGCGCTTGTATGCCCCAGCTCTTCCTGAAACGATGATGGAATTGGAAACTATTTGGATCATACGTGTAATGGCTTGAGCCTGTCGACAGCGTCCTGACGGTAACAAATGAAATGAAGATCCTCGTTGCTCGACGTTCGATGTCGGCTGACTTCTGGAGGACTTGGCGAATATTTGTTTCGGCCCTAGTTCTGCTGAGTTGAAGTGCTGAGTGCTCAGGCTTGTAGAGGGGAAAGATTTCGCCCCCACGATGGGAGGCGTATTTCAGGCCTGGCCTATACACACGTCCGTCACCTCTCGCGTCGACGAATTGGGCAACACTTCTGACTGTGAACCGCGTGTAGCGCCCAGCGTGTTCGAAGGGCAATGTCATCCATTTGTGATCACCCGAGGAAGACAGGGCATCAAAAGGTTACCTTGTCCCTTCGTCTCTTACTCCCGTTCGCTCTTTGTGGCACGCAGTATCCTTACCGTAGTCGACCTCCCCTTCACTACCCAGAGGATCAAAACTATGTCCTCGCAGGTAGCTAGTGGTGCGTTGGATTTCGCCTCAATGTCCATCCATGTTCTAAGTCATCAAAACAGCCGAGCGTTCAACCAGCGCTTTCGGCCTAGTCAACGATAATGTGTCAGACCACATCATCTTCACGACCCTACCTCCACTGGAAAGCACCGCCTCCATCGTTGATGGTCAGACCGAGTGTGTATTCCTCTATCCTCCCATGATACAAGCCATCCTCGACACTCCAGGATTCCCAAAATCCGTTCCTACACGTCTCTCGCCTAAACCTTACGCTATCAAGGAAATACCCTTGAAAGGTCTCGGTATGATTGCCATGCGCAATATCAAGTACGGAGAACTCATCGCCGCGGAGCGTGCTCTGGTTATATCGCCTCGAGGGGCCCACGTCTCAACGGGAGCTACGGAGGCACAAATCTACCAGGCCATGATTAGTGGGATGGAGAGATTTTTGCAGCTGGCAATGGCCAGGTTCGACCGCATTCCTGAGAGGAAGAAATTCGCTGCTGCGTTCAGGAGTCTGCACAATAGCGATCGTCACGAAAGGGATACGCCCCTTGCTGGGATTTTTCGAAGCAATTGTTATCACGTCGAAATCCCTTTCAACCAAAGTATGTCATCCACCATCTACAATTCCATCGATACTAATGTCACTTCAAGACTACACGTACTGTGCGGTATTCAACGACTTATCTCGACTGAACCACAGGTATAGTCCGTTTTGATTGATGTTTTGGCCGTCTTGTTCACGACTTGCTAGCTGTTCACCGAATACATTTCGCAGCTGGGAGACTGCATCGCTGTCGATGCAGCTGTATGCGGTTCGAGATATAAGGAAGGGTGAAGAAATAACTGCATACTACATCCACCCTCTCGAACCACTCGCTGAGCGCCGCTCCCATCTAGCGCGCTACGGATTTGTCTGCGAGTGTGCCGCTTGCACTAACCCAGATAGCCAGCTAAATCGCGCGTACATCAGTCACGTAGAGGACCGAACTTCTCTCATTGCCAAATGGGCCGAAAACCCCAACGGCAAGGCCTTATCCGTGACGCTAGGGATGCTCGAATTCATTGAGCAAGAAGGAGTCGAGATGACGGAACATTACGCTCAAATACTGTTTCAGCTCATGTTGCTTACGTTTGTTCTAGGGCGCACGGAGGAGGCGAAGGCGTATTTTCTCAAGTGGAAGGTATGGCAGGGACTCCAAAGGAGTGACACTAGGGATAAAAATATGCTGCAGGCGTGTGTGGACGTACTGAGAGTCAGCAGAGCCGCACCTCCTCACCCGCTGTACGGGAGATGATTTATGTAGCATCCTTTCCTGTGCTACCCCCAGCTGCACGACCGACCAACTAGTCCTTATATTTTCCTATCTACCCATCAACGGGCGTAGTACCGATATCCTTTTCCCATATTTCCAA
Organism: Pleurotus giganteus; assembly: GCA_032158425.1. Classification (NCBI taxonomy): domain Eukaryota; kingdom Fungi; phylum Basidiomycota; class Agaricomycetes; order Agaricales; family Pleurotaceae; genus Pleurotus; species Pleurotus giganteus. The sequence continues at coordinate 1,426,100 of JAPEHR010000009.1, read as the reverse complement.
AAGAAGGTCGTAGACATCAACTGCGATGTTGGCCTGGCGGCCCTGGCCTGAATGAGCGTCTAAGGGCAGCAAATCCTGCCGTAATCCTCCCAACTTTCGGACGAGGACGTGCTAGTTGTAAGGACTCAGCGCTCAGCGCTCAGCAGTCATATGCTATGGCCGACGCGACCACTTCCATTCCGCAAGTTCTCTCCAGAGTCTTTCCCCTTCTTGGAACCGAGATGCGAATGGGGATTAACCTGCTAGTAACGACCACATCCAATATTAATGCGTTCCCCACTATAGACACTCTCATGACATGGAGCGAAGATTCTACTAGCGTCACAGCCCTACTCGACATCCGAGGGCTTTTCTGGAGTTTGGCCGAAGTCAACCGAGTTGGATATGATCTGGCGAGGAGGTTTGTAGAGGATGCGAGTCCATGATCACCGTCACGATAGATCTGTCATGTCATACCGGCCCCAGCGACGCTGTCCAGGACTCCAGGATTCGTGTATCGCCATCTTTCTACCGACTTCTCACGTCGACGTCAACGCAGGCCTTCTTCGTCTGGCCCTCAGTCGCGAATCTGATGCGTGTCCAACAAAGGGAAGCTCGTCTCCTAGTAAATCTCCTGTAGCGCCCGACGCGTCCAATGACTTCCTATGGCATCAAAACGTTAACCTTGTCCTATCCCCGCCTCTGCCCTCACTCTCCTGCTACCGGTGGTCATCCAGCGGCATCATCACAGCATCCTAGCCACCGTCGTCGACTTCCACGTACCCAACAGTCGCAAAAACGGATGCTATGGCACCAGAGCAAGTAGCCCTTGGTGCGTTCAACTTCACTTCAATGACCATCGATTTTCTAAGGAGGCAATATCCCATTATGAAGCTAACCACACAGGCCAAACTTTCCGCTTAGTGCCTGGTAGATTTGACCGCATCACAATCACCACCCTGCCTCCACTAGACAGCACCACCGCAATGCTCGATGGTCAAACCGAGTGTGTATTCCTCTATTCCCCCATGGTACAAGCCATCCTCGACACTCCTGGATTCCCAAAGTCTGTCCCTATTCCCCTCTCGCCTAAACCTTACGCTATCAAGAAAATACCCTCGAAGGGTCTCGCTATGATCGCCACACGGGATATCACGTTCGGCGAACTGATTGCCGCAGAACGAGCTCTGGTGATCTCGTATCGAGGGACCCCCATAGCGTCCCCAGATAAACCTACTGAACCGCAAGACAAGCAGCCGTTCCTGGATGCAATGGAAAGCTATCTAGAGATGGCGCTTGACAGGATGGAGAGTAAACCGTGGAGGAAGAAATACGTTGATGCGTATAAGAACTTGTGCAATAGCACTCTTCACGATGGGAGTGGACCGCTGGGCGGAATTTTTCAAACGAATTCCTATTACGTTGAAATCCCTTTCAACGAAAGTATGGTGCACTCTGCAATATTCGATGATCTGTCTCGGGTGAATCACAGGTGCGATGCTTTCTTTCGGTGCCCGTCCGTCCGTCCTAATGACGTCATAGCTGTTCACCAAATGGATTCTACAAATGGGACAACGCGTCCCTGTCAATGCAACTATATGCCGTCCGAGATATCAAGAAAAACGAAGAAATCACCACATATTATGTCCACCCTATGCAACCTCTCGCCGAGCGCCGCTCCCATCTAGCTCTCTATGGATTTGTCTGCAAGTGTCGTGCTTGCACCAGCGAAGTTAGCCAGCGAACTCGCCAGATCATGCCATACATCGCGTCCACACTATCTCCCACCACCGTCTGGGCCGAGGAACCTCACAAGGCGCCCTTATCCCAGCTGCTACAGCTACTTAGCCACATCGAGCGAGAAGGAGTCGAGATGACGGACCTTTACGGTGACACATTATTTCGCCTCGTACTGGTCAAGTTTGTGTTGGGAGATGTGAAGGAGGCGAAGAAGTACCTGCTCAGGTGGAAGGTGTGGCTAGGATTTCATACGAATGACGAGAAGGTGCAAAATACGATGCAAGCGTGCATGGACTTGGCGAGATTCAGCAGAGCCGCGCCTCCTTACTTCGCACCCGCTCCTTTAGATTAACGGTGACTTATGTATGCCACCAAGAATATTGCACCATCTAACGCGCCTACCTAGTACATAGATGGCTTCTTGGCGCTTGTATGCCCCAGCTCTTCCTGAAACGATGATGGAATTGCAAACTATTCGGATCATCCACTTGAATCTGAGCCGCGTGTTGTCGACAGCGTCCTCGGTAACAAATGAAATGAAGATCACATTGGTGCCACAACCCCGTTGCTCGACGTTCGATGTCGACTAACTTCTGGAGGACTTGGCGCCTATTTGTTTCGGCCCTAGTTCTACCGAGTTGAGGGACTCGGGCTTGTAGAGGGTCGAGATGATTTATGTAGCATCCTTTCCTGTACTGCCCCCAGCTGCACGAACGACCAGTCAGTCCTTGTATTTCCGTAGCAAATTGATATACTATCAGAGTCAACAAATGCTGTCAGGCCAACCCAGCACCATGCGGATCCCGAACCCTGTTATTGGGCATGGATGAGACGGATGGGGATATTGGATACTAGCAGACTCTGATAAATAATAACCCTGGGGTACATAGTGCAGTGCAGAAAGCAGAAGCAAACGACGATCAAAGAATCAGACGGGAAAGCTCCTCGAACCTCGCTCTGGAAGGGTGCTGAGGTGGAGGCTTACTTGTAGGCATCGACATCGGCATCGGCCCAGTGGTGAACTTCATATTCCCTGGGCGAGGTATTACGGAGATAGTGGCACCCACGGGTTTTCCAGGGATAGGATAGTTTGGATTCGAAGTGCTAACGTATGAAGGGCTGATGTATGGGTTGGACTGAGGGCTTGCCCAAGCAGGAAGAGCAGAAAGTGGGTTGCTAGCAGGCGGAGAAAACGGTGGAAACGGTGGAGTCCCTAATTCGTCAAATGCTTGCCAAAGAAGATCAGGAGGTGTCATAGGGTATGAGGATGAATTGGAAGGAGACGCGAGTTCAAGAGGGGACAGGGCGGCGACGGCACCGCGACGAGACCAGCTTGTGGCACAGCGAGGACTGGTCGAAGATGCAGCAGAAGTTGGCAACATCATCGGCGCGACGCATCTAATGAACACGCATGGAGTAGCGGCTTCTTGAATCAGACGGCAGTAGCAAGGAGTACACTGAAGCCATGGTAAATATCGGTGACCAGAACGTTCGTGGATGGATAAACTCACAATATCTCGACTTTTGATATGGCGACAGCCAACACAGTGCATCCAGTCACCGCCATCAGGAATGGGGTTGTTACAATCATCACAATTGGACCGTATCCGCGTCAGTCTTGGAGTGTATTGGCGCTGTCCCACTTGGTGTCGGTTCAACCAATGGAACAAAACAAACGTTTGGGAGCGAAGGGCAACATCATGTAGCAAGCAAGCCTCGCACTACGAGTACTTGTCAATCAGTGATCTTCTACACTCTAGAACGTCAACGTCTACTCACAGTGATGGATGGATTTTCATTCGAGACTGAGTACATGACAAGATCGCCTGCAAGCTTACTGCAATTGGAACAGCTCCATCCTTGAGTCCATTTGTCACGAGGATATTTTTCTTCATAGGAGGCGCCGGGAATTTCTGGGAGGTACAAATCAAGATGGTTGGCTGTGGACAAGCCAGGTTCAGTCCAATGTGCAGCGAATGTATAGTTTCTGGATGGGCTACGGTCGATGCACCACACAGTGGGTTGTGAGTAATCTTCTGATACCGTTCTGACTTGTCGCGGCGGCAATGGTGGCGGAGAGCTCTTGGAAGAGAGGGCAAGCGACAGAGAATTCGGACTCATCTGTGCCTCGTCCGTGGCTTCATTCGGATGCGGAGGGGTTAGTTTGACTGGAATCTGATGATGAGGTAAAGCAGCGGGGGGGGCCTCGACTGAGGGAAGATAATCCGGGCATACAGGCTCCGAACTGCTGGGAGAGCGCCCCTGTGCGACGCCCCTAGTAAGGGGTTGCTGCTCAGGGGGTTGTTCAGGGATAGGGGCCAAATCGGACAAAGGTATATGCGCTTTGACATCATGGATGTCAAGGCGATATACGTTCAAAGGCCAGTTGGTAATCTTCTCAAAATTTACTTCTGTGAGGCGGGTCACCTCGTCGAGCCGTTGGCCAAGTGAGAAATCTCCCAGTGCCTGTCAAAAGTAATGAGTTAGGGAACAGGAACAAGTCAGACAAAGCGGCTAACCTCCACCAGTGGCTCAACTTCATGCAAGATTTTCACGGCCTCATCTAGTCTGTGAAGAAGGCTCATAGCTTCAAGCCAATGCAAAAGTGTCCGCTGGCCCAGAGACAAAAGACACGCCAGGCTCGCGTTTGAGGCCTGTCCGTTTCGCAAATGATGGCACCAAAAGCGGGAGGCGTACTCTACGGCACCGCTGATAAATTCGCTGCACTTGACTTGAACGTCGGTCGAAGGCTCCATGAGAGTTCCAGAAGGCGCAAGATTGCACATGTTTTCTCTCAAACCCGACACTAAAGTGTCTAAGCATCGACTACCCAGGTAGAAGTGATGGGCGGTGGTGTCAAAAGTGTATTGCTTTGATCTCTCAGGATCACAAATGAAATCTCGGAAAAACCGATGAGAAAGGCGAACACATGACTCCTTGTCGTCATTGTTAGGAACCTGGATGAAGGCATGTAGATCCTGGAGACATTGCCAGGTATCACCAGAGTCGAAACCAAGGAGGGTATCCAAATCGGGTAGTGATAGAGGATAAGAGACAAGGCAAATGGTGCCTATAACCTTGCGTGTCAAATCGTCGTAGTCTCGTTGGGGAATTTGCGACAAGATTCGTCGATACAAGGCATCAAGTCGTTCACGAATTTCTGGAAATTGTTTGGCGTCGATGCGCAACACGTCCTCCAACCGCTGGCGAGGACTACGACGCCGTCCATTCTCAATATATTTGGCGACAGCCGCGGCATAGACAAATAAGCCACCGGTAGCGGCGACTAACTGCTTTATGTCGTGGCCGTCATACCAGCCGTTGATTTGGCGGGATGTACTGAGCTTGTCGAAATGTGTGATGTAAAAGCAACGAATATCGAGGTCGACATCATAAGAAGAAAGGTCTGTCAACTTGATGTACTGACTGTGTGCTTGTATGAAGCTCTGAATACTGGACGTCATCTGGCTGGTTACGACGAAGCGGAGTGGAGTGCTTTGTGCGGCTTCAAGAATGACAGGTAAGACCTCTTCAAGAAGTTCATCGCTACCACCTTGATCGAGGGCGTCGATGATGACAACGTTCTTGGCAAACCCACTAGGAATCGTCTTCACTAGCAAAGTTTGGAGTTGATCAGAAGGCCTATCACAATCGACGTCAAAGAAGGTGCACCCGTGAAATAGCTCTACCCACCTTCTGTCGATAACACCTCGGTCTTTCTCCAATGCGCTACGCACTCGCTTGTCCTGTTGTTTGGACACCCAACATAGCTGGTAGGCGATTGTGGTGAGTAGCTTGCGGGCGCTATTTCTGCCTTCATCATCCTCCGAGAAGAAAAAACTAGCGCCTAGAACCTGCCGGTCGAAGCATTGCTTCGCCAGGCTCTGGGCTATCGCAGACTTTCCGAGCCCCGATGCGCCAGAAAGCCAGTAGATCTTCCCGCGAGTTCTAAAATCTTCTAGCCATTGAGTAATGTCACTCAATGCCTTGACGCGGGTGCCGTCGCAACAAACATCGGCCGGAGATCTAGCCGAAGAGTTCCATGCAGCAGCTGTTGCGGCTGACAACCTCAGAAATGTTTTGGCTGATCATGTGTTGAGCGATGGCGATGCATTAGTGAGGAGGAACCTACCATCTCCGGTGGTGATGAACTTATTGTATTGGTTGCCGGCAACATCGTTGTAGTGGTCGATGGTGGTACTACCATGGTTGTCAAAAGGCATGGCGCGAAAGGAAGGGGTTAATCAGAATTGCTTGGGTCAAAGTTCGCCTGGGAGCTGGGCTAAGCTTATATCTGGGACACAACGCGCTTGCTGGCCCCACAGGTAGACGCCCACCCCGTCTCACATCCGAAGGTCCTAGAAATTCAGCATCGTTGCTGAAGCATTGTCCCGCCAGTTGCCGCTTTAGAGCCGAGCAGGTTGGTCCGATAGCGCGCGCTCTAGAGCACGTTGATGAGAAAGTTGGGGAAGGCAAACTCCAATGCAGACATTGAGTCACAGAGCACAATGATGCCCTTCCGTTACAGGTAAGTGCCAAGGATGAAGAGACAGGAGTGAATGGGATAAAGATTCCAGCGGGTTTAGTGATTTGACGGGGTCCTAGTGGAAGTACCCTCAGCACGCTTGCAGAACTATTGTTACCGATTGCGATGAGCATGCCCTATCTAGACAAATAAAGGAGTTCTCCACGTCGTCAGACAGCTGTGTGGATTCCCTGAGAACGAAACTGGAAACTTCAAAGATTAGCTTGGGCGCCGACGCATGCCTAACCTACATTCATGCCGTATCCTCGAGGCAAGTAGGCTGTGCTGACCAAGATTTGATTGAGATGAGTTAGGGACAGCAGGAGCCATCCTACGCGAACGCTAACTTTGCCAAAGCGGGCCCAAGTGAATGGTAACTTTGAGGCGATACTATAAACATGTCCTCAAGGAGACTTGCCCGATAGAAGCAGAAAGGAATGGAGGAATTGACTAACCTATCCGCGGCTCACCCAGTGACTTGAAAGCTTTGAATTTCGCCAAGATACATCTGGACGGTTGGGAAATAGACCAGCTAAAGCGAATCGACCGCCATGACGAGGTGTTTCATCGTGACGGCTTGAAAGGGAAGAGGAGTCACAGCGACCAGAGCGGCCATAGCGCGAGATGTGGGTTATCCCCGGCAGTACTGCCATCTTGCAACCACGAGGTAGCTAAAGAAGGGACTTGACGTTAACACTTTCACCGAAGAAGTAGGATACATGAAGGTTTAACATGAGGAATAAGATGAAAAAGAGCCGATTGAGTTCAATTTCGCGAGACCGGTATCCAGATGTGATGTTGTAGTGTGCAGCGGAACGAGGAGATGTGGTGAGATGATCGAAAACCAAATAGAAGTTCCTTGCTTTCACCCAAAGGTCCAGCGGCATCGGAGTGGAGAGCGGGGCGTGAGGTTGATCTGATCACGCACAAATTGAACATAGGAGATAGGAGGGGATAGAACCCAATTAGCGCAACGATTCCAAAGATGCTAGACGATAGACTAAATACAGATTGCCCAAGTTGAAAGTACATAGTACATGTGATCAGATACAAAAATTGGATAAAGGTCTCGATAGGTCCGCCGCTCGGTTGGATGTCTTGCGCAGCTGGCAGACCGGGTACTGGGTCCAGGACTTCTCTGTACTAATACGGAACGTTCATGGGGAACGTTGTGGTCGCCCAGAGTACCTTTGAGGAGCAGGGGCGGTTAAGTATGGGGAACCTTTATATGAGGAACGCTCGTAGTTTGCCCAAGGGGAAGCAGAGCTTGGGCTACTACTAGGGGGAGAGAAAGGTGGAAAGAGCGAAGGCCTTCCGCGGTTATCAGACGTCTGCCAAGAGACATCGGAAGGAGTCATGAGGGCTGTAGAAGGAGCAGAAGATGAGCCAGAAGACTCCCGTTCAAGAGGTGGTGGGGCACTGTGCACAGACAAATGTACATTGCCAGCGGTGTTGGTGGAAATTGAACTTGAAGGCTTCATCGGGGCTACACATCTGATTAACACACATGGAGTAGGGGCTTCTTGCAGCTGGCGGCGGTAACAGGGAGGACACTGAAGGGAAATTCCAGGTCACCCATGAGATGCAAGCTCCCAACAGAAGATAGATACTCACTATGTCCCGACTCCTGGTATGGTGACAACCGATACAATGCATCCAAGCGCTGCCATTATGGATACGAGCATGACAACTGTCACAAACGGAGTACATTGGGACCAACTTGGGTGTGTACTGAAGCTGTCCCACTTGATGTCTGTTCAGCCAATGAAACACCGCAAACGTATCAGAACGTAGGGCGTGACTTCCTCGCAAGCAACCTTCGCACTGCAGACGTTTTTGTATCAGCAACGTACAATTCAGGTGAATGTATACTGACAATGATGGAAGGACTGTCGCCTGAAACTGAGTAGATCACCAAGTCGCCAGTAAGACGTTGGCATACAGAACAAGTCCATCCTCTATCCCACTTATCTTGCGGGAGTTCTTCATAGTATTCGCCGGAAAGTTCGGGGAAGTACATGTCGCGAAGGGTTGTGGCCGAATCTGGCTCAGTCCACAGCGAAGTGAACTTGAAGTGCTTCGGTGGGTTATGATTGATGCACCAAACATTTGCATGCGAGGAATCGGGTACATATGTTGTGGTCAAACGAGGTGGAAGTGGCGGAGGGTTCTTCCGGGCAGGCACAGCCCGCGATGGTGGAGTGGGTGTTTCACCTTCGCCAGCTGGCTTGAGAAGTCGAGGGCCACGAGGTGGGAGTGTGGGTGGCGCCTGTGTCGAAGGGGATTGTGCTGAATGGACGATATGATGAGCACGAGTCCCATGAGCCACGGGACGTGCGTCGGAAACTGGGGGTGTAGAATCCAACGGGTCAGCGGGACAAGCAGGGTGGACAGCAGCTTCCTCGAAGGAAAATCCCGAAAGGGGAGGAGATGGATCACCCTCCCACCCGTCAGGTGAATATTCACTCGGAGGGAGCTCATGTCCCACCCATCGAATATCGTCGAATTTGTCAAACGTCTAGAGTATAGACGAATTGAGAAGACTGGAGACGCCTCGACAGCTTGAAATGGCTCACCCTAGTAGGTGACTGTGCTACACGCAGTTCGGGCGAGCATATTGGGACGGGATAGTCGGGTGACTCATAAATGGGTCCTATTTGTAAAGGATGGTCGGAAGTCAATTCACTAGGAAGAGGGCTGGCAGGTGCTGGGGAATGTGAACTGGGGATCTCTGGTGAAGAAACTGCAGGAGAATTTAAACGACCTGGTGGGGAGCTTCCACTGTGCATGCGTTGCTTGCGAAACGCGGGTGACGCTGGATGTTTTGGGGGAGACGATTGCGCCGAGTTCACAGGAGGTAGCAAAGGAGGTTCAGGGGGTTCTTCGGCGGGGTGATTAGACGTTGGGATGGAAGCTTCTGCGATATCGAGGTGATAAACGTTCAATGGCCAATCCTCGATTTTCGAGAAATTGGTCTCGACAGTACGCCCTATATCTTCGAACCGCGTGTTAAATGCAGAAGCCTAAAACAACGGTGAGACAATAAAAAATATAAGCGGAGCAACTCACCTCTATGAATGGCGTTGCGCTATGAAAAATAAAAATTGCTTCACCCAGTCGACGAAGAAGACTCATAGTCTCAACCCAGTGTAATATCGACCCCTGGACAAAACGTCCCAGAGCTGCGATGCTTTCCTTCGTCGAATCTCCCCTCCGGATGTGGTGGCACCAAAAGCGAGATGCATACTCTAATGCTCCACTGACATGCTCGCTGCATTTGTCACGCAGGATGGCTTGGGTCTCAGGATGTGAAAGTGTTCCAGACGGAGGGAGATCACAGATGTTTCGCTTTAAGCCCGACACCAAGACGTCTAAGCACCGGTTACTCAGGAACGTGTGGCCTTGGTGAATGTCCATGGCGTATTGGTTAGATCTATCGGCGTCAAGAATGAAGCCACGAAAGAATCTATGAGCAAGACGGACACAAGCTTTCGTATCTTTTTCCTCAGGTACTCGGAACAAAGCGTGGAGATCCTGCAGACATTGCCAAGCATCTCCGGGCTCGAGATCCAGAATGGTATCCAAGGTGGAGGGGGTTAGAGGATGACCAGCTAAGCAAACGGTGCCGATAACCTTGCGCGTCAATTCGTCGTAGTCTCGTTGGGGTATTTGAGATAATATCTGCCGATACAAGGCATCAAGCCGCTGGTAAACCTCCGGGAATTTTTGGTCGTCGATGTTCAATACATCCTCTAGCCGACGGCGAGGACTCTTTTGTCTTCCCGTTGCAAGGTATTTGACCACAGTAGCGGCATACACAAACAACCCTCCGGTGGAAGCAACCAATTGAATTAGCTCGCTGTCGCTAAACCATACGCTCTGAATTCGGCGTTGTTGACTGAGTTGGGTGAACCGGGTGAGGTAGAAGTGATGAATGTCTTCGTCGGCATCATAGGAGAACAGATCAACGGATTTGAGGTGTTGACTGTTGTCTTGCACAAAGGTCTGGATGCTCGGCGTCTTTTGACTGGTTATGACGAAGCGTAAAGGAGTAGATTGGGAAGCAATAAGAAGCAGCGGTAGAATCTCTTCAAGGATTTCATCGCTGCCACTTTCGTCGATGGCGTCGACGATCACGACATTCCTCAGAAAGCCTTCGGGGATAACGTCCAAGAGCAATTTCTGAAGCTGTTCAGATGGTCTAGTAAAGAAACGTCAGAAGATGGAAGCAAACATTAAACTGGCTCGCATACTTTCTATCGACGATGCCTGGATCCTTTGATAATACCTTGCGAGAGCGTTGATCTTGATGTTTGGATGCCCGGCATAATTGGTAAGCGAGAGTCGTGAACAGCTTTCGGGCGTCGTTTCGATTGACATCATCTTGGGAAAAGAAAAAGGTGGCTCCTAGAATATCCTTCTCCCTACATTGGGCTGCTAGGCTCTGGGCTAAGGTAGATTTTCCGAGACCCGATGCGCCGTAGAGCCAGTAGATCTTAGGATTGTTTTGAGGATCTTCCAAAAATTTGATGACGTCGCTTAAAGCTTGCAGGCGTGTGCCATCGCAGCAGATGTCTGCCGGACTCCTGGCGGAGGAGTCCCAGGCGGCGTCAGTAGCAGCTGACAACCTCAGAAAGTCCTTAGCAGCTAAGGCTGAGATGAGTACGGAGATTTCGACGAGATTGGACCTGTTACCTGCAGTGTTAATGTATTTGTGCTCGTAATGATTGGTCTGATTACCAGCTACGTCGTTGATTACTCCAACGGCGACGTGACCGGAATTGTGAATGGTCATGACGACTGTGCGGCAGAATTCTGTCAGTTCAGGAGAAACTAAGGTCCGCTTTTATACGCAGATGCGCACTGCAATCGAATTGGCGCCATGATGCCGACTGGACACGGTCCCGTAGCCGAACGCTGTGAAACTTGCACTGTCTATACAGCTCTTTGCATAATTAATTGAACACGTTCAAAAAATCCAGTTATTTGGCCAAGCGTATTTTACCAAATAGTGTGACACCAGCAAGGAATTGCATCGTCTTCGAAGTGTCGAATACAGTTCGAATTGACCGGTTTGATCTACCAGCAGGTTAGTGGTAGGTATGTACTTCCGTCTGCAACACCGCGAGACCCGTAGATGCCAGTGACCTTCTCATTTGACTGTTCTGACCCCTATTCTGTGTCACGCTGTTTGGTAAACCGGATTCGACCAAATAAAACGATTTTTTGAACGTGTTCAATTAATTATGCAAAGAGCTGTAAGGCTTGATTGAGTTCACTGCCCCCAACGAGACCTAGTACCTGATCGAAGGCGCTTGAACCCACGTTGATGAGAGAGTAGATAAGCTTGGAAGGTTCGTCAGGACCCGTGGTAAGACGGTTCGCCGCTCAGCTAGGACTAAGCGCCGGGTACATACAGGGACAGCTTCCATCCGATTGATGTCGCTATCAAGAGAACGGTATATGATTGACATGAGATCAGGGAAAGAGGGGGCGTAGTGGCAGCCTTTGAACAAACAAATGTTCTATTGGTTAGGAATGAAGCACAAGCCGTGAACAGCATAATTGCGGGGATATCCGCGAGAGCCTCGATCTGTCGCCGCGAAGCAATGCGCGAGTGGGTATACAGAGGAATTGGCAGCAACGGTGATAGCGTGGACTTCCTAATTGAGGGTAAAACGGGAGCAAGAGAACGGTAGTGGTGTCCAACGCGACTGAGGGCAAGCAAGGGCACCGCAAGGGAAAGAGCGTTTGATTCGAGGGGCACAAAAACAAGGACCTAAGAGAATAGCAGCTCTTTAGATGACGACGACGATAGAAACGCGTCTGCCTAAGCGCGGGCCGGCGGTTGACGGATAGTATATAAAGGTCCAAAGGTGGTCATCAGTGGGGCCAAGAAACTTCTGCAACGGAGAGACCGAGCGCTCACAGGTGCCATGAATACACGCCCAACATGAGAATTGCGGGCACAGATGCATTGAATGTGGGATCGGACCTATATCCCATGCGGAAAACGGTAGGCATCCCAGAACCAACATTGCGGAAGGGTGCGATCCAACAGCTATGGGCTGGAGTTCTTATAAGCGCCCTACTTTGACCTTCTTGGACGTAATGCCCCCGAAAACGGCAAAGTGCGAAGGGTTCGGCGCCTAAACTGAAGGGTTCTCTGCTGTGTTCCTTTGACCATGTCATACATGATGCAGCAGGAGCCCTGATCATGGGAGGACGCAGTGAGGCTCGATGAGCGCCTCAACATGATATCGCCGCCCAAGCTGGACGGCTGAAGCTGCCCGTATCCAGTGGAACTTAGGGAGGGAGACATATCAAGATGTCGGCGAGTAGATTTGGATTGAGTCGGAGGGAAGAAATTATTCTTAGGACGGGCATCCGAGCGAAATTCTAGCTATGGGACTGAATATTGCTTTCTGTGCGGGGGCGAAATTTTGCTCACTTTTAGGTTTCTGCTCCGAGTTGATGATAAATCCGACAATAATGATATCAGACCAACCCTATCCTGAGGAGACTTAAGCTGTTCTGCCTCGTCGATTTCTCCCATCAGTCAATTCACCACGCTAGAAATCAGTCATGGCATCGACAGGCGTACGATATACGAGAATTTGGCTAGTTTCAGATCATGGCGCTGACTGTGTCGTGTGCAGCGACAATTTGAGTAGAGTAGTAGGCCATCGTGTGATTACCCTGGCTGCAGCGGCGACGCTGGTAGCAGCCAAGGATACGAGGCACAAGGAAGGGATGTACAAATACAGTGAGCGCCGGGTTCTCGCGACTCGGCGGAACTGATGTACTCTTGTAGAACAATCGGCTGAGATCGTACAGGCAGTTAAATTACCGAAGCCTGGGCAGAAAAGAGTTCCAGAAATAAGTAGAGTAATTGAAGTTTAGCGGATGGCATTGGGAAGCGTTGTAGAATGCAACGAGCTCTTGCACACGAGTGATACCGCAGCAAAGGGTGATGAAATACTTGAGGAGTGGAGAAATATTGGAAATCTATAGCATGTACTTGGAGGTAACAAATATCAGAGTTCGATGGAACGACGAACTTACCAAATTATTAGGCAAACTTGCGATGACTGGGTGCTACAGAACTAAGCCCTCTCAACCAGTCTCTGAGCCACGCAACTCCGCGCCCTTCCTCCATCGCGAGGCGCTTGTTCCGCACATATTGAGCCGAACGGCTGCGAAGGCGGTTCAAGAGGGGAACGATAAAATAGCCGGCAATACCCCTGCGAAGAGGTCAGATTGATTTGCAATAAGCGCGGCGAAACATACCAAACAGCTCCTTGAATAAACGGACTGAGAACCTGGTCACGAGTTGTGATCCAAAGAACCTTGGACCAATTTACGACGATTTCTTCAGAAGGTATAGGAACGGCAACCTCTTGAAGTGCGTGAGCACGGCGTCGTGGATTTACGACTTCGTAGTCTGGTTCTTTCGGGGAAGGGGACTCTGCATGATGGAGGCCAGGCCTACGAATCTGAACGAACGGCGATATGCTGCGAATGTAGCTGTTTTCAAAACGGAGGTCTGGGATATTTGGGATACGAGCGGGTACGTGGGGATGTGAGCGGTGGTCAGGGATTATGCGGTGCTCGTGATGCTGAACATTGGCCATTATGCAGCCGCATGAGCTTGACGGTCAGCGAGCGCTTAGGAGACTGTGGCTCGAGTGTGAGAAATATCATGTGATTGAATTGCAATTTTGGCGGGGTTAGGGTCTGACTCGACAAGTCTAACTTGTCGTCTTTCCACCTTCATCTCCGTCACGATTCGCGCCACCTCGTCGCCATAATCCTGGGGACACGCGCATTCACTTGACTGCGAGTCATCGCGGTCGACAGGGCCTACAGTCTGGATGGCGAGCAAGGAAGAACAAGAGATTTTGCGTCTTCTTGTTCAGCATGTCTCTCGAGCCTTCTACGAGCCCAAGTATACCATTATTTTGGATCAGCTAGCCCGGCATCCGGTGTAAGTATTCAGCGCAGAAAGCACGGTTGCCTTCTGAATTCTTAGACTTCTTCATTGGATTTACTCACCTCCACTCTCCGCAACGACAGCCTGAAAGATGACGACCTGGCAGGACGCATGGGCCTTCAGTCCAAGGAGCTAAATAAGTTGATGGCTGTTCTGTCCAATGATCGATTGGTCAAAGTGTGCGTGTCCTTGCTTTCGCCCATCGTCATTCCACCAACTCGTCCGTAGGTACCGCCAGAATGAGTTGAAGGAGGGTGCACAGCGGTCTGTCGGCAAGCAATACTATTACATCGACTATGAAAACTTCTGCAATGTTGTGAAGTGGCGAGTTGCAAAAATGTTCAACATCATTGACTCAACTCTCCGCAATGTGTGTCTTGCTCCCTTTTCATGCTCACGCCTGTCTCCTGACGGCTTTTTGTAGGAACTTGAGCATAAGGGTTATATATGCACCCAATGCAAGCAGTCGTACCTTCCCCTGGACGTTGACAAACTCTTGGACCTTGCGCGCGGCGAGTTCGTTTGTGAAGTTTGTCATGGGGAGGTCGTGGACAACGAGAATGCAGAGAGTGTGATAGGTAGCAAGGATAGAATGCAACGGTTTAATAATCAGATGCGATTTATCCGAGATGGCCTGCAGAAGAGTGAGAACATGGTCCTACCAGCGTAAGTCCTTCTGCTGCTCAGCCTTTCATGTCCTCAACTGTCACAAAGCTTTGACGTTGCTGCTTGGGTCAAAAACAACACGGTTGCCGTCGACAGCCAAAAGAATGCTAACGCAGACTCTGGTGGTCTCAAGATCGCTGGCTCCGATCCAAGCCAGAAGAAGGATGACGGCATCGGCGTTATGATCTCCATGGACAAGGACGAACATACGAAAAAGATGGAACGAGATGCGGAGGCCGCCGCAAAACGACAGCAAAATGCGCTTCCTTCATGGCACTTGAAGAGCACCATCTCAGGTGATCTAACTGCTCTGGGTATTCAAGAATCCGCTCGTGAGCAAGCAGCCGGTACTGGCTCAAACGATGACATCCTCAAGGGTCTAGGGGTTGTGGGGGGCGCTAAGCCGGAGCAAAGTATGATTGTGGTTGAAGATGTGAAGCCCGTTATCAACCGAGAAGCTGACTGTTTGTGGTGTCCTTCGCGCAGCTCTGTTCGTTCACTAACGCTGCTTAATTCCAGACTTCGATCAGTACTATGCTTCGCTGGCCGCATCTGCCGCTGCTTCTGCTCAGGCCACCCCGTCTGCAACGAGCGCACCATGGAGTGATGAATTCGGTGGAAACGAGGATGAGGAAGACATCAAGCCGTCGGTTGAGTATCTTGACTCATTGAATGACTACCGGAAGCGATCCAGGTCACGCGAAGACGAAGGCCCAGCGGCTAAGGCCAAGCTTGCTAAGGTTGAGTTGAATGGAGGTTATCTACCCAATGGTCAAGTTAATGGAAACGGGATGTCCGTTGATGTCCCTGCTGTGGCCGTCAATGGTGCTCAGGAAGATCCTATAGTACATGGTGTGTTCCTCAGCCTTTCAGGCCTGTTCGCTCTCAACCTGCCTTCCAGTGAACGGCAAACCAGTTCCATACTCCCAAGTTACGGAGGAGGATCACGATCTCATGACACCGGATGAATACACGGCGTTCTTCGAAGTTATGCAGACTCGTTCTTAATACTGTGAGATCGCCGTTGACCAGTTCGGATTTCATGCGCAGGGATTTGGGGGTTGTTGCGGTATTTATCAGCATATCTTCGTTCAGACATTCGCCACATTCACCTTCATGTTGAACCATGCATTTTGCTTAGATGCGCTGTATTATAGAAGACTAATGCACGATAATTTCGTCATCCCAACTTTTGGGAATTCAATTTCGTCCACCGTTTCTCTCTGTCGTTATAATTCCGTCAATTGATATTGAAGAAGCCAAGGTATGCGGATTTACAGGTATATCCACTGGAGCTGATCCTGCATCAAGTATTCGGCAAGGCCATCATGGTATCATGTTACTGTCAACACTCACAGACTTAGCTCCTTTGGAGCAGGCCCCAGTAATTAGCGGCGAAATGGGTTATTATTCCCTGCGATGGACGCAATCAGATAAGGCATTACATGAAAGATGCAGATACCGACTGGGACTTTGAGCTGCTTGACCCATGGTTGACGTAGTATTACTGCTCGAGTTTCCGGAGTTGGTATTGTTGGTACTAGCGGTATTGTTGGAGTCTTCGTTGTGAGTGTTGTTACTACCGTTGTTGTTGATCTGATCACCCGCGATATCATTGTAGGTCTTGATATCGACAGGACCGCTGCCGTTGTTGTAGAAAGGCATGGTGCTTTGTGTTTACGGCGTCTATCTTGTGTCCATCAGCTTTATTACTCGACCTTATTTGTTAGCTCTGCGTCCCACGGCAGGCCAGCGTTGTGATATAGCGAAGCCTGGGCCCGCCATGGCACGGGAACGTGGGCGGAGCAAACTTGTGAAGATGGTGACTCAAATCCCACGAATAGCGGTGAGTCTCATACCAGTTCAACTGCGGCGGCAACCTCGATGATTGTGCGACACTGCAGTAGCTTGACTCTTGGGGCCCTCCTGGAGAGTGAACAACTGACATCGCAATCCTGCGATATCAGTGCTGTTAGGTAGGTCGTCCATTATTTTATCCAACCCTCATGTCAGACATGCATTTCTCATGTTCCTCTAAGTTCCAAGGAAGCCAGGCTTCTTGATGCTATTCGACACCGTTAGACGCCCCTGTGTCCCTGTCGGCAAAACCCCTGTTCCTTCAGCTACATCCGATAAAAGCAACAAAGCAAGGTTCTTCGCATTCTGAGGTGGGTCACCAGACGCATCGTCGGACGCTTCCAGTGAGGAGAGAGCGCTCAGCTGCCATCGATCCATCAAGAATTCCAACAGCAGTCTGGTGGTATGTTTATCACCTCATGTTTAACATGAGTTTCTCATGTTCCTCGGATAGAGACAACTTGTGGCAATCTCGATTAATGATAACTAACTTTGAACTTGGAATTATTCTCAGTTGGTGGACCATTCAATCCGATTATCTTGTCGATCAGCAGGTTCCAACGTTCCGAGAGCGCTTTGGTGCAGCCAAACCCCATCCTAGTCATAGATACGACGGCGTCAGCGTGCTTCATCCATTTCGCCAATTACCCTTCCTCCGTATCCGATGGACGGATGCTACCGGCAAGTATGTGAGGTTGGGCCAGTCAGAGACGCCTGGGTATATGTGCCAGCATGTTTTAACCCCATTCCGGTCGCTTCCCTCCTTTGTTGCGGGCTCTTTGAGCCTAAACTTGATCATGACTTTCGACAACAAAGGAGTTGCGTACATCAATGGTGATTTCAACGATGTCCAAGGGAGCCAGTACAACAACTTCCTCAATATGATTTTGAACGTTCAATCCGGTATGATAGACTGCTTCCCCAAGCATGTCCCGACTGACCTTGGATTCCAGCCGCAGATATGTTGGCAGCATCCGTGTCTAGGCGCGCCGCATTCAATGCTCTTCCTCGCCAGCCCTGTGCCACCGGTACTCGCAAGAAGTTGTTGGGCGAGATAAAGGAATGGGCTACTAGCCCTTCCACTAGCAAGCCTATATACTGGCTTCATGGTGCCGCTGGTCTCGGCAAGACAGCAATCGCACAAACCGTTGCTGAGGACTGCGCGAAGCAGGGAATGCTGGGGGCCAGTTTTTTCTTCTCCAAGAGCGACAAAGAACGAAACGATGTCAACACACTGTTCATTACCATCGCTTATCAACTTTGTTCGCTGTCGAAAGAACATGACTGGCGAACGCGGTGTGTCCTTGACAAGGAACCAGATGCTGTGTATAGATTGTGCGTATAACCTTGTGTTTCGTCTGCATTACGATTAGAACTGACTCGTCCTTAGACCAGCAGAACAATTGGAGAAGCTCCTGATCAAGCCCCTGAATAAGATCAACGACTACCAAATAGTAGTCATCGACTCACTCGATGAATGCGACGACCATGAGGCGCTTGAGGCCATTCTGCCTCTGCTCGTCAGGGCTGCCTCAGAAACCCATCTTCGTTTCCTCGTCACTAGTCGCCTGACTACGTTCATTGCTTCATTATTCCAGGATCACATCGACGATATCGATCCAGTGGACCTGTACACCTACGAGGCTAAAGATGACATTCGGGTCTTCTATCAAGCCTCGCTGAAGAAGCTCGGTACCTCTCGAAACTTGGATGAGGGTTGGTTCACTGATCAAGACCTTCGCCAATTGGTTGATGGTTCTGGAAACCTATTCCTATACGCAGCTACCTTGGTTCATTTCATCTCAAGCGCACGACAGCACAATCCTCGTAGCCAACTCAAAGCCGCGTTAGCGGTGGACCCGGGACAAGCTGGTGGAATTTATGGGCGGCTCGATGCCTTGTATAGAGGCATCTTATCCCAAATCCCATTCGACGACTATCATAACCTGACCTCCAGAGTGATAGGCACCGTATCTCTTGCATTATACCCGCTTACACCTGTGGTCTTGGATACCTTATTAGGGATTGAGCCAGGCGATGCGTGGCAATGTCTCCAAGATCTTCATGCATTTTTCCAAATACCAGATGCCCCTGACGACAAGCGGCATTGTGTTCACCTTGTTCACTCGTTTTTCCGCGACTTCATCACAACCCCCCCAAGATCAACCTTGCATGCCGTTAGCGCGGAGTCTCATCATGCGTATTTGCTGTGCAAATGCCTTGACTTGATGTCCAGTAGCTTGACGCGGAATATTCTAGATCTTCCTCCCATCGGGGACCGTAATGGCCAATCTGAGCAACTGATATCTGGAAGAATAGAGAAGAACCTTGGTTGCACCCTGGAATATGCTTGTAGATCATGGTATTACCATCTCAAGAATGCGATGACAACCGATGATATCCGTCAGCGGCTAGAAGTGTTCTCCGAACGAACCATATTTTACTGGACGGAGGTGATGAGCGCCCTTTCTCGTCTTGATGAAGCTCCCCCTGCTCTCCAAGCCCTGCGTGAACTATCCAAGGTAAGACCCACGCTTTATAGGATCCCATTGCTGACTATCATGATATCTAGCGATCGAAGCTTCTTGATCAACGTGCTCAACAGTTTTCGGACATTCTCAGCAAAGATTTCGACAAGATACGGAATTGGCCACTTAACGTGTATGCTCGCTTTGAGCCTCCCAAGTCCAACTCCGTAGCACCGTCGAAAATCGAGAAATCTCAGACTGTTGCCCCACTTCGCCCTCATCGCTCAGATTCTCCTACCTACCCGCATACATCGGTTCCCATTGGAACGGCATCGCCGTCATATGCTGGACCGATCAAGTTTCCAGAACCATGCATAGTCCCTCCCGCCGCGACGCCCGACACCGACATTGTTTCTCTCTCAGATAGTATCAGAAATTGCACTCTGCTATCACCTCCCTCCCCGAATCCATCACAGTATCAAGACTCCTATGTTGATGCTCCTTCTGAAGAAACTTCATGTGCATTTTGTATGGAGGATGTCGGCAACGTAATTATACAATGTGTTTCGATGGGCCCCGAGGCTCTAACAGTCGTCAGTCCCATTGATCTTTCGAGCAGAGAAAATCCTTATCCTGACGTTTGGCAGTGCGAAGATTGTCTACTAGGGCCTCTCCAGCATCATCAAACGTTCTGCCTGTATTGGCGGTCCTCTAATCAGTACTTTGAACTGGAGCTCAAGCCGTACTTTCCAATTTGTGGCGGATGCCATCGGCGAGTGTCAACAAAGGAAAAATGGATGCACTGCATTGGCTGTCAGCATGAGCCTGAGCTTGATCTTGTCCGTATTCTTCTATTTTCTTTCCCATGCCTGTATAACTGAATTATCGAGCAGTGCTTACGTTGTTATCGCATGAATCGTACCATGTATACTGGATGTGAGTTCATCCAATGCGTCACCTCTCTTTAGATGATCCTCTCGTCGGTCTATCCACCAATATGTAGTCCCTGCATGCGATGTTTTAATATGCCTTCCCCTTCTTCATTCGATCTGCTGCACCACCTCAATCTAGCTATTGCTTCTCATCTTCTTGCCGCTACCAGTAGTCCCGATGCCTACATATTCTCTTCTAGTCGCTCTTGGCTTTGGATAGTCGTCAGACTCTTCAGTATAAAGGCAGTCTTTAGTCCCCTGTTACAACTCCCAGGAGCCGAGGCGCCGATCTCCGACCGATTTGGCATCACAGCGGGTAGTCCCATTGACACCCAATTCCTCGTTATTTATCTTAACACGTACACGATGTAGAGCGCGTGTACGAAGCCGAATTGGCGCCGTCCTCGCGCGCATCGTCATACGGATAGTTCATGTTTGTCACGACAAGTGTTGTTATGTTTTCTTTTCCCTGAGTAGTTGAATGATGTGTTTCAACTCCTGCCCACAGTTACTAGTAAGTTTCCGCGATGTTCTGCCATGAAGCAAGATCACCCACCGTATGTTAACTTCTTATAAGAATAGCAAACCTGATTTGTAAGCCGTGAGTCTCTCGCAGCTATGTTCTGTTCCTGGCTGACCAGTGCGCGGCATTACTTACTAGGCTTCATTCGGAGCTTTCCCACCAGCTCCAAATGACGCGCCATCCCTCTGTTTTGTTTTTTTTGCCAGAATGTCATGACAAGTGCAACATGAATCGGTATGTCGGGAAACAAACGAGAAATTGAGACTAAAATTTTAGGTGAGCATGTTGCGTGTGCGACCATTAGACAACTCTACTTATCCACGGCACGAATTGACAGCGCCGCGACCTTCACAGGAGCCCCGTGGTCACTCAAAGTGACTGGGGGACTAGTTCTCGATTAAGCTCCCGAAGAATCGAGATGTAACAGGGGACTACTAACTCGTATAAAGGTCGATTCACCAGACACGTAGGTATGTACCCCTCGAACCTATTCTCCTTTCTTGTTTCTAACCCCCCTGAGTCACGTCACATCACGTCCGTCACTTGCGGCAAGAAATTGTGAGCTCTTAGCTTACCTTCTCCCACTAAAACAATATGCTTGACTCGTAGCAGCTTCGTCCTCTAACGGTCTAAGGTACTTGGAAGATGGCAGTCGCGCTGATGGAGTCCGAGGATACGGGTCCTGCGATGCTTTTTGAGCCAGTGACTCTCCCATGCGGCCGTGTCGTACCAAATCGCTTGGTCAAAGTCCTCCTTTTGTTTTTTCATGATGACTTCGGTTGGATGACACGCATTTATCTAGGTTGCAATGTACGAGCATCTTGCCGCGTTCTGTGGTGGACCCCCCAACGAGTACCACTTCTCGCTATATACGCGTTGGGCACGCGCCAATTGGGGAATGATATTGACTGGGAACGTGCAGGTGTCCGGAGACCACCTTACTCTTGGTCGGGATATTATCGTACCCACAGTCATCACGGATTCCACATTGGAGCCGTTTAAGCAACTTGCCTCTGCCATGTCGGGTACTGGTCTGGCCATCATGCAACTCTCTCACGCGGGTCGTCAATCCTCCAATTTCATAGGTGGACGTCTGAACTTTAGAGCCCCCTTCGCACCGAGCTCCATCCGCGTTGGAAGTGCTTCGCCTGCCGGATTCATTGCAAATACGTTTCACCGAGTACTTTTCCGAACCCCCAGGTCGATGTCACTGCTGGAGATTGATGCCGTCGTAGAATGTTTTGTTAAAGGTGCTCGGGTGGCGGTTCAATCTGGTTTTGACGGTATCCAGGTTCATGCTGCGCATGGATGTAAGTTCCTGCTTTAAACTGACCCTGTGAGTATTAACGCTGCATTCTAGATTTACTTGCCCAGTTTTTGTCACCTAAGGTCGGTTCCGTCATCTCTAGTTGGCAATCTAAACTCAACCATGTAAACGAAAGACAAACTTGAGACAGGACAGGTACTCGCATCAAAACGCAATAAGCTTAGTCCACGAAATTATAGCCAAAATTCGGGCTGAAGCTCCCCCCCAATTTGTCATTGGTGTCAAGCTGAATGCTGCCGATTATTCGTCAAGTGCCAGCGAAGAAAGTGCGCTGACACATGTCGTCGAGCTCGCAAACTCTGGGTGTGTCGATTTCATAGAGATTAGTGG
Source organism: Pleurotus giganteus (assembly GCA_032158425.1). NCBI lineage: Eukaryota > Fungi > Basidiomycota > Agaricomycetes > Agaricales > Pleurotaceae > Pleurotus > Pleurotus giganteus. The sequence goes on along the minus strand of JAPEHR010000009.1, from coordinate 1,403,760 downwards.
CGGAGACTACGATAATCCAGGTAGGCGTTTATATGCATGTTTCAGTTGTAAGGCTGACAACTTGTGGCGCTACCGTAGCATTCATGGAGTCGAAGGTCTCAGTGTCACCGAGGCAGGCATTCTTTTCTCAGTTCTCTCGTGAAGCATTGTCCACCGTTCAAAGCAACGCTAGTCGACCACCGCCGTTGATTCTTTTGACCGGCGGCTTTCACAATTCTGCCCAGTTATACACGGCCATTCGATCTCACCATGCTCAATTACTTGGAATTGGACGTTTCTCCGTCCTCCATCCCGAACTCCCCTCTATCCTCCGTCAACAAGAAGCGGATGGTGTAGCTGCCTCGACTATCCCATTCGGACCTCGACCGTACGTTGAACGCGATTCTGTAGCAACGCTTAACTCTACATGCCTTTTGTTGTGGAAACAACTTGCCCAGATCAAGTTGGTAGGATCCGGTGTTGCAGTAGCTTGGTATACTACCGCCATGCGTCGTCTGGCCACGCCCTTCAATTTTCCTGGTAAACTCGAAGCGAAACCAACAGAAAGGCGAAAGCAGAAACCTTCCTTGGACTTGGAGATTGGTGTCATCAAAGCGCTCGGTGGTATGTGGCTTTGGCTAGGTCCCAGCGGACGCGCCAGTGACACGGACATCATTCCCTTCGTCCTGGTTCCCTGGGTATTTCCTCTGGTTATCATTTTGTTCGCAATGGCTGTCGTTGCCTGGCGGAGTTCATCATGATCGTGACATACAGTGGACGATGTCCTCCTTGATCGCTCCTGCTACTGGAACGGCATCATGTCTTCTCTCCTTACGGCTTCTTCAAGCCTGGACCACTCATTCAATCCCATCTCTGCTTCCAAACGTAGTCACATAATTATCACTAGCCCGCTCTCTCTCGCTGCGTCATTAATACTTCGTCCTGTCTGGACCCAACACGAAGCAACTGATTGAATCACCTGTCAGCGAGCGTATGAAAGTACTTCGTCAGAACACCTTTTTGTCTTGGGAATCCCCACGTCCTCATCATGCATCATGGTTCATGACACGGATCCAACTTGTCCTTGTTGCCTTAGGACAGTATGCGATCCCTCGGTGATCGGAGGACGTCAAGTCTGTTGATAGTTGATGAGATGGTGAGTAGCATCTCTCGGTGAATCAGTCGGCGCCTGTGATCATGACGGAGATACTAGCACATCCGCCGCTGCTCTTCTACATAGAACGTATGTGGCGTTTGATGGATGGACATTTGCCCTGCAATAGTATCGCTAACTTGTGGAGCTCACTCCGACCTCCATCTAGTTGTCTACAGCCTTTTCGGTCTTCAAGCTTTCTGGAGGTCGCGTCTTTTAGTTCGCAACTCACGTACTCAATCCTCAGTACTGTCACATACAGTACACTGTACAGTACTTTCATCTTGTGTTCCACATCGTGGCACAAGCGCCCGCTAAAAATAGCCTTGTTCGGCTACCACTTTCTGACGGATAGGTCCCTCCTCTGCATCAGAATATAGAGCTGTGGTCATCTGCAGCTTAGACTACTTTCCCAACGTCCTAGTCGCGACATCCTCCGTCGTATCCTTGCATAGCTCATCTCCTTTTATGTAGGCCACCGCCGTCCCACTCAGCAACCTGTGCCGTAGTCCACCGGGCACCCCGTTACTTCTCGAGTTGTTTCAGGTACCAACCGCTCTGCGATGAACAGGAATGTTGCACGTTTGTACTGTAGTATTGATGTGGAAGATCCCTCGTGAGAAGTCGTCTTTAAATTCATCACGTAAGTTAACAATACTGACTACCCTCTTCACCCTTAGGCTTTGGCGCAGGTGAAACGCGAACTCTTAGTTTAATTTGTCCGCAGGCACGTACCTCCCATGCCGAAGACCGGCTGCTAATAAGTATAAAGGCCCCCAGAGGAATCCAATTCTTCTCAGCGGCAAATTCTCTCTCAAGTCGCGCCTAGTACACTCTTTTGACATGTTCGCCCTTCCTCTCGCCTCTCTTATTCTCGCTACCGCTTCGAAGGTGCTCGCAACTCCTAATCATAGGATCTCTGGGTGCAACATTTCCAAGGCCAAAATCACCCTCCCACCTGGTCAAACGGCTCTCGCGGCACCCACGGCTGCGCCATCTTACATCGCCGTCGCCATCGGCGTGCAAAATTACACCTGCGGCAATGCGGGGACGTTCACGTATGTCGTTTACTTTCTCTCCACCCTACTCAACACTAATGAATACCCGTTCGTATAAAGGAGCGCGGGAGCTGTTGCTCAACTCTTCGATATCTCATGCTTATACGGCACTAAAGAGTTCGCCAGAGTTCAAGATGATTTCTTCAATGTTTGGAAGGCCCTACCCAAAGCCGCCTCAGCTAACAGAGTCATTTCGCGCCTCCATTACGCGAAGACTACCTTAGCTTTGGGGCAACACTACTTTATCACCAATCCTATCACTGGCAGCGGCTTGAGCCCCAAGTGGGATTTTACATCCCAAGGAGCAACGAAGGGCAATCCCAACGCATTCGTTGTTGGTGCCCGTACCGGTGGCTTGGCTGCTCCTACAGGTCCGCAAGATGTTGATTGGTTGTCGCTCAAAAGTGTCCAAGGGGAACTGGCAAGCCAGATCTACAGGGTTGATACACGCGGAGGCCAACCCGCTACTACCGTGCGTGATTCCAAAAGAAAGTATCATCTTCTTTCTTACTCATGTCTATTTGGACAGTGCACGCCAGGATCAACCTCCAACGTTAAATACGCTTCGAAGTACTGTCAGTATTATCATATGTATAACTTGCTCCGGTTCTGGCTGAATATCTGCGACAGGGCTGTTCGGTGGCTCCGTGCATCACTAATACCCACAGGTGTCTGCATGTGCAGTACGCCATCGCCATGGCTTTCTCTATGGCTTTTATACCCTCGTTCTACCTTGATGCGACGTGCCCTCATCGCACACTTCGACCTGTACATAACTGCATTTTGGGATATATCTTAACTTCTCTTCGACGTTCCCTAACTTGCCCCTATGAGCGAGCACAAATCGCGCACTACTATCCCTCGCTCCCGAAACCTTGACATCACAATAATAGGGTTCCGCTAATTATCCTCTCACACGTCATCGCAACCATTTGGAGGTACCGGAGGGATCGGTGAACATCAAGCTTGCGGAACCAAAATTAGGTCAGAGTTTATCATGGACGATCTCGTTGCGCGCGATCACTTTGACTACTTCCGGCTTATAGGCTATAGGCTCTGTAGTTTGATGCGGATGTGGACGCGACTCACTCACAACCTCGCTGAATCTAACTTCCCTAGTAATTGCCTCTGTCATGCTAGGATGGGGCCTTGGTACTAGGATGTACTCTCGAGCTACCCGTCATCCGCTCGTTTGTCGGTATAATCAATCGCCCTCCTATCCAGGTCGAAACCGCTCACCCGAAGAGCCGCTGTTGGATCCGTTACACTCCTTTTCTTGTTGGAGTATAATAGTGCGCGTCCGCTTCTTGAATTCTGTCATTCTCACTCGTGTTCCGTCCCCTCATCCTGCCATCACCCCATTCAATTCATTGTGGAAATTCAAGCTACTATGTTCGTCCTTCCCCTCCTCTCTCTCGCCTTCACCACTTCTGGCATACTTGCGGTTTCTACATTGGGCACGGACATCCAGATTTCTGGATGTGATGTCTCTGGTGCTCAATTAACCGTGCCGGCTGGCCTTCCACAGCCGACTGCGACGACATCCTTTATTGCGGTTGCCATTGGCGTCCAAAATTACACTTGCGGCAACACTGGCACATTCACGTATGTTTGTCACCTTGGTATTTTTGGAACGCTCGTCTTCCATGTTTTCCAGGAGCGTTGGAGCTCTCGCAGAGCTTTTCGACATCTCCTGCCTGGTCGGCGATCCTCTATTCGCTGAAGTCCAAACTATCTTCTACGAGATTTGGAAAGATCTTCCTGCCGATATCACAACAGACGACATCATCGCCTTCTTCCACAACGCCACGAACTCGGACGCTTTAGGACAACACTACTTCATCGACAACCCTATATCAGGCAGCGGCATCAGCCCCGAGTGGGACTTCACATCTCAAGGTGCTACGAAGGGCAACCCAGATGCATTCGTCGTTGGCGCTGTTACTGCCGACATTCCTGCTCCTACTGGACCGCAGGATATCGACTGGTTGTCCCTCACTGGCGTTGAAGGCGATTTGGCCAGTCAAATTTATCGGGTAGATACTGTAGCAGGTCAGCCTCCTGCGTCGGTACGTGTTAATGCCAGTACCCTTCGGTAGTACCTTACCTGATCATCATCGCTCTTGTAGTGCACCGCAGGTACGACCGCAAGCGTTAAATACGCTTCCAAGTACTGTGAGTAGCTATTATCCTGGTTTATTTTCCTCTTTCTCTGACATGATCATCATAAGGGCTGTTCGGGGGCTCCATTAGCCAGTCATCATAAATAACCAAGTGCCTTCACCTTGGTCCAAACCCCTTGTTATTTAACCTGTCTGTACTGGACAATATTTGTATTTGATATTCCCCTGCCGAAATGTTTATTTCTGGACTGGCATTACAGTACTGTATTTGGTACATTTTCCAATGCCGTGAGTGTGCACACCGCACATACGTTTTCGCAAGTTGAACGGTTGGAGAACAGCCCCTATTCGACGCCGAAGTGCCCGTTCCGGAGTGGGGACAGCCAGGGCCCGAGGATTGTCCGCTCAGTCACTCCCTCCACAGTTACTAATACCACGTCCATATGCACCACGGCTTATCTGCTTTATAATCAGTGTTTTATCGATGTCGCTACAAGGATAAATAGCCATTGCTGAGCGGAAAACGCACACTCATCAAATTCACATTTGGTTTCATCCATAACCACTGAGCAACCATGCCTGCTTCAACGTCCGTCAAGCTAAACACTGGTGCGGAAATGCCTACCGTCGGGCTGGGTGAGCATTTACGCAAATGACTTCCAATAACTCGCTGGAACTCAGTGTCACGGTTTAGGTACTTGGAAATCCCAGCCAGGCGCAGTCGAGCACGCCGTAGAATACGCACTGCGAAACGGGTACAAGAGCATCGATACCGCCACTGCGTATGCCAACGAGACCGAGGTCGGGCAGGGAATCAAGGCCTCCGGGGTTCCTCGCGAGTCGTTCTTCCTCACCACCAAACTTGACAACTTCGACCAAGCCACCCCGGAGAAGGCCCTTAACGACTCCTTGACCTGGTTGGGCACTCCTTATCTCGACCTTTGTCAGTACGATTCCTCCCCCAGTAGAATGACAAATTGATTGCAGCCGGTTTCGTTAGGGCTTATGCATTGGCCCGCACCGATGAAACGAGAGGGCGGTAAACAATTGCCTGACAAGACAGTTCGTTGGATTCGAATTGTCTCAGCTCCGTGTATTCATCGCTCTGATACCTTCGCCAGCTTGATTGGCTCGACACATGGAAGGAGATGGAAAAGGTCTATCTTTCCCACCCGGACAAAGTCAAAGCCATCGGTTCGTCCGTTCCATATTATCCGAGATTCCGTCTAATGCCTTGCTAACACCGGCCAGGCGTGTCCAATTTCTCCATCGAATTCCTGGACCGCCTCTTAGCCGTGGCCAAAGTCGTTCCGGCTGTCAACCAGATTGAGCTTCACCCGTAGGTTTAGTGACTTCCCGGACCGACGCGCTTAACCGTTCCGTCTCGATAGATCTTGCCCTCAACAGGCGCTCGTTGACTATTGTACGAAGAAAGGTATTGTTTTGACAGCCTATTCTCCCCTTGGCTCCGACAATTCCCCGCTTCTCAAAAACGATGTGGTCCTGGAGATCGCTGCGAAATACAGTGTGTCCCCCGCCAACGTCCTGGTTTCTCTACAAGCGAACAGGCCCAATGTCACTGGTAAGCGGCTATATGCGTATGTAACATTCCAGTGAAGCTCACCTCCGTTGAAAGTGCTGCCCAAGTCTGTTACCCCCGAGCGTATCCTTTGTACGTCATCACGACCCATTTGACCTTTCACATTCTAAGAGCATTTACCCGGACAGCGAACGCTACGATCGTTGATCTGACCGAAGAGGACATCCAGAAGTTGCATGATATCGACAAAGCCCATCACTTCCGTGCTTGTCATCCTGACTGGACTGGCTGGGGTGATCTAGGCTTCCCTGACTGCAAGTAGCTTGTATGGAAGGTTATCTGGTAAATTATTCAGTATCTAGGGTGATGCGTGCATGTAGCAGATATCTCTATAGCCCAGCATGATCAAGCCAACGTTGGCCTCCATTAAACATTGAAAAAGTAGGAAGGGGCCCTTCACCGCAGTTCCATCTCAGCCCTGCCGCTCACTTTCGCAGTGCTTGTCTCCAACCCAAATCAACATTGGCCTGTCATACAACCACGTCACTCGGATGCCGTAAGTAGCAAGGCTCCCAGACGCCGTCTCAGATCTCATTGCCAAATTTGTCCCTTGATATATGAGAGAAGGAAGGGCACTGGATGGACGTCGGTTGGGGGTGGACAAGAAGAGACCGCGTCGGACTCGCCGGAGCTATGTGCGGAAGTCGCAGATGAGGAGGTTGTGAGTACATGCCTACGAACGGCATTGGTAACGATTCACAAGTACCAGCAATGTGGGTGCTTGAAATTAAAGATAGGCGCATATGATAGTGAAGCCTGCGCTGGTTGAAGGTAACGTTGCACCAAGCGTCGCACTGGACATGTTAGGGTGCCGTGCTCAAGCGTTCTATGCTCGCGAGATGTAAGGCCACTTCGCCACAACCGGCACTCGCGCTGTATCCTGTGCTTGGGTAATTAACGTTTAACGCGTATGCCTCCTTCCGCGAGTACTTTCAAATCTGTTTGCACATGAGGATAACGTTACGATCGTGGATGATCGTGAATCGTGATGAACCCAGCGGTTACCACTCATTGTTCAAGAAATTCGAGTGATGACCCAAGTCAATCGGGCGGAGCCTGGGGAATACCATAGTACATGTCACCCACTGTAGCAGTCAGTCCAACGGGTTCCATGTGGCATCTTGTCGAAATCAACTCGGGCCTCGTTGATGCCTGGCCCCCTGACCCAAACAGTGCTGAGTCGATGGAATCCCTTTCGAAGTCCTGGCGGGACCCAAAGAATAAGTTCACTATTGGGCCCCCGGATCCATCCCTGGTCGATAGCAGAGTCGTCGGAGATTGTAATCTCACCCGGGTCACTGCGACATTGCTTTGGCTCGATGTTCCACAAACATAATACGCCTTCATCTGTCCCAGTCGCGATGTACCGCCCATCATGGGAGAAACCAACACATCGTATTCCCGTATCCCATCTGAACGGGCCGGCCACCAGCTGGAAAGATTTCGCGTCCAAGACCCAGATTTTGTCCAACGAAGTGGTGGCGAATCTGTCGCCCCGCGGGGAGAAAGCAATCGAAGAGGTGAAATGTGTGATGCATTTGAAGGGACCACCTGATAACCGGCCAGAGCTCGAGTCCCACAAGCACACGCGGGCTTCGACAACAGTCATAAGCACTGCTGCGTCCGTAGAAAATGCCGCACACTGCACATCACAGTCTGAGAATGCACCAACCAAGACCCTTTTATTGCCTACAAAGACGGTGCAATTTTCCCGCATGGCGCGAAATCGTGAGGGCTGTGGAATGATCGGCGAATAGAGTACTTTGTCCACCTGGTCACCATTTGAATATCCAGTGGGAAGCCATGTATCTGCGCGAGAGGTAGCTGTGCAAATCCCACCAGATTGAAGGTTAAACAGTGTAAAGCGTGAACCTTTGTCAGCATCCCAACCAACACAGTATAAACCTTGGGTAGAGCCAGAGTAGAGAATTGTGACAATGAGTCGGCCATCAGGCGAAGCAACGAGTGGCCCCTCAAAGTGATCACCGGCTTGAAGCTCAGATTGCCAATCGACATGTCCTGTCTCCGCAGACGAGACGATGAGTCGCTGAGATGAGCAGGACACGATCCGGTCACCTGGCAGAAATGCTATGCCTTTGTGCACAAATTGTTGCTCGTGCAGGTCTCCAGCAATTCGAACACCGCTTTGGACACCATAAGCATGGGCGATCTGCCCAGTGGCGGCGACATATCTCCCAGATGGCGAGAAGGCAACACAGTGTACGGGATGATTACTTGCATCCCTACGATTGATTGAATAATTGGCCTTCATGTCCCAATTATAAACCCTTCCAAACTGAGAGACAGCTATCAATGACCGGCCGTTCGAGGAGAAAGCCACAGACACCACGCCTTCTGGGCCTGCAAGTGACTTCCTTTGCACAATACTCAAAAGGCGAAGAGTAAAATCGCTAGCAAAATATGCAATGGACTCCCCGTCCGGTGAGAATGCAATCTGGCGGATGGGCGTAGAAACTGGAACAGGTATCGCTTCTATCCGGCCCCAAGTCCGTGTATCCCAAAGATGGACCATGAAAGTGTGGCGAGTGGACCAACTCGCGGCGAGTCGGCTGCCATCATGAGAGAACGCCATTGCAGTAATGTGAGATGTGTCCAGAACGTGCACTTCTTGCCCTGTTTCCGCGGCCCTTACGCGTATTGTGCGGTTTCCACGGCATATAGCAATCTGCTCATTTGAAGAGTAGGCAACAAAGAAGGGACGTTGGACATCCACTTTGTCGTCTATCCATTGTCGTAGGTGCTTCCCCGAGGTGACGCAGAAAAGCAAGGTTTTACCGGCTTTGTCGTGAGTTACGAGACGCGATCCATCGGGGGAGAAGGCGAAGTAACAATCGTCTGTAGGCGTTGTCATAACCGTCATCATTTCCCCTGTGCTTGAGTCCCAGATACTAACACGGAGACCTGATAAATGTGTATGTCGAATTGCAACATGATAGCAATCGGGAGAGGCGACAACGGATAAAGAATAGGGGGATCTCAAGTGCATTCGCGCTATTTGATCTCCCGTGGCGACATCCCGAAGAGTGATCCATCGAAACTCTGACGTGGTGGCAACAACCTGACCGTTCGAAGAGAGTGAGACCGAAGAATAATGCTCGTCCGAGTTCCCAAGGTTCATCAAGGCGGACCATTCGAACTGTCGATGGGTAAAAGCAGAGACGAGCAGGGGAAACCACCCCTTGTACTGCTGATAGACGGCAGACGATGAAGGCGCGAACATCAAGGCGGAGAGGTAGATGTGCGGGGCGCTTTCTCTTATCGGATCTATATTGGTTCGTACGAAAATGAGGGCATCGCGGACGAGAGTGTCAAGGATTTCAAAATCCTGCGCGTTTCATTACATTCCATTCACAAGCAGAATATCTGGTCAAACGTACCAGCTTGTTCCCATGTAAGTGGGTTGCAAGTGTTGTTAATGCCCAGGGTGCCATCTCAACGCCCTTGATCAGGCTGAGGACCTCGAGCCAGAACAAAAATTTCTCTTTCAAGAACTTGTCGCAAGCCCGTAAGATGTGATCTTTGACGTCGCCACCGCGGAGGTGGGTGTTCCAGAATCGGCAGGCGTACTGGAGATGTAATGGGATGAACTCCTTGATGAGGGTTTCAAGGTTGGGAATGTAGGTGTTCGGCAGATAGGAAGTTTCCAGTTTACATATGTTGAATATCAGGCATTCGTTCATGATGGAGAGGGACGATGTGAGGAGGGTGCAGTGTGCAGCTTCTTGGTCAATATAATATTGCCTAGATCGACGCATATCGGTGAGAAAATCGTAAAACGACGAGTGAAGGGGAGCAATGGGACCTGTGAGTGAGTCGACGTTGCTCAATAGGGAGCCCATCGAGACGAGAGTGGCCTTGACAGTCTCAACCGCGCCTTCAAGGTCGGAGACATCTCGCATAGCTGCTAAGAATGCGACAGAGATTGGCTCAGCGGCGACGAGGATGATGCCCATCACCGATTTGAAGCGGCCACGAATGCACTCATTGTTCATATCGAACTGCCCCAAAATGAGTGTATAGATGCTATCCAGTGGGCTCAATCCTCCGGGTGCATTCAAAACATCGTCAACACAGTCTCGACTTGTAAGTCCGCGAGGCGGCTTGTTGATATATGCACAAACGACTGCGGCCCACTGGAACAACCCCTCTGATTTGCTGACCAACTCATCACCGTGGGTTTTGAATACTGACGGGCTGAGGGTCTTTTCCATGTATAATTTGATGTCCTGGGTATGCTCAACATTGTCAATCTCCATTATACGGAGAGACGAAGCTGTGCGGAAAGAAGATCGAATCTCGGGCTCGGGTCGTGATGTGATAAAGAAACGAAAATTATTTGGTAGTTTCGGCAAATGTGTGGCGAGGAAGGAATGCAATCCGTCCAACGCAGACGCGTCATTGGATTCATCAAGAGCATCGATCACAACAATGAGCGGTCCGACAAATGTCAGGTCCTTCATTTGCTTGTCGAAGAAGAATTCAAAGAGGGTGTCGTAGCTGTCAGACTTCCAAGCCGCTGTTTCCCCTTCCATGCTTGTCGCCAGCGACTGTGCAAATGACAAACACCGGTGCGACAAATCGCGAGCAATGGTAGGGAAGAGACGATAGGGCTCGCGTTCGCGATCGTTACCGCGTTTGAAGACAAAGGATGTACAGAGTCGGCCCATGGCGTCAAATCGTTTGGCAATTTCATGCGCGATGGATGATTTGCCTCGCCCGGCCTGTCCGAAAAGAACTAACATCCGCTCTGCTGAAGGGTCATTGACCCAACTGGTGATGTTGTCCAAGACAGTCGTGCGAGTCCCTGACAGACAACCTTTCTTCGGATCAAACCTAGCGCCAGCAGCATATGGAAGGCGGCTAAGCGTATTGTTGCGAGCTAAAGGAATGAGCGAAAGGCACAGAGAATTTGAGTACAATACTCACAATGGTTTGCAAGCTCATCGGAGAGCTCCCGAACATCATCTAAGATGCGGAAGACAGTGACTTCCGTAACTATAGTGGCATGGTCGATAAACTGCAGGCGAAGTTTAACCAAGGTACTTGAAAACTGTTCGAGCACCGAGTCAGTGCTACCCAAAACGTTTTTCAGCAATCTCTTTCCTGCGCATAGTACATGAGGATCTCCAGGGGGCGCAGAGCACAAGAGATACATACCAAAGCTAGGATCGCCTGCGTATTTCCGGATGAAGTGACCACATTCGCTGACCTGGTCTAACATGTTCTTGAGGATGTCTCGCTGAGAAGATGTCTCGCAGAGGCTTGTCAATGTCTCCGCATCTTTCGCCAGGTCGAAGGCATCCTTCATCGTTGTGAGAAGTTGACGTACATTTTCATCTCGGGCTGCTTGGTTCACAATGCTCTGGCGTATCCACTAAATTGACGGACTCAAGGACAAAGATGCTGACATACCTTGGGAATAAGTGAGAGCACACTCCAAGCAACCTTCACGTATGGGTGGATCTGGTAGAGGGTCGTCACGAGCATGCAGCAGGATGGAGAAGAATGGATATACCTCCGCAATACCATCTACGACATCTACTACCCACTTGATCTGATCCAGTACTGGCTGCCATGCATCGACCGTGTCTTGAGCCGACTGGATGATGCCAGGAGTGGCTTGGAGAGCGTCGACTAAGGTAGCAGACGCGAGGCCCATGCCAACAACGGCACGCTCAGTGGCAGCTACGACCTTAGCAGCCGTGTCAAATTGAGCCGCGATATCGAGATCAGAGGTGGACGGGTCTGTACCACAGGGTGGCACCACTTCAACTGTCGGAGGCGACTCAGTAGTAGAAACAACGTGGGCAGGTTCCGACCAGGATATCGAGAGTAGGATAGGCAAGAGACCAGCTCCGGATCTGTCCGAGCCAGATTCAATGAGATGTAGAGGGATGTCTGCAGGAACATAGCTCAATCTAGGCTACAAGGCAGGGGACGATGGAACAGACCGTGCGGGTCCCCTTGGCGAAGCGACTCAAGCGAAACTTCTGCTGTCGCAATGTGTTTGCGCCGCTTGACGGGCGGGTCGTCAACCAAGGTAAGACGAATTGGCTTGCCTATGGAAATTAACCAGCTCGGAAACGGAGCATTCTTCATAATGCTCATCACATACCTCCTTCCTGTGGTATCTGGATCATCTCATTCCACTCGGCGGTGCCATTGTGGGTCTTGACGGCTGTGGTTTCCCTCGTATATGATCCCGAAGTGACCAAGGCCAAGGCACGATGCTTTGATTTGAAGATGCTCTTGCTGGGGGGGATATTGCGAGCCTGAAGAACTGAAATGCTGTATGTTACCTCGTCACTGTCTGCGGCAGCGGCCAACACGTACTTTGCAGGGTAACGTCACGTGTAGTGCTCCTAAGCCTTCATCTGATTCTCAGCGTCCACCAAATCGCCAGCGTTGACCGTAGAACTTACGTTCGTTGCTCGGGCATAGTCAAACTCGAACTGTCACGAAGACTCTGATGCTGTTCTGCTGGCTCAATCGATTAGCGCGCACTGGCAGGTTGTCCTGCACATTGGACCCACAATGGCTTGATAGCTAGCCAATGGCAGTCGTGTCTGCCATCACTGTCACGCTGCAGGTTTCTTGTCCTTTCCCCTCTCACTACTTAACTGGGTCTGGGAAGCTGATATCTGGGCAGCGCTGGCCTCAGTACTCAGTTCTCGCCCGCCAGTCCACCTATGTCCTCTCAAAGCGATCACTAGTGCTATATATTCACCATGATCGACCAATATTAATTAAGCCACGTGCATCCTCTGGCCATTCACACTATCATACTCTCGACATAGAGGTTGGTTTCCAGCCTAAACGCCGTCGACGATACACTCGGCGCGTCGTGCGAGCGAGATGGAGAGCTCTTGCTAGTGCCCTCCTTTGTTCGAGCCTTCGATGGCTGGGACGCCCATATAATGGTAGAGGTGAGTGGTTCACATTCAGTCTGCGGAGATGCTTGGATTGATGTTGATGTTATAGCCCAACGGCGCTGGTTCGACCATTTGCCCAGCAGGCCAGTTATTAGTCGCCCAACTCCCACAATTCCACAGCCGCTATCACCAACTGCCGAGGCTGCCCTTTCACAAGCTACTCAGCACTCTCTTAAATGACAGACGATGATGAAGCATTGAGCCCCGCGTAAATAGCCATTTCGTCATGAAACCCGTCAACCGCATTCAGTAGATGGTGCAAACAACGCATACCATCTCCAGTACCGAATAGGAACTGGGGAGTGTGCACTGAAACCGGGATCGCTTGCGTATGTCCGCGTACTATATACTACGCAACTCATCGAGTGAACGAATGGGAGATAGGGTGAGCGCGAGTATGTAGATGCAAAGGAAGAGAAACAGTAATCATGAATCACGAGGTCGAACGCCATGGATTTGACTCGCTTTCACAAACCCTCTGTCCTCGCCCTCATGTGAACACACCGTCGCCCTCGAGAGCCAACACCTGCAGGCCCTCACCCATATTGCGTCGGTCCTCTGTGGTTTTGGTGCAAGATGAGGTGTGCGGCGTCGAACAGCCTTGGGTGCGCTGTAATAGACGTCGACTGGGAGTCCTTGGTGACGTTGGTAACAGAATCTATTCTAGGCTCTGCATCAGGACTCTTTGAGGACGAAGAATGTGGCGAGATGGCGGCAGCGATGAAGATGGGATGAGAAGCACCTGAACGTCCCCGTTTCTCTGTTGAACGAGCTTGCGAGGGTGAGGGTGGGGTGAAATGAAGGTTGCTACGTGGAGGGCGCGTGCGGGAGCAAATTGTTCTCTGAGTTGAAGGCGATAATGGAACTGCCTCTCGCGTGGTTGCAGGTCCGTCCACTGTCGAGCAGTTCCCCATCCGCAGGTCCCTGACGTTGTTACAGACCCGGTGTTTCGTTGGAGTGCAGCTCCTGGAAGTCATCCCGATGGCGACCCTCAGCCCTAGCCCTCATCGGCCTTTCCTACCCCGCGTCCGCTGGATCTTTGGCGAACAAGGGGCATAGGATGGCGGGAGCCGTATGAGAGGCCAATGTTGATCTTGGGATGGCGGACAAGCACTGCGAGACTGAACAACAGGGTCGAGATGGGATTCTAGGTGCTCCTGTGATGGGCCTTGATAAGTTGTAAGGAACCTGAAATTTACGGGGGCCCACCGTCCAAGTCAAACATCCCTCAATATCCGTGTTAGACTTGAGTTACCAGAAGCGCGGAATTAGAAGAGGAGGTTGCGAGGACATTGCTACGAACGGCATTGGTGGTGAGTTTATGGATTGAGCCATGTACATTGTAAGTGATTGGAACTAACTTGAGTCGGTGGCAGAAATATTGAAGGCAGGCGCGTATATTGAGGGTAACGCTGTACTGTACTAAGCTGTCTGTCGTCGCGCTGTCTTACGGTGGGGTCATGGCACTTGTGGATAGTGTTGCTGAGGTGATTGCTACCGGTGATGGAGCTGGTGGTAAGGGGCGCTCATTGAATATGACTGTGAATGAACACGCATGAACGACAGTGGGTCGTGCGTTGAAGAGAGGATAAGCGCCGAGTTTTTCATGGCTCCGCCCGCCCCAAGAGTCCAAAGTTCACCGTGACATATCCCAAGAAATTTGGAGTCACCTACCTCTCGGCCCTGGGTTTCAAACTCCTAATCATCTACGCCCGCATGCAACAACTCACACTTGCTTCCCTGCGCAAGTAGTACCCTGACCGTTTGTGCGCATGAAGATAACGATGTCGATGACAAGGTTCAAGAAGGAACGCGAGCCAATCAGTACCCTCATCTCGAGGTCTCTGGACGAGTGCTTCTGGGCCAATAGGCAGCTCTGGAGGCGTGAGTCTAGCCGAGACAAAGTGCGACGCGACGGGGCTTGAGCTTGAACCACTATACAGTACTTAGTCGATACCCAAACGAAGGAAGACATCCGTTCAGACGACGCTACACTCCACTCCTGCCTTCTGCTTCACCTCTGCCCATGGACACTCCCAATTCCACTGCCAAAGTAGACTTGTCGCCATGACTGATAAGCCACCGCTCTCTCCAAACCCCCTCCCGAGTCAAGGCCTACGACTCAGAAAGCTGTCCTTTCGTCGTGATTCGATTATTGAATCTTCATACACGACCGTCACCATCTGGCTGATATCCAAGGAGGCAGCAAAGGTAAGTTACATGTCATCTGCCCACAAAGCGCTGATGCTTCCCAGTTGGAGGAGTACGTGTTCGGGCGAGAACTTGCGGCCCGTCATGGTGATGGTCACTCGCGTTGCCTTTGCGCCTCCAGCCCTTTAGATTTCAGACTTTCGCTAGTTCAACCATACCAACTACTAGAGAGGTATCAATAGCACAGTTTATGCAATATCGAAGAGAATTTGGGGGAGAACCTGTCATGCTCTAATATCCGTCATACGAAAATGTCATACAAACTACATGGAAAACGGTATCATGCAGTACATTCATCCTATGACAATGGACTTGGCAACATACAGGTGAAAGGCAAATATGAACCAAAATAACACATTTCATCCACTGTAGCAGTCAGTCCAACGGGTTCCACACAGCATCTTGTCGAAATCAACTCGGGCCTCGTTGACACGGGGTCCCCTGACCCAAACCGTGCTGGGTCGATGGAATCCGGCTCGAAGTCCTGGGGGGACCCAAAGAATAAGTTCATCATGGGGCCCCAAGATCCAGCCCTCCTTGTTGATTTCAGAGTCGTTTGTGATAGTAGGCTCACTCGCATCACCGCAACGCTGCTCTGGCTCGATGTTCCACAAACATAATACGCCTTCATGTGTCCCAGTGGCGAGGTACCGTCCATCATGTGAAAACTTTACAAATTCCATGTCCGTAGTCGATTTAAATCGGCCTGCCACTAGCTCGAAAGACTTCGCATCCCAGACACAGACGCCACTTGCGGCATCAATGGTGGCGAATCTGTCGCCCAGCGGGGAAAGGGCAATGGAGATGGGGCGAGATTCGCCCCATTTGAAGGGACCGCCTGATAACTTGGCAGTGCTCAAGTCCCAAACAGACACTTCGACAAAATCAGCAGTCACTAGCACTGCACCATCTGTCGAAAATGCGGCACAATCTACAGCCTGGTTTGAGAATACGCCAACCAAGACCTTGTCATTGCCCACGAAGACGGTGCAGATTTCCCGCGTGGTCGAATGCGGCCAGGTCGGGGGTGGATGGATAGGCGTGTAGAGTACTTGTCCATTGTCTACGTGCGAGGGAATTGTGGAAATTCCATCGCTGTGAATGTAAAATGGCCCAAAGATGCATTCACCTGTGTCAGTATCCCAACCAGCACAGCGTAAACCATGGGTGGGGCCAGAGGGGAGAACCGTGACAAGTAGCCGGCCATCAGCAGAAGCACCGAGTGGCCCCTCAAAGTGATCGCCAGCTTGAAGCTCAGATTGCCACGCAATTTGTCCCGTCTCCACAGACAAGACCATGAGCCGCCGAGATGAGCACAGCGCAATCCGCTCGCCTGGTAGAAATGCCATGCCCTTGTGTGCTCCTTGCTGTTCAGGCAAATTTACAGCCACCATATCACCAGTGCGCACGTCATGAAAACGGGGTCGTGGTGCAGCTGAGACAACATATTTGCCAGACGGCGAGAAGGCAACACAGTCGACGACATGGTCAGGAACTTCGTTGAGATCTGCCTTCATATCCCAGATATAGACATTTCCAACATCGCGACGGAAACATATCAAAGATGTGCTGTCCGAAGAGAATACAGACGCGTACGACGGTAAATGCGACTGCAGTGAGATTCGGCCTGGCTGTGGCTTGAGAGGGCTTGGCACAATATCCACAATATCGACTTGGGAGACACGATCCGATGGCTGCGTGAGAATTGCAATGTGCTCCCCGTCTGGAAAGACTGTAATCTTGGGAGGGCCTACGAGCAATAGTGTTTCTGTGTGGACTAGCTGCCAAGTTCGGGTATTCCAAAGTCGAATCTCGTAGAGCTCCGTATAGAGGTCCGGCATAATATAAAAACTTGCGGCGAGTAAGCTGCAATCACGAGAGAACACCAGCTCAGTAGCGTATGCTGATCCGTTGCTTACTAACACTCGCACTTCAAGCCCGGTTTCTGCATCCCAAATGCGTACAGCGGAGTCTCCATGGCATATAGCAATCTGCTCGCCAGAAGAGTAGGCAGCAACCATGAAATGGAAGGGGTCAGGCTCTGGCCTCTTATCCACCCATTGTCGAATGCGCTCCCCTGAGGTGACACAGAAAAGCGAAGTTGTGCCGGCCCCGTCGTGGGCGACGAGACGCGATCCATCCGGGGAGAAGGCGAAGCAACAATTGCGTGTAGGCGTTGTGACAATTGGCATCACTTTCCCCGTTCTTGAGTTCCAAATACTAAGACTAGTATCTTGTTTAATTGCAACATGGAAGCAGTCGGGGGAGGCAATAATTTGAGTATAGCCATGTGGGAAGCGCACGTGGGCCATTTGATCTCCCGTGGCGGCGTCCCAAAGAGTGATCCACTCAGACCGCGGCAGTGAGTGAGCAGTGGCAATGACCTGACCGTTCGGAGAGAGTGAGATGGTATGATAACGGTCGGCTTCGTTTGCTAAACGCATCAAGGCGGACCATTTGGACTGTCGATATGTGAGAGTGGATGCCAGTGAGGGAAACCACTTCTGATACTGCTGAAATATGCTGGAAGATGTAGGAGCGAACATCAATGCGGAGAGGTAGATGTGCGGGGCGCTGCGAGAGATCGGATCTATATTGGTTCGTACGAAAAAGAGCGCATCATCGACAAGACTGCCAAGGATTCCAAGATCCTGTGCATTGGATTATCATTCAATTCATGAGCAAGAAAATGTCTGACGAAACATACAAAATCTCCCTCATGTAAGAGGGATGCAAGGGTTTGTAATGCCGCAGGCACAAACTCGATGGCGTTGACCAGACTGAGGACTTCGAGCCAGAACAAAAACTTCTCTTTCATGAACCGTTCGCAAGCCCGCAAGATGGCATTGTCGACCCCGCCTTGCAGGAGGTGGGACCCCCAGAATCGGCAGGCATAAGAGAGATATGATGGGATGTGCTCCTCGATGAGGGCTTCAAGGCTGGGTATACGGGTGTTTGGCAGGCAGGAAGTTTCCAGGTGACATGTGTTGAAGATGAGGCATGCATTCATGATGGAAAGGGACGACGTCAGTAGGTCCCGGTGTGCAGTTTTTGGGTCAATATGATACTGTCGAGATCGACTCTGATCGGTGAGGAAATCACGAAACGAAGTGTGAAGGGGTGTAATGGGACTTGTGGGTGAGTCAACATTGCTCAGCAGGGAGCCCAACGAGTTAAGAGTGGCCTTGACAGTATTTTCCGCGGGTGCAAGGTCGGAAACATTTTGCATGGCTGCCAAGAAGGCGACAGAGACCGGCTCAGTGGCGAAGAGAATAACCCCAATCATGAACTTGAAACGGGCACGAATACGCTCATCCTTCATATCAAACCGCTCCAAAATGAGTGTATAGATGCTATCCAGTGGGTTCAATCCTCCCGTTGCATTCAAAACATCGTCAATGCAGTCCTCGCTTGTTAGTCCGTCGGGTGGCTTGTTGATATATGCACAAACGAGGGCAGCCCACTGGAACAGCCCCTCCGACTTTGCGACCAACGCTTCACCACAGTTGTCAAAGATCGGGGCACTGTCCAGGGTGGATTTCATGTATGCTTTGATGTCCTGGTTATGCTCAATATTGTCCATCTCCATTGTTCGGATAGACGAAGCTGGCTTGAAGGAAGATCGAATCTTGGGCTCAGGTCGCGATGTGATAAAGAAACGAAAGTGACTTGGTAGTGTGGGTAGGTGTGTGGCGAGGAAGGAATGCAATCCGTCAGGCGAGGAGGCATCACTTGCTTCGTCAAGGGCATCGATCACAACAAGGAGCGGCCCGACAAATGTCAAATCCTTCATTCGCGTGTCGAAGAGGAAGTCAAACAGGGTGGTGTAGTTTGTGGAATTCCAAGGGCCTGATTCTTTGTCCATACTCTTCGACAATGATTGCGCAAAGGACGAACACCGGTGCGACAGATCACGAGCAAGGGTAGTGAAAAGACGATAGGGCTCGCGTTCGTGATCCGTAGCACCGCGTGTGAAGACATAGGATGTACACAGTCGATTTATGGCACGAAATCGTTTGGCAATTTCAGATGCGATAGATGACTTGCCTCGGCCGGCCTGTCCGAAAAGTACGAGGATCTGCGGTGCTGAAGGGTCGTTGACCCAGTCGGTGATTTTGGTCAAGATGTTTGTGCGGGTTCCAGGTAGGCAGCCTTTGTTCGGGTCGAAATCAGCACCGACCGCGTACCGAAGACGGCCCAGCTTAGTGCTCAGAGCTACAGGAATGAGTAAAGAACATACGCATATATGAGGTACAAGGCTTACAATGGTCCGCCAGTTTATCAGAAAGCTCCCGTACATCATCTAAGATGCGGAAGACAGTGACTTCCGTAACTATGGTGGCATGGTCGATAAACTGCTGGCGAAGTTTAACCAAGGTACTTGAAAAGCGCTCGAGCACTGAGTTCGTGCTACCCATGACATTTTTCAGCAATCTCTTTCCTGCACATATTACATGAGGATATTCAGGCGGCGCAGAGGATAAGACAAACATACCAAAGGTAACATCGCCCGCGTATCTCTGGATGAAGTGGCCACATTCGCTGACTTGGTCTAACATGTTCTTGAGGATGTCTCGCTGAGAAGATGTCTCGCAGAGGCTTGTCAAGGTCTCCGCATCTTTTGCCAGGTCGAACGCATCCTTCATCGTTGTGAGAAGTTGACGTACATTCTCATCTCGAGCGGCTTGGTTGACAATGCCCTGACATATCCACGTATCAAAAACGGACGGACTCAAGGACAACGACGTTGATATACCTTGGGAATCAGTGAGAGGACACTCCAAGCAATCTTCACGTATGGGTGGATCTGCGCGAGTGTCATAAATGAGCAGACAGCATTAGAGGAATGCAAGTACCTCTGCAATATTATCTATGACATCTACTACCCACTTGATCTGATCCAGTACTGGCTGCCATGTATCGACTGTGTCTTGAACCGACTGGATCGCGCCAGGAGTGGCTTGGAGGGCGTCGACTAAGGTAGCGGACGCGAGGCCCATACCGGAAATGGCACGCTCAGCGGCAGCCACATCCTGGGCAGTAGAGTCGAACCGAGCCGGTATATGGAGTTCAGTGGTGGACGGGTCTGTACCACTGGATGTCATTGCTTCAGCAGTTAGAGGAGAGTCATTATTCGAAGCGACGTCGGTTGGCTCCGACAAGGATGCTGAGAGTACGATGCAAGGACAAGAATGAGAGAGATCTTCTCCGTTGGCTCCAATAACATTTAGAGAAACTTCTGCAGGAACATAGCTCAACCAAGGTCACACACGGCAGGGGAGACAATGGGACAGACCACGCGGATCGCCTTGGCAAAGCGACTCAACGGAAACTTCTGCTTTCGCGACAGGTTTGGATCTTTTGAGGCGCGGCTCATCAACCAGAGTAATATAGATCCGCTCGCCTATGGACGTCAATCCTACAGAGAATCGGAGAATTCTGCAGCACACACCTCTTCCCTGCGGTATATGAATCGTCTCGTTCCATTCAACAGTGCCATTGTGGCTCTTAACAGCTTTGGTTTTCACCGTACACGATCCCGATGTGACCACGATCAAGGCGCGACGCTCTGATTTCCAGAAATTCTTCCGAGGGGGGATATTGCGACCCCGAAGAACTGAAATTTGGGAGCTGAGTGCACACCGTTCCGAAGGATGGGCGCTAACGTACCTCGCAAGGAAATGTCACGTGGGTGCCTCCTATTCGCAGAAGTGAATCAGTTGAGCGCGTTGAATTGGACGAGACTTACTCTCGTTGCTCAGACATACTGTAGCGCAGGAAGTGCGGACTGAATCGCAGCGAGATGCAGTCTTTCTTATATCCTGGCTCAATCGATTGGCGCCCAAGTTCCTCGCCTTATCCACATTGCACGCTGACCAGTGGCCAATGGCAGGTTTAGTCCAGTGGCATGGTATTCTGCTCACAGGGAGCCAATATAATCTGCGGATATGTCACCAGGCCACCAGTCAGTACCTCTATTATGATGAGCCGCTGGATGCATTTTGGGTTTATGCAAACGCGCGTCCACTCACTGGCCCAACAACTCTCACCACTGCCTGCCACGCACGCCCAGCCGCACAGGTGCACGTATTCCACTGAGTTGCTCAGAGTCTCCTTCTTCCTAATACTTCTATCCCTGCCGTCCACCCTCAAATCTCACAATTTCTAGTTCCCTTCCGCACCCTACACTACATTTTCCTTGATCAAGCTTATGAAGAATGGCAGCAAGCCTTTGGAGGCGATCATAGCGTCCCTGTTCTCCCCCCCACGTTGAACCTCTTTCCTACGGGCAGCCTAAATAATTTAACTTGATGTTTCTACGCTGCAAATGTAATTGGCTCACCTCACGGGCTTGCGGTATTACGGAGAAGATCAGGATGAAACTCTTTCTGAAGAAGGTTTCCACAGTCAACATAATATTCTCACGGTCAATATCTAAACAGGGATGTAGAACCAGCTCAACTTGAACGCGTTGTTCCTTCCAAGATCGCGACCACAACATGCCCCCCTCCCGTTCACCAGCCACTGACTCCATCGATGCCATAAATGTTCTAGGCAAGGAGTCTAAAGGACTTTCTGATGCCCAGGCATTATACTTTCTATGTAACGCCATCAAGGGACGGCAGGAGACGGCCAGAGCCCGTCGCGTCTTGCACCAGTTGGTCACTAGTCTCGTACCCTAGGATAGGTCTGATTTGACAGCAAGTCTCTAGTGCGAAAGAGTCCCAGTTGAAATTCCCATCGGGGAGCGCGCCGGGTAGTCGCACGAGACTGCAGAAGGCCACTTCGCGTTTAAATGCTGCTACAACCAGTGAAGCCGTCTACCGAAAACAACTCCAGGAGCAACATCAAACACTGAATGCTACAAGTATATGGTTTCTGTCTTTTTGGAGTCGTACCTGATCCTTACTGATAGAGGCTGAGGTTGACGCGCTTGAGGCGGACCTCACGAGGAAGCGACGAGTGCTTCTCCTGTTAGAGACGCTTGCGCACAAAGAAGATATCAGGCAACAAAGATTCGCTGAAATCCGCACTCTGATAGATGAGTTAAAGTGAGTGGTCTTTGTAGCTTTCAATAATAAACTCATCTGTACTGTTAGGAAGGGCGTGACCGACGCTTTTTCGCAGGTAGGCTGTCCATGCTACAGGCGTGAGGACGAGACTAACCCAAGCACCACTTACAGAGAATACCTGCTATCTCTGAGCCTCTGAGCTCTGACCAACCACTATTCACGCCCCGAGTACAAACCACATACGTTCATGATACAATTGCTGTAGGTCCGATTGACTCTCAGGACGGTCCCTTTATGACCGCTGGTGTGCCTCTGCTAGACCTTCAGTGCTCACCACCTTCAGATAACAAGACTATCCCGTCTCACATCTGATCGTGACCCTATCCCTGATCTTAGGGCCGCAATATCCAAACACCTCCAACTTCCTGCTGATGATCCTCAGGTCCAACATAAATTGTCTGTTCATTGTTCCATCTATTCTGTCCTTAATTCAACTTGGCTAAACCCAGGCAACAATGTTGGAATCGCGCTCGAGCCAGGGCAAGAGCACGGTGTTCGTATCATAGTGTCCTTCCTGGAGCTGAAGTTAGATCCACCACTCTGGTAGATATGAACAAATTATCCGGGGATGTGGTCAGTGAATCATTGCTTTGCCGGTCATTACTGCTTCGCTAACTGAGGTCTTACTATCGTGTAGGCCGAAAAGCGCCAAGAGTTGCAAGAATTGTCTGATCTTAGTGTGGCGCTCATACAACTATCTCGGAATTATATCGAGTCGGCAAGTCCTCACTACGTCCAGATTGACGATGCGTAATAACACACTTTACCAGCAATACCTCCCAAGTAATCATGTCCTCATTACGGGAGGAATCAAGTCATTTAAAGAAGGAAGGGTCGCATATCGACGTGACCAAGGAATCAATAATTGGAGGCGACATGAGCAGCAAGGATCGAGCTCCTTCATTCGTGCAGTCTTGTTCGGAGGTCGCTGGATCAAGTGCAGTAAGCTTGTGCTGGTTTCACCTGGTCTGTTAGTACTAACTCCTTCCCAGACACCAGCCGCTGTTTGCGATAAAGTGAAATGGACCATAGACCAAGGTACGTTGACACCGTCATACTTATATTCATTCACATCTTGCCGAGCTGAGCTATCCGTTGTCAGCCCAACGACGAAGCGAATTCTTGCCGAAGCTAGCGCTCAGACCCCCTGCAGACCAGCCTGAGGTCCCACAGTTGTTGGGTATGTGCTTTGCTTTGGTCCAACAAGCCTTCCTAACGCTGACGACGCCCTCAGCGAAATATAAGGAAGGTAAGTCAAGGACGGAAGACTACGTTTTAAGACTTTTGCAAAGAAAGGGAGCTAAGGTAGACCAAGCGGGCAAGCTAGTCAGGGATGTGGATAATTACGTTCGAGATGGGAAAACCCTTGCTGGCATAGACTGAACAACCCAAATTCCGAAGAAGATTTGTTGAGTAAAGAGAATTTATTATGTGAAACCTTTATGAACAGTCCAAAATACACAGTGAACTTCCCATAGTGCCCTACCAAGGCGCAGGCAAGCCCGAAGCCGAGGCGCCGATCTCCGTGAGTTGTGCGAGAGGGTCAAGTTGACCCTTAAATTGAGGGTGGAACGATGCGTCAGTGTACGGGCAGTGTACAGACGGTGATCCCTTGTATATCGGCGTGTATGATGCTGCACAGATTTCAAATTGTGTGAATTCATCATATGATATCTCTACGGCGTTTCTTGGGTTACGATCGCCAGCAGCGATACGTTGGCGAGCCTTAAATACAGATTATCTAAGGGTGCTGCTGCGAACGAAAGGAAAGGGGAACATACCTGCGCCACAATTTTGGGATCTGGCTTGAGCTCAAGGAGACGTCGAGCGAATCGGGCTGCATGAGCTTGATTGTTGGCCTTGGCGAAGACACCGATAGCACTACGAAGTGCAATTTGCATGTGAGGCGGCTGGAGCCCGCAGTGGGTGAAGTATGCCGCAAGCTCGAGATTCCTTTGCAAGTTATCGGGTTCTTGTTCAGCCACTCGTCTGCGTTCAAGCTCTATGCTTACGCCCAGCAAGTATTCGCGAGCCGAGGTAACAGTGTCTCGCCACTTAGGACAATTAGTAAGGGAGATCAGAAAGGGCAAAAACATAGCCCACCTGTTTGGCTTCCTCATCTGAGCTCAACACAACCAATAACAGTGACTGAAGGACTTGTCGGAAGGCATCTTGGGCTTCGGGAAGTTTGTTGCCAGATACAAGGCGATAACCTTCTGTCAATTCAGCCCGCAATGATTGTAGTGATCGAGCAGCGACGGGAAGGACACGACTGAGGGACGATTCGGCAGGGTTGCGACGGACGTGTAAGTGGAGAGGAGGAAGGGAAGCCATGGGTGAGATGTAAGTATGCGAAGAACGATATATGGAGAGGAATACAGGTTTGAGGGGAGTAAAGTTGACAACTCCCAGCTGCCGGTTGAGTAACTGCACACAAATGAGCTACGTGAAGGCGATACGAAGGTTTGAAACAAACCTGCATAGCAGTCTCAAAGGAACCAGCGGCGACATGGTCAGCAGCCAAAGGTGAGTTGCGGACCCAGTGCTCAACCTCGCTCACGCCAGGCGAAGCGCCAGCACCCAATTCTTCTTCTGGTTCATCTGCCTCGTCTTCTCGACCAGAGTGGAACTCCTCAGCATCAGCATCAGCATCCAACTCCCAACCACCTTCTTCAGGATTGATGTCATCTTGAACCTCCTCCTCCTTGGCCCAAGCATCCAGGGCCGAAGACGCAGCGGCTGCAGCGTCGCCGTTAACATATGACGGCTCAACGCCACCTTCAAGCATTCCGTTGGCCAAGACGCGGTCCCAGAAGTTTTCTCCAGCAGATACTGAGGGCCAGTTGAGGTTGGTGGTGGACGTGACAATGGGCGGAGGCTGTAAAGTAGAGGCACCGAAGGTGGGGACGTCATCAATGTCAGTAGTCGTCAAACCGGCCGCTTCGAGAATTTCTTCGGCCAGCTCATCAAGACCATTAGTCTTGGCGGTCAAATATGCCAAGGGATCTAAATGGGAGTAAGAACCAGAGAGTGTAAGAAAGTTGAAACCACTCACGAAGGCCGACGTCCCTCAAAACAGTAATACGGCCCTGGACATCACCAGCATACAAGGCATTATGGAAGCGTGACATCGGATTGCCCCTAGCATCAGCAATCTTTTGCATTTTGGATAGCTTGTCTGAGGAGCCAGTGGCCAAATACAAAAAGGATAGACGATCGAAGTTCTTGGTCTGCTGGTACGCCTTTTCGACAATCTGCGCGATATCTGTGTTCAGGATGCTCAACGCGAAAGCTAAGTAAGGAACCGACCTTATGGTTTCCTTGATTTAAAGCCTGCTTCGCCAGACGCTCCCAGCACTCAGGCCTATCTATCGACTTCGCAGTCTCCATAGCCACGTCCAGATTGCCGCATTCGATAGCTAGCTCAAACCGTGTATTGGTATCTTGTACGAAATGTAGGGCGATCTATTCAAGCATCAGCGAAATCCTCTAGTCATTCGAGGGGACCATGAACCTCTGGGAACCCCTTCTGTTGGAGGTACGCGATGATACTCTGTCCCAAAAGGTTAGAGTTCTTGATGATATACAACATCTCCTCATAATTGTTCTTCAGAAGGGCTAACTTGAACCGATATTCAGTGGGGTCGAACGTAATTGTCCTAGGTCGGGCAGAGCGGTCGAGGCAGTGGACGGTCTTGCCTTTGACGCGGGTGAGGTAGACCGGGTTATCAAGAGTGCATATAACACCGTGATCGCTAGGATGACTCGATAAGCAAGTTCCAAGAGAAAACGGGCGCATACATACCCTTGCGACAAACAATACTTGATGTGGTTCAGTGTCGAGTAGATGAACACACCAGCATCATCCCAAGCGCCTGACTTAATTCTAATGGTCTCGTGGATTAGGCTGGTTTGTGAGAAGTTCCTGTTGGTGATGGTAATGGCTAAAAAGGTGTCGTTAGTCCGAGCACAACGAATACATTGGGCAGCTCACTATGCTTGCTCATGAGAGCCACAAGAGAACCATCGGCATTCCAGACAACGTATTTGACAGGGGGACTGTTGACCTCAGCGATGGTCTTCTGCTGCTGGATATCATACAGAACAACGGAGGAAGTTGAGCTGAGAATAAGACTAGCAGTGCCACCGTAGAAAATCTCGTTGGTTTGGACGGGAGGTTTGATTGTCTTGAGAACGGAGTTTGATAGATCGCGGACTTCGATGAGCTATGAATGAAAGTAATAAGGAACTGATCCTGGAGAGGATGCTAGGACAGACCTGGGTGGTCTTGTTCAACACAGCCAGCCGATTTCTAGCCACGAAAATCGCACTTTGCCCAGGCCCCCGCTTGCCGTCCCCACTTGAATCTTTGACATCGCCTTGTTGACCTTGTGGCAAGGTGGACAACTCGAAAATCCCGTTATCACTTGAGATTGTGATAATCACAGCTCTCTCTGCGGGGTTGTAGCTAAGCGTACGTGGTGGCACATATGGGCTACCAAACTTCCGGACGCTTAGGAGACCGATATCGGAGCCACTATTGAGATCGTATGCACGAACGTACTTGTCCCGGATATAGTACAGCGTGTCCTGTTGAACAGCAAATGCGGGCCTTTCGCGCTCGAGTTTGAATACAATGAGACCGCTATCGTGACCAGCCGCGAAGAGGTTGAGATTAGGGTGAGCTGCAAGGACCCAGAAACGATCATGTTCCCGTCTGAAAGTTTGAATCGCGGTGCGCTTGGCTAAGTCCCAGACTCTCACAGTCTTATCCTCTCCGCAGGAAACAATCAGCTCGTGCTTGGGGTGGAATAAAGCGCTGGACACATTGTTAAAGTGACCGCGACAAGAATCAACCTCCCAAGCCCTGGTCTCACTCATCCGCCAAATCTTGATCACGCGATCGTCGGCAGCAGAGATGATTAGCGGTAAGGTGGGGTGGAACATCGCGTAGTTGACACCACGATCATGGCCTTCAAGCACATATTTCACTGTGGAGAAATTATCGAATGTTTCGAAGTTGCCTGGTCCACTAGGTCCTTGCCCCCCAGGACCGCCTTGGTTTGGGGTGTTCTTGCGAAGGCCAGATATATCCCAAACACGAACAGTTTGATCCATCGACGCGGACACGATCAGGTCGTCTTTGGGATGGAACTGGGCAGACATAACATAGTGCGAGTGACCGGTAAGGATAGCGATGCAATTTCTTGAGGTACTGTTCCATATGCGAATGGTTTGGTCATCAGAGCAAGAGAGCTGCCGATGTGGGTTTAGCACGGTGCCAATGATGGGTCGAATGAACGCACAATCCAGGGCATTTCATGGTGAAATTGGACAGTTCGGACGTAGTCTAAGTGTCCGTGTAGAGTGAACAAACACCTTCGGTTTTGTGGGCGAATATCTGTCAAAATTTAGGGGATTCAAGTACGCGTTTCGGTGAATGAGAGCGCACCCCAGACTTTGATTTTGTAGTCATCCCCACCGGTGACTAGCAGCGCCCTGGTAGGGTGGATTGCCACACCTCTGACGGGACCTGAAAAGGCTGGATAAAGCAATCCCGACGCCGAAAATGCATAACACTCACCTTCATGTTCCTCAAACCTATCGACCAAAACTCCCATTCGGTAGTTCCATAGCTGCACACTGCCATTATGGAGTGAAGCAGCCAGAAGCGGTTGCGATGGATGAAAGGCGAGACCTTGTCCCAGAGGTTAGCTCTCCAAGTCGAGGGATCATACTATGAAGATACTGACCTTTCACGCGGTTACTTTTGGATTCGAATTTCGTGAGCATCACCGACATGATGGACACCAAGCAGGAGCGGAGGAATTATGTGGTGGACGTTATGAAGATAATATACGTGAAGTTTGGCTGGCTGGCGCAGCCTGTATCCTTGCGCGCACTGAACGCTGCTGTCGTGGCTGGTATAAGATCGACGTGGGAGTTTGGTTTGAAAAGGCGGATGGGCTGGTTCGTCGTCCCTGTCTGAGCATTGACTGTGAGAACATTATGTTGACTGTGGGACCCTTCTTCATACCAGGTTTCATGCACTGGTGTCTAGCTCGACATTGCGGTTCGAGTTTCCTGTCAGCGGCGTGTTGCTTATGGGAGTGCTGGGCCTCAGTCCTTTCCTTCTAAAGCACTAGTAAGTCTACAACAGAAAGTGCAGCATGAGTGCGTATTGAATTCCAGACATTTAGCCCAGCCGTCATAAAAGAACTTCCAGGCCGCTTCAGCTCGCTGACGGGCAAGACTCTGGCCATGTGAGGGATCTTCTCGATGACTCCCCAGTAATTCTCATCTCGTTTATACCAGTGACGGAACCCTCATCACACAACGGTTTCATTATGCAGCTTTGCCTCACCCGTACCGACACATATTGGGATGGTACCGGCTAGCCCGAGAATTGCACAAGCACGGTGTAAAGGCTATATGTATTTTTGACGGCAAAGAACGCAACATAGCAAAAGCCCGCGAAGTGAGTCGACCATATTTGCGGTAGAAACATCCTCAAGTCATGTAGGCTGCCCGTAGGAAGGAGGTTCAACGTGTGACCGTTGCGCGTGGCGAGGTAGAACAGGAACGCTATGATCGTCTCCAAAGGCTTGCTGTCATTCTTCAGAAGCTTGACAAGTTCACGCTATCCCAGCGTGAGCACATGGCGCACATCATCTCTGGCTCTGTATATGACGATCAGGATGAAGCAGCAAAGTCCGCGATGGTTTGGGGTTTCCACCTTCAAGATCCCCTGCGAGACGACCTCGCTGACCCCTTGAACTACGAAGATGTTGTAGACATACCCGACACTGCGGTCTCCATCGCCCCTCACCATCACATATCTTTGGGGGAGTACTCGCTTCCCTCAGCGTTCCCTGAGTCGGATTACGAAACAATCGAAACCATTCCGACTACTTTTGAGGATATCATCGCTTCGCTGACTTCCCTGTACAAGCAGTTTCGTAGCGGCACATCAGAACTCGGCCACTTATCACCTGATGCCCCGTCCACCTCCGAGATTTTAATGTCCAAATCTCAACACAACCTTGCTCAAGACGAGGGTCGTTTCTGGAAGGAGCTTTTTTTGTCGCCTCAACCGGTCACGAATACTAGCGCACTCGATACGTTAACAGAGCGTAGCAGGTTACTCTCTGTATCTTACGAACGGAGAATCAATTCTCCCACTGCTCAAACCTATGCCGAATGCCGTACCATAATCGACGCTATGGGTATACCTTGCTTAGATACCACCGGCCCCTTCGAGGCTGAGGCTCTAGCAAGCAGCCTTGTCATAAATGGACATGCAGATTATGTAGCTAGCGAAGATACGGTATGCCCCTTCCCCTTATGGCACCTTTCCTTCCTCACGCCTCTTCCAGGACGTCCTTGTTTACGAAGCGCCTCTTCTCCGCAACGTCACTAACCGAACCGGTCCCTTGCTCGCCATTTCCGGCACCGACGTTCGGAATGCCCTCCACCTTCCTAGGGAGTCTTACATCGACTTTGCTATCCTTCTGGGCACAGACTTCTCCGATAGGATAAAGAATGTCGGGCCTACTCGGGCCTTGAAGTTCATCCGCGAATATAAAGGTATCGAGGCTATCGTTCAGCACGAGGCAAAATTCCCTCCCCGTGTTTCACTGGATACGTACCTCCAACAAGTTGATATGGCTCGCAAGGTGTTTGAAACTTTGCCTCCTATATCAGACGACATAGCGCACTTGCGCATGGGAGATGTTGATGGACATGTGGTGCAAAACATTTTACAGAGATATAGGCTAAGTAGAATGGTGGAGATGGATAATTGGGACTCTGAAGCCGCTCTGGGT
This sequence comes from Pleurotus giganteus, assembly GCA_032158425.1. NCBI lineage: Eukaryota > Fungi > Basidiomycota > Agaricomycetes > Agaricales > Pleurotaceae > Pleurotus > Pleurotus giganteus. The sequence goes on along the minus strand of JAPEHR010000009.1, from coordinate 1,373,784 downwards.
GTAAGATACTTCAATGATAATCCAGCGGCATTTTGACTACGGCGATCTGACCGCCTGACTTTGGGCCACGATCGCTTTCGTTATGGACGCTCTTGCCCACTGCATCGGCCGATGATGGATCACCTTACCAAGGATTTGCGTAGCAACTCGCCCCCTACGGCATCAAGGACACATATGTGGCCGCTTGTGTCTCAGCCTCAACGAGGATAGGACATCGTACGATCCGTCGACCCAGACTTCTAGTAGATCACTTTGCTGGACATTCTGCAACTACAATGACAATCTCAAGAAGTGTTAGACCCACATGTAGCTGGGTTGCTTCAGGTCACACGAAGGTAAGCCCCGCCTTGGAATCCGATTTATTTTCAACCAAAGGCATAGTGACCAAACAGCAGCTCCCTCAAGTTTTTTTATTAATTCAGGGAGTACTTGCAACTATGGGCCATGATGGATGAAAGTGACTTGGAACCGTGGTGTCTCAGAAGGACATTGCCTCGACGGAGATATCGGGATCCATACGTGCAGAGAAACGACATGAAGAGGCATAAGTTCGAGGTAATGGGTCGAAGACTAAAGGTACCCAGAATACACTGGTAAATGCGCGGAATTCAATCTGCAGCTGGAGTGACGCTGTTCACTACATTTTGAGTCTGGGGCCGCCCACTGCTAGCAGTGACGCGAATGGTAACTCCATCATTGCTCACAGCATCTCCTGCATCTCGGACATCAGTTGCTGAGAGCTGGCTGGAACACATACGAACCTAGGATATTATAGTAATGGTTGACTTGACCAACAGAGAAGGTGAGCGTTCCCTTATTCTTGCTAGAGGTATTGGGCACTAAACGTCCAATCACACTCAGCAGGTATGACTTCGGATATGCAGCAGGGCTCTCACCGTTACCAGGTCTCTTTCGATGTTGTCCTTGGGAGGAGGAAGCACGACGTGATTGGGGCATATCAGTCGTCTAGGAACCCACAGAAGGGAGCCTGAGGTGACATGGACCTTCGCACTTCTTATACTCAGCCCTCTACAACTCAAATGTCATGTTTTGACTCGACTGACTCATGACAAGTGAGTTCTCTAACACCCACTCATAACCGTGCTCGCCCAGCAACACCAACGCTGGAAATTTTGCCTTTAATTGCAGCCGTGCCCTGCATGCCGTGCATCAACGTCGGGACTCCTCCTCGTGGATCCAAATAACACGCCTTTCCAGCATTCTGTTCCCATGATGAAGTCGTGCAGTCGCCTCCCGCCACTTTGCAGGCCCTATCTTATAATGAATCCTCCAATTCACTACACCTCATTTCTCCTGATGCGCGTGGCTTGTAGCCTACGTCTTTTGATGAGACTGCTGTCCACGGTGTGCCTCAGCCACTCAGCTATTGTTCTGCCGCCTCACCGTGCACGCCAGGTATACCACTTAATTGCACCCGGAACGTTTCCGCGAGGGGAGGGTGCGCACCCAGAATGCCCTCATGAGCGTTCCTTCGTATTTCTTTTTCATTATTATCGGCTTCCGGACAACACGAGGACCTTTGTCGTGAGAATGCCCAAGGCGCCGATGTATAAATATTTCTCATTGCCTCATTAGAAATCCACAGTAAATCGGTCAAAGTAGAAGAATATTACCATGCCAAGTAGACAAGCTAACAACGCACATTCGAGGACTCGTCGAGCTCCTGCTTCCACAGGTGGGTGCTTAGTATGAATTCTCTTAAAGTCGGCATCTCTAATGTACTACAGTTAACAACAGCAACAACGGAGGCGGCACCTTCAATATCTCTATTCGAGCCGTCAACAACTACTACTTCCCAGGTCGGTGTGGTTTTGCGTCTCACCGTTAGTTAGGCTGATGACTGGTCATTAGACACCTCGAACTCCATTTCGGTCTCAGTATGCGTTGAGGGTGACAAGTCGGAACCGTCGACAAACACCAGTAACCCTGCGGCCGGTCGAATTTGAAGTTCTTCCTTAATTTATCTGGACGAATTTATTCTACGACGTCTTATGACTAGACTGATGAATGATGGCCCATGATGACACGGATGACCCTTATTTATGCTTTCGTTTTGGCTTCTCTTCTTCTTTGCATCGCATTTATTCATAGAACTTTGCAGTATGATATTATATTTATGTTCTTTAGATGACATGAAGTTCCCCGCCCTCAGGGGTGACTATAGGAGTATGATCTCAACCAGGACGTAAACGATGGCATTGAATCTAGCATCCATATACGCCTACGCGTAGAACTGACGGCTTCCGGAGCAGATAAATGACGGCGACTACATCAGGCACTTACAGATCCTAGGCTAGCTGCGTACATCGAGGCTTCGCAATCTAACGAAAATAATACATTATCAGAGGGGGCGGCTGGTGTTTAGGTTGATACTGACCAAAGGTAAATTCATCTGGACGCTGCAGCTGGAACGCAGAGAATCTGGGGAAGGCAAAGTGGCTGGCTAAAGATGTACCTGCGTTAAAAATTTTGATTAGATTGAGAGATCAAGTACCAATCCCATTGAATCAATGCGTTGCTGGAGGCTAGCGGGCGCGCGCCGCAGCTGTGTAGTCATTAGCATTAAGAATCACTAGCTACATACTTCGAGAAGCTAGTCAACGCCAATGACCAGTCTCAGAACATCGCAGGCTGCACCGCTGATATTCTTTTCACAGAACTTCTCGACTTCAAACTTCGCTTCTGCTACTTTTCCGTCGAAATGTAGGCTCCTATATCTACCCAATCTACGAAGATGCCGAGGGATATGAACTGCTGGTGATTCGATTGATAATCATGAATGTGACAGCGTGAGGGTGTGATTGTCGGATTGTCAAAGGAGGTGTTGGAACGAGACATCGAGAACGATAGTTGATGGCATTTATATGGGGGTCATAGGGTCGCAAGGGAGAGAAGTATGGATGTAAACAGAAGTGACCGTACCACAATGCTGATTTGGATGAGAAGCTAGGGAGAAATCGAAAGGGATGGGATACAGCCACATTATACTAAAGAGTCAAGTAGTTCGGCCATTGCCATAAGTTGGGGAGTATCAGGAGTCACTAGTCAACTACGATGCCCTGTGGAGACTCGGGAGGGATATGGTCAGTGGCTTTGAGGGCTATAGTAGGCGCTGGAGGGGAGTACTCCAACAAGACATGCTCCTTCGCTTCAAGTTATAAAGGAGCGGGGCACTCAAGATCTCAGATTGAGCGATATGAATACTAGAAGCATCTAATTCAATCTGGACAACGTGGAGGCAACGGAAGCTTTGCTGAAGGACTAGACGCCGGATCCCACTGGAGTCCTGCCAAACCAACTGTGACACTGAAACCGAGGACCGGACTGCGCTGTCTCTACGATCCTCGGCACATGAGAAGCGCAAAGGTTGCGAATCGAACCACTGAGCGTTGACAACAACGAGGACGGTATTATTGGGCTGGGAGCTTCTGTATAGACTATGTGACACGTTGGGCTCTGGAGATCGTCGCCCAAGGCCTGGGGATGCAGCGTAGGATGCAAGGTAGGATGTGGAAGGGGACACAAAGGAGACAAGGAATCCTGAAATTGAGGAGGGATGGCAGAGATACTCATGCGAACTTATGCTGGGGAGTGCACGGCAGATCATGGTGAGAGTTCGGCAGTGCCAGTGGTACTTGAGTGTGGAAGAGGCGTTTAAACATATGTCGGCCATGATGGGGGTACCAGCGGCCAATGGAAGTACTTACTGGTAGGCTGATGACTTCACCCGCAGATTATTTTGACTCCCTGTGACATCCCACTGGAATTGGCCAATGGTGAGCCTGCGGTGGGAGGAACTCGGGCGCCAATCGATTGATATAAGAGAAACTGCATGCGATTCGCCCGCACTCACTGCGCTGCAGTATGTCTGAGCGACGAGCGTAAGTCGTCGTCGAATTCAACCCGATCCGACAACATTGACTCAGACTTTGGCGATGACATAGGATTAATGCACGTGAAATCACCCTGCAAAGTACGTTAGCGCCCATCGACCTCCCTTCACGCTCAACTCCCAAATTTCAGTTCTTCGAGGTCGCAATATCCCCTCGCGGAAGGATATCTGGAATCCAGAGCCGCGCGCCTTGGTGTCAGTCACTTTGGGATCGTATATAGGGAAAACCAAATCTGTTAAGAGCCACAATGGCACCGTTGAATGGAACGAGACGATGCAGATACTGCAAGGAAGAGGTGTGTGCTGCAGAATATTAATTCTCCGTTTTTCTGTAGGATTGACGTCCATAGGCGAGCGGATCTATATCACTCTGGTTGATGAGCCGCGCCTCAAAAGATCCAAACCTATCGCGAACGCAGAACTTTCCCTTGAGTCGCTCCGCCAAGGCGATCCGTATGGTCTGTCACATTGCCCCAGCCTTGTAACCTTGATCGAGCTATGTTCCTGCAGAAGTCCCTCTAAATGTCATTGGAGCCAGCGGAGAAGATCTCTCTCATTCTTGTCCTTCCATCCTACTCTCGGCATCCTGGTCGGAACCTGCCCACATTGCTTCAAATAATGACTCTCCTCTAACTGCTGAAGCAATGACACCCAGTGGTACAGACTTGTCCACCACTGAACCCGATACCCCCGCTCAATTCGACTCTACTGCCACGCATGTGGCTGACGCTGAGCGTGCCATTTCCGGCATAGGCCTCGCGTCCGCTACCTTAGTCGACGCCCTCCAAGCCACTCCTGGCGCGATCCAGTCGGTTCAAGACACAGTCGATACATGGCAGCCAGTACTGGATCAGATCAAGTGGGTTGTAGATGTCGTAGATCGTTTTGCAGAGGTACACGATTTCCTCTCCGTAATGCTGTATCCTCGTTTACGACTCTCGGGCAGATCCACCCATATGCGAAGATTGCTTGGAGTATCCTCTCATTGATTCCCAAGGTATGTTGACTCCATTTTCTTCCTGTCCATCAATTTGATACGTAGCTACGTCAGGGCATTGTCAACCAAGCAGCTCGAGATGAAAACGTACGCCAGCTTCTCACAACGATGAAGGATGCTTTTGACCTGGTGGAAGATGCGAAGAGGTTTGCAGAACGCTGTGAGGGACCCGCCCAGCAAGGCATTCTAAAGAAGATGCTGCGCCAAGTCGTCGAATGTAGCCAATTCATCCAGACATACGCAGAGGACATTAGCTTTGGTATGTACGCCTTGTGCTCTGTGCCGCCTGAAGATTCTCATGTCGTATTTTCAGCAAGGAGGTGGCTAAAACATAACATAGGCAGCACGGATTCTGTGCTCCAGCAATTTTCAACATCCCTGCTCGATCTTCGTCATCAGTTTCTTGACCACGCTGTTATAAATACCGAAGGCACCGTCTTCCGCATCTTGGATATCATACGCCAACTTGAAAATGATTGTAAGCATTGTATGTCGTTTTTGCCTGTAGCGCCTGCTCACTCTCATAGCTCGGAACAATACTTTGAGCCGTCTTGCATACGCTGACGGTGCTTGTTATGATCCGAAGAAACGCTGTCTACCTGGAACACGCACAGCCATCCTGGATGATATTACCGACTGGGTTACCGACCCTTCAGGAGCGCGCATCATGGTACTTTTTGGACAGGCTGGCCGAGGCAAATCGTCTATTGCACATGAAATTGCCAGACGATTTGATGCCATGGGTCAGCTGTGCACATCCTACATCTTCACACGCGGTCAAAATCACAATCGCGAACCCTATCGTCTCTTCACTACCTTTGCTCGCGATCTCTCCCACCGGTGCTTGTCGTTTGCGGAGTCACTGTCGACAAGCATGGAAGGGGAAACAGCGGCTTGGAAGTCGGAGAGTTATGACACCCTCTTCGAATTCCTCTTCAATAAACGAATGAAGGATCTGACACTTGTTGGGCCGCTCCTTGTCGTAATTGACGCCCTCGATGAAGCCAGTGATGCCTCTTCGTCTGACGGATTGCATTCCTTCCTCGCCGCACATTTACCAAAGCTCCCAAATAACTTCCGTTTCTTTATCACATCTCGACCTGAGCCCAAGATTCAATCTTCCTTTGAGCCAGCTTCGTCTATTAGTACAATGGAGATCGACAGCGTTGCACGCGCGGCCGCCGACGCGGATATCAAAGTGTACATGGAAGTCACCCTCCGTACTCCTTTAATCTTCAACGACCATGGCGAAGAGCTGGTCGAGAAGTCGGAAGGGCTCTTCCAATGGGCAGCTGTCGCTTGTGCATATATCAACGACGGCACCATCACATTTACGCCAAAAGACCGTGTCGGCCACATTTTGGGCGCCACCCGAGGATTGAACCAGCTGGATAAGATCTATTCCGTTATTCTAGACAAGTTCGAGATGAAAGATGACCCCGATGTTCTCAATCGCTTTAAATCCACGATTGGCCTTATCCTCGCTGCTGTCATACCATTCTCGGTTGACACCTTGGCAACCGTGCTAAGGTCCTCTGGCCTCGATGGCGATGTTGAGACTGTCAAGGCCACTATTGGGCCCATGGGCTCTCTGTTGAGCAACACTAATTCAGTCACGGATCCTATTACTCTCCTTCACTCATCCTTCCGAGATTTTCTCACTGATCCGAATCGATCTGGGCAGTATCATATTGACCTAGAAGCAGCACACCGGGACCTACTGGCATCGTCCCTTTCCGTCATGAACGAATGCCTGATATTCAACATATGCAAACTGGAAACTTCCTATCTGCCCAATGATGACATACCCAACCTTGAAGCCCTCATCGAGAACATCCCATCATATCTCTTGTATGCCTGCCAATGCTGGGGATTCCACCTCCTGTATGGTGAGGTCGACGATGTCATCTTACGGGCTTGCGAGCGGTTCATGAAAGAGAAGTTTTTATTCTGGCTGGAGGTCCTCAGTCTGACCAAAGCCGTCTCGTTGGTACCTACGGTGCTGGACACACTTGCACGGGAAGGAATTTGTACGTTTTGTTAGATGTTTTTGTGCTTGTAAACTGAATGGTAATCAAAAGCGCAGGATTTTGAAGATCTGGTCCGCGATGCCCTCATTTTCATACGAATGAATGAGGACCCGATAACAACGAGTGCCCCGCACATCTACCTCTCTGCCTTGATGTTCGCACCTTCATCGTCTGCCATATTTCAGCAGTACCAGGAGCGGTTTTCCCCACTGGTCTCTGCTCTCACCTATCGACAGTTCAATTGGTCCACCTTGATGAACCTCGGAAACACAGGCGAGCGTCTCGCTTTAGTCTCGCTCTCTCCGAACGGCCAGGTTGTTGCAACCACATCCTTCTCAAGGTGGCTCACTCTTTGGGACGCTGCGACGGGACACCTAATAGCCCATTTATACTTCCCTACCTTTGACATCGAGAATATTGTCACCTCTCCGGATTGCTGCCATGTTGCAATCCTCCAACTTCCATCTTACAGTGTTAGTATCTGGAGTTCAAGAACGGGCGAAATGAGGACGGTTGTCACAGTGCCTACAGGCCTTTCTTGCTTTACCTTCTCCCCCGATGGGTCGCGTCTCGTAACGCAAGATGACACGGGAAAAACCTCACTATTCTGCGTCACCTCGGGGAAGCGCATACGACAATGGGTAGATGACACATTGGAACCCCAACGTCCCCAACGTCGCCTCTTTGTTGCCTACTCTTCAGATGAGCAGATTGCTGCATGCCATGGAGATCTCTCCATACACATTTGGGATGCAGAAACAGGGCGTGTAGTGCGAACTCTAGTAACCGACGAAGCATCATGCACTACTCCAATAATTGCGCCGCGAACTCTCCTAGCCGGATACACACCAGGCATAGCTGCCATGGCGTTCTCTCGTGATGGCAGCCGACTCGCTGCAAGTTTGTGCGCTAATTCCACTGATGTAATTCATCTTTGGAATGCACGGACATGGCAGCTGATGGATATGATACCTGCCCCAGATTCCGCCCACATCATCCAGATTGCATTCTCACCGGACGGGGAGTGCATTGTATATCGTGATGCAGGGCAGACTCATCTTCTGAGTATTGTGCAAAGGAAGTCACTGGCGGGCCCAGCCTCTGCGTTGGATATGGCTTTCTCCTCGAACGGTAGGTCATTGATAACTTTCTCTTCTGAATTTGGAGTGGTTCGCAATTGGGACGTGAAGGCTGGTTATGGAGTCAATGATGAAGAGAAGAAGAATCCCTTACACTGCGTCTCCTTCTCGCCGTCTGGGAAATATGTGGCCGCCACTGGGCGAATCGCCCACGTTTATGACGTCCAAAGTGGTGTTCGAGTTGCTGGAAACATGCACAAGCAGCAAGCCGTACACAAAGGGATAGTGTTTCTGCCAGGTGACCGGATCGTGTCCTGCTCAGTTCAGCGGCTCATGGTCTTGTCTGCGGAGACAGCAGAAATTGCATGGCAATCTGAGCTTGAAGCCGGCGAAAACTTCGAGGGGCCACTCGTTACTTCTCCTGATGGCCGACTCATTGTCACGATTCTCTACTCTGGCTCTGCCAAAGGTTTATGCTGTGTTGGTTGGAACGCTGACACAGGCGAACGCATCTTTGCACCCTTTAACGTTAACATTGAACGGGATGAGATTCGCTCAATTGCCTTTCGCGCAGACAATGGACTTCCCACTGAATATTCATATGAAGACCAGGTGGACAAAGTACTCCACACGCCCATTGTCCTAAAACCCTCGGGGCTACCATCTCAGTGGCCGCACGTCTTGACTGTCTTCGCAGGCAATGACAGGGTCTTGGTCAGTACCTTCTCAAACCCCGATGTATTGTGTGGGGCATTTTCGACGGATGGCGCCGTCCTTAATGCTGTCATTAATGACAAAGCCGTTTACGTTTGGGACTCGAGCACTGGCGAGTCATCAGGCGGCCCCTTCGAATGCGAGACCCCTACCGAGTCTTCCCCTTACCACCCTTTCATCATCATCTCCATTGCCTTTTCCCCGCTGGGCAACAGATTCGCTGCCGTTTGCTTAGACGGATCGGCCTATGTTTGGGACGCGAAGTCCTTCCGACTGGTGGCTGGCCCGTTCGCTTGTAATCAACGATTGATACGTGTGAGCTTCTCACATGATGGACGTTACATTGCCACTGCGACAGCTGAGAGTGTATTATGGTTGTGGAACATCGAGCCAGAGCAACGTTGCAGTGACATGAAAGACTCGGAGATCACTATCACTGACCAGTCTCCCTTCCGTCACCTTTTGACAGACGGGTGGATCTACGGGCCTGATAATGAACTTATTCTTTGGGTCCCGCCAGCACATCGAGACGGTTTCCATCGGCCCAGCGCCGTTTGGGTCAGGGGACCTGGCATCAACGAGGCCCGAGTTGATTTCGACAAGATGCCACATGGGACCCGTTGGACTGACTGCTACAATGGATGAGATGTCCTTTGGTATTCCCTAATCTCCGCATACGTTACCGAGTCGTTGTCATAGGGTGAATCTACTGGCAGCGCCATACCGTTACATAGCTTCTCATCTAGTTCGTATGGCGTTTTCAAACTGTGATTACTGTGCTTCTCCCCAAGTTCTCGTTGAATGTGCTATTCATACCTCTCTAGTAGCTATTACGGTATGTTGAAAGATATCCTGGAAAGGGACACGACGGGAATGCGAGCTAGCGAAAGTCTGAAATGGAAAGGGCTCGCGAGGCAGAAACCAATAGCTAAGCAACATATCGCAACCATCGTCACCTTGACGCGCCGGCTCCCACTCAGGACATGTCCTCGCAATCGGACAATTTCCTTCCACGCTTCAAGCTTTCTCCTCCCAGACTGAATCCCCAACTTCGAAAGACCCCTTCTCCAGGTCTCCAGGCCGTCCCCAGGATTTGTTTGGGCCTTGGGATCTGGTTCCAACCTTGTATGTATCGGGCCTTCTGAGCCGGAATGTGCCTCCGCTGCTTGTGTTTGAATATTGTTCTGAGGATTCTGTGGGGCGTCGATCCAAGAGATTCTGCGATTAAGTCTGAAGATCTGCCAAGTGATCATCGCTAGTGTCTGTGAACGCAGACGCTGGAGCGTCTGTTTCGAGTTCTCATCCGCAGCCTTGCTGGAGTCAGCGTTTTGTTCGACACCTGTGTATTAGTGGGCTCCATGGCTCCATGGGAGGTGTGGGAGGTCGGTATGCTGGGAACCTTCCCGCTGGCCATCCGTTGGGGAGTCAAATTATAGCTAGGTTTTGATTCAGCCAGATCTGGGGACACAGCACCATTTAGCGTACAGCCTGGAGCACGAAGGAATGGGAGCATTAGGTCCTATAGTAAAGAGTGGCCGCGACGAACGAGCGGCTGGCCTTCGAGGTAACGGGCAGCTGGAAAGCCAAACAGTGACGGGGCTTAGAACCACAAAGGAAGGACTGGGCAGCTAATCTCGGTTTTTTGGGAGACGAACGTTCCTGGGAGAAAGATATGGCTTCTCAGACTTGGGGACATTTTCAGATGAGGTTCCATTGGCAGGAGGGTGCGGAGGTTGTGTGCGGAGGTGAGAGGTGCTGGAGTGGGATGTAACACATCAATTTGAGCCAGGTGAAACTGGATGTCTTCCTTCATTCGGCTGGTTAGATGGCGGTACTCGGGGCTTCCAATTCGGCGATGAGAGGATGAGCTGGCGGAGGAGGTGTGTAGACTAAACATCACCGGCACCACCAGCCTTAGAAGCATCCCCTTCCACTCGGTCAGCTAGATTTACTGGATGACCGTTCGCCTAGATCACTCGCCATATCCGAGAGTCCGGACGGCGGGGGCCTTCCCGATTGACTTGAGCCTCGCTTGAATTCTTTCTTCTATACATAACCCGGCGAGTTCATGATCGATCCTTGTGTGCACAAACGATCAGAGGGGTAGGAAGCCAAGGTAAACGCTAACCTTCGACGAGGATTCCATCGGCCTAGCCTCTGGGTCAGGGGAGGCATCAACGAGGCCCGAGTTGACTTCGACAAGATGCCACATGGAGCTCATTGACTGCTATGACGGATAGGATGTCTTATTTTCCATGACTGGTGGTTGCCCAATCGTCACGGTTGTTCAGTCGGTTTTATAGCATGAATAGACTTACTTGACTTGGACATGCGGTTGTTACGAGGAGGCATCCATGGTCGAAGAAGACGCGACACCGATACGTAGGGTACCTTCCTTTCTCAGAGCTGTTGGCAAGCTGATCTCAATAGCAAATGTTCTTAAATGCTGGAAGTGTTAGCGTAGTGATTTGATGATAATAGTGCACGACCTGTGCACGACTAGTAAGTATTCACAGCCTAGATGTTATAAGTATCCTAAACTAAAGGCCTGAGCAATGGAATGACCGACATACGCCGGGGGTTGATATCTTGACGATGCCAAGGAAGAGATACAAACGAGAATGTGAGCGTATAGCGATAGTCTGAAATCTAAAGGGGTCGAGACGCAGAAACCAATAACTAAGCATCATATAGCAACCATCATCTTGACGCGCCAACTCTCGCCCAGAACATATCCTCTCGCAGTCGGACAATCTCCTTCCACGCTTTCTCCTCCCAAGTCGAGTCTCCAACGAAAGTCCCTTTCTCCAGTGTATCCTCAGAATCCGGTACGGCCTTGGTGTCTGGCTCTAACTTGGAAGTATCGGAATCTTCTGGGGTGGTGGTGTTCCCGTTCGCATGCACCTCTGCTGCTTCCGTTTTAACATCTCCCTGAGGGTCCAATGGAGCATCGACGACGGTAGAAGACTCTTTGATGGGGTCTGATAATTTGTCATCTTCATCGGCAGATGTTGTGGTGTCAGGTTTCGCATTCTCAGCTCCAACATTGTCAGACGTGACATCTCCTGCCGTAGATGGTCCAGTGGCCTCTGGCAGGTCGCTCGACACCTGGATACCATTGCCTTCGTTGGGGAGTACGGGAGGTGAGTCTGCCTTGGAGCCTTCCTGCTGGCCATCCGTAGGCGCAGCCAAATCGTTGCTACGTCTTGGTTCACCAGGATCCGAGGACACGGCGCCACTTGGCGTACTAGGCCTCGACGGAATGGGAACATCAGTTCCTACAGTAGAGAGTGGCCGAGCCGACCGAGCAGCTGCCCTTCTAGGGAGCGGCGGAGGAGTGGGGCCAGGGGCTGGAGAACCAGACCGTGACGGTGGTGTATTAGGATTCAACTTCGAACCACGAAGGAAGGCCTGCCCTGTGGGAGTAGCAGGCCTCGACTCAGGGAGGGGAATGTTCCTAGGGGAAAGAGGTGGCTTATCAAAGTCGGGGACATTCTCGGATGAATCTACTTTCGCAGCAGGTTGGGAAGCTTCTTGAACAGTGGCGGAAGTAGGCGCTGGAGGTTGGGATACTGCGTCGTCAGAACTGACTACTCTTGAAGGCGGTGGTGGAACAGGACGTCTTCCTTCACTTCGTCTGGGTAGAGGCGGCGGGACACTCGGAGCTTCCGAATGCGTGATGTGAGGATGAGTTGGCGGCGGCGGAGGCAACGGATGAGTTGACCGCTTGTCGTCGTCACCACTGCCCTTAGAAGCGTCACCTTGCGCTCTGTCTCGGCTAGATTCGCGTGTCCAGCTGGCTGCCCGTTCGCCTAGAGCACTCGCCATACCCCAGAGACCCCGACGACGAGGGGGTATTGGGGGCTTTCCCGATTGAGTTGAATCATCGCTTGAATTCTTCCTTGAAACTGCCGTAACACCACCGAGCTTATCATCGACATCGTTGGGACCCGTGATGCCGGGTGTAAGATTAGGTGCTGGAATCTCTTCTTCCCAAACCTTCTCTACGATCCCCGTGCGCACAAATGCCCAGAGGGTGCAAGTGGAGCGAAGCCGGGCTAAACACCAATTACTTGAGCATAGGGGGTATATAGCACTAGTGTTGGCTTGAGGGGAGTTATGGCGAATGGGCGTGGGTGACGGGGTAGGGGTTTTGGAGGTCGAGGGAGAGTGGGAGGCAGCAAAAGATGGGGAAGGGGACGAGGAGTTCTGAAGAGCGGATGGAAGGGATATCGGTATAGGGATAGATTGGAAGGAGGAGGTAGGCGCAGCGAGGCGGAAGACGTAGACTTGCTTTATACTAGCCGAGGTGTGCAATACATGGCCGTTCGCTCGGGGTGGACGAGGAGGAGGAGATGGGTCGCGGGTCGCAGAGGTGTTAGAAGCGCGTTTGAAAATCGTTGTAGACCACGAACTGCCGTTCTGAGTGGCTCCGTTTACAGCGGCTAATGCGGGGTGTATTGTAGGACGAGGACTATGAAGCCCCTCTGCGTGACCAAATATCGGCGAGCCACAAAGAGCACAAGGAATACTGTGCGACGAAGAGCTGGACACGATGGGGATAGGCGATGAAGTTGGTGACGATATTTGCTTTGAGACGGATGGCTCGTTAAGGAGAGCAGAAGTCGCCATTGGCTCAACGGTGAGCTGGCCACTGTGAATTGCAGAAAGCACTGAACGACGTGAAAGCCAATTTAGCGAGGGCGCTAAGTCCAGCCGTACAGTCGGTTCCCTAAATTAAGTTTATAAACATGAAAGCAAGCCTCGTCGCAAGGCAAGGGAATACTCACGAGTCTTCAGTCAGCAGACGAGCTAAGAATGGCAGGGGAAGTAGGGTGGAAATGCTCGGGGGTTGTGCCGTTGACGTATGGAGGGACCTTAGGTGCGCGATGAATGACAGGAATTCGTAATACGGTAGGTGCGAGCTGAACAAGCGTATCGATGTGACGGGGTCTGGTCGCTCGACAACCCGACTTTTCCCTTTCATGTCTCGAAGGTAGCTCTCCGCCGCGTCTTTGTCGTGCTGGAGTTGCTGCATACTGACCTGCATCACCCCGACAGCCTCCTCCGCGACCTTTAGAGCCTCCTCCGCGTCGCTTGCCTTTCTTTCACTAATCTCCCGCTGGACTCGGGCATCTCTCACCATAACGTTGGCCTGCTCGAAAAGACTTGCGCTAAGATCATCCAACTCCTTCTCGATCTCCTTCTTCCTATTCTCCGCCTCTCCCCTGTGAATGGCCTCCTCGCTTGCCTTCTCCATGAGTCGTGTCAACTCGGCAGTGACATGCGATTTTTCCACAAGCATTCCAGTGGTCAAGGCAGACAAGTGTTGCGTTCGTTCGGCCTCCAAACTGACTATGCGAGATGTAGATGTGTCTAGTTTCGCCGTCGAGGAGTGCAGGGAGTCCTCCAAGTCGGATATCCGATCATATGAGCGTATAAGCTTGCCATTGAGCTGCGTTACCTGAGTCGAAAGATCCAGTATTTGGGACTTCAGCGATTCTATAACCATTGCCTGCGCTTCGGGGTCGTTAATAGATTCAGACTTTGGCGGGGGGGACTCCTTTGTCGTCGTGGCGTCATGAGCAGGACCAGCCGTGCTGTCTTTGGTGATAGCATTCGTAGGCGTAGTGGCGTGTATTTCAACCGTGCTCGGTGGTCCATTGTCCTGAGTAGTCTTTTCCTTCTCAGAAGGGGGTTCTTGAGGTAGCTCCGGGCTATCGTTGTCTCCCGGCATTTTGGAAGGAGATGTCGTGAGTGGTGAGAGAACTTGAAAGCGCGCTTCATGTTACCCAAATTTGGAAGCTACCAGATAGGGGCGTTTGAAGCACGTGTGCATTGGTTCGCAGTGACCCATGCGACTTTTGCCCTCTCTTGCCACCAGCCTGAGCGTAGCCAACGGTAATTGCTTACGTGCGCCAAATGCGAAGACATTTCCGTTGAATATCCCCGATGGTCAAGAAACTATTCGATGCGGCGAACTCACCATCGGTAAATGACATTCGATCGGCTGTGCTTCCCATCGCGCCCACCAGAAAGCTTAAACTTGAGGCCTCTGGTCACTCGGGATATACGGGCATTGAGGGTATCTTCTATATTATGGCTTCTAAACCATACAGCCTCGGCCGTTCCTAGTAATGGGTGTCCAGTTCGTCTCACAAAATTCTTCTCGTGAGTATCGCTAGTGGAATTAATCCGTGTTCCCGAGGATTTGACCCAGAATCTATAATTCTAGGTCTTAGGATGCTCTCTGGAGAACTCGCGGTGCAAGATCTGACCCTGGAGGCCGCTAACCCAGCCAACCAAACTCCGTGTTCCTAGCATTCATCATCGTCACCCTCTTTCGCGTCACCCTACTTCGATCCATCCGGTCTTGACCCGCGCACCCTATTACACGGAAATGCTTCTTGCTTCCTGTGTCATGCCCACGACGAGTCACATGAGGATATCGATTGAACGTGGCTTTCACCGAAGAACAACACACGGCTTTAAACCCTTCATCTCAGATCTCAGAACACGCTGTCTCATCTCCAAGTTGGAGCCATTTAATCCTTATGACAGAGGGGGGGACGTGTAGCCGTAAGTCATTGAGTCAAAGGCAACCTACGATTAAGCTCTCTGAAGACTTGTCACCAAGGTATTTGTGGATCGTACCTTGCCCTTGATTGTGGGGTTTAAACGACAGATTGGCGGAGTCAAGCACAGCACGAAGTATTCCCGCTTCATTGATCGCTTCATCATCACCATACAGCACTAGTTGTTTTCCGAACTAGCTGCTGATTTTTGTCTCATGTTCCGCTATGCTGAGCTGGTGCCCGCGTTTGTGTTCCTTCATATCAAACTTAGGCTCTTTATCTCCACCAAACACCCCACATTTACGCATTTTATGACGTGCTCATCCATTCTTGCCGGTGCCTGCTCGCCTCGTGCCGCATCACTCCAGCGTTTGCAGGTTCCACGCCGCCGCGCATAGAATAATAGTGGTCTGCCTTTAAGGCCTTAAGAGCTTAAACAATCCGGTGGGCTGGTCGATCATCATGGTGTGTATGTAATTTCAAATTCGGGGACCTTGCATACCATGAGCGCACGACAGGTCTGGGAATAGGCTTTGATTTATTCACGTCTCTCTTGAATATGCTAGTGGCTTCTTCAGACCCCGGATTTCCTGGAAACCTGGATTAGGATTGTTAGTATCTTCATACTTGCGAATGTTAACCATTGTCATTTCTAAGTAAGAGGATTGAATGGGATACTAAGGGCCTGGGTTCGCGTAGATTCTATTTAGGATGTATCTAGATCCAGGGCCAGCCTGTGGAGCTGTTGGATTGACCGTGGAAAATTCTGAATCTGACCGTGTGAACAATGCCAACAAAGCAAGCAGATGATCGATGATCCCTTTCTTGGACTACAATGAGAACCTCTTCACCCTCCCCATATTGGCTGACAATGTGACTCGTATGCTTTCGATTTCGACCCTGTTTTCGCTGTCGTGCACCTCAGGACGCTCCCCTTTGGACCTCTCGTCGAAGAGATGATCATGTCGATGAATCATCGTGGCCGATAGTGCAGCCCGACGATACTGCGCGTCATGAAGGCGGCACTGAAGCCTACAACCTTACCTTCTAGCTTTACCCATGTACGCCTTTCATGAAACCAACACGCCTTTTCTCCAAAATGCTTCGTTCATCTTACGCATTCAAGTCGCACCTTCGGTTCGGCTCGGCTCCTTTCTGTACTTGATCAGGCTCATGACGGTGCGCTCCATTGGCCAATAATCTATCACAGGATTCAGCCAATACCCATTGTCACTTTGTGCTCAAGTAAATTAAAACAACGTGGGTATTGAGCGGCCTGTGGTAGTAACCCGCCAGGGTCCATCGTAGCTTGAACCAAATTGTCTTGGGCGCCATGAACTACTTTTTTACGCAAGGAAGCCTCACTATGGGCCACATTGACGGTACAGAAAATATACATAGCTATTTAAGGTAATGCCACATTGAACAAAGACCCGTCGATTCACCAGGAGCCACAGTGGGATAAAGATATAAAAGGGCGCTGGGTCTCGAGGACTTAACCTCATCTCATCGCCGTCGAGAATTTCAAGCTCTCCAGCGAACTACACCGTGTAAGTCCGTCATGTCCCCTTTCATAAATTTGCTTCCGTCCCGGAATCGGATAGCCACGCAGCCTTTCATTTGCTGACATGCTCCTCCCTAGACATACAAGCTCTCATCAGCTATCTCTTCTCTATAACCATAGATCATGTCGAACCACCAATGGGCTCCACCCACCATCGGACCTAATGGTTTCCAGGACCATACTGTCATTTGGTTTGTCGGGAAGTACTGGAGGGTGAACGAGATGTGTTCCATCATGCGGGATGCAAACTCTCGTGTTGAAGTTTACAAGTGTCTTCAAGGCCGTAGGTCTTCATAATCTCTGTTAGTGGCTTCTGTACGCCTAACTAGTGTCTACAGATACTTCCACCCCCACGAACGGAGTGAGTTCAATGATCTGTCCAGTTTTATCTTGTCTCAATTCTAACGTCGTTCCATTAGCCCCTCGACAACGAAAATAACTGGCAACGTTTCCGTGGAAATGGCGCCAATTGAACACCCATTGGAGTAGGTGGTGGTGATCTTTGAAAATGCTTGTCGCTGGTCGGCTGCGAAGGTTGTCTGTGTTGCAAGGCTTTTGATAAGCTTATTTTCTTCCTGGGTTTTTGGGCGTATCTTTGTGATCATGTTCTGATGTCTTGCTATCGATGGTTGTCGTTGTGATGCTTTGAATTCGAGGAATCCAGTGTTTCGTCGTGGATGACGAGCTTCGGCCCCCGGTCTCAGCGGTAGAATTTCCCAGCCTCTGGTAGATCATATGGGCATAGGTCATAGCCTTGCAGGTCGAGTGCACTATGAATGCTCAATTGAGACGCCACGATGCATTTCCTTGGGAAAAATGCAATGTGCGCCCGATGGTCACCAGCTGCAGATGCTGTGCAATGATCCCAACTGACAATTCCACAGCCAAAAACACCGGCGACCTGACCAGATGTTACACTCAATTGAGCTTTCTTTCCTCCTGCTCAACATTAGATCCTACGTCGCCCCAACCTTTCCATCCCGCTCAACTGCACAATACAAACCTTGACGAGCTTAGCGCTGGCCACCCGATTGAACCAATAACATCGAGCGCTCGAACGACGAAGGTGCTCCGTTATCACGGGCAGAATAACCGAAAAGCGAAGCTTCTCTTCGGCACGAGTCCTCTGCTGATCCACAAAGGCTGACCTAGCGTCATCTTTGTGGCCCTCTTGGCTCCCGCCATCTCCCATACTATGGAGGAATTGCCGACTACGACCAGGGGATCAAATCTACAGGTGAGCACTCAAGTATTCTGGCTCTCGGCATACGATTTGGGTTCACAGCGAACATGTAGCAGAGTCGGGCGGGCAAATTCCTCCAGAAGGTCAGCGGTTTTCGTGGCCGCATTCGTTTTCCTGGGCGGAGGCCCAAGCATCCTGGAGAGACAACGGATGACATAGGCCCATACCTTCGCCAAACTCGTTCAATGGATACCAACATGATGGCGAAGCCGTACATGTCACAACCGCTTCTCGGACTGCATAATATGGACTTGCGCGATAACGACGACAACGAGGACTCTGAGCGATCTGCTTCGCCTGCGGACAGTTCTTCCCGAGCGGGTACTGTATACGCACCGCAGCGGGACAAGCCTTTACCGCGCCTTTCACTAGGAGACATAGATGGCTTGCCATCCACGACGGGAAGACCGCAGTACGTAACATCATTGAGCTCTCCTGGATCGATTGCCCCTCCTCCTGTTCCGCCAAAGCCGGCTCAGAGACCACACAGCGAGATCGTCACACCCTCCGCCGGGATCCCAGGCAGGTTTATCACTCGGAAGCAGTCAAAGTCCAAGGTCTCAGATGGGATGCTACCCACTTTACAGACTACGCCCTCACCGGATGCTATGGCAAAGGTCATTGGACCGTCAGCCTCCAAGCGACCTGAGCTCCGCCTCGACAACCTGCCTACTACCCCTCATCGCGGAGTCAATATCCTCTCGGATGCAGCGTCATACGGCACTGCAAGGTTGTCACCTACTATCATTGCTAGACACCCTCCACTTCCTATTCTCAACTTACCGAAGCTTGTTGTGTCAAGCCCCGAGTCTTCCTCACAGCCTACGCTCTTACCCGTCGCAAGCGGTTCGAGTGCTCATCCCCAGGTTGATGCAGCGAGGAGGAACGATTTGAGAAGTATGCCCGCGCTTCCTCTTCGGGGACAAGACGAGCCTCGAGATGGGGATGACGACGGAGATTCCGACGGAGAGGATATGGATGACGATGACGACGATGAATTTCATGATGCTGAAGACGATCACGATCACGACTCCAGCCACGAGGACGGTGAGGATGGATCAGAAACTCCAATGCGTAGACCGAGGGGCTCGATGGATAGCATTATCAGTGGCTTCAGTAGCGGACACACCACACCCGACCTAGGAACCTCCTCACGTTATCGATACGGTACACATCTACTCCCTGAGGTGGATACATCTAGAATCGATCTCTCTGTCTTCACTGGTACAACTGTAGAGCCCACCAATCCTTCCAACAAAGGCAAAGGCAAGAGGCGCGAAACGTGGAGGCCGAATACTTCTCAGACCCCAACACAGAGTCGGCTTGACGACGATGATTACTTCTCTGCAAATCCACGCCATTCTCTTCATTCTACACAAGCATCCCATTCTGCATTGCGCACGCCTCGGACTGAACGATCATTCAAAGCTATTCACGACAATGACCAAACTCCAAGGCCTGGAATATACAAACACACGTCGAGGAGCATGATAGACCTTGTTGGCATCGCAAATAGGAACAAGCCGATACGCGAGGCGACTAACGAATCAGAATCGTTCAGTGCCGAGGAGGCGTCGCAAAGGCCAGACACTATCAAAGGTAAAAATCGAGAGCAAGACGATGCTAGAAGCAACTCACGACCTGGCACTCATACGGATGATCGCAGGAACCCCTCACCCAATCGTGAAACACTCTCTCCGCCCCATCCATTGCAACGCAGACGCTCCATGCCTACATTCACCTCATCAACCGAACCTCCGCCTTATCCCGCATTTCCTCCGCACCCCCATCATCGTCCACTTGCACCTCCTCGTGACGACGTGGCTGAAGGCTCAGAGCCTCTCCCACCGTATAGCAATGGCATATACCTCAAAGCTGTCATGCCAAGGAAGATGGAATTCACCAAACCGGGAATCATGGCCCGAGATCGTAAATGGCGGAGGGTCGTCTGCGAGCTAGAAGGGACTGTGTTCCGTGTGTATAGGTGTCCACCGGAGCTTGCGGGAGTGAGTGTTATTGGTGGATGGTGGGAGCGGAAGGTGGGAGTTGGGGATGTGGCAGAAACTGGAGGTGCTGTTAAAGCAGGCGGAAATAGTGGGATATCAACACGACTGCGGAGGGAAGAGGATAAGGAGTTGTTGAGGGTCGCTAAAGCCGAAGATGAAGCCGCCAGTGCTCGGGTTCAAACCCAAGTCCAAGTGGCCCTACCCCCCGATACGAACATTCAATTGCGTCAATCATATACCACTCCTACGGAAACCGATTTTCACCCCGATTTTCCACCCAGCCAAGCACCCAGCACCATCTCTTCAACGTCCAGCAGCAAATCGCGTTTGGGTGTCGTCAGTCAACTTCTAAAGCCGCGATCCCATTCGCGTTCGCAGAGTGACGTTTCAAATTCACTGCTTTCTCGGAGTGCTTCGAATACGCCTCGATCCTCACTCTCTCTTGCTCGACCCAGTACGAGTTCTGGGTCAGTATCTGGTTCCTCACCAAATCCTATCGAGGGTTCGGCTATGGTGACTATCCCATCAGCATCTAGCTCGAGGTCACACTTCCGCCATGGATCCTCCTCGAATTCGGTGTTCAAAGGCCAGCTTGTTGCTGACGGTTCTCAGCAAGAGCTGCGTACCTCTGAGCTGAACTTGATCAAGGCATATACTTTGCAACATGCTGAGAGTGGGTTAGGTAATGATTACGTGAAGAGACGGAATGTCATTCGGGTTAGAATGGAGGGGGAGCAATTCCTTATTCAAGCGAGAGATATGACGGATGTTGTAGCATGGATTGAGGTAAAGTCACCTCATCAATGGGTACAGTATGGCGCGATTTTCTCATCATCGACCTGAAGGGATTCCAAGCTGCCTCAAATATTGCGTTAGATCTTGATGAAAGGGTCATGCCGAGAGGACCTTTGTTCCCTAGGTCCGTTGCGATGAATGTAGTTGGTGTTCTCATGCTGATCACCCTGGTTCATTGTAGACGCAGAAGGAGAAGACGTAGAGAAGGAGCCAACCAACCCCACGGCCCTGGTAACAACACGAGTGATGCATGATGGTTTTGTCTTCGGAATAATAAGTAGATCCTCCATTCGTTTCTTTGTTTAGTGTTCGGAACATCTATTCATATACTGTATTGTATATTCTCGACTTGCCAACGGACTTTGCACTGCTGTATCGTATGCATATGCACTGGAATCCATCACCCATGCGTCTCCTTGTTGTAGTTGTCGTAAAATGGGTTTGAGAAAGCTGCGGTGATGATCAGGCTATTCGAGGAGCTGGAGTAGTTGATTTTTCAAGGGCTGCGTGGTGGCGCGGGAATCCGAGAGTTTCCGAGTTTGGAATTGTACGTCAAACGTTATCTTGTACCGCCCACCAGCTTCTCATCGATACTCCTACCAGTCCTTTGTCCCTTCTGCGGTTCTGGCAGCCAGGTATTCCCCGCACCAACCTCCTCAATCCGCAACGTTCTCAACAAATATACCAGTCTCATCTTCATTCCAGCCGTCTACAGCGTTTCATTCATTTCAAGCCTGCAAAAAAGGTCGTTTCCACCAGGTTTCGACGAACCAACTACTTGTGTTCTGCTCCCTGCTTGTGCGCTTTTGCTCAAACTCTTAATAACGCCGGATTGGGCTACGAGAAACGTCTGAGGAGGAAGGCAGCGTATTGTTGGAGAGAGTGCCATGGCAGATTCAGCAACAGAAATAGATCTTGACTCGGTCATCGACAGGCTATTGGAAGGTGAGTTTTCGCTTATTTTCTGGTCATCTTGGGCGGCGGGACCCATGGATTTTCGGCGTGGGGGACGTTCTTCTGTGGTTGGTGATGGCTGGAAGCGCTGACGTTTCCTTTTGCGCTGTCATCCTTCGTCCCGCTGTATGCAGTACCCTGGCTTGTTCGACGGTCAACATGATACTGCATGTGTCTGCTGGCTAGAAAAAACGTAGATGTGCTGAGGGATGGCTAGAGATCCAGCCTGGATGACTTTGTGACTCGAATGACTGTCTGATCGCCTTCATTCCCCCGCAGTACGAGGCAACCGTCCAGGGAAACCCGTCCAACTCCAAGAATACGAAATCAAATACCTTTGTACGAAAGCGCGAGAGATTTTCATTAATCAGCCCATTTTGCTGGAATTGGAGGCCCCCATCAAAATATGCGGTGAGTAGCGCCCCACGCTCTTCTCTATCACCGCCTGAACAATCCTGGACGTCGATTCAGGTGACATTCACGGACAATATTACGATCTTCTACGCCTGTTCGAATACGGCGGTTTTCCGCCAGAGGCCAACTACC
The DNA here is from genome assembly GCA_032158425.1 of Pleurotus giganteus. Classification (NCBI taxonomy): domain Eukaryota; kingdom Fungi; phylum Basidiomycota; class Agaricomycetes; order Agaricales; family Pleurotaceae; genus Pleurotus; species Pleurotus giganteus. The sequence goes on along the minus strand of JAPEHR010000009.1, from coordinate 1,351,368 downwards.
TATTCCTCGGTGACTACGTAGACCGGGGTAAACAATCCCTCGAAACCATCTGCTTACTCCTCGCCTACAAGATCAAATACCCTGAAAACTTCTTCATCCTTCGCGGAAATCATGAGTGCGCAAGCATCAACAGAATATATGGGTTTTACGATGAATGTGTGTAACAGCCTTCATTCCTGAGACAGCTGATTTGAGCTCTTGTTTTCAGGCAAACGTCGATACAATATCAAGCTATGGAAAACGTTCACGGACTGCTTTAATTGTTTGCCCATCGCTGCCATTGTCGACGAGAAGATTTTCACGATGCATGGGGGCCTGAGTCCAGACCTGCAGTCAATGGAGCAAATACGTCGGGTTATGCGGCCTACGGACGTTCCGGATACAGGTCAGTTACTGGCGCTGAGTCATGATGTCAACTCCGGGTTTAATCACGTGATTTAGGCCTCCTCTGCGACCTTCTATGGTCCGATCCAGACAAAGACATTACCGGATGGTCAGAAAATGATAGAGGCGTATCGTTCACCTTTGGTCCCGATGTAGTGTCAAGATTCCTACAAAAACATGACATGGATTTAATATGTAGGGCTCATCAGGTGAGTTTTGATCGAAGGATCACCTCGTCTAGCCGCTCAAGTGATCGTGCAGGTCGTGGAAGATGGATATGAGTTCTTTGCAAAACGACATCTTGTCACGCTGTTCTCTGCTCCTAATTATTGTGGAGAGTTTGACAATGCTGGCGCGATGATGAGTGTGGACGAGACACTGTTATGCTCTTTCCAGGTGCGTGATCTATGGATACCGCACTTCACAGCCGTTAACCTACCACTTCTCCAGATATTGAAGCCTGCAGAGAAGAAGGCGAAATACCCGTATGGAGGCATGAACATGGGGCGACCCGTTACACCACCGCGCAAGCAGAAGAAGAAGGAAGGCAAGATGGGTTGAAATGCCAGCACGAGAGTTGGATGTCATGGCTCTTCGTACGAGCACCCCTCCACCTTTGATCTGCCCTTATATTAGGACCACTCCTCTATTTCATGTTTTATCGATTGCGCTGTTTATTAGCTTTTCCCTCCTTTCCATTCATTCATTAAACTATTTGTGTCATACCTTCTCAACCGTGTATTTTGTGCAGTCTTTCGTGCTGGTTCGTGCATGACGAAAAGAATGTAATCTCATCGGTAATGGTTTAGGGATAGAACGCAGTCGGAACATCATGTACCTCGCTGGTCCAATGGACACTGTATCATAGGAAGAGGGCGGAGGCTGTACCTAGCTTTGCACAGTTTCACCATTTCAATGTTGGAGTGAGCGTCTTGTTCTTCGAGACCATTCTCAGTCTGAGGATGTGCTGACCGACTCCCACCACGCTAGACCCCAGAGAAAGTCGACATCGTCACGCCATTACAGGGCCCTTCCACTTTGTTCTTCGTCTCCCCCACCAAGATCTTCGCCAGGCCGAAGATCGCACCTTTCAGGGGGCCCCTGAGCTTGCCCTGATGGCCCAGCGTACACTAGTGTTCGCCTTGAATGCGACGAGTATCTCGTGCCAGCTCACTCTGGATGATAGAGATCGTGAACAGACTGAATCCGGCGTCTTCGCCGGAAATTTCAGATATGCGGCCGTACGGCTTGACACATCAACGTCGTCCGCATGATCATCTTCGCAGTCTCTTGGTTTTCATCACATGAGGAAGGCCCTGCTTGCATCTCTCCCCCACGTTGACGTGGTGCACAAAACATCATCTGCACCATATGGTAGCATCTATTCTCTTGAGATGCTAACTGTCTTCGGGCCTGAACAACTTGAAGCGCGGCCACGTGCCAACGGTCGTCCCTCAGCAAGTTGCAACTGCACTAGTGGCTCACAAGGAAGTGGATCGTCAATGTGACTTGAAGTGCTGCCCAATTCCGTAGCATCCTGTGGCGCAGCTCGTGTCCTACAGATGATCTACGAAGTCCCTTACGTCTCGGTTCGTCCTCAATAGTGATCGATACTTGGTTTGGTCGTTCAAAGGGAGGGAAAAACGGGCAAAAACATTCTTATTACAACGTGCATATGCGAAATGATGAGAGAAGACATGTGGGCCATTGATAAATACAGATACATCGTATACGCTCAAGACGAGTCTCGAGGCGGTAACAACCCAGCAGCAGCGTAAATCGTAAAGAAATGAAAACCATATGAATTATCCCCGTACAACTCAATCCCTAAACGCAATGCCCAAGTGGCATACTGCGGAGTATCGAGATAGGAGGGGAAAACGACATGAAACAACGAATCTGGCAGAGATAACTAAAACCCCCCCATGCAAGCCATGATGCACGATGAGAAGGGAAATTAGACCTTGGTGAGATTCTGAATATTGTCATGAGAGGAACCGGCGGATTTCTCGTCCTTTTCGTCATAGCGGATATCTGCGGCAGCACCAGCGTGGATGTGCTGGTTAGCCTCCTCGCCGTCGAACAGGGCGGCGGTCTCTTCAAGAGTGCGGTTCTTCGTCTCAATGATGAAGAAGTAGAGGAAGACAAGCTCGAAGGCAAGCCAACAGCAGTAAACGATCTAAAGCAGCCATAGTAAGCAAGAAGGTCAGGGATGCGCCAAAGGCAAGCTTACGTAGTACTTCCAGGCGATGTTATCGAGGGCGATGGGGTTGACATATTGGTTGAAGATGAGAGAGAGGGAGATGGCAAAGTTGAAAACAGTGAAGCCCTTGGCACGGAGAGGGAAGGGCAAGATTTCAACCGTGTAAGACACGATGAGAGGGGAGAACGCAATGCTATTTCGGCGGTCAGTAAAACAGTAAAACAAGCGATGTTCAGATAAGGGAGACGGCTCACTCGTAAGACGCGTAGAACAAGAAGATGAATGCAATGACTGCGTGTGCAGCAGCGTCGGTACCGTGGAGGGCGAATTGCGCAGAGCAGACGGTTTGCAGGACGAAGAAAATGAGCATGCCAACAGCGGAGGTCAAGAAGAGGACACGACGACCGATCCTGTCAACCATGAAAGCGGCGAGGAGAGCCCAACCCAAGTTCCAGATTTGGAGGATACCGTTGATGAGCAGCTAAGAATCATGTAAGCTAGGAAGCACTTAGAACGGAGGGATATGAAAACCAACCTGGATGGTAGGATCGGTTATACCAATGGTGTTGAACACCCTGTTAAGGTAGTATGAGACGAGACCGTTACCAGACCATTGGGAGAAGAAGGCGAGAGCGATAATGATGCGCATGCGCTTGCGATTGCCAGGGGTGGCGATGAGAGCCTTCCAGCCAACGTTAGAAGCGACAGTACGGTCGAAGTCAATGGCGTTCTTGATTTCGGTAAATTCGTATTGCACGAGGGGGTCGTTACTAAGTCCGGAAGTGTCACTAAGTGATAGTTCGCCATAGAAATCCTAACTTACACGTTGCCATCGGCATGATAATAGGCCAGAGTCTTCAAGGCCTGGTCATCCTTTCCCTTGGCAATCAACCAACGGGGAGACTCGGGCACAAACCAGACGAGGGCAACCTGAAGGACAGAAGGAAGCCCCTGGAGGGCGGAGGGAATACGCCACGCCCAGGTGGAGCCAATTTTGAACGTTCCGTAAGTAGTCCATGCAGCACTGAGACAGTATTTTAGCATCGTTCTGAATTCGAAGATGAACCACAACATACACGATGGCACCCGAGTACCAGAGGGAGTTGTAGGTCGAAGTCAAAGGAGCACGGTATGACGGGTAGGAAATTTCAGTAACCAACATAGGAGCGGCACCAGCTAATAAGAAATAGAAATGAATTTAGAACCTCCCGCATCGGGATTAATATATTAAGATTAGCTTACCAGCAAATGTAAGACCGAAACCGATGAGGAAACGAGCACCGATAAACATTCCTACGGATTGGGAAGCCGTCTGGATGACGGTAGCAATACACATGAGGGCAGCTCCAAGGAAGACGGACGACCTTCGGCCAAGCCCATCAGAGACGTATGGCGAGAAAGGATAAGCGGCGAGAGAGCCAATGTTCTTGTATGATTAAGTGAGAAGATGAAATTCGGACATGACTAAAGAAAACTCACTTGGATAGCATTAAGAAGACCAAGCTTGCCGCCAGAAGGATTGCCAAAGTAGTCTCGCCACTGAGGCAGAGATTGGAGACCGTTCATCATACTTCCATCGTAACCGTTGGTGGAGGAAGTGATGAGGCTAGAAAAAAATTGTCAGTTGCGAACGATCAATGGAAGCCTGGTAGAATGGCTCACAGTAGCAAAATCCACCCATTAAGCGCAATGAGGCTAGATACCAATTAGTTGAAGAGGTCGGTTCTAAAAATAGCGGGCGAAAAAAACATACCGCTTATTGTTGTACCACTTCCGTCTTGGGTCGACGAGATGAGCGAATCCTGCATCGCTGCCTGAGTTAACTGCTCCTGGTCCGCCCATTGTAGTGACCTTGTTATCGACCGCAGAGGGGGAAGTGGATGGAGACCAGTGGACAGGAAGCAAGGGGTTTTTATAAGAAAGGTGGGCAACCAGATTGTCGACATATCCGCTGTTCACCTGACAGAGTCCGTGGGTTTCTCCGCAAATACTCCTCCGAAATGTACGATTTGTTGGAGAAGCGGACGCTTTACGCCTTCATTTTTGCTTGAGCTTGAGTGCCTAGTTCCCGACGGACATAGGACCCTGAGTTGTTCGCGACCTGCCTCTTACGGAATTCCCGAATGCGGCCTATGCCGGCTTCCACGCGGGCTTCCTCCGAAAAGTGATTTGTTGGGCAAAGATTGCTACACAATACGCTGCTGGCTCATAGCTCATAGCGACAATACGGCAGAGAAATGTCTAGCACATACTCGCGTGCATTAGCCAGAAAATATCGGAGGTTTGATATCTGAAATTTCGTTTCTCCGTTGCCAAGTCCTCGAGATATCTTGGGATCGTTGAGGGATTTCAACGACAATTCCCCAGATGTGGGGGTGTGTATTCGAAATGGTCTAGCTGCAGGGCAGCCCTGTCGGATTGCGACCGGAACCTACCGCCACCAATACACATTTGGAGTAAGGTCTCCGAAAGTACTTGCAAAGGTTGATGGGCCCGACGTCCATATTTGCGCAGAACAGCACGCAATGTGTTTCAGTTGCGTAATGCTCGTCCGACGTTCCTCCGGCGACGGTCGACGTTAGCCAATATCATTGCAGATATCATGATTCCTGGTTTACGATCGTAGCTCGAGCGCACTTCAAGTTGTTCCGAATGATGGCCTGGATTCTTGCACCAGAGCTCAGATAACGAATGGGCCCGTGTCCAAAGAGGCGTATAGCAGACCAAGGGGATGATGTGAACGGGTGATAAAACTACTTTGGGTCTTGGTCGGTACATGTTGATTCAGAAATAGGCTACGTGCACATGGCCAACGTGGGCATATATTATTTAATTCACACAGGTTGACAACAGTAACATGCTATTTGACAATATAGACAGCGAGATGAACAGAGTAGATGCGAAAACGAAAGAGTAGATGTCGAGGAACAGATGCGACCGCTTTAGAAACGCTTCAACATGTCCTTCGCCGACGTCGAACCATCCACGTCTGTATGAGGGGTGGATCCGGGGCTCCCACTCTCTGGCGTGGGGTTTGAAAGGGGGCTGGCGGTATCTGTCTTCTTCTTTCGACCAAACGAGACACCCCAGCTAGTTGCAAGACTGGCCAGCGTACCCGTTGCAGTCAAGCTGGGTCTTATGGGAGCACCCATAGCTGAGCTGATCGCAGGATGGGATGTAGATGAAGATGGGATGTGATATGATGTTGTTCGCCGACGGTTCAGAACGTTTGACATACCGTCTGTAGCCGAGCCATCTGGAGACGGCGTGGCAGGGCGACCGAAGGGGTTTCCCTCCCCTGAAGACGGTGAAGTCGACAGGGGTAGTTCGGACAGAGCAGTCGTAGCTGCAGCCTTGACTGTTGACACAGGTGTGCCAGGAGGGTGTCCTAGCCCGATCGGAGGGACGCGCCCTACCGAGAAACGAGAAGCAGACGACAACCTAGAGGCTCGGGATCCCGGTCGCAGTGGAGATGGCAGCGTGGGAACGTGGTGACCTGTCGTTTGTGAAGGTGAAGGCGGGGGTGGGGAAGAAGCAGGGGGTGGGGAGGTTGCATGCGGGGATGTCGCTGGCTGATGGCCACTGTGGAGGGAAGAAGCATTCGCTTCCGGAAGCAACGAAGGCGATGTGCTTCGAGAAGGTGGAATAGGATCGAGATGGGATGACGGGGTTGCTTCTGAAGGGGCCTGAGCTAATAGACGTGAGAGAGAAGATGGCCCAGCGAGCGGAGAAGAGTTGGCACGCGACCGCGAAGGAAAAAGGTGGGAGGTTGGAGGACGTGTAACGCGAAAAGTGTCTTCTACCTCCGACTGGGGAGGGCCAGGGGGGATATCAGTTGGACTGGTGCCAGCTGTCAAGGGCACGTCTTCTGTGGGTTCCCTATCGCGATCGCTTGAAACAGGCTTGCTGGATGAGCTCTTGCGCTTGCTCGGCTGACTCGGTTGCGTCCAATCTTCGACTTCAAGCATGTAATACTTGACGCCATCCCCAAGTGCAAATGGGTTGCTTGAAGGGTCCTATATAGTCCAGTTTCGTTAATCGGCATTTGATCTCTGTAATTGATGGCTGTATCGGGGGAGTTACTCACATTGCGGTCGACCAAGCGTTCTGTTATCGAGGTGATCCTGGCTACAATCCATTCCCGAGTTCTGAGTTGCTCCGCAAGATGCCCTGAGGCTTGCAGGAAATAATGCGGAAAGGAGACTATTGGGGTAGGTACGGCGAATTGTCGGTGGCATCAGCAATAGAGGTCGGCATCGGAGGAACGCAAAATAAAATAAGGTAGTACATACCATTGAAGGCAGCCCAGGGTTTAGATACCGAGTTGCGTGTGGGAAGGAATAGGGCGAGATCTCCTTTGGCAAAGTTCCTGAACGAGATTTTGCCTTTGGCACGCTCGCGATATTCCTTACACTGCTTTTGCCACTTCCTTATCGTTGACCCAGTCTTCGCGATGACCTCCAAGAAATGGTCATGATCAAAAGCACGGAGAGCCTCCAGCGCTGCTTGGGGATCAGACGGATCAATGGGAGAGGGCTCGTCGGGTGGGCCAACGATGCTGTGCCTCATCGCAGCACCAAAGGCGGATTCAGCCAAGCTGGCCGGTTGCCTTGATCCAGGATGAGCTGTCACTGTTTGCGCCGTGTTCATAGCTTTAACATGAGATACTCGAAAGGCGAGAGCAACGTCCAATATCTGCGCGATCAGTTGATCCGAATTTTGTAGCCGTTGCTCGAAGCCAGATTGGGATGCTCTGCCAGCACTGAGGTCGTCCCTGAGGATACGTTCGACATGGTGAGCCTCGCGAAGTTCGTGTTCAAGCCGTTGCAACTCTTCCCGCAAGCCAATGCCGTCTGCGTTGGTCACATCTAACTCCGCACGAGCATCCTTGAGCTGTCGTTCCGTATCCTCTAGGACGGCTTTAAGTTCATGGAACCTTTGATCAAGGACGGCTCTGTCACCGTCAGCTTCAGCAATGTGATCGCGAATGACGCGGTCGTGTTCGGTTGCCTGAACACGAAGTAACCTATCTTTCTCGAGCCCAGCTTCCTTCAACGCATGGTGAACCTGGTCACTCTCTGACCTAGCCGCCTGAATCTGACTCTCCAGGTCTTCCCCCCTCGAGCGCGCCTCTTCTAACTTTAACAGATTATTCGCTTGCTCTTCCAACAAACTTGCAATCTTGGCTGAGTTCTTAGATTCGAGAGCTTTCACATCCTCGAACTCAATCCGAATCTGTGCGAGCTCTTGACGAGCTGCCTCTGCCTCCTTCGCCTTGTCCGTGACGTCGGCCAGAGCTTTCATTAGATCTTGGTGCAGATCTTTGAATTGCGATGTGAGGCCAGCATGTCTGTCGTCGAGGATCCGGCGAGCGGTGGACTCCCCTTCGGCCTGGGCGCGGGCCTGATGGAGCTCTCGTTCTAGTCGATCCGCTCTAGCTCGCTCCTCGGCAGCTGCATCTTGTAGGCCATCCGAATCTCCTCGAAGTCGGGCAATTTCAGCTTCCAATGCTCCACGTTCCTCCTGGAATACTTGTTCCTGCTGGATTTTAGAATCCTGCGTAGCTTGAAGTTGGAGTTGGAGTTCTTGGAAGGCTTGGTCGTCTGCCTCCAAGGCTGGAGACGATAACTATCAGCATAGAAACTAACCAGAGATCAAGTAGAAAATACTTACATCGCCGTCTCGAGGACGACAAACGGGACGCAGACAGTACTGTGATTTATTATCAGTTTGAATATCGGACGTTGGCCTGATTTATACTCACACGACCGTTCCGCAATCCTGTCAAAAGCGGTTTCCAAACTGTCCATCTTATTGATTAGCTTCTCAAGGCCCAAACGGCACTCCTTGACAGCGCCCAAAGCGATGGCGTCGTTACTGGTCCGGGAAAACTGCTCCAGATCATCTAAAACCCTGAGGAGACCTGATGATGGGACGATTTGGCAACATCAAAGAAACTAGCTATGGTCACCTACCGTCTACATCCTCTCGCTCAAGGGAGTAGGTGACATCAGAACTGAGCGCAGAGGTGAAGTCCAGGGTTGGGACGGGGTCATCCATCCCTTTGGCTTCAAAGGGCAGTTGCCCATGAACATCGCCGCGGTACACTTGACGCCGTTTTTTCTCGCTAGCTCTGTGGAAATGTGTGAGACAGAGACCTTCGGCACCTCCGAAGAGCTTACGATAATTTAGCCATGACCTCCAAGATGCTTTGGGCCCTCTGGTTGAAGAATCGAGCTGTTTAATCTGTTAGCTGTCTGCGAACCCGTTTGCCATGCTCGACTCACAAAATTCTTTGCGTCGCACAATCTCTATGACTGTAGCTCCATAAGCGTACACCATGTTGTGAAGACGCTGGATGTGTGAGAAGCTGGTCTTGCCCCGGAAACTGGCTTGGAGATTGGATAGTGCAGGCGGAAGTTGGATCAAGTCGTTGTTCAACACGCCGATTCGTTGGAGCACACCTAGGCAGTGCTCTGTAAAAGCATTCTTTGCTACAGATGTGGGCCAATCCAAGATAGAGCATAACAATAAATTGTGTTTACCTTTGAATCAGCCATGAATCGTACTTCATTCCGGAGTGTGGCGTCTAGCTGCTTGAGGTCTAGACCAAAAAGTTGGGAAACAAAATAAGAATGAATGACACCGGACTCACTCTGCAATACTGTGTCCGTATTTGGCATGGATGCTGCGCATGCTTGTGAATTGGCGCCGCATACCTGAATGAGTTGCGGGGAGAGATCACCTTCTATCTTACTTGCAGCTTCCGCTATCTGATCTAATGTGGTTTGTGAGCGACGTGCAGAGCTTTCAGCGTTCTCTAACATTCTGGACCTGCGTTACCACGCGTTGGATAACCGAGAGGACGAGCTTACTGGACTGTCGATACCAATGCCCGAACAGCTGTTGCTCCTTCTGTCAGATGCGAAACCCCTTGCTCCGTATGTATGAACTTAGTTCGAAGATCCTCTGAAGCAATCATCATCCTCATGAAATTAACCATGCCAGAGAGAGGTAGATACCATGAGTGCGAGCGCAACTGTCAGCCACTTGTTTCATTTTCGCGTTGGAAACGTAATCTCCTAGTGTACGAGGCTTCTCTCCACCGTGGATAGCCTTGCGCGCAGCCGGAGATAGGAAGTCGGTATGTATCTTCACTCGACTGATGATCTCCAGGTCGGCTTCAACGCCTGCCAGCAACGTAGCCTGCTTCTCCAATTCCTTGCGCGCACCTAAGGCGACACTCTCGAACGCGTCAACAATGGTGAGTAAATGTAAGTCTAGGCTATTAGACGCGACCCGGATTGCTTCATGTTGGCAATGCAGCGTAAACAGTAGAGTATTGATGTGGTCGGTATGGATGTGTGCAGTCTGCAGGTATGAATTGGCAAGTTCCGAAGGGCGAAAGGGGGGCGTGGTGGCAATACTCTCTAGCACTGAAGTGAGCTTTACAAGCCGTTAATCCTAATGCCGAACATGCCTTCGATTGGAGGTTGTAAAGGGGGTTCCACATGAAGCTCGCGGAGAACGTCTTCGGAATCGTAATCCAAGTAGTGTTTGTTGAACACGTATATAACCTGAACGTGTCAAGACTGTGGCTAGTGCTCAAGATGAAGCCGACACACCTGGTCGTGCGAACCAGCCAACTCTCGTATGTTCCCATTAGTTAACCGTCTGCCATCCGACAAGTATGCCAAAACTGCCTCTTGATCAATACCGGCTTCCTGGTGTATGAACAATTCCAGGCTCCCTATTCTGTTGCGACAGCATTAGCACGGGGCCACTGGGGTGTTGAAATGAGTCACCGTTCGATGTCTCGGAGAGTGGCATGGACCTAGGACACAGTTAATGACGGCCGAGCACGAGAACGATGCGCTCACCTTGAATACGTGCCCGTCTTCGGCACGACATATTTGTATCATGAAGGTGGGTGTTAAGAACGGATGGGTAGGTGCGCAGGTCACGGTCAGGGATGTCGGCAATTACGCAGCGCTTATTAGGATGGTTGCCGGCGCCTGGTGCGGGCACTTCGCCCTGATCTGCAAAGTCGGGATGCCTTCAATGTGCATGCCAGATAGCCTATAGTGCTGTAACGGCTTTTGGTAGCTGGCCATACTAGTGCTTCCACGCCCCGCAGTCGAGTGGCATATGCTTTCAATTTCCCCTTTTGACCGATACCGCTCTCATTGTTTCTTGGACCTAATCGTTCTCTCCAACGTTTACTGCTCCGATTCCCATACAAATGGCTCATCAAGGATAGGTGGTTTATAGGCTTGGACTCGGCAGTCGGAGCTTCACCGCACCACCTACGAGCCTCAATTTGGTGGTCTCTACTCAGCGTGGTCTCGGTGATGAGGAGCCTACGCCGCAGCAGCACGCCTAAGCTAAGCTCAGTAACTTGTCTTCATACCACGCCCGTATTCAACCCTCGTAGTAAATCAGCTAACTCAGCTGATTTTCTCCAGATACGAAGGATGGCTGGCGCCCGCAGCTTATAAACGCCACTCGCGAGCAAATTCGTCAAGACTTACGCTCGTTCTTCAGACATACTACAACTGGCGGGAAGTGCGATCAAGCCTGGATTGTAATGAGGATGCTGCGTTTCTTGAATACCAGCCCTGAGAAACAGTCGGTTGGCGCCTGCACCTCTTTCACATTGCGACCTCAAGGCATATGTCCAACAATTGCTAAAATTTTGCAATTGGAGCCGTCTGCGTCACGCTTGGTTACGAATCGACTTGCAAGAAGACCGTAGACTTTAACGGAAGCGGCGGAATGCGCGTCAGTACATCCCCATCTCAAGTTCTTCGCAGTCGCCATCGTTGTTACGTCCCGTTCTTATCAGTCAGCTGACTCTGTCCGTGATACCACTGCATAAAGTCCTGGAACTCTACCGAAGTGATGGTGAGCAAAATAAGTCGATGCCGAAATAGACTGATGTGTCTTCGGTCAACTTCTTGCATCACGATCTTGATTCTCCGTGAAGCTTCACCTGCCTGGATGTCGTGTACATCTAACTTGGAAACTTAGTGATACTCGATAGAGAGCAGAGCACGAACAACTTCAGTTCAAGTTGACAATCCCCATGCATTCACATATAGAAGAAATAATAACAATTCTAAAAACAAATACTTAAAATCCCACAAATGGGAACCGGCTATCCATTTACACCTCGATTATTTACGAAGGGGGGCTAAAGATAAACGTCAGACGCTTTCGCTCAAGTGGTGTTAGATGACAAGGCACTTACACGGGAGGAACGGCGGTGACTGGGCCGGGGTCGGAAGAGAGGGCGGGGAAAGGTGTAGCCTTGCACTATTACGAGGGATTTGATCAGCAAAGGTAATTCGCCCTCGGATAGAAAGTAGAACTCACAGCAGCTTCAACGTCAGCCATGCTTCGTCCAGCAGGGATGGTCACAGGCTTGGTAAGAGCAGCCTTAGGAGTGGGGATGACGTCGGAGCAGTCTACGAGACGAGCACGGTTTTGTCCCAAAGTAGCCATCTTAGACATGACATTCTCGAACTTCCTCACCATAAGGGCATGGTCGGCTGCAGCACCCAAATTACTAGCTGCAACCCGCGACAGCGATGATTTACTCACAAATGAAGGATTGCCATTCACAGGCAGTTCGGGAATCACGGGCGAGAAGGAAGTCGGAAGTGATGCGCATTTCACCTGGAATGGGGGACAAGGACTGGCCGTCGTGGAGGCCATCGCCGGGCGCGAGTTCACCCTTGAGAAGGACTTCCACGAAGAACTGAGCGTCGAAGGCACTCGGGGTGGAATCGAAGGGGGTGCCCTACAAGAGTGAAGTTAGATAGATTGGTGATGAGTTCCAAAGGGGCATTACCGGGATGGTCGTGTCAATGTGGTCTGAAGCAGCAACAGTGTGCGAAATAAGAAGGTCGACTATTTCGTTGGGACTAAAGCCAGCATCACCCATGCGGGCAATAATGGTATCGACAGAGTCGCTAGGCTCAGGTACGAGGAGATCCGGAGAGGCTTGGGTAACGTTGGAGCGACCAGCCAAGAATTCGAGGCGGGGACCGCCAGCACAGTTGCTGACACCCACTGCACCAGCGAATTGGATGCTATTTGTCATGGAATAAGCCCCAAGTAGCCGCCGATTTTCAGAAAGACTTACAAGTCGCCGAAGGATACTTTGTGCTTGATTGCAAAAGGTCGCTGGACTTCAACAATACCGTCGATACCGTTGTTGGCATCTGTGGAGATGTAGCGCGTTAGATTCTACAAGTTGGAAGGTACTGGGTTGCGTACGGAAATTAGTCTCGATTTCGGAATGAGCCATGATAGAGCCATCTACAAAAACATCAGAGTGGGCCGTGCCAGAAAAGACACTAAATTACCAGCTCCACCACCGCTGTAGAGCATCATATCAGTCAGTTTCTAACAAATCATTGTGCATCAATTACTAACCCGAATTTCCCTTGGCGGAAAAGCTTCGGGGAGAACCCAATGGCATCGTGGAAGGTCAACTAAAACGCAGAACGGTGAGCAGACCTGCAAGTCCGAGATGGAGGAAAAAATCGTACGCGAAGAGACTAGGTGTCAGGTCCGTTGTAATTAGCGACAGGCGTTGGTAGCGATGATAGATTTTTTACCTCGTGAACTTCCTCACCTGGAGAGATCGGGTCAGAACTGTGAGCGAGCAGAGGGGGAAACCGTTACTCACCGCACTCGCCGCCGTCGAATCTGGACCGAAGCATGCTGTTTAGTTTTCCTAGTAGCGAGGGAAGGTCTGGAGGGAACTCACAGGTTGGTTTGGATGTCGTCCAAAACATCAAACCAGAGACAGCACTATTATCGATGGGTCAGGACTAGGGTCATTGATTGGGGGATGAACTGCACTTACCTGAGCATTGGCAGTAGTCTTGCCGTTGCTGCAGGTAACTTTCCTGGGGGGTGCAGCAAAAGCGGCGACCGCGAGGGTAGCGAGAGTGAGGAGGGTCTTGAAAGACATGTTGACTCTGATGCGTTTAGCAGAGGAGAAGAGAAGGCTCGTTGAGATCTCTGAGCAGCACTGGGCTCAGAGCTGGAGGGTTTTATAGTCCTAGACCATGACCACCTTGAAAGAGATGTGAAAATCCAGCCAGGCGTTTGCGAAAAATACTTGACGGAGACGACCAATAGACAACCGTAGCGCCTCGTATTTGATACTCGATCAAAGGGCAATCAAGAATAGCCGGAGATATTGACATGGATGAGAGAGACGAAGTACAGGAAACATACAGTACCGGAGACCTGGGATCCCAATGACTGGAACGTCCAGGATATGAAACCTGTATTGGAGAGAAGGCGTGTGAGGATGAGTCGGCTTAGAGCGGCCTGACGTACCTACTCTCACACAACTATAACAAGTGATGAGTGATGGCGATGGTTGGACGCGTTGGTCAGAGCTGTTGCTCTTCTCACCGCATAGAAGGAGAGATCAACGGACCCCGCCTAATGGAACCGGGGTCAGGCAGCCCCATAGTAGTGGATTGTAAGAGTGGAATGAAATGGAAGAATTGGAAGCGCCTTTCCCGGGCGACTCGTTGTGTTAGCATATACGTCGTCGAAACTGAGCCATTCCGCACACAGCGTCGGGGATCAGGCTATCTAGGTGACAGCTACCGCGCTGAACGCGCCAGCATGATCTGCGTTCACGGGCCAGCGGCTCCGCTGCCAGTGCTCCGGTATTTGTGCAAAAGATAGGTTCCGCTGGGGCGACGAGCCTCGGTTCACACGGTATACCATGGATTCGATGGCTTTCGCCTATCTGCTATGAGAAATGCGAAAGCGTTCATTGGCTGTATGACCAAAAACAAAGCGCCAGGGAATACCTTTATGTGGGGAGGGTGCGCGTCCAAGGGAGCAGGAAATGGCGGGTACCGAGGAATCGGGTATTCGTGGGAGGCAAAAGTGTCCTCTCCCTTGGGAATAAGAGAGTCGTAGACTTTTACTGATGTTTCACACGTCAAGGACGCAAGATGTAGCGAGAGATCGCATGGACCGCAAAAGCGTTGGGCGGCAACTTTGGTCTCGGCCTCGCGCTTGCAGTAGGTAACTTGCTGCTCATGGGCTGGCGGGGCCACACAATAGCGACTTCAGAATGGTTGATTCATTGCGTAAGGAGTACCAATTAAAGGGAGGGACATGTATGACGCGAACCGTGTCAAAACAACCGCCGGATTATGCATATGATGCCTTTCTGGAGATATTCTGACGTGAGACCGAACGTCCTCGATGGCGAAGCGTCCTAACCAGTCATCAGCTCCTCGAATGTCATCAAATTTTTCGTTCCAATCAGACAGGACCTTATGACCTCGAAAAAAAACGAAGCTCAACTTTGCGATCCCGCCTCGAGAACATGGCGGGTAGTTGAGTCCACAATACCCGGAGGAATGGACTCGTATAGCCGTGTAAACAAGGTTCGGTTATCCACAATATCCTGACCCTTGGCCCTCGACGCCCGCGTGCAGCAGGTACAACTACGAATATCTGGAGAAGAGATGGGTACTTGAGCGTCGCCTTGGCTAATAATTAAACGCATGGTCGCGAAACAACTTAGTATAAGGCTCTCGACGCCGACATCAACTGTCACGGCGAACCATGCAGTGTGACCGACGTCACATTGTTGAACACGTAAATGCGTTCACGTCAACGGCCCATTCCCCGTTTTCAGCGTTCAAGCGAATATTCAAGCACGGTCTTGCTCACCCTCCTCGGCGCGAGTCTCGACTAGTGTTCTCTGCAGCTGGGCACGCCTTGTGCAGCGTAAGATAAAGAGAATATTGCTACTATTGGAGTCCAGCTCGATCCACAGTTCAGGTCATCTGGCGATGATGATGGCGCAGTGACCAACTAGAGGTGTACGTTTATCGATTCTCCGGACAAAGTAGATATCCATCGACAGGATGGGCTCTTCGATTATTCCTCCGACCGAACCTTAAGCTTGCCAACGGAAGCCTGACGAACCACGTAGCTAGCAGACCGTCTCGGGATAACGTCCTTGACAGGCCGGCTATAATACACTCATCTAGTTTCTTAATACCAAGAGTCAATGTTCAACAATTCGATGCACCTGCTATGTGGAGTCGATGGAAGGGGGCTCAGTTTGGTGTGTCTCTTTTCTCCTCACCAGGCGCACTTGCTGATAAGCAGTCAGTTGAACTGTCATCGACAAACCTTGGATTCCGGACCGCCTCGTTTCTCCACGATGCAATGACTCCATGGTCTTCTCCTCTATCGTTGAATACAAATTGGCCATCAGTTTAGTTATCAGGATGATTGATACTCCGATGGGATGGTGTCTCGCAGACAAACTATGCTAGTGCGCGGAAGGTATGAGCGATTCCTCGGTTTCAACGCTTCAACTTGAATTCTCGGCGGGGTGCGCTGATGCGCTTTTCAAGGCCGCTTGTCCACATTCGGCCTTCTGCTGACACGCTCCGGATGCGCTGCATTGACTGTGTGAGCAAAATTAATTTTCCGCGGAGGCCTGACATGTCTAATGACGTCATAGTGGAAGAGTTTGTTATTACGGCACACATCTCACTATCTGCCCACTATCATGCCTTTCAGCTTCGGAAGCTCCACTAGTCAATCTACCCCTTCTGTCAATGGCGATGTCAGCGGCGAGGACGGATTTGATAAATCCACCATCAGCGATCTGATAGCCAAGTACGGATGCTCAAGCGCAACGGCGTGGCTAGAATTTGACCGCTACAAGATCTGGCAACCGACAGAAAACATCCCAGAGTCCTCCTTCAAGCCTGTGCAGGGGTATATGCGTCGTGATCCGTATGTGTTCGCATGGGGCAATCCCCTCGTTTCAGACTCAACTGCGTTAGAGCCCGCGGCGAAGGCGTTCACTCAGTGGGCGGAGGAACAGGACCTACAGCCTGTTTGGTCGTGTGTTGACGAAAGCCTTGAACACGTACTAGGCGGGCCTTCCTTTGAATGGTGCACGGTTAGCTGCATCTACGAAGACGTGATTGATCCTGCGCACGTTATCGACATAGTTTCGGATGATGGAGAAAATTCGAAGGAAGATGGGTCAGCCACTCCGTCCTCGATCAAAGATTTGAAAAAGAATCTACGAAGAGCATGAAAGGCGAATGTAGAGATCGACGAAATAAGGGATGGACAGTGGACCGACCAAATCAAGGCAGACGTTTCCGAGGGCGTAGAGCAATGGAAGAAGTCGAAGCCAGGTCTTCAGTTGGCTTCAACCACAGGACAACCTTGGCTAGATCAAGAACACCGCCGGTATTGGGTGGCTCGCCAGGATAATAAGGTGGGTTGCGAAACCACTCTTTGAGCTGAGTTAACTTCGTTGGGTACAGATCGTTGGCGTCCTGATCTTAACCCCAATTAAAGGCAACACTTGGCAAATCAAGAATGCGATCTCATTCCCTGACGCGCCTAAAGGGTCATCCGAAGCCCTTATCCACGGCGCTGTGCGGTCCCTCTACGAAGAGCAGGAGGCTCAGGGTGTAAGCGACTCGACTGATCGCGTCACAGTGACATTCGGGACCACCGCAGCGGCGCAAATGAAACCTGTGGAGAATCTGTCTGGTTGGAAAGTGAATGCACTAGCCAAGACTTATAATAAAGTCGCCAAGGGAGCTGGGTTATTGAAAAGGGGCGATTTCAGGGTCAGTTCCTCCTCCTTAGTCCCGTTTGAATGGCGACTTACCGCTCATACATAGAACAAATTCGACTCTGAGCACGATCCCATGTATGTATGCTATCCCGACAAAGGATTCGGGCTAGACGGTGTCAACGCGCTGCTGAAATTGTTGAAGAAGTAAGCGGACATGCTATAGGATTGAATATACCAGATAATGGGCCTCAGCTGGGACACGGGCATCCCCCTTTGCATAGCACATATAGATACAGTGATATTCGGCCCATTAAATAATTGCACACACATGGCCGCACCCTTCCGACAATGCTATAGAGTACACACTCGGCCTCGCCCATCCAGCCGAAACACAACCTTGCGACCAAGCTGTCCAATGGTAGGATCTATTCCATGGCTACAACTGCTTCAAAAATCAGCTCTCTCTTCTTATTTGAACGTAGCGAAATATGACATGGGAATGGCTTCGGATGGCTGTCACCAGAGCGCAATGAGTATGTCTATTAGAAGACAGGATCGTGGAGAATAACTCACCTAGTGAGACCGGAAACGAATTCGACCTTCGGTGTAACCTCATTACCACTCTCGTCCTTAGCCTTGGACAGATGCAAGGTAGAGACGATGGTGGCGATGGCAATATACAAGCTGGAAACAGCGAGGTGACGTCCCGGGCATATTCTAGAAGAATTTGACTCATCCAGATCCTAACGCGGTGAATCTTGTCAGACGCACCTTCGTCCATACCCAAAGGCGGCCCCGAAAGGCGGCTCTTCGTCCCCACCTTGCGACTTGGGAAGGAACCGGGAGGGATTGAAACGCTCGGGATCTTTGTAAACATTCTCATCGCGTGAGATTCCCCTTGGACGATAATTAATCAATAAATCACTGTAGAAGCATTCAACTTACTTGGCATTCGCGAAAATGAGTGAATCCTTGGGAATGAACATATTGCGATAGATATCGTCGTGAGTAGAACGGTGCGCTATACCTGAAAATATGGTATCAGTCATGTAATAAGACAGACAAGAAAGACGCAGTAACATACCAAGAGGAAGCGCTGGATTCCATCTTGCCGGGCCAGGATAAGCCAAACCTCGCTGCATAAATGGAAAAGACAGACCTCAAAACCTCTTGTAAGATGGCATTGACGTAAGGAAGCGAAGACCGGTCATCAAACGTAGGGAGCCGATCCCTGCCAAGGACTCGATCGGTGCAAGTTTCTGGCACTCGGGGTGCAGGAGCATGGCCAGTACGAATGTCGTCAAGGAAGCCCAAGTCTACAAGTTGGCCACATCAGCGTTTAGACATGAGTGCTAGGGTGAACTCAGACCGTTTCAGCTCCTGCAGCATATATGACCGCCGTAGCTCCCCTGATGTCAATTTCTTCTTCTTCAGACAGAGGTCCATCCCGCGAAGCCATATACTGCGATAGGAATGACTCTGGGGCGGTTCCATCCGCCTACCAAAGGACAGCTTATTATTGACCTAGGAGAAATCGACGAAGAAAACGAAACTCACTATTTGCTTCATCGCTCTTTCGTAAGGCAGCTGATACAGTTTATCAATGGCCCATCTCCATTTGCGGGCGACGTTGGCGAAATGCGTTCCCGGAAACCATGAAGGAAAGTGTCGTACTATGAGCAATATAGTTGGTTGAGATCTAGGTCAGCTACGAGGATTGGGATGAACACTTACGGACGGGAAAGAGATCGACGAAGGTACTACCTGGAGGGCCACCTCGACGAAGTGCATGTCCACTGGCATCGGCAATTTCAATATACTCGTCGTTGTCTGAAACGATTTGGTGGCCGTAACCAATTCGTATCACGATTGCAGTCGAGAATCTACCCAGACAGTGGGTAACGATCATGTCACAAGGGAAGGGAACCTACCTGCTGAACAGATGATCGAAATTTCCTTTATTTTCCATGAGATCTTGGGCCAAGAGGTAGGCATTAAAGAGCTGTAACGGCTGGTATTTGATAATAGCATTCTCAGCGAATTGAGTGTGAAGGAGCTTCCTGTGAAACCGCCACCGATCGCCATACCGCAAAAAGGCCATATTCGGATTCCACCCCATCCTGTACAAGGTGCTGTCAACGGAAAGTATGAAAATTGGATGAACGTACAGCTCAAAAATCACGAAGTTGGGTCTGTCGCTATACAAGGTTCCTCTCTTCTCGAGAAGATCGACTGCCGCTTCATCACTATCCAAGATGACGATGTTGCGACCCAAGCTTTCAACGTGCACAACGTCGCCTAAAATAAGGTCGTGAGGGAAAGATACCAGACATCGAAACGGCGGCTATACACACCATATTGCTTGGCCCACTCGTGGAAGACCACGTCCACATCGGTGGTAGGCATTACACGAAGGTGGCCGATAATCGGGTCACTAGGTGGCCCGGGTGGCAAGGGAAGGGGCCGCTTGGACCTGTTGATCAGCCTGGAGACTAGCCAGCATCCTGCTGCCCCAAGAGCTAGCCTAGTGACTGTATCGCTCATTATCGTATCCAAAGCCTCTGGCAAAGATGACTTATATGGCCCAATGAATTCTAACGGAGCTCATATGTTTGGCATAGAACTTCAGCGATCATGACACATCCTGGGAGAAACTCGGTGCGGAAGCCTTGAGGACACTGAAATTCGAATGCTGTAGCTTCCCCTGGCAAGAAACCTGATGGAATGGTCATACCTTGACAAGGCCAACAGGAACCGAGACTCGAATCCGCCGACGGTCCCAATAGGCAACATAGAGCCACAGTTTATGTAAAGTGTGCCGACGTAGCTTGTAGCCGATGTCGTGAGCGAGCAATAAGCCAATGATGACCTTTCAATGATATACACTGGGCAGGACCGTGTATGGCATTCCATCTAGACTTTCGGGGCACCACCACGGGGACACAGGTTGAACGTAAGAGCCGAGCGTACTGATGACAGGCTGATTCCACCCACGAATTGGAAGTGGTTCACGTAACTCAGTCGTGGTCACCCAGAGATGCCCCCCCATTGGCATTGACCAACTCAAGGTGAGAACATTAACGAGGAGCGGGTGCAGCTTTGGCAGATTGGAAAACCGCGCCTAGTGATATATGGCTGGTTGCGAGGCATGAAATTCGAATTCAATATGGCGGGTGGAATGACCCAAAATTGACGAGTAGTAAGACGCGTAAATGCAAGACGGACCAGATGGAGGATGCACATAATGGTTGAAGCGAGCGCTTCCAGGAATTTCTGTTGAAGAAGCGCCGAAGCAGTGGGTCCCGACGCTCATTTCGCCTCTTGCTATGACAGAACGCCACAGTTTAGCTGGTGCTCTCGGATTCTTCCGAATGACGGCGGTGGGCCAGTCGTGGCATGCGGCGCGGTCTGAAGGGGTTGACCCTCGGTCGAAGAGACAGGACCTACCAATTGAGATAGCTCCTCCATGGCAGGCGAACGTGAAGATTATCGAATAGAGGATGGAGAGTGGACAGACGGAATGAAGCTGGAGGTTTCAGAGAGGTAGAACAACTGAGAAAGTGAAAGTGGCTGCATCGATGGGACAGTTCGGGAGCAACTCGACATTGCAGTTGGGTGATGTCCTCACCATCCTATCCCCAATCCTAACCACACCTGAATCAACAACGCCACATCTATGCCTGACGCCCCTTATCTCGGCCGTCCTTGGGAACGAAGCTCCAGGATGCAAGCAATTCAGGCAAGCCACTGAGGTATTTACTTTTTGTACAACTGCATCAGCGAAACCTGTGGAGAATTTGATTGATTGGAAGTAATATTAGGCAGTTTGGTTTGTGAGACCGCACCATGTCGCTACCGTTCAGTTTCCATCTTTCTCTTCCGTATCAACATCGCCCCCTAGACAAGGATGACTAACGTCGTGTCGACATCCGATCCAGTCAGCGGCAGTTTGCTTATAGTCGCTCCGCTCCAACTGAGCCGCAAATATTGCATCACTCCAAGTCGACGGAACCATATTATTGCGTCACTTCATCCGAACCGCCGGCCCCAAAGGCATCCGCACCGCAACCTCGGCTCCAAAACGACTCGAGGGAGCGCCAGCGGATGTCACGTGGGATAACAGTATATCTACCCTCGAGTCGACAGTGAGTCGGATTTCTATCCTATCACAGTACCATCATGTCTTTCGCAATCACCACTGCTGCTATCTCCAGTTCTGCTTCCAAGTCAGCTCCGGCTGTTCCAAAGGTGAGCATGCTCTTTACTTCATTGGACTAATCCCTGTGACTGACCCCTTTTACCCCCTTTGCTCAGCCCTCTCTCGAAGACACCCGCCGAGAGTGGGCTTACCATTGCGCTACTTCCGCTTCCACCGCCCTCTATTCCTCTCCCTTATGGGACTATGCACCATACTATGAGACGCCATCCATCCCTCTCGACGTCCTCGTCGAACGCCTCCTTCGCCAATCAGACGCACCCCTATCAGCTGCCCTCGCCGCTCTCACCCTCATCAAATGGATCACCGAAAGTGGTTCATGTCCCGCGGTATCTTCATCACCACATCACCTCTTCTGCTCCATTTACATGGTCCTCCTGACTGGACTATGGGGAGTAGACGACGAAGATTGGGCAGACGTTGAAGGTTTCATCTCGTCGAAGGAACTGGCGGAAGCGAAATTTGAAGTGGAAGAGTTCATTGAGAAGAATGTCAGCGACGTGCACTGGGATATTCTAGCACTCGTTGTTGGCATTGATGAGTTTATTACGAGCTCTACGAAGTGAGTACTTGGTGATCCTTGGTAATGAGTGACAGCTTGGATGCTAATGCCTCGACACAGCTGCAGCACTCGTCAGGAAGGGCATGTTGAAGTTCGAAGATAGTGACGATGATGACGAGCCTTGATACCAAACACAATTGCTCGCACTTCTACTTCACAGTCCTTGTATATCATATTCGAGTACATTCATACTCGCACATTATGACGTTTGCAATTTCAAAAGTATGAATCAACACAACCCAGATGGCGGTGGCGACTAGATTTGAGCCCGTCACCTTAAATGCCCTACGATGGATACATAATTGGCCCGAACTTGGTCTGTATCGTCCACCCAAATGTACGCGATTTGGTGACCAAGTTGTCCGCCGATGCTAAGTACAATCTACTCCATGGCTGCAACGGCTTCATGGATCAAGTCCCTCTTCTTATCTGTCCGTAGTGAGATATGACATGGGAACGGCTTCGGATGACTGTTAAAAATGCAGTGAGTTATTGGGAAGGGATCCCGGATAGTAAAGGATACTTCACCTAGTGAGACCGGATACGAACTCGACCTTTGGCGTTATCTCATTGCCATCTTCGTCCTTGCCCTTTGCTAGATGTAAGGTAGAGAAGATGGTGGCGATGGCAATGAATAAGCTGGAATTGGCGAGGTGTCGCCCCGGGCATATCCTAGAAATTGGTTTATCTAGGTCCGAAATTGTGTGAATCTTGTCGACTGCGAGAACGAACCTTCGTCCATATCCAAACGCGCCACCGAAAGGTGGCTCTTCGTCCCCACCTTGCGCCTTGGGTAGGAACCGGGAGGGATTGAAGCGCTCTGGGTCTTTATAAACGTTTTCATCACGCGAAATTCCCCTTAGCGACAATTAGTAGGTAAATCTACTTTAAAGACAGTCAACGCACTTGGCATTCGCAAAGATGAGCGAATCCTTAGGAATGAACATGTTACGATAGATATCGTCATGAGTAACACGGTGGGCAACGCCTTGAGATTCTGGTATCAGCGCGTGCAAAGCCAAGTACGAGGGGGGACAGTGATACCAAGGGGAACCGCCGGATTCCATCTGACCCAAAGAATAAGCCGGAACCTCAGAAAACAAACGGCACACACAGACCTCAGAACTTCCTGCAAGACGGCATTGACATACGGAAGCGATTTGCGGTCGTCAAAGGTCGGTAGCCGATCTCTGCCAACCACTCGATCGACTTCTTCCTGAGCGAGCTTCTGGCATTCAGGGTGGAGGAGCATGGTCATTATAAATGTTGTCAAGGAAGACCAAGTCTGGTGTTGACCGCATCAGCAATTAGATGTGGGCGTTGGGGTGAATGCAGACCGTTTCAGCTCCCGCAGCATAGATGACTGCCGCAGCTCCCCTAATGTCATATATCTCGTCTTCTGACAAAGGCCCATCCCGCGTAGCCATATATTCGGATAAGAATGATTCTGGCGCAGTGCCTTCTGCCTACCGACGCCTCGTTATTAACAGAGCAGACGATGGATATCAAACTGGAACTTACTATTTGCTTCATCGCCCGTTCGAAAGGTACACAATATAGTTTATCGATTGTCCATCGCCATTGACGAGCGACGTTGGCGAAATGGGTTCCTGGAAACCATGAAGGAAAGTGTTGTACTGTGGTTAACATGTCCCTCGTTAGCAAAACGGGCTCAGTTACAGGATCCGGATGAGATCACTCACAGATAGGGAAGAGATCAACGAAAGTACTTCCCGGGGGACCAGCCCGACGAAGTGCTTGTCCACTGCCATTGGCGATTTCGATATATTCGTCGTCATCAGAGACAATTTGGTGGCCGTAAGCAATGCGGATAACGACGGCTGTAGTGAATCTACTCAGATGGTGAGCAAATATTGTGGCACAATGGGAGAGTCCTTACTTGCTGATAAGGTAATCGAAGTTACCCTTATTGTCCATCAGATCTTGGGCCAAAAGGTATGCATTGAACTGTTGCATGGGCTGATATTTGAGGATAGCCTTCTCGGTGAAGTGAGAGTGGAAGAGTTTCCTGTGAAACCGCCACCGATCACCGTACCGCAAGAAGCCAATATCTGGGTTCCACCCCATCCTATACGATTGTCAGCTGGCGCAACTTTATGTAGAGTAATTCAGTGAATTACAGCTCAAAGATCACGAAGTCAGGCCTGTCACTGTACAGCGTTCCTCTCTTCTCGAGAAGATCAATTGCTGCTTCATCACTATCCAAAATGATGATGTTGCGACCCAAACTTTCGACGTGGACAACGTCGCCTGCCATCGTGCGTGAGTGATATGATGCTAGACATCGAAACGGAGGCTATGCACACCATATTGCTTTGCCCATTCGTGGAACACCACGTCCACATCAGTGGTAGGCATTACACGGAGGTGGCCAATGATCGGGTCGCTCGGGGGGCCAGGCGGTAGAGGGAGAGGCCGCTTGGACTTGTTGATCAATCGGGATACTAACCAGCATCCTGCTGCCCCCAGAGCCAGCCGTGTGAGTGTATCGCTCATGATCGTAGCGAAATCATCTGGCCTGGAGGCCGTATAATACTTATAGTCGGAGGAATTCCAACACGCCCACATGTTTGGCAGAGAACTTCAGCGATGATCGACTCATGACACATCCTGGGAGAAACTTGGTGAGGAACCGAGCCCTAAGAAGGCCACTGAATGTCGAGTGCCATAGTTTTCCTTGGCAAGAAACCTGATGGAATGGTTGTACCTGCGTTTGGTCGTGAATCTGTCGTGAATAGATGTAATAACGAGGATAGAAGCTGAGAGTTGATTCCGCTGACGATCCCAATGGGTAACATAGAGCCATAGTTTATGGAGAGCGTGACCAATGTGGGTGCATCCCGGATCCGAATTGGCGAATTAATGTCATGTGTGAGTAATAAGACAATGATGACCTCTCGATGACCGACAGCTCTGGGTGAGACATGCCACTGGATACATACCATCCATCTAGACTTGCGGGGTTGCCACCACGGCGATAGAGGGTGATCAAATGTACGTCAGCTGAGCTAACAGATTGGTTCTACCCTGAAAACTCGAAGAGTCATCGAATAGTAGATCAGGCCTCAGGCCATTGTCGGCAAGTCAACGAAACCGCAAGCGTTTGTTAACCAGAGATGCCGACGCGAAAACAGGGACTGCTGTTGGGCAGCTCAGAGGCTCAATAATGACGGAGATTCCAAAAAATTGACGTGGTACCCTAACATAGCCTAGCGGAGTGCGTCTGAGCTGTGAGTCTTTCGAGGAGTGGAGTTGGACACTGAATCGCAGTGCGGCATGCATGGCTGACTGTTGTGGCAATGAGTTAACGAAACCAAAACATCAAATTGAGCGAAAGATTGGCGAATGGTACAACGCCGCGAAGCGCACAATGGAGGAGGACCCGGATGCAGGAGGGTGATGGCTGGTGTTGCCCCCGAGCCTGGCGCTATGAACGAGTTGCCTGTCAAGAACAAACAGGCGCTCGAGGAAGCGCTGACTTGTCTTCTTACCTCTACGCTACTACAGTAATGCAATGCAAATGCTCGGACCAACCTGCTAGCATCCAAACATCATACGATTTGATCAATATCCAATGCATCAGCTGTTTCGTATGCCGCGTCACAGGTTAGCTGGTGATCTCGCCGCCTACGATCATCATCAGAGAAGATTTCCTTGCGTGGGCCATGTCAACTCAACTTGTGCCGTTATCGCTGAGCTCCTCTTCAACGCTTCCTATCAGCACCAACGTGAAGAGTAGTCTTACCGCCTCCAATCGACGCTTTTCCTGTGTCTTGTGACGATGCTGAGGTCGGTACACAGCAGCACGTAGGCGCGGCGCGACACATGTTGGATTCAACGTCGGCAACTGTAGGAATGTAGGCATCTGTGTATGTTCATCATGATGTCGTCGCTAACCACTACCTGTTCAGCGCTTGCATAGCGTACTCATCAAGCCCACAAACCCGAAAAGTTGGTATTGGTGGGATCCTCTGCTCGCGTTTGAGGCTAGGACTTTCACACATTTTCGTGTATAAATACAAAGGCGTTGGCAGCTCCAAGGATCCTCAGACAGGTTCTCTCATCGACTCTTCTCTCTTCGTGGTGCTGGCTCATCGCGAAGCTCATTTCTCTTAACGACCTTTCACGACCCGTTGCATACCTCCAAATCCCTCGATCATCTATTCGCACTATGGTTCACTCAACGTCCGCCGTTACTTTCGCTGCCTTGGCGCTCCAGGTCGCTACTACTACTGCTTCTCCCTTCGTTCTTACCGGCCACTTACCGTACGTTCATTCTTTTCCAGCCATGATTAGAAACAGCAACTAACTTCTGCTTTCTTGCACTGTAGTGCGCAAGCTATGCCATTCGATCGATGGAATCCTAACTTGGCAGGCAATGCTGCCGCCAATTCTCCCCCTTCCACACAACCACCTTCCTCGTCTTCGGTCTCCCAAGTCCGTCCTATTGGACCATTGCCCCGACTTCCGTTTGCACCAGGAATCAAACTACCGACAATTGCTAAACGCGATTTAGACGATCGCGATGTTGAGGGGTCCCAGGCTCAGGCCTTCCCTGAAATGTTTGCACGGAGGGCGGCACGCGACGACGAGGTCGCCCAGCTTGCCAGGTTGCTCAGCAGCAGAGGCTTTGTGGACGAGCTCGATGCGCGTGGCCTTCTGTCGAAGTCACTACCCTTCGCTGTCTCAGCTATCCCGCACATCATTGATCTCTTGAAGAATTCTGGCAGTGCTGCTCAACGAAGGAGTGAGGTCGACCAAGAGTGGGAGCGGCTACTCGCCTCTCGAGAGTTCGTCGACGAACTTGAAAGGCGGGGATTTGGCAGTATCTTCAACAAGTTCCCCAAAGCTTTCGATTTTCTCAAGGATATTCTCTCTCCCCAGAGCAACGCTCCCTCCGCCGCACCCCCTCCTGCTCCCTCCCAACCCACTCAGAAGCGGAACAATGAGCTCGATATCAAGGAACTTGAACGCTTACTTAGTCGAGAGTTGACAGATGTTGAACGACGCGCCATCGGTACCAAGGTTACTCAATTGGCGCCGTTGTTACCCATTGGTCTGCAAGTCTTCGACTGGCTGAAGGACAAGATTCACCCAGCTCAGCCTTCAGCGTCCGCAGCTCCCCAGTAATCGTCTGTTGTGTAGTGTTATCTCAGTGTCGAATATATGATCCACTTGTTTACCTTCATCTGAATACCCCCCATTAACGCGTGGCTTTCACCCCCATGAGAAGGAATGACTGAGTGTTGTCCTCAACAAAGCAGTCTGTCTACCCCTATGAGAATCCATGTATTGCTCCTGATGCCGTCCCTAAGTTGTTTGTTCAACCTTAAAGCGCTTAAAACTTGCCAGTGAAGGTGCCGACTTGGACGACCCACTGACCGACTGGTCGACTACTTTCACAATATTGTGTTGGAGCTGCAGATCGACAATGCGAAGAGGGTACAGTGGTGGCATCTGGTCCCCCAAGGTAAAACTCGACCCACGGAGTCAACTATTTGTTCCCCCGTCCGATGTGGGTATCTGTGTAGCCCGTTTCACTGTGTTTACTGACTGATGATGACAGTTTGCTTCATCCACTGTAGTCAGGACTACACCATCGTTTGCCACATCTACTTCGGGTGAAGTGGTTATGAGCCAAACGTATAAAGGCAAGACATGGGCCTTCAAAATCCCTCAGGCTGGTCCCCCAACGATAAGGATACTCCCTTCGAGGTGCAGGTCACCTGGAGTAGTCCTCCTTGCTTTCTCGTCTTCTCGTCAAGCATCCCTCCTCTCCATTGCCGTTCCGTCGAAATGGTTCCACTTACTGCCCTTGTGGCGATTATGGTCATGCTTCGCGCAACCTCCGTCGTTGCCAGTCCTGTGATAGCGTAAGTATGCTCACTTGTTTTCCGTCCACAACAAACTGACAATCGTCACAATTCCTTTATTTAGCATTGAATCCCCGCAGCACCTCCCGGCACTGCATATACCTACGTTTATTTCAAGACAACAGCTCGATCAGTATCACTCCTCGCCCGGGTTCAGTTTCACCCCAGAAACGCGGCTCAGATCTCCAAAGGCCGAAAGAAGATCGTCTTCCCCGACAGAGACGTCGCAGTCACCTAATCCCAATACGATGGACGTCGGACCAGCCCCTTCCAATGGTGGTGGAACATTACAAACGAGTCCTTCGGCTCCCTTTGCCGCTGATAAAGGCCGCAAGAAGCCCGTTGCTGGAAAGCACCGGAGTCGCTCGAAGAAAGGCAAGAAGCGAAGAATAACACCTACTACACTCATGCGAAAAGGAATGGTGAGCTTGGAATACGAATATATGACATTGTAGAGCCCTCCGTATAAACCGAACTCGGTTGATAACGTCAGACTGAGCGTTCAGAGTGCTTGACAGGGAAACCCGCTTGTGTTACTGTCAAAGTAGATACTTAATTCAGCTTGTACATTTGACTTCAAAATACGTTGGCTGTAAGGCATGACACGCAAGATGGTCGGAGGTCAAGGTTGGCCTATCAGCGCTGCAGCCCCTGAACGCGCCTGAGCTCCTTTTATTCTTTATTCACACGGCTGTACGAAACTCTCCAGCGCTTAGCGCTAAGGCCAAGGACTCGTATCCAGCTTTTCATGACCCCAGACGTAATCTACTAGTCGTTCGACTTCCGCAGGTTTTAACTAGTCGTGGTACTCGGCGGTGTCGCGTCAGAGACCCATCGTCCCGGCGACCTGCCAATTTCTTTGAATATGCTAGACGATCCTCGTACAAGTTTGGAGGGCTGACATATGACGTACGCTCAGAGGATTGACCGTCATGCCTCCCCACTGGCGTGATGACGTTCTGGGTTTGTCTTGATCGGACAGCCGCCTTTATATTCTGTGGACACTTATCTGGTCTCCACCTATCCTTTCTCGCCTTCACACACCATGTTCCAGCAGCAAAGTGCCAAGCAACGGATTGCCATCGTCGGCGGCGGCGGCGCTGGTATGTCTGCAGCATACGCCCTGTCTCATTGTCCGGATAAATTCTCGGTCACCGTCTTCGAGAGGTCAGCCTCTCCTGGGGGCATGGCGACGTCGACTCCCATTGACGCTAGCAAGTACGGCGCGTCGTATATCAACGACGGCGTTCAAGGCGGGTCTCCGGTTTTTGGCAATACATATGCCATGTTCGAACTACTTGGATGTACCCCATCCGAAGTTGGATTCCAGATTAGCTTTGGTCGTGAAGTTGGCACCGACTACTGTAAGCCTCGCTAAGCTGTAGCCAACGAACTCGCCTAACTTTCTTTTCCCGACCAGGGAGTAACGTCTTTCCCTCCGACCTGATAGATCAGCACAAGAAGTCAATCAGTCGCTTCGATACGTTTTTGAAAGTCACGTCAAATCCCATCCTTGAGCCCATTTTCGGTGTCATGCCAATCCATGCTTCTTTGACGTTATTCCGATTTCCTAAGGATTTTGCAGAGGCTCTCGTCTTCCCTCTAGTGGCCCTCTTCATGGGTACCGGCAACCAAACTCCCTACGTTTCCACCGCGATCGTCGAACGACTGTTTACCGACAAAAGTATGCGCCTCTTCGACTACAGCAAGGAGAGCTTCGTGAATGGCATCCCTGACATGCGCGCCTTTCCTTGTCTTGGAGAAGTCTACCGTCGATGGAAGCAAGAAGTCGAGTCTAGAGGCAACGTTGAAGTCAGACTGCGTACCGAGGTCACAGGCGTCAACAGATCATATAAATACACTCATCAAAATAGCGGAAAGAAGCGCGAAGGTGTCAACGTCTTTCTGCGAGCTACTCTCGGCACGAACAATGACCAAGAGGTCATCAATTGCGCAGGACCCGAGACGGAAGAAGTATTCGATCAGATAATTCTCGCATGCGATGCAGATTCGGCGCTGAAGATTCTCGGCAACGATGCAGGTTGGATGGAGAAGAAAGTATTGGGCAATGTCAAATACTTATGGGACATTACCGTTACTCATAACGACCTGGCCTATCTAGAGAAGGTGATTACTAAACTCCAGCACATATCGCCGTGACGAAGTTTAATTTCATAGTACCACCGTGTCCGCTTTTCCGACGACCTTGCTTCCAAACAGCGGCTGGAGAAAGGGGATGAAGAGACGAAGAAGGCAGTCGCGTTTGCCAAGGACAACTTTAAACCCCTCTATTGTAGGTACTTGAGGCTAACGGCGTTGATAAACATAGCTGACCTATGATAGACGTTCGTTCATACCCAAACGATAAGAAGAAGATCGAAATGTCTTTCGATTTAACGAACTACCAACCTCAGTTCAAGGGTGAAGGCCTTTTCGGACCCGGAGGTGATGGTAAGAAAGGAACCTTCGGTAAGCGTGTTCCCCGCCTCTGGTGAACTCGCGGAGTTTTTCTTACATGACCACCTTTGATCATAACAGAGACTGGCGGTAGTCCTTTCGCCGGCCCCTCTTCAAGCGTTCGGCGTTCGGCTCATACCAAACATCTACCCAATGGCGAAATCCCTCCACTAGAAGACCACGTCTTCCAGACGATATTTTTAGACAAGGTTGGAAGTGAGCATATGTGGACTAGAAACGAAATTGCTAAGGACAAGATCATTTTGGAAAAGTGGTGGAAACAGTACGTTTCCCTTCATCGTATGGGTTATACCCTAACCTAGCTATGCAGGCAATCCCATCGTTGGCAGCATTACGTTGGCACTGTGCCTTGGATGATGTTTTTGAACGGGAAGAAGCATACTTATTTCGCTGGCGCTTGGTCGATCCTCAGTAAGCTTTTACTCTCCTTCTACCGTCGGCGGCACTAACTCGTCCGAAGATATGCATGAGATCGCTGTATGTTCTGGGCTCGCCGCGGCATACAGGCTCGGAGCGCCTTATCCATTCGCTGATAAACCGGAGGAACTTTGCGGCAGGTTGTTCAAGCTGACCTTGGGAGCCAGCCATGGGGTTCGGGCCAGAAAGGAGGATAGGAAGGGATTCATTGCCTGATATTATCAGTGATCAATGCTGACGTCGTTCTACTTTATCCAAATGTGCAGAAATATTCAACCACAAACTATTCTTTTCTTTCAAGCCCAGTTTGCCAGTTCATCCAAGGCTTCGTGATGCGCTAACACCGTAAGCCATATCAGGACTACCTTAGGGCCGTGGAGAATCCATCCTGGACTAAGTTACTTGCCGTCAATTGTGTCTCGCTGTCCTCCCAAAACTTCACAGCAGCACGTTGCCTTCAGGCTTCACGATCCCCCGAAGCTACTGTCACCGGCCGCTGAGTATCGACTATTGAATAAAGTGCGTAGATATCAACATGTCATCCTTCACTCATTATTATGTACCCAGTTAGAATGTCAGATACTGCTAGAGCAATCAGGAAGTAGGAGCCGGGGCGGCAGCCTCACTACTAGTGGCTGCGCCAGAATCTCCTCCGCTGGCAGCACCAGCCCCATCACCACCGGATGCTCCAGCGTCAGGTTTGGCTCCATCGGCAGGGGTATCTCCTTTATCTCCTTTGTCTCCTCCCTTATCGCCCTTATCGCCTTGGTCACCTTTGCCGCCTGACGCATCACCCTCGCCACCGCTGGAGCCTTTGCCCCCTTGCTCTTTCAGGGCGTCCTTCACGGCCTTTCCGACTAGCTTTTTGATAATCCTTCGGAGTCGGCGGAACCCTCTATGCCTTCTTCCTCTCCAACGATCCACCGCAGCGCTGTTGTCCTGCCAAGCTTGTTCAACCACCGCGTTGATGCCTTCGGCCAATGCTAGCTCGTCTGCGTTGTCGGTGAACCCAACTGCATTAGTTGCGGCTTCAAGTGGCTTAGCCCACACTACAGCGGCGAGTGCGAAAAGGATGAAGGCGGGGCGCATTGTCGAAATAACTTGTACGCGTCGCTGCGGGTCCTAAATATGATCGTCAGCGAATGAAGACGAGAAGCACCACCGATTACATACCCAAGTCAGCCTCTGCTGGGTTCACCTGCCGAAACACCCCAGAAATCAAGGTTTATATATGCTGGCCCATGACGGCCTGTCTTCTCTAAACACATCTTCGGCGGCCGTTCATGCGATCCAACTGCCTTGTCCTTGGCCTAGAAGTAGCTTTGACCGATGAAGACGCTCGGTAAGATAACCATGCAAGAGGTAGTCAAGATGATTTCGCATGACTAACCATAAATCTGCGCTCCCTTTTCCTAGAAGACATATGGTAGGCTATTTTAGCTTGGGATTATGTATTGTATCACATCTTTAGTTCGAGGCGCTTTCCTACGTGTTGGTGGTCTTAGACCAGAAGCTGCCGCCGCCGCGCTTTCAACCGGTTAAACAATTTAACAACATCCTTGCGCACGCAGCAACATATGTCAACGATGTGCTGTCAAACTATTCACCTTTCCCGGCGACTCCCCAAGGTTGAACCGCGAAACTCTCAAGTTGGCGCTTGCTCGAGGCGCCCGTCTGTCGCAACTGATTTCGCAATGGGGAATCTCTCTCAAGCTGAAGTACATGGGAGTCTGTCCCCACTATCATGATAGAATTCTGCATACTGCCTAAGGTGTAGTGTCGATATGAGGGAACCATACGTTCACTGAACAATGACACTCGTTGGCTTTCCTCACCATCTCTCTGATAAGTTTCCTCTCTACTCTACTAAACCTTCGCCTTCCATCCACTTTGGTATGCAGAATCTTTTCAAGCTTCCTGGATCTTTCCACGTCATCTTCGCTGTCAACCAGCGCGGCCGAATTTGCCCTGGCCTCAATTGACCTACTAGCCCCAGCAACGACTGCGAATGCCACAAAAATGGCACTGAGAACCCTCATGGATGTGGTATTTCTAAATGACAGAATGAGCGGTGGAAGGTGACTCAACAATAACTGCTTATCACGTACAGATGCACTCGCTGATGTCGTTGAGACTTGGCAAAGTCAAGTTAGCAATATCGGTGAGTCCCCCTCATATATATACTTGGTGCGAACTAACTCTCTTCGCTAGATGTTGTTAAGCGAGCTTCGAAAAGTCCGGAATAAGAATAGAAGAGTTCTGGTATCAGACTTGGTACGACTGTAGCTGATTGTGGGTCGCGTTTAAGGGATGGTCAGGGGTCACACATCCGACATGTCCACAAAACTTTGGAAAGAAGTTACGATTTCACCTCAACAGGTATTGACCTTTTACCTTTACACAATAATATCCCTGAGAGCCACCGCTTACTGCTCCCCGACCTCCCCTTCAACGGGCCAGAACGCTGCCTCGAGCTCCAGAACGCGAAGCCAAATCGCCTCTGCTCTCCCGTCCAGCTCACTTGTGCTAATTTCGTCGATAAGCTTGCCAAGGTCATTAACAAAACCTGTAAATTCCGGCGACGACCAATGTGCTGTGAGCGTACGCAAGGCGGTGGTCATCTTGCTCTCCTCTTTGCTTGCCAAGGAGAGGCTGTTATGAATGTTGGTCCACGTATCGAGATAGACCTAAGAAACGGATGAGAAATCGAAGGCATGAAGCTTGGTAATGATCACCTTTTCCATCGCCCAAAGAAATACCACTCCTTCTTCCCAAGTAGCTGCCCACTCAGACATATACGCCATCTCTGCCACGTAATTCAAGGTAGCTGGCCTTGTGGTGTACGGGGGTGAAGATGTAGTTGAGCGTCCCAAGTTGAGATTGTTTTTGGATGCGAAATCATCGAAGAAGCCTACTTCGCTGATTACGCCCGAGAGTGCGGCGTTGAGCAAGGTCAACAACGATTTGGGCTGATCGTTACGCGCGGTGTTGCGATACGAGTCGATGCGCTTAAATAACCCTCCGATGAACTTTGGATAGGCATAAGCAGCGTATATCCTATCCTGCCCTAGGTAGTAAGCGAGCAGCGATGAGGATAAGGTCCCGTTAGCAGCGGCCACGAGGAAAGGGTGTGAAGAAGTAGCCCTTTCGTAGATCGTTTGCGTTTGCGGTAGATTTTGAAGTCGTGCAGTTAGAGAAGCCATATGATGCTGATACTAGATGACGGCGAGAATGAACGCTGCACTGTCTCACTTGTGGAGTTCCTGGAAGTAATCGCTTCGCACGGTGGCTAGGGGCGATTCAGTGCCTGCCACCGAACAACCCCTGAAAGGGGCTTGCATGGAAAGATTCTGCTTCCACATTGAATGAAACTGGCGCCTCGAACAGGCACGATAGCTGTTATTCTGGTACCTTCCTGAGGGTCTTGGTTATCAGCGACATTACATCTGTCTTATCTCAGTGGGTAGTGCCCCAAGAAAGGCCTCTTCGTCAGACTAGACGCAACCTAATCTGCATATCTAAGTTACGGTTCAGAAAGAGGATGAATCACGTACCTAAAACGCCCGATAGAGTACGACCGC
This sequence comes from Pleurotus giganteus, assembly GCA_032158425.1. NCBI lineage: Eukaryota > Fungi > Basidiomycota > Agaricomycetes > Agaricales > Pleurotaceae > Pleurotus > Pleurotus giganteus. The sequence continues at coordinate 1,317,022 of JAPEHR010000009.1, read as the reverse complement.
TGGGACCTACATGATTGTGGCGGGACGGCGCAACTTGTCAGCACCAGGATATCATTGGCTGTCCGGTAGTGAACCTATGCAGGAGTCATTATGCCGTTCACATGGTGCGATGATTAGACCACGAAAGCGAAAAGCAAGCGAAACGCGGATATTAGTACTAGTCATAATCGGAATCCTCTGCACCCGGCAGCCTCATGGTTGCACTTGGAAGCAATCTCTACTCACCAAACGCGAGAACATCGCTTTCATATAAGCCGCCAACTTGCGGGTTCCTCAGTATTTAATACTGTCAGTAATCAGTCCAGTATCGCGTACCTTTCTGACAAGCTGCAAGGTGGAAGCGCCGCGACATACTCAGCCGCAGGAGCATATTCCATCTTGGTATCACAGCGTAAGGCGCCTGTAAGAAGTTCAAAATAGAAGAGTTACCACGAGTATGTGCCTTGAGGATTAGTAGGCGTTGTACCAATGAGCGGAGGGCGAGACTTGCAGGGAGAGCTCGCCCTGTCCCTACCTTTTAGGGGTCAAGTCAGCAACGTTCCCACGGCGTGACAAGTTCGAGCCACATTGAACGCCCGCCGTGCGCGTTTGATTTGATCCTTCTCGATGATGAAATCTTGAAACTTCATTCAAGTCACTAATGGCTTCGTTAGAATCTCCTCCTAAGCGACGCCGGATACAATCACCATCGCCACCGACCAATGCCCATTTGTCCCCGTCTTCCAATCTCAACATCTGGAAATGGACGCTAACGAGGGAAGCAGTTTCGCCTTGCTTCATTCATGATGTCCTTCATATGCACGAATGCAATGCTACCACGAAAGGTACGACGTGCTGGCATCACATTGCTGTAGTACCAACGGCACACTAGACATTGACTACTTCTGGCTGGGCCGCATTCCTTGTCGTACCATCATTCTTGTTGGTATCGTCGTCGGGCTAACGCCTTACGAGAAGAGGACTGTATACGCATGTGAGTCTGATGGTGCACTCGACCTCATACCTGTGCATACTGAAGTTCTCTGTAGTGGACGATGGAACAGGCGTTATCGAATGTTCACATCGGCTTACCCCTGCTCCGCCAACCCTAGCATCCCAGAGACGTCCCGCTTCTAAATCCCACAATAGGCTTCACTCGTCACCAAAGAAGGCGATTAAATCTCCCACTAATTGCTCTGCAAAGACAATGCCGCAATCTCATGGGCCTTCTACTGATCCTTCATATTCCTTGTTTGGGTTCCAATCATCCAGCCTATCCCAGCATCCGAAATTGACATCTCGGCCTAAGGATGTTTTTGTAGGATCATTTGTCCGCATTGAAGGTCGAGTCAGTAAGTTACATGATGGCCGCCAGATCATTGTTCAAGACATCGGTGAACCCTTTTCTCTGGGTCCTAATTGGTTGACGGATGCTGACCTGCAGTCTGATAGAGGTTGTTTCCGCAACTCGAGAACTGGAGCATCGGAATATAGTCCGAAATCTTCATAAGACCAAATACAATAACCACGCTCTTGGACCATTCATTCCCACTCAAATGAATGACACGTTGGACTCCCAAATACCCTTGCCGACTACGCCGAAGAAAATTAAGTCTACGCCTGTAACCCTCACTGATAACTGCGAAATACCCACGACGCCCAAAGCACGGCACACGCCTAAGAATTATCCTGGCGTCCATCCGCTGTCCCTGAACACCCCTTCCTCTCAGGCTTCTTCAACAGATTACTCAGAATCGGAATGCAGTGAACGGAGTCCATCAAAGGTCGGATGTCCTTCCTTCCGACAATTACTGATTCGCTCATTTTGTAAGATGTATAGACACGCGCGCCTACCATTAAACTTAGGCACCCATCTCGCCTTCATTCTCGAGATCTTACTGCCAATACATTCAAGATATACCTCAAATACTTCATGGACCATGCTCACTTGACCGTAGCTCCACCGAACCTAGATGTAAGTACTCCTCGGAGACCCGGTCCTAGACCAAACCCAAATTGGGGCGAGGAAACACCGAGGCCCTCTAGGACGCTCCCATTAGACTCAGATGCTCGCAGCCTACCAGCTAAACAGGGGACACCTGACAAGAAGAGCTTCACACTATCGTTCCTGCGGCGTGTACCAGAACTAGCACATCTTGCCCGGCGTGTTGTCGAAGCCGAAGCCAAACGTCGTACTAAGGACGAGCGAGAGAAAGCTCGACTGGCGGTTAGAACAGGGAAGCTATCCAGGAGTTCTAGATCAGATGGGTATCGCGGCGTTGTCGAGGCGCCGATTGATACGTCGACATGTTCCCAACATCGAGCGTCGAAGCTAAGAAGGCACGGAAGTACGGACAAAGAAAACGTCACCCACGATCAAAGCAACGCCGTCGCCTCGGCCACGTGTCGTAAGGACAAAGAAACGGTGGGACCCAAGATGAAGCGCTTGTTCACGTTTGCAATCAGAAAGTTGTACGATGAAGGCAGCATCGTCATTTGGGATGGGCCTAGCCATTCCTGGGGCGACCAAACCCCCGAATTCACTGCTGACGGGCTTTCAATCACCATGAGCCAAGGGTTGTGGAAGATGTCCAGCAGTAGACGGGCGCCACATAGTTCCTCCAACAGGGATCGCTCTTTTCCCTCTACCGATGACAGGTCTCTCCGGTCAACATCAACGGCTGAGCCGAGTATCACTCAGGATGGTGACGACGAAGAAGCGCTCTCTGATCCACAAGAGGGTGAAGAGGCCTATGTTTCGATCACGCCCACATTCCTAGCGCCTTTTGTAGAAGAGGCGATCGAGGTGCTGACTCGACGTAGTGCTAAACAACCGAACGTTGAGCCTGAAGTTCTCAGGACGCCACGGCGTTCGTCAAACAGAGCATCCATCCTTTCCCAGGCAGGACCCTCCCAAGCGCAGATAACAGCTTACCTTCAAAGGGGCGATGCCCGATGGGCAAGGATCGGCGAATGGAGCGTGTGTGAAGCTCTCGATGTGCTGAAGCAGCTGGGAAGAGTGTGGACCATTGGTGGACAGGGTGGGGATGCCAGATGGGAGAGATGTCTGTAAGGACGTCGTCATCGGTTGCGGCCATCACCCTCATCACGGAATCAACGTCATTGGTTGGATGGATATACGTTTTGCTATCATTTGATTCTCTGGAAACTCTCGCAATGTATTAATTTTGTGCAGTGTCGATGAATTTGTTGATTTCCCGCCGCAGGACGGGTTCCATCTGTGGCGTCCATACTCGTTGCGGTCTACAAAAGGCACCTGGCAGAAAAGCACCTTTCTCGACCGGTTCGCTGTATATTGTTGCTACGTTGTCAAGTGCACGTACCCACGGAAGCAGTAATTGGTTCCTCATTCCTCAATACTCAGTCGACCCGTTCTGCTAACGTTTGGGTTTGAACAGAGGCCTGATGTGCACTGCGCAGACCCCAGGCTGGTGATGACTACCAGAGTATCCATATGGCGTTGGCATTTTCGCATACGCGTGTTCCAGTAAGGAAATTGCTCATAGCGCCAAATTTATCGACCATGGCCACTCCCGTCTACGACAGCTACGGACGTGACACCTCTATGTAATAAAAAACTGACACTCTCCAGTGCCACCGGTGAATAAAAGACAGGATTTGGCTTCAACTCCCGCGAACAAATGCAATGACGCCGAGACCCAATAATAGCATCCGAAGTCCTGCCTCAAGGTTGATGGACTCTGCTTGTAAAGGAAGAGGGTAGGGTAAAGTTGACTGGGACTTGCTACAACAGGATAGATAAAACTGACGACACGTTGCGGCTAAGGCGACTCGCCGCTGGCTGTAGGCGAACCGGTGGGACACTCGGCAAGTGATTAAAGGAGACTCGTACCAGCAAGGTTGCACCAGTCATCTACCACTGATGGAGTTGCGCCGTCACCCAGCTAACCAAAGGGAGAACCGTGGATGAGACCACACTTGCACAAGCTTACCCAAATGATACACGGTCCAATCCAGAAGGCGACCGGCAGGTGCCAGAGACTAAGTACCGGAAGACGACGCCTTAGGCCTCTCAAAGATGAATGATAGATACTCCACTCCTCATTCAATCGACGAATGCGGGTGCAGGGCAGCTGGCTGATCGACGGATGCGTCCCGCAATGAGCACTAATGCGCATTGATATTTGAGGGTTCGGCGTTCGAGCCCTGCATCGATAAAGCCGGCATGAACCCTCTTTACTACCTGTCAACGGGAGGTTACTAGCGGCGTCATTAGTATTTATAAACATGGGCGTGTCATTGGACCGACCCCAGACTGGGAGACGAAGCTGGTATTCGCTGAGACGCCACTTTGTAGTTGAGGTTGATCAATACTCAGGGCTTCAGTTGTAGCAATACGCTGGGCATCGAATGCTCTGCTTCCTTAAGTAAATGCTATTGAATGATCAACAGCGCCTGGATGGCGAAAAATTAGCTCGTGCACACGCCCACCGTGCACACGAGTGGCAGACGACTTTCGACGATTGATCCTGGAGAGGAAGGAAGATCTAGTGATAATAGTGTGTTCGGTAATCGGTTCGCACAGGAAAGTTGTCGTCGATTGACGAAAAAGGCAGGTAGCAGTTGAAAGTGATGACCTCAAGACGCGGCGACCCGAACACATGCTAGGAATCCGCTCAGATTCCTTGACGAGCGTGGTGTGGATTTCATACGCCACACACATCCGCCTGCGAAGAAACTCCGTTATACGGTTCGCTGCCAAACGGCTGTGCATGCTGCCTTGGACAAGTCTCGCGCGAAAGACATCCTGGGGGAACGCAGCGGCGTAAGGGTTCTAGGCGGACACGTCAAACGCATGTATCAGCAGACAAGATTGACACCAATACCGTATGAACGGTGCAGGATGCTGGCCACATTGCTTCTTGCCAGCGATCTATGGAGCTTGTCGAATTAACGTCGATTTAAGTTGGAAATCATGAAAGTCGCGTTAGGTCAGCAGCTAGCGGCCCCTGGGCCTTGAATCTCTTGAGGAATTTAATGTTAGAACCTAAAATTAGTGCCTGGTGTTGTTAGTTACTGCCGCTGACTTTGAGCGAGGGAGTGAGATAGAATACTTACCGAATGGATGAGAGAAGTAGCATAAAGACAAAAAAAATACCATGGAAATATTGGACCCAATGGGAAACGCGAATGTCAAGGTGATGAGAGTATCAGGGACCAAACAAACATGCTTGTTTAGAATGAACGTCGTAGAAATGCGTGTGGGGCGGAGCTGTAACGCACAATGTAATATAACTGCTTTCAGCGAAACATGGAATGATCAGCAAGAAAATGGGCCTCGAATCTGTCCATATATTCTATCTACGTCGTAGCCGGCCAAATAGGCCCGAAATGACATTTCTATCAGCTCTCCTATCTCCACTTCGATGTGAATGTGTATGGTCGGACGAACCAGCCGACTGTTGTGGATGTTCCGTAAGATGGCGGATAACTCGAATGAGGTCCGGAAATATTCGATTGATATTCTCTGACGTCTTTGCAGACGTCTCGATGAAGTCGCAGCCCAGTCTTGCAGCGAGCTCTGAGCCTTCCTCTGTTGATATTACACGTTGATTTGATTTGTCTCGCTTGTTGCCAACGATGATGCCCACAGGGTGTTCCCCTTTGAGGCGTCGGACAGAATTATGCAAATGTTCGATCCGGTCAAACGACGCCCGCGATGTTATGGAATAGACGAAGAGGAAACCATGACTATTGCTGGCGTAATTTATCAGCTCGGCGCCTGAGTCAATTGTATTCGAATCAGTTCTCACCGTATGTAGGCGTCCCTCAATCCCAGGTATTCTGGAAGACATCATGAGGTCACGAAGAAAGAAACTCAAAGAAGCCACAGACCTTCGCCGTCTTCGCAATCTAAAGTTTCGACGAGGCAGAGAACATCATCGACGATTAGCTGCTTACGGAAGCTATCCTCGACGTTTGAGGCATAGTTCTGTGTAGAGCCAATCGTCTGCATGGTATATTTAGAGGGCAAATCATTGGCATACCACTGTGAGAGGCGTCGGTGAGCACAACACAGTGAGAGATGTATTGCAAAGCCATACCGTCGAAGAATGACTCCAGTGCAAACTGTAGTACAGCCGTCATTAATGGGATGACACTCGCCCCGACAGACAACTTACCTGCATCGCCAAAGAGGTCTTCCCAACGCCCAGCATTCCAAGTAAAGAGAATTTGTAGCACTTGAGATATACACGAGTGGGGGCGTTGGGATTCATGATGAAGGTGGAGTCGAATGTCGGAAGAAGCGACAAGATAAACGAATGTGCCTGCCGCCCTGGGCGACTTTAAGCTCTCGATATTGGCGAGAGGGAATTGGAGTTTAAGTATCCCATGACCTGTCAAGGATGATTAAAAACGAGGCCTGAAGGAATGTGAGGACCGGGATAAATCTGTCAATACAGAAACCGACACTTAACATTCTAGATGACTTGCTGACATCGAAGCAGGGATGACGTTGGTGCACTTTCTTGTTAAATTAACGACGGGGTGCATCACACGCGTGGATACCCAACATGCAATTACCCGTCAACCCTTTGCTGATCTGGATAGCGCCTGGTGTGTGTGGCTGAATTTCCAACATGGTCGTTGGAGACCAAGAGGGAATATCAATGCGAGGCACGTGATCCGAGATTATCTTATCAGAACCACCACCAAGCATGCGGATTTAGTCCTGCCTCCTCCACATATGTCAGAGTCGGCTCCATTTTCTGCGGAATCGTATTTCGCAACACAGCCGCCACCGGCCTCGCTGGACCACGACATTGCAGGCGTTCGCGACTTCGTTCACAAGCAGCTCAGAGAGGACAGGAATGTCGTCCTTGTAACTGTGAGTTGACGCCGCCTAGTTCGCTTCATCGTTTCTGGAGCTTCTCAAACCCCAGAGCGGTGGGACAACGGTCCCTTTGGAACTGAATGTGTGAGGTCAACCTGTAAGTTGTGTATGTTGCCTGATTCTGATCGCTTCTATTCAGTGTACGTTTCCTGGACAACTTCAGTGCAGGTTAGGCGACTTGTTGCCAGCCAATCCATCAAGTCGAGCACGAGGCTGATGTTCTGTTTCCACCTTGCTAGGAACTCGAGGCGCAACGTCTGCCGAATACTTCCTAAAAGCGGGCTATGCCGTTATCTTCATGCATCGCCAGTTCAGCCTTCAGCCATTCAGCAGGCATTATTCGCATTCGACCAACCCGTTTCTTGACTTTTTGGAGATAGAGGCCCCGTCCACCACCGCCACACAATCAACGCCCCAAATCTGTGTGGCGAAGGACAAGCATGAAGACCTGCTTTCCGTCCTGACAGCGTATAAATCGGTACACGCTTCCGGAACTCTGCATACCTTGACGTTCGTGACTGTCAACGATTATTTATGGTTACTCCGTGCGGTTAGCCAAGAACTTTCTGCCTTGCGACGCAAGGCGTTGTATTATCTTGCTGCTGCAGTCAGCGACTTTTTCTTACCCCGACAGAGAATGGTGAGTGTGGGTCCTGTTACCTTCGTTCCCGTCTATGCCGCAGTCCCTACCTAATTAATCCTTATTTGATCAAGTCGGAACATAAGATACAATCCGGCAAAGGCAGTTTACATATAGAAATGGATCAAGTCCCCAAGATCTTGAAATCTATGGTGGATGAATGGACGAAGGAAGGGTTCATCGTCTCATTCAAGGTGACTCTCCCAAGTTTTTCCGGTGTAACATACACTCATTCTATCTTAGTTAGAAACAGATCAAGCACTTCTGATACCTAAGGCCAGAGCTGCGCTGAAGCGCTATGGTCACCAAGTGGTTATCGGTAACGACCTCCACACTCGCAAATACCAAGTTTTGTTCGTCACCCCGAATACCAAATCCCCTTCGCCCGAGGTTGACGAAGACTCCGCGTTTACCGAGACCTGGCTTCGGATCGACACATCTTCGATTTCCTCAGCATCCCCGCATCACATTAAAGAGATAGAAGAAGATATCGTTGCGGAGCTGGTGCGGAGGCACAACGAGTATAGACTTCTTGACAAGTGAAGGAACAGCCAATGTATTGTAGCAACGGTGATACATGCCTCATTTCTATAATATAGTAATCATAGCAACCAACCGACATCCAGCACAATCGCCACAACGTAAACGACAGCGATAATCGATGGGATGGAACGAACAGTCTCAGCCCCATCTTCGCAACGGGTTCTCACGTCTCACCGCCGTGCTTGCAAGTCAGCCACCACCACCTCTGTCAGCTTCTCAGCTCACGAACATCTTCGAAATTTAGCTACCATCATCCGATGACTCCAACGAAATTCAGGGTACTCCACTCTTGCGAAGCCTTATCATCATCATATTTGAACGCATGCGGATCGAGGATGAACTACTTAACCCCGCATCCAGGTCTGGACCTGAATAGTGGCTGTGGTGGTGGCTGTGGTAAGTATGTGAAGGATTCCGTCAGGCGTTACATGGCTACTTGGGTCGTCACTCACAACCGCGCTTTGTAGCAACGTCAGTCTTGGTGCAAGCAAGCGTGCGGCTAGCTCAGACCTGGTCCTCGCTCGACTACCTGCTGGACATGGTCTCGAATTTTCCGCACAGGTCCCCAAGAAGGTCGAGATGGCCTGAGATAAGCCATGGTGACGGCATCAGCTTCCAGGTTGTGGGATCGAAGGGAGAAATAACGAAGATGGACGAACAAGACATACACGAGAACAAGAAGCTGTTGTGACATGTATCCGCCATTCGACTAAGCCACCACCGGAACTTGAAAGAGTTAGCATATTGCTGCTCTGAACGATAGGTTATTCACTTACTCCTAGAGCCGATAGCGTCCAGCAGATCCACCGTGCAGGGCTTTTCCATCGACACAAACAATTTTATTGTGCGTGTCACCTGCATCCATCGTCATCAGAAAACGGGGGCTACCGATACTATCAACGCCGTAAATCACGGCGGATTCGCCGCTCACATTTGCTACGTTTCATAAATACTTGCTCGAGCTGCTCGCACTGAGATTCTCATCAGAGATAAACTAACTTGGATAGTCCATTGTTGTGATTAATTAGTTTAGATTTAGTAACATACCTGCTGAGCTTTGCCCACACCGTCCTCTCCCATGATGGACGGCGATGGGCCAATGTTCAACCATTTCCTTCGGGTCACGAGAAGCCCGTCTGACAAGTTTTGTAGCCTACGGATGAAAAGAACAGGTCGAAAACTGATGGTGGTACGCTGGGGCCTGTACGAGTGCAATTAGTACACGGAATGACATGTGCACGCGGCTGAGCCCTCACCTTACCTTTCACATCACATACGCAGGACCATCATACATCATCGGAGGTAGTCCTTGACAATCGTGTGTGCCGCTGATACACAACGGCGCCTGCTAGAAGCTGAGCACAGGAACCAACCTTATTCAGTTAAGCGTTCTTTGATAGCTCCAAGCATGAATTAATCCAGGAAGTAAGGAGGTAAATTCCTACTAGGGCCATAGTCCGGCGGCCATTCGGCGTGAGCAACACAGTCGCACATTCGATCAGTATCATACATCTGCTAGAACGAGATGAGGTGGCAAGTAAGGTAGAAGTTACTCAAAGATACCAAAATGAAACGCAATCAAGCCATATCTACATCTTGTGCTTGAGTACCGCCATCAGCGCCTATTTTCCCTTCCTCGACTGGCTGTTGGGTTGGGGCGGAGTCGTCACCCATGAACGCTTCCAGTTCCTTATCCAAGTCCTCAGCCGTCTGGGGCCGTCTTGGTGCCCTACCACCCCTCCCCCGCCCGCCGCCACGCCCGCCACGATGACCACGAGAGCGTATGGGTCCAGTTCGTCTGATAGGCGATGAGATCTCGCCGAAGTAAAGATTTACGAACAACGCACTCGGTCCGTGAATCTTCCGGTTTCTCAGTATTCCCAGTAAGACGTTGTAAAAGGGGTTGCTTTTGAATTCTGTTTAGCAGCGATGTGGTTGACGATTTTCTTGCAAAAGGTCGAGGCATTGAAGTGTCGTACGAGATGGCCATCGGCTGACCTGGGAACGGATGGTTCGACTGATCTGCTACAAATAGCAAACGAGGCGTATTACCTTTCGCCAGCAGCCCGTTAAACTGCTTCAACGCCTTTGTAGCCTCCGCGGGGGTTTCATATGAGATTATCGCAACGCCCGTGGACCGTCCACTTCGATCATACTAGGGGTCGCCAAGTAGTCCATACAAGCAAAAGGAATCGTTGGTAAGCCAATCGCCACAGACGCGGGTCCCAAACTCGCGAGATGCGCAAATGATTTCATATCGCGAGGGCGTAGTCGGGATAAGGTATCGTACCCTGATGAAAGGCTCACTAATAAGCGTGCCAACTTGCCCAAATATGGCCTAATCCAAAGATGAGGTCTTCATCACCAGGCTGACTGCAAGTGCATACATTTAGGTCCTTCGGGGTAATTTCATAGTGGAGCCCAGCAACTACCAGCTTGGTGCCCTTTGTTGGTGCCCCATTTGTGGCGGACACGACATCGTTCCCGCCCCCAATGGGGGCCTTGTCGTGAAGCCATTGTCCGTCAACTGGAGGTCGCTGTGAGAGGCACTTGAGTAAGTGGCGTTGATTTGGCAAACCAAGACTCACAGAGTAGGGTTTTCGGGGGCGAACGTTGACCATGTCGTACAAAACACGAATTACGGTGCGCAGTCGACGCGAAAAAAAAGAGTAGAATAGCAGAAGTCAAAAGAAAAGAAAATGCTGTTGAAAGTTCAATGTTGGGAGCAACGTTGACGCCAGGCGGAGAAGGAAACGGAATTTGTACTTGTTTACGTCGTCAGCGCCCCTGTTGGGCCCCTGTCCACCAACTAAGCTGCCTCGAGAGTCGACATAGAAGGCTTAACGAGAGGGTTTTTGAGTTCTATCGGCCATACGCTGACTTTTCGACCGAGATGCATCACTTGACGTGCGTTTGGCTTGTGAAGTCTATTAGTGTTCCATTCCAATGTCAGTACGGACGCAGATATGGTGGGTTTTTCTCTCCTCAGAGATCTTGCACCTGGTCATACTTCCTCATCCAGGGAAACTTCCATATGAACACTCAGCACACAAGATTCCCGAATCTCAACTTACCCAGAGCTAATCAATCATTCTTTTTCCATACTACCCATCGCTTCCCATCCCACATCGATGCTAACACCACAAACGTCCCATATCCACGGAACGGCAGCGGCGTTAGTCAGTTCTTCTCAAAGGCGGCAAATTAGATCTCGAACGGCTCAATAAGTATAGTCCATCACAGCATCCACACGGCAGCAGAAAGGTAATTCACAGATCGGCCTTTCTGCGTTCCCATGTAGTCATATTAGCAATAATGGTAATAGAAGTACATAACATTAGCAAGCGGAATATATCCCGCGGGTTCATATCATCGTTCCAATTTCGTCGCATGATCGTTATCGTGAGGGATCGGCGCTTTACCTAGCAAAGGCTAACGAGGCAAGTTAAGGCAACCCATCGTCTCCTAAGTCAGCCTCAGACCCGTAGTTCTTGAGTGGGTCCTTTCTGAGTGCCTCAGCTTCAGTAGTTGGCGAAGAGCCGTGATGTCCGGCCTTCTTGGCTTTCATCACGGAGTCCGGAGCGCTCGGTCGAGTAGTCGACGGAGGCTAACAAAATACACTCAACATTGTTGCAAACAGACTGACGTAGGACCTACCTCATCACGCAAAGGCGTAAATGATGCATGATCTTCATCCTTAAATGGAACAAATGATACTTTCGCTGGAGTGGCTGGAGGAGGAGGGGGCTTAGCATCTTCGTCCTGGAATGGCACGAAGGCTGCCTTTGATGTAGGTTTCCGAGGCTTAGCTTCGTCTTGGAAGGGAACAAACGCGCCCTTCGACTTGGGCCTCGTTGGTGCGGGATCGTCCATAAAGGGCACAAATCCTGCTTTGGAGGAGGCGACTTTAGTTTCATCTTTTGCCTTGCCCTTAGCCTTGGACGATGGGATAATCGAGGGAGGGGGCATGTCAGTCGAGTCATCCCCTGATGGATCTCGGAAAGGAACGAATTTGGAGGACGACGACCCAGAAGCTGCAGTTGCTAATCTCTGGGTTTTGCCGGATTGCTTGATCTTCGTCCCAACCATTTTCTGAGTTTCAGGAACGTTCTCCTTTATTCTAGTCTTGCGAGAGCCCAGCTCCGACCACTCATTACCGTCTGCGGCAGAGCCCTCCCCAGAAGGGTCAACGAATACCTGCAGCCGGCCATTCGATCTGGCTGAAGCAGGGGCGGGATTGATGCTGGAGACGGAGGATGACGAAGACATAGCTGTTGTTCGCAGCGCTACACGTTTAGGAGCGGGAGCTGAGGGCTGGGAAGTGGGAGGGGTGACAGCAGGTAGAGGTGCAGCCGTTATCATGCGTTTTTGAAATTCTCGGTATCGAGCTTGGAGGCGCTCAGAAGGTTCTGCCTGGCGAGCCACACCCAGTGCATAGATCTTGTCGGCTGCGCTTCGGCTATGCATGGGGGGTCAATTATTATCAACGAAACGATAACTAGGGTTACGACAAGACTCACCTACCACCTCTCTCCAAAGCCAGTGCGTAGTCCTCGTAGAATAATGAGTGGCTTGTGCCGATATCATTCACGAGCAAGAATTTGAATATGACTGCTGGCTTTTCGACGAAAGTAGCGTAGAGCACCCATAGCTTCAGGTACTTCAGTTCCCCTCTGTACACCCCATCCTGATGGTCTTTGAGCACTCTGGTCGCTTCCTCCAATAGCTCAAGTAATCCTGATTCAGCACTTTGTCCTTGTGGATAGTTATCAACTGTCCAATAAACCAAGCGACAATAGGCTTCGAGTGGATCGTCTTCGGGGTCATCCAGAGCAAGCTCGACGTTGATTCGGAGACGATTACGGGTGGCGGAGAGTTTTGCGTCGCGTGCTGCGTGTGGTGTGGCAAGGATGCTAGACAGCGCTGTCACGCGTCTTCCCGCAGCTAAAGGCTGTACATTTTCTTTGGCTGCTTCGAGGATGTCACAGTCAACGATGGCAGGCGTGTTATCGTGGAATAGGTCGTCGACAACTTCAGGCATATTGGTCGCGATGTTAACGAGGGGATGCCTTCGCGCGTGGATGGTGTCGCGTCGTGTCAGGAAGCAAACTCGACAGATTGATGGACTTTGAGAATGATAAAGTCGAGAAGGAGGTACTAATAACGTGTTGTAGCTCGGAGTGTTGGAGGTTGCTTTCAACCCCCTGAGTCAGTGGCTCAAGCGTTGATAGACGCCCATATATCAGATTGGGGTCCCAGTTTTGTCTAGTGATGCCAGGAGCACATTGTCGAGTCGGCTGGTCTCCATCCCATCTCTGATAATCGTGATGCTTGCTTTGCAACGCTTGACTTGGTCGCGTCGGACTATGGCTCAGAAGTGTCGCGGACGTTGTAGAAATTTCTGGAACCGTCGCCACTTCATTCTCAACGAGTCAAGTGAATGTCCAAGAACATACTGGATATGACCGTACTCGTTCTCGAAATTTCGCTTTGGCAAGCATTCAGGTATATAACCAGCCCTCTTTTGCGCAGAGGCTTCTCAAGTTATCAATTGTCCAGCACCTCCGAACAGACCTCGCTCTCACATCACCTCATACCAACATGTCTGTTTGGTTCTACGAGCCCTTCTCCGACTTTGACCGCCTCTTTGACGAAGCATTTACTGCTCGCACCTGTGGTCAGCCTCGCCAGAGAGAAGTAGCCAATACATCTTCCGCTTTTAGGCCTAGGTATGTCACTTTCTTCATACATTACGATAAGTCAGCAGATTCTAACGTCACTTTCAGGATGGACCTCCATGAAGACGCTGAAAAGAACTTGGTTACAGCGTCGTTCGAATTCCCTGGCTTTAAGAAGGAAGATATCCATATCGACTTCCATAACGGTCGCTTGACTGTGTCCGCGGAAAGTGATACGTCCTCCGAGAAGGATAAGGACGGCTATGCCGTACGCGAGAGGCGCTATGGGAAGTTCTCGCGAACTCTGCAGGTTCCTCAAGGGGTTCAGGTATGTAACCTTTCAGCTTCGTAAACGAAGCCGTTGCCTGACTCGGTTGCTAGGATGGTGACATCAAAGCTAATATGGAGGATGGGGTGTTACTAGTAACATTTCCTAAGTCTACTCCTGAATTGGCCCCCAAGAAGATTACCATTGCCTGAAGCTTGTGCGCTTCACACCCTTGATTCGTCTCGCCCTTGAAGTACTGTTCCATAGTGTCCTCATACATTGTATCGTTACATATTTCTCGTCATGTACACTCTATTACACTCTAGACTCATGTTTTATTACCTACGCATGACTGTCCTATTCTGTGCCGGCACGAGCTGACGTCGTAACGCGGTCGAGGCTTTTTCAGCCCACGAATTCTGAGGCTTGAGCTTAGCTAGATCCGACTGCCGTCGTTCCAAGCCTGAATATAGGGGCGACCCCTGAATATAATATATATCTAATACTAGCAGCACAGCCACCCACTGATTCAACCAACATGTCGTCCAAGAAAGCAGGCATCTTTACGCCGAATCCTTTGACTACTAGGGGGATTTCCACCAAACTCAGCGCTGAGGGGGGGAAGCTAGTGTATACCAATGGCAAAGTCGTGATCGTGCGTGCACAATCGCATCTCTCTCAAATCCTTGCTAATAGACGCGTTTAGATTCGTGATATAAACGTTAGAGATGCCATTACTTTGCTATCACATCAGCCATCTAATTCCTACCACTCTAGAGCCAAGGCTCTGCCGTTGCCTATTCCCAGCACGTTAAGGATCCCACTGTTGCACGGCTATCGCCCTCTGGGTACTACTGCGCATCCGCAGACGTGAGTGGCACCGGTAAGTGGCTCTTCTTTCATGTTCATGAGCCATTCAGTCCATGGCACACGCTCATAAGTAAGAGTCTGGGATACGGTTGGCGAAGATCAAGTTCTGAAAGGCGAATACAAAATTGTCGGCGGACGCATGTACGCTCAGCTCCTCCTAATCGAATCTTGATGCAACTTTCTCTGGACATCCATCTTTAGCAATGACCTAGCCTGGGATGGCGAAAGCAAGCGTATAATTGCGGTTGGCGATGGCAAGGAGAAGTAAGGACGAAGTATCTTCGATGCCTACCAGCCGCTCCATCTGTTGATAGGTACGGGCAAGCTTTCATGATGGATACAGGTACATCGGTCGGCGAAATTATTGGCCATTCAAAGGCCCTCAATGCTGTATCCGTCCGTCAGCAACGTCCCTTCCGTGCTGCCACTGCAGGTGACGATACTTCGATCATCTTTCACCAAGGTACGCCGTCCCTTTCAGCCTTACTATCACCTTCTGATATCAGCACAAGGTGTCCCATATAAATACGATAAGGTTTATTACACCCCCTGACTTTCACATAATATTGGTGTTAACGGGGCGTAGGTGATCAAAACGCACACGAAATTCGTTCAAGATGTCCGGTTTTCGCCATCTGGCGATCATTTCGTCAGTGTTGGCTCCGATTCGATGATATTCCTGTATGATGGGAAGACGGGAGACACGGTGGCTGAGTTTACGGAGTCCCCCCACAAAGGCAGCATCGTGAGTTGAACCTAGACCGCACTGCTTTCTTCTCAGGTTGTATAGATGGCCTCCTCTTGGAGCCCGGATAGTAAATTCATCGTCACTTCATCGGCAGATTGCACAGTGAAGCTTTGTAGGTCCACGTAAGACTTTTCGCAAAGCCATCTTCATCACTGATGTGACAGGGGACGTGGAAACTCGCAAGGCAGTCACGACGTGGACCGTAGGGTCTGGTGTAAAACATCAGCAAGTCGGGAATGCATGGAGCGGTACCGAAGACATCGTCTCACTGTCCATGTCGAGCGATTTGAACATCTTCGACAGACGAACAAATAGCGATAGGCCAACTCGTGTCCTCAAGGTGAATTTTCAGTGCTTGATTCCGAACGAATGAATGTAACGCATACGTCGTCTACCCAGGGACCAACCAAGTCTATCACCTCGATCACACCATCCACAGATGGTACCTTCTTAGCCGGTTCGATAGACGGCCGTATCTTGTCGTTCTCAGCTGCGTCGACTGACTGTGATAGCGTCGATGGAGATGGTCATACCGCTTTCGTGTCTGGTCTAGCGAAGTCTCCAGCCGACGACACAATCTACTCGATAGGATACGACGACAAAGTTAGGGAAATAGGGGCTTCAGGGAAGGAGTTTACGTGTGTAACCCCTCGCTAAGTCTAGACGCAAGGCTTCTGCATCTAACGGTAAACTACAGAGCCGCATCTAGTGCGACGGAATCCCAGCCGCGCTCGGTTGCAGTCGCCAACGATTCTACAGTTTTCGTGGCAGAGATCAACGGTGTCGAAGCCCTAAGATCTAACCAGAGAGTGCATGCCCTCAAGCCGAAATACTCCCCACATGCCATCGCCGCAAGTAATACTTTCGTGGCCATCGGAGGCGATGTAAGTTTATCTAGTCCATTTATGTCTTTCCGTCCGCCGCGCGGCGTGTACGTTCATCTTCCTTATCCGTGTAGGCTAATCGTATTATCTTACTTCGTTTAGGATATGAAAGTTCATTTACACGAATGGGATGGTAAGGCTCTAAAGGAGACGGCGACGCTTGAAGGCAACCGTGGCGTAGTCTCCGTGCTAGCCTTTTCTCCCAATGGAAAGCATTTGGCCTCAGGTGACGTAGGTCCACGTCTCATTGAGTTCGTTCCCGCTTGCCAAACTTACAATGCTTTAGTCTAGCGGTCGTATATGTTTATTTGATGTCCAAGACAAGTCGGTACGTTCATTCGATTGGCTCCCACTCGTTAGCTGAGTGTTAATCTCAACACCACGTTAAATAGCTCGTCACCTCTCGCTGGACCTTCCACTCTGCGCGAGTGAACTCCCTTTCCTGGACCAGCGACTCCAGGCACTGTGCTTCTGGTTCCTTGGACACGCACGTTTACGTCTGGAGCGTGGAGCGCCCTATTAAGAACATTGCCATCAAGAACGCCAACCCAGGAGGTGTGAATGTCGTCCTATGGACGGCGGAGGGCGCGAAGACTGGTAAACTGGTCAGCGGAGGTGCGGATGGGTGTCTTCGAGCGTGGGAGGTTACCTTTCACGCTTGATGGATTGTATCCGACTGGATGAGTATTCGTCAGGATTGGTATAATATACAATGCTCGTGTAGATCGGGACGTTGATATAAGGAATGTGTCTAGCTGTCTGTAATATCGTGTCGTAAATAGGTGTCGCCATTGTTGTTCCACCAACTTGTTCATCCATATCCCCTCGTAAATGACATGCCATATCCCTCCACTCCAATATTAAAGCTCTATGCAAGATTCAACTTCAGACTAGGAGTTGCCAAGCTATTCGAGGCTTAGCACACTCAAGGATAGTTTGAGCTAACACTAGCCTCGATTCACTGGTATCGTTAGATTGGCGATCATCAAGAGTTATTCCGGAGCAAACATACAGGATGGGGACGTCTATGACTCGAAGGGGATCAGGGCGAAATCTTTTTAATGGTCGAAGGTGCGCACCTTAGGACCTTGTGACTATGCAAGCGAACGACTTTCACTCTAATGACAGGGGCGCACCCTAAGTATGGATAAGGGACTTCCAAGATCGTTGCTTACGACGTGGTGGGAGTGAAATGGACTTTTATCCTAAACGCAAACTTCTGCACAGCGCTAGACGTGCAAGTAATTCAGCTAGTGAAAACGCAGCACGGGGGGGATCGCTTACTCCGAGAGGTTACATGCCCATGACTTGATTACTTCGCCCAAATCTGGGGAAGGGGCTGCGGGTGCTGGTTTGGGTGGTTCTGCAAGCGTAATTTGGGCGCCAGCAGGAGGAAGCATTTGACTCTCATGGTCCGAGTCTGAATCCAAGCCCCCGTGTAGACGAGAGGCTGGCACCACATTGTTGTCGCCTTCCCCAATGTTAACGGCGGAGAGGCTATCTCCTCCGAAGAATCCCCCTCCAATGCGGAACGTCATCCTGAATAATGGAGCCGCAGAAACCAGCGACGCCAACAACAACATCAGAATGGATCGAATATACATGATCGTGAAGTCGTGTAACCGGAGGAAGAATACGACTAATCAGCTGTGGGGGCAGCGAACACAAGCTGAGTGGGGGGTTCCGGGGAAGGAGGGGGAGCGAAAGCTTTGCTCCGCTGGCGGCGGCTGTATTTATGCTAGGGAAGCGAAGGGCGGCACGTTGACGTCTGGATGCGGTGACGACCAATGGAGCACTAGTGGCTTGCTTGACAGAAGCAGAACTATCGCAACTAGCTCAAGGTGCCATGCAATGTAATATAGTCTGGCCCCTCGGACGGCAGGACTTCAATTGATGCATGAAGGCTAGGGTATGGTCTCCCAAGCCATCTAGAAGGGAATTGCTCAGTCTTCCTGGGCGATGTAGTTACCTGGCGTGGCTTCTGGATTTCAGCTAAGAATAAACGAGTTAGCGAGAAGCCGTGACATGAAGCACGAAACTGGCAGCTACCTTATAGCTAGAGGCAAGCGCTCATGTAGCGCCCATCATCATGAGCGAGACATGAACGCCTCTGTGCATTGAGTGGCGTTCAGACCGTGGATCACGGGAGGCTTCATTCAACGCTCCCGCGTATCAAATATATCTGGTAGAATGAAGTGCGTGGATCCGACAGAACGGGTCCTCCAATCGGAGCACCAGAATACACCGCACGATATACTTGGATTGGAGGGTTGCGTGGCGTGTACCATATAGTGTTCCTCGGAGAGCCACTTGGTTCTCCAAAAGAACACCTCAAACAATGGAGTGCCTGAGCAAATACGTCCTCTGGATACAGTCTCTGAGGACGTACATACATATACTACGGACTTCTGGACACAGAAGGGAGACCGTTGCCGTTGGTTGATTGTATAACGTCATGTATTAGGCTTTCGTAGTCTTCGAATAAATAGCAATAAGTCAAGCTATTCAGTACAAAGAACTATTACCTCACCGCAGCCGGTTCTGAGAGAGAAGACGACAAAGCTTGAAAGCGGATGGACTCGTTGGTGAACGGACAACAGAGGCAGAAAACCGCCGGCGAATCCACCAGACCCACACATCGCGTACGCATGCTCGGTGAGAAGAAGGCGGACGTAGGGCGAGATGGACGGCAACTGGGCAGGCAATCCATTGGCTAAGACTGAGGGAGGTAGGACAACTTGTTTGATTTCGGCTCGAATATTGATTCGTAAGTGTGTATCACGGTGAAATCTAGGCGTCGTCCTGCCGGTGATAATCACCGATCTTCTGCACTAGAATATCAAGCATTTACGTTTTACGGATGTAAGCCCGTCTAGATAGGAAGGCACAGGGCACAGAAGAGGAGGCGCTTTCCACGGAAGCTGAGGCCAAGGAGTAAGCGGGGGAGATTGAGGGCATCAGAGCTGAAATATCAGACCGTATGATCACCGTTCGCTATGTTCAATGTAGGTAGCACCAGGAAGGGAGGCTGGCACCAATCCGGATACAAGTCATCGAAGGTCCACGGGACTATTAAGAATGTGCAGACGTTCTCCGTGGGTGACGGACTAGCCCGGTATGAAGATGGTTGTAGTGGTGAATAGAGTTCTGAAGGATGTAAGAGACAATGGACAACCACGAAGAAACCGTTGATATGAGATGTTGAAATCGGCGAGAAACGCAAAAGTATCAGCTAGCACACTAGCAGGTCCAAAGCTAGTATAAACAACCGCCCAAATTTGTCCTTAACAGCTTCCAAGGTGTTATTAATCCCAAGCGTGCACACGAATACCCCACAGGACTCACTGCGATTACAATTTTAGAACCGGCTATGAGTGGTAGCAAGAATAGCTTCCAATCAGATGAGAAGGGCTACCGGCGGGTAGTAATTTTAGAACTAGGTCCTTATGCCGATTACCCGCTTGTAGCAGGATCACGTCTGATGACGCCCCGTATGTCAATCGGGGTCTCGTCTGAAGGGCGTGACAAGAAACCTGGAGGAGGGGCATTTCCTTTGTCGATTGATGGTAGTACGTACGTTCAAAATTTGGAACTCGAATATGCGAGGTGTAGGGCCGAGGGTTCACGCTCTGTCGTGCGCGTGAGTCATCCGCTGGAGGATGATATCGATGAATACATAGGTGCGCTTGCGCTAGGTCGTGGCGGTACCGCAAGCAACATGCACAGGTGAGGACGTGCGTAGATTTCTCCTTGAAAGATATCGAAGGAGCCGGGAGAAATTCGGAAGGATAATCATGAAACAAGTCGATGTCATCGCACACTGTAATGTCAGCACAGCCGTCATGGTATGAGCGGGCGCACCCACCACAAAGATAAGGAGCCATGAGTCGGACGTGTTCTTGCTATGAAGAGGACACAGCAGTGTATCTACACTGCGTTCTTGCCGGACTGACGGCGAGACCATCCCCTGCAGATGCAGAGGGGTCTGACTGATGTTCTCGATTTTCCTTGGCTCCCTCGATTAGTAGAGTAGGTCCGGTTTACCATGCAATATGGCTCCGTCGCATGCCTTGTGCTGGGTATTGAAAATCCTTGCCCTAACGTAGAAATAAACATAAATTAAAAATCAAGGCTATGAGCACCCACATCCTATCGTCTCGCAGCACTTGTTCGAAGGTCCGCTGGCTTGCGAAGGCTGAATGGAGTTGGGAGGAGGGGGGCTGGAGTTAGTTAGCCGTGGCACCAACCGGAAGCTGTACAAAGAATCCAAGTGTGACTGTTAGCCAGAAGTTGAGGAACCGCTGAGTACCAGGACCCCGACTGACCGCAAAACAAGCGACGCCTGTTGATGAGTGGTCTAAGTATACGATGACGCCAATGCCACTATTCTTTCACCTAGGTGCTATTTCAATCCACGGTGCGATTGGTGGGATGAAATTGTCAGACATTCAATCGACACAGTAGGGCTTCCGCAGGCATCACAATTGAAAGACCATGCAATTCAAAAACCCACAGCAGAACAAGAGGGAAGGAGGGAAATAGAAATTCGACCTCCGATGGTGAGGGTGACTCATCTGTGTACGCGGCATCCTAACGGTAAAAAAGTTCGCATCGCCCATATCCAGGTCTTCTAGCATGCACAGGTTTATCTGGAACAATAAGAGATAGAAGACGTGCGCAAATCGCGCAGTGATTCAGGGTGACTGGTGGCGGCTTTTAGCGAGCCTCGAAGCGTTGTCCCATTTTTAGGGAACGAACACGTGACCGCGACCCTTCCTGACCGTGACACTGCACTGACAGTGATTTCAAGTTCAATTGAACACCGTGGACTCTAACTTTGTCTCTGAATTGTTTCAATGTTTGTGTTCCTAGCTTCCATGTTCAAGTCACTTCGCTTCTTGAATTCGCAGTATCATCGCTCTTATGACCCACTTCATTTGAACGCAGCAGTGTTGGCTTCCTGAGCTTGCGAGCCTGCCGGTGTTGGAGCAAGAACAGCCTATGAAATGCCTACGGCTCTGTGAAGTATGTAAGTATGGCTCGGCTAGAACCTAGATGGACATCTTTGCAGTAATGGATGGCTCCCGAAGAGCTATAAATGCCCCATCGACTAAGCTTAAACCCTCAGAGCATTTCCTCTACGCCCTAAGCCGCTCTAGCTGCCTCAAACCTCAAACCTTTACCCCGACAAGCATCTCATCTAACGAGCACCGCTTCTTCAAGAATGCTTACCTCCTGGTCACTTCTGTCGTCCTTCGTCCTTCTGGCAAGATTGGTCTCATCTGCTCCTACGCCGGAGGCACCCATTCTGCCTCCAACCACCTCATTCATCAGCGCCGACCCCAACCCCATTCTCTGGACGGATGAACCTTCCAACGACCCAATTCCAGTCCGGGCCAACATGGGCGCTTCTGTCCTTGGCCCCCAGAACAAACTACTCGATTTACAGAACCCAGATCTGCTTGCTCCTCCCTCTACGGACGGCGGCCAGGTACCAAACATTAAGTGGCCCTTTTCCATGAGTCACAATAGGCTCGCGAACGGCGGCTGGGCCAGACAACAGAATTGTACGCGCTTTTTTGGATAGCAAGGCGCATTCCATGACGATGGCGTTGCTTTTAGCGAATTCCATGCGTGCTGCTACCGCGATTGCAGGTGTAAACATGCGACTTGAGCCCGGCGTCGCTCGGTAAGCCTTTTCGTATCTCATTGTCCATGTAACTAACTTGCATGACAGTGAGATGCATTGGCACACCGCATCGGAGGTGCGTTGTATCCCCTCTCTAACCCAACCCTTGCTGAACAAATACATTAGTGGGCTTATATGCTTGCGGTGCGCACTCTCGTGATCGCAGCATAGAGTTAGCCTTACTAACTCATCCCCAGGGAGATTGCCGCGTTTCAACAATTACTCCAGACGGCCAGTTTTACCTCGCCGATGTTGTAAGTTCCTCGCTCTTAGAGAGCATTTTGCACTACATCTAACAATATGCCAGACTCAAGGAGATCTTTGGTACTTCCCCGCGGGCTTCCCTCACTCGATCCAAGCCAAAAATACAACGGCTCAAGGAGCCGAGTTTTTGCTAATTTTTGATGAAGGAGATTTCTCCGAAGATGCAACTTTCTTGCTCACGGATTGGCTCGCACACACACCTAAGGATGTGATCGCAAAGAACTTTGGCATGTCTGATAATATGGCTGCGTTTGACCATATTCCAGAACACGAGCTGTACATCTTCCCTTGTAAGCTTTTGCCTTTACCTGCCTATTTTTGTCCTAGGCGGATTACTCACTCCACCGCTTTGCGCAGCTGCTCCGATGCCGGAGAATGTTGAAGATGATATGGTTGTTCCCAACAATACTCCCCTGCCATTTACCTTCCCGTTATCCAAGGTTAATGCTACCAAGACGCCCGGTGGAAGTGTCAAAGTTGTTGATTCAAGAACGTTCAATGTATCCAAGACCATCAGCGCCGTTGAAGTTACGGTGGACGTTGGTGGAATGAGGTGAGCTTCTTCATCCCCATCCATTTCGCGTATAATCTGAAACGATTGGCTAGAGAATTACACGTACGTTCATCTAATCAGGTTAGCTGGAGCTTCTAGCTTAGTTTGTTTCGTCTGGTGTTCAAGTGGCACCCTACCGAGCCTGAGTGGAGTTACTTTTTGTGAGTCCAATGTTGGGCCCCTGCCTGTTTTCCGGTGCTGATGTGTGGTTTTGTAGGGAAGGTCAAGCGCGGTTGACAGTGTTCGCCTCCCAAGGCCACGCACAGACGTACAACTTCATGGTACGCGCTTCTTACGCCCCAATGTCGAGCCGCCGTTTCAACAGCATCTGATAGCCTGGCGACATTGGATATATCCCACCCTCGTTTGGTAAGCTAACCGCGCCTCAACCATATGATGACGGCATGACTAAGATGGCTATTGTTCTTCAGGTCATTACGTCGAGAATACAGGCAACACGACCCTTAAATTCTTGGAAGTGTTCAAGTCGGGTAAGCTTTCCACCCTTCGTCTATGACATGCACCACTGACTGCGATTCGATTATCACACAGACAAATTCCAAGATATCTCGTTAAACCAGTGGTTGGCGCTAACTCCGCCTGAGCTCGTCCAATCTCACCTCGGATTCGACAACGAGACCATCTCGAAGCTCACGAAAGTTAAGCAGGAGGTTGTGTAGACTCTAGAGAAGTGGAGTGGGTTTATAGATCTGATCACGAAGGACATTTATTTAGATGACTTATTCTATGAGGATTACGAATTTGCACGGCATCTGACGTCGAGCGAGATTGCCTTCGCCACGAGACTTTATCGATTATCGGTGTAATCATGAGAGCTATAGAAAGACGGAAATGAAATCATGGAAACTGTCGGAAGCCTAGTAATACATTGAAACTGCTACACTTTGAAGGATGTAGGTAATCAGCATGGAACTAACGCGTCAGCATCTGGGTGCACCGTCGAGGAGTCCGAGCCCGAGTCGGACTTGACCTCAGACGAATCCAATCTTTGCGAGTCTACCCAAGACATGAAGGACTGCAACGCCTCACATTGCTTCTGGATTTCCTCGTACTTGAGGGAAGCCTCTTCATAACGCTGCTTAGCTTCATCGTGACCGGACTTGGCGCGTTCATAAAGGGAAAGGAGGCGGGGGTCGGTGTCAGCTGGGGGTGCGGGAATCTCATCTGCTGACTGCAGCGTAAAGTCTGGGAGGTCGATCTTGTCAAGATCTATATACCCGGGTTGCCCAGGTGAAGACGTGTCCAGATAATATTCTAGGAAAAAGAAAGCGCAGTCATTGTTTAATCAATCGACAATCAACAAATCAGACGACATCGACATCGACTGTAACATCGAGTAAAGGACAGTACTTACCAAGGAAATCTTTGAAGAAATCGTCCGTCTGTGCAGCCTGGCGGATGCGTTCCAAGATTGTTAGGGCTGGATCGCAATAGCATAGGTCAGCAAGTGGGCAGCAGGTATAGTAAGGAATTCGGATGCACGTACTGCCAGAAGCCGAAGAGGATACGGCTGGAGGTAGGTCGGAAGGTGAGGACATCGTAATACGGGAGGTAGACGCAGTTGGAGACATAATAATACAGGAGGTAGTTGCAGTTGGAGATGTAATCACTGGGGTGAGGACTTGTCAGTCCGACCAACTTATAGACAGTCTATTTGTGTATGTTGGGAAATGTCACGTACATGCAATGGGGGGTATACTTCATACGAAGCTTGCGCGTGGTCATGGTCAGATTACTGATTTACGTGTACATAGAAGGCCTAGAAGCAGGAATCAATAGTCAGTCGAATGAAGGAGGAGCAGCAGCGAATGAAGTGACATACATACCTACCCTGAATTCTTGAATCTGCCTCGCCAGGACCACGCTTTTCCCAGTCGAAAGTTTGATACATCCATCGTGTGTGAGCAAGATAGAAGCCAGATAGGAGATGAAGGATGCAACTGATCTTATCGATACACCGATGTTACAACTGGTACAAGAAGCGTACTCGTACGCTGCAGCGTATGAACATACGTCAAACCTCGGCAATATTGATCCTAAAATCAGCACCGACACCCCAGCCATCCGCTGCATCGCGTCCCTTGAGGGATGTATGAGGTGAGTCTCTGTCTTCACGTCACTTGAAGCGCGGTAAGCACTTACTTTGAAATGAAATTGACGATCTGGGGCCCCAATAAGCTGACTCGTCTGAGAACTGACAATCGGTATGGACACTCACTTAACGTAAGTGGAAACGCAGATGGGTTATGATGCGTAAGCACAGAGAGACCGTAGATTTCAACGGTACCCTCGGGATCGAAAATGAGGGGCTGTGTGCGTGCGTGCAGTCAGCACCAACGATAGAGTGATTTGCGTCGAGTAACCAACCGAAAGGTTCTCCATAGCAAAATGTATTTGTCCCGCCCTTGACCCAGTTTGCTTATGAGCGATGCGTGTGAAGGTTTCTTGATAATTCGCGTCGAACGTAAATGCTTCGTTGCCATTATTCCTAAACATTTGCATGTGCTGCCCAAAGTTGATCTCATCTGAAAAGGCAGACAAAAATACGGTTGAGTCCATCACGCAGGGTCGGACAGTAAGTAAAAAGGATGAACCGCACAATCGAAATGGCCTTTGCTTGTCTCCTTTCCGGTCGAGGGAAGTTGGAGGATAGGCTGAAGACCCGAGCTCCCCAGCGTCAAGTCGAAACGGAGTTGTTGCCACTGGTAGAAGTGACTGTTGTATTGCCGGTACATCTCAACGGATCCGGTGTGGACCATAACAACGTAGATCATGCCCTTCTGGCTGAAGTGCGGATCGTTGGGAGGGGCACCGGTGACATATGTATACACGTCTGCCTTCCAGGTGAGCTTGCCAACCTTTATGTCCCAGCCAATTTCATAGTTATTAAAAAAAGTGATATGCTGGCTGAAAGAGCATGCAAAAGTCCCTCTCAGCGGAATAGTTGTTAACACACTTGTAGCACGTACCGCAAGAAGTAAGACGTGCCAAAGGGGGGTGTCAGGTGGTCTATCCTCATGTGAGGTTCACCAACCAGCGCAGCGTCCTCCGAGGTGGAGTCCTTCCGAGATTGATCAGCTCCGGATTGCTCACGGTCCATGATATGTGGAGAGCCCTGGTACGGTAATGGAGAGAGTCGATGGTTGCTGGCATACTTATATACCTGGGCTGGCGACATGTATGTACGGATGGTGTCAGATATTTGGAAGTCTTCCAGACCAACGCGCCTCGCGAACAAAGCATGACCTCGGCGAAAATCAAGTGGCGTCGTCTGTATAAAAAGACTGTCGCAGGTAGTCCCACACGCGCCGGAGAGCCAGATAGGTCGTTCGGGTCCGCTTGGGAGAATGGAACAAGTATAGCATCAGGCGTGAGGAAACGTACGGGCAGCTTGCGAAGACTAGGGTGAAGCTGAAGGTTGTTCGCGTTGCGTGGGTGCACGCAAGTCCTGGGGTGACGGAAGACGAGGACCAGATGACCCAAGACGCATGGATTCGGTTCGAGTCAGCACAACGCATCGTAACGAAAGGAGCAGAGATAGCATGTGCATTCCCAAGCACTTTCAAAAATGAACGCCGAGCTGCGACTTCTGAACGTCGAAGGAGGCTTTGGCGGCTGCATACTGGCCCTGGGAAGCGGATGAGCCTCTGAGTGCCTTATGACGCCGTCGGCGGGAGCAGGTCGACTTGTCAAGAAACGGCCCAGTCACATCCTACAAGCTATTGAAAGTCCTCAGTGTTTGGCAAAGCGAATGTGGGAACGTTCAATTCGACGAGAGATATTATTCGTGAAAAGCATGGTGTAGATGTTTCATGGCTTGGGTGTGTCTACGCAAGTAGTCGATGTGAATGGAGATGGATGAGTGGGAAGCGTAGGCGTGAATTGATCAGGAGAACTCCCAAGCTGCTGTGGACTCATAATCATCTAACAAAGTCCACCTTCGAAGCAAGACTCCGTAGCTAAGTGGTTATAGCATGCGATTGCAGTTGCACGGTCGAATCGCCAGTGGCCAGTCATCGCAGGGTCCCGTGTTCAAATCACGGCGGGGTCTATTGCGCAAAGGTTACGTCCTGCATTTCTTTTTGCTCCTTCCAGGCCCCTTCACTCGCAGTATGACGGGATGCAACCTTTCGAGTAGAAATCATCAAAACCCATCGGACCATGCTTCCAAGACGTTGCACGCAAAAGAATTCATAGATTCAGAATTTTATACTGTCAGTAGGCAACCTCCCTTACAATAAGTAACACGCTGGATGCAAGCCTACTAGTGAGCTGACTAGGTGTATCTGTGTTATGGTTTTAATTGCAAAGACCAAGTTTCCAGAAATCGCAAAGATTCAATGTGTTCGAACTAGTAAATGCACTCAATATTCAATTTCTTTGGACAACGCTTCCTCAAGCATCGGCCAGGGTGGGTGGCAGTAGCTTTGTAGAGCGCTCGGCAGCAGGGTACTGGAAAATGCGAATACCGGTCGAACGAGTCCAAGCTGACTATTTTCGACGTCGCCCTCTTGCTTTGGAGCCTGCATGATCAAGGCTTGAGGGACTTGAGGTATGTTGTCGCTTTGCTTCTAGTCTAAGCATAGGATGATATTGACCTCATGGAGTGACCACTGATGATAAAAGCGTGAGGGCAGAAATCGGGGGCTCCTCGATGGCATTACGAGTAACTTTGTCAGTGTTTCCCCCATTGACAAATCGCTGACAGCTAGCAATGACATAGCGTGAGGTAAAGCCAAGTCAAACACCACAAGCGAATGAATGAACGTATGAATGTTTCCTACTCTCTTGAGAAACGAATACGCGTGGAAATGGTTGCAACTCGGAGGAGTTTGCGAGGCGGCGTCGAGTTGGAGGCTTGGCTCCGACTTGGGACTTGGAAGTTGTTTGAGATTGGAGCGCTGGCAAAAACAATTTTTGTGAAGAGCAAATTCTCTTCACCGATAAGTATCGAGAATGAGAATGCTGTGCGACCATTTGAATAATAAGTCGTCCGCCATGGGGCTAGTGAACCGCCTACACTTACAGCGTTTCATAGGCCCGAAGGTGGAAGGCATCCGATTCCGATGCTTATGCCAAGAGAACGTGGAGGCAGGTGGGCTTGGCATATTCCCCAAACAAGCCAAGGCGCGCCGATCATAATCATCAGACCGTAAACCGTTTTATCAGATCGGATCCTCGGTTGACTTGTGGGGGTGATGTAGCAGCATCGGTCTGATGTTGGTGTCCGCGATGACGGGTGATGAGGTTGTGACGAACGGATGAGCCTCCAAGCTACCCTAGAAGAGCATCGCGTCGATTGGGGTACTGGTAGTTGGATCCGGAAGTTGCGAGAATCAAGTCCAAATGAAGCTGGCAGCAAGCTTGGTATAGAGTGCAGGCATGCATGCCAAGCCCAGAAGGGTCCGCCATACAAGCTTGCGGTGTATCGAAGCCCGAGAAGCGAAGGCGAACATCAGTTTGAGCACCACAGCGGTGTCCAAGCTAGCCAAGCTCCAATCCTCGTCGAGATGGGGCGCTCGCCTATGAAATCGAGACTGGGAGTGCTGGATTGTCCGCGGCATGAGAAAGCCGAGTGATGAAACGGCATGTCGTCATCATATTGTTAGAGCTATGCTGCTGAGCAAGAGGATGGGAACCGGAACTAATTATACTTTTATGATAGATTCGTTACGAAAGTGGAGACGAAAATAACGCATGCGCACACGAACGTTTTGACCGTGGAGACGGCGCCTCGCATGCGTCTATAGCTAGGCCACTGGTATGCATATGGTGAAGAATCGAAGTGAAGAAGAGGGGACACGGGACTAAATAGCCGGCCCGCTGAGAAAGAGTGAGAGAAAGCCAGCGGTGCTATTTCGAGGGCTGCAGCGCCTTCCCGAGAGACCCCAGTGAAACGACGCCGAATGACGGAGGATGTGCCGTGTGGATGCCGAGCGAGGCCACAACAGCGCATCATCAAGACATTTTAATTTCGCCGGTCCGCCAAGCACCCAATCCTACAACCGCCACGACCGCCACCTCACCTCTACACCACTCCCCTCAATACTCAAGTACTCACCGACCACGACTATTGACGCTGACGGCTCCGCACCACTATTAGCATGGCCCTCGTGCCCCCGCGACCGATGATTTCAAATGCAAATCCCCATGGCCTAGCACCGTATTATCCATCCAAGCATGCATCCTCTTCCCACCTCTCGCCTCACTCCTCCTCCTCCAACAAACCCAGGAGCGCCAGCGGTCCAGCTACTTCCTCTAACCCCGGACCTAGTAAACGCCCACGGCCACAATCAGCGGTGCCAGCATCTACTTCCTTCTTCCCCCCGTCGGCCAAGTTGCCGCTAGATCCCTTTGCGCACATGGAGCCACCCACCTGGGACGTGGATGTTTCCGGTGTCGATGCGATCGTTGCCATGAGGAGCATGTCTAGCCGGATGATGAGGAATGTCGTTCTGGTTCTGGGAGGTACGTTATCGTCTCTTCGACTGCCTATTCACTCAAACGCTTATTCGCCTTGCTCGCTCCCATTTGACGGCCTTCTCAATCTACTCCGTTTTCGCCCACTGGTCTCGTTATTTTTGGCCTATGCCTGCGGACATTCGACGTCGATGCGGACCGGTGATGCACTGAATTGAATCCAGATCCTCAACCAAACGCTCTGAGGCCGCTCTTGACATCCCCCTTGTTATCCTCAAATTCCCTCGTCATTCTCATCTCCCACAATCCACCATCTCTGCAAGATGTCTACTCCGCACTCTATCCGCCCTCATCATCATCATCATCAAAGATCTCCGCGACACCACCTCCATCCCTCTACCTTGTCAAACTCCAAACTCCCGTAATCCTCCTCACTGCGCTCAAACTTGTCAAGGTGTTGGAGCAGGCACAGGCTTTGGCACGAGCCTGGAGGAGGAACGAAGCCGTCTTTAGATATGCCGAGAGGCCCTATGTATCTTTTGTCCAACAAGCGCATGGCCGGCCCTCGACCGCTGAGGAGGGTCACCGGTATCATTATGCCAAGGCCACTTCAGGTCAGTATTCCACCCCCAGGACACGACATCTCTCTACCTCATCTCCTTCCACCTCGGGCCATTCAACCGCTGCAACGCAACCAGTGCCCCATGTCGTTCTCTTCGCCGAAGAGCCACCCTCATCCTCTACCTCGAATAAAAAGAAGTCGAAACACCATTCGACACCGCTCCTCTCACCCTCCTCACCCTCATCGCTATCCGATGTACTGATAGGCGAATTTATACCGGTGAATGAGTATGGCATTGAGATTGTACCAGCTGCTGGGTCCAGAGGATTGCTGTCGGTGTCCACATCGTCATCGATATCGCGTGATGGGAGTCCGGGTAAGACAGGATGGGCCAGGATCTTCGGGTTCAAGAAGAAGGGTGATGGAGGGCCCGGTAGTGGGGGAGTGTATGCTGATGGGAGGGCCATGCAGAGTTATACGGAGGTCGGGATGGTGAGTGCTCTCACTCTCGAATTCTCTGAAAGTTTCTCCCTGCTCACTCCGAATGCCAGAATTTAAAATCATCCTCCAAAATATCTCTCGCTCTCTCCTTCCGACAGATGCCTCGCGTCTCTCGAAGATTGTCAAAGCTCAAGACATCATCCACACCACCTTCGTCGTACAACCTGCCTCCATCACCCACACAATTAGCATCACCATCACCACCACACCCTTCATCTCCCAGGTCCCCGGTAGACAACAATATCATCAAACAAGATGATCCTGCGCATCGGCCAT
Source organism: Pleurotus giganteus (assembly GCA_032158425.1). Classification (NCBI taxonomy): domain Eukaryota; kingdom Fungi; phylum Basidiomycota; class Agaricomycetes; order Agaricales; family Pleurotaceae; genus Pleurotus; species Pleurotus giganteus. The sequence continues at coordinate 1,286,249 of JAPEHR010000009.1, read as the reverse complement.
TCGATGTGGTCATCTCATTTTTACCCCCTCCTGAAAGCACCTATCGTATAACAACGGCAGCAACACCACTGTTATCCGCCTCTTCTTCACTGCCATCCTCGTCCTCGCATGCAAAGACGGGAGTGGAGGTAGTTGGGATTAGCGAGAAGGTGCTGTTGAAGCAGAGTATTCTGGTGACGACGCTCGTAGGACCGTTTGTGGTTGATGCGGTTTTGACGAGTGGGGTTTGGATGGGGAGATTGGGGAGTTTTGCTGCTGCTGGTGGAGGGGGTGGTGGTGGTGGTGCGATGATGGTACCGTCATCGCCTGTTATTCCGATGGCGATAAGGGCAGGTGAGAGGCGGGAGGATGCGGAGAAGGAGAAGAGGGAGAAGGAGAAGAAGGAGCGGCATCGGACGTGGACACTTGGTGCTTCTCCAGGGAATACTACTACGACGACGAATGGATTTGGTGGTGCTGTGGTTAGTGTCTTTGGGATAGGACGGGTTAGAGGGAGGATTATTCATGTCTTGCCTTCGCCCCCGTTGGCTCATGGTCAGAGTCAAAGTCACACTCAGGGTGCTGGGAGTGGCGGTTTGGAGAAGAGCAAATTGGCGAGCGGGATTGAACAGTTTCTGGTCGAGTACGGTGTTGGTGGGGGTGTAATGGGATGTGAGTACGCACTATCCTTTCCGGCTATCCTGTGTTCTGTTCTGTTCAATTCGGGTATATGCTTATGCTGACTTGATGAATCCTCGTTATATACAGCATCAACGCCAAATCTCCTCGTTCCCTCTTCTTCTTCTTCTTCATCCCGCAACAGCAACAGCCACCACAATCACAACCACTCGCGTTCTCCTCCGCCTTCGCGCGGTTCCTCTAGTTCTGCGTCTACTATTGCAGATAACAACCACAACAACGTTGGTCCTACGACGAGGACGTCGCGGACGTCTACCTCCAGCTCGATTCCCGGAGCGAGTAGCTTTTATGTAGGCGGCAGCAGTAGTGGGTATGATGCAGGGAAACCGATTTCCTTCGTCGTGCCAGCGAGTGCGTTGGGTGATGTTGTTTATGCCGTGCCTTTGTGGGAGCGCGATGATCATGATGATGACGATGGAGAGGAGGACGAAGAGGACGACGAAGAAGGTTGGGACGTCGTTTCGAATCAGCCTCGATTATCTGTCTTGCAAGAACGTCATCGCCAACGGACTGCTACTGATGACGGTGGTGGTGGTAGTGGTAGTGGTGGTAGTGGCAGACTCAGGCAGAGCAGGGAGAAAGTAGAGGTGACGTTGTTTGATTGCCTCGTTGGGGGTGTTTTGGATGAGGCCGCTGGTGGTGGAGGTGGGGGTATCGGCGGGTTTGGTGGTGGACTTGGAGGGTTAGGAGCTCGGGCGTGGATTGGTGGGAAGCAGGAGGTTAGGGTTGTTGGTGCGCCGGGACTTGATGATGGTGATGATGACCAGGAGGGGGAGAAGATGAGAGGTAGGACGGAGACGGTGAGGAAGAAGAAGAAGAAGGCGGAGAAGGAGAAGTCCTTACCCAGTTTACCGCCTTCCGAAAGCCATCATCACCATCACCGTCATCGTCAACACCCGAGTGCGCCTACGCCTCTTGAACAACCTTCCTCCCATGGTTCAACTCATGATCAACGGCTCAAGTCGGTCTCGGCGTCGATCCCCGTTCCGCCTCCCATGGCTAGGCAGAGGGCACAGTCGCGAGACCACTCACATTCGCATTCACAGGGTCAATCGACGCCGTACGCGCAACAGCCGCAAGTGAAGGCGGAGAGAAGAGAAGATTATAGGAGTCCGGTTGCGCAAGTTCAAGCACAAGTGACGCAAGCCCGAAACGTGTCCGCGAACACCGCCGTCGCCACCGCTCCGCCTCCCCCTATTGCACTTACCAGTAGGAATCGGGCTCAGAGTCAGAGTCAAGGGATTGTGGGTGCGTATGCGTCGGATTTGCCCTCTATTACGAGCGTGATTGCGTTCCCCTCCTCGTCTTCTTCCAATACCAATCCCAACGCCGCCACCGCCATCCAGCAGCCGCAGGCTCCCCCTCGATTACACCAAACGGACCGTGACGCAGACATGCCTTTGCAAAGGTTGGCTATGCCTAGACCTCCGCCACTAGCGATGTCCGTCTTGAGTGGTACTACTACTGCTACTGGTGGTGGTGGTGCACCCCGTAATCCGGCTGTGATGGAGCAGCTTATGGAAGGGCAGATGCGGCCTCCGCCCTCGGTATATGGACACGCTTACCGTGGTGTTCCTACTACGACTACTACGACTACGACTACTCCTTCGGTGGTACGACAGTCGCCATTACGGCAGATATATGCCCCGAATACGAATCTCCCCGCTCCATCGCCATCGGTCCCTCCTGCTCATCATCCTGCTGTCCAAGAGTATGGTGGTCAAGCTCAACCTCAACACTCCCCAGTTATGCAAGCACAAGCACAAGCACAAGTGCGAGCGGGAGGAGGTGGTGGTGGTGGTGTTCCGCAGCCTGATATGCTTCACGCTCGTCCGGCATTGGTGAAAAGGGATACTGAGAGGGGGAGTGATGTTAGTGCCAGTGGAGGGAGTAGCCATGGACACAGCAGCAGCCACGGGCATAGTAAGGATGGCCATGGCCGAAGTCGAAGTCGGCATGATGGACATTCGTATTCGGGCCATGAGGACTCGTCGGCTCCCCGTGAGGTTCGCGATCGTGAGCGTGGTGAACGTAGGCGCAGTAGAGACCGAGACCGAGAACGTGAGAGGGAGAGGGAGATGAGAGAGAGGGAGAAGGAGAAGGAGAAGGAGGAGCGGAGGAGGGAGAAGGAGCTTTCGAGGCACCGCAGAGAGAGTAGTCGGAGGCGGGATGCGGAGTATGGGTATGCTGAGTATTCGAGGCTGCAGCGGGGTGGTGGTAGGGAGAGCGAGCGGGAGCGGGAGAGGAGGAAAGACAAGGAGAAGGAGAGGGAGAGGGAAAGGTGGAGGAGAGTGTCCCATTCTGAGGTGCCTAGCAGCGGCAGACATTATGACTACTCGGGACATCACCATTCGGAGATGCCTGTGCTGTCTAGATCGTATACGGTCGCGGCGGCCGCTGCGGTTTACGACCATGAGCGGGATCGGGAGCGGGAGAAGGGGAAGGTGCGGGGACGAAGTAGCTCGGCGCACGAATCAAGACATGAGTTGTATGAACGAAGTCATCCGGCGGGGAAAATTGGAGGTGCGGTTGGTGATGGCCGAATCGGAGGAAATGGTGCTGCCGTGGGTGGGTTGGGACTTCCTACTCCCCCGGATTCCTCGAGTTCCGCGGAAAGCTGAAGACACACAAATTACGGCGAATGCCCTTTATTCGCTTTTTCGTTTACCTGCCTCGCGAAACCCCTCCTTTCTTCCTTTCTTTTCTTTCGACGAAGCAATACAGCCTCTGAAGAGACAATGTACACATGACGGACTGGTAATTCCCTGGGACCCTTGTACTATGTAGGCCATGTATCCCTTTCAACTTCTCATTCATATCCTCCATCCCTTCGAGTCTACTCACTATTTGTACGACGTTTCATTGCTTAGTATCTATGTTCTATTACCTCGCCTAGTTATGTTGTCGCTTATGGTTCTAATACTTACTTTGACCCCAGCTTTGATTGAGACTCATTTATGTAGTTACATTCATGGGGCAGCATACTTTATATGTTTTTCTAGGGCTTAGGCCTACCCGGTTACTGCTTGGACTGGAGAAAAATGGAATTGACGCAATCTACGATGACCGTCTCGCAACCTCTATTCTAAGAGTATCGTCTCGACATAGATGTTGTTTTTCCAGCCTACTCGCAACCATCGGCCCGGTTTTCCTATTACCAAACTGGCGCCTTGGCACTCAGTCTTGTGGCTCACCGTGTCATACCATTCACGAACTTGGAGCTCGATCCGTACAAAGCTCGTCTATTTGCCCCATTCACTGGCTGGATTCAATCGCAAGTTGACATTGCGGGGAGCACCAAGCACTCACTTCGTAGAGCTCGTCAATAGACCCATCAATGCCGACAACGAACTCCTAGAATATCCCACGTCGCTGACGTTCTTCTCGATGAACTCTTCCACTTCAAACTTTGTTTCCACCAATTCCTTCGTCGAGATGGATTCTTTACATCTGCCCAATCTTCGCCGTCCACTCCTCATTGTTCAGAGGACCATGTAGGCAGCAGAAGAGGTGATCTAGGGATAAGGGGTCATATACAGGGGCCGAGTTTAAAGATGAGAAGAGCAGGCTCACTTTTGGGACAGTCGGAACTGACTTGAGAGCAGAACGGGAGATAGCAGCAGTGGTGGTTGAGAAATCCACGATGATGGTGCTGAGATAGCTAGGTTGGGAACCCGACCCAAACTCGAGGTAACTTAGATATATGTTAACTCACAAGGGATTGTTTCAGATCGTTGACCGAGAGCCAACCGCTTAGAGTGCGCGCCATGCCACGAATCGCACATTATAATTGGACGAAGAACCCGAGAGCTCCAGGTAAACTGCCAGTGACCGATACATGGGAATTAGCAACACATCCAAAATTAGGCGCCTTCGCGCTTCTTTGTCCTCTCCTCCACTCTTGCCTCCACTGGCGGTATCCACCGCGCGGTTGTCGTGCGGTTCACGGTATCTTTTCCTTCGACTTTCAACTTCCTTTCCTTTTACTTTCATGTTGTGCATCAGCCGTGACGCGTCGAGAATCGCATTTTGTCTATTACTCGTTCAGTTCAGTCATCACCTCGCGGTGTGCTCCGATACGGTGCGCTTAATTGGATGTTCCTTTACTTCTCCTCAAACTATGTTCTCGGCGTCTGACTGGCCCAATGGTAACGTACATCTCAATTTTTCCTTTCTACCTCTGTTCCCGCACTTATGGTTATGCCCGTAAGTCTTGATGGAATGCTATGTTAGCCTATGTATGTCTCACCCCAGAACTGTAAAATTGCCCTATCGCTCACACATGACAGTAATTCACCGCATCAGATCGGGAACGCAGCTATGTTGACCCCACTTTACATATATTACCTCCAAGGTTTACCCCTTGGGAGATTGTCAGCAGGTTTGACTCTGAACTTCTGTATCTCCATCATAACATAACGCAGATACAGCCATTCTATTAGGCACAACGCCAAGAGCGGCCACAGCATTCGACACTCAGTGGCCTCCTTAAGCCCCACACCCAGGATGTGTCATGAGAAGTTCTTCACCAAACATGTGAGCTTTCAGCGGACCATATAAGCCCTCCAAGCCAGAGAGGATCTCATTTCGACAATGGATACACTCTCGCGTCTGGCTCTTGGGGCGGCAGGATGTTGGTTAGTATCCCGTTTGATCAACAGGTCCAAGCGGCCCCTCTCTCTACCGCCTGGGCCACCGAGCGACCCCATCATCGGCCACCTCCGTGTAATGCCCACTACTGATGTGGACGTGGTGTTTCACGAGTGGGCGAAGCAATATGGTATGTCTACGCTCTTCGACCTCAACATAATCTCACTCGCTCACGATGGTAGGTGATGTTGTACACGTTGAAAGTTTGGGTCGCAACATCATTATTTTGGATAGTGATGAAGCTGCAGTTGATCTTCTCGAGAAGAGAGGAACATTGTACAGTGACAGGCCCGACTTCGTAATCTTTGAGCTGTAAACCACCTATCTGCTCCGCATACCGTAGCTCCCGCTAACGGTACCTTGCATAGGATGGGGTGGAATCCAGATATGGCTTTCTTACGATACGGTGATCAATGGCGGTTTCACAGGAAACTCCTCCACTCCCACTTCACCGAGAAAGCTATCCTCAAGTATCAGCCCTTGCAACAGTTCAACGCATACCTCTTGGCCCAAGATCTTATGGAAAATAAAGGTAATTTCGACTATCTATTCAGCAAGTAAGAACTCCCCATTGTCCTGTGATCTTGACTCACTATCGAAGTAGATTTTCCACCGCAATTATTATCCGAATTAGCTACGGCCACCAAATTGTCTCTGACGAGGACGAATACATTGAAATTGCCCATGGCAGCGGGCAAGCACTTCGTTGCGCTGGTCCTCCGGCTAGTACTTTTGTCGATCTCTTCCCTATCCGTGAGCAATCATCCAGATGCTGCTACTGAGCCAGATTTTCTAAGGCAGGACATGTTACCTACAGTAAAACACTTTCCTTCATGGTTCCCGGGCACGCATTTCGCCAACGTGGCCCGTCAATGGCGATGGGCCATTGATAAACTTTATTGTGTACCCTTCGACAGGACAATGAAGCAAATAGTGGGCTTCGCTGGTGATCTTCACTGTCTGCTCAGTCGCTGATTGTGTCATTCGTAGGCAGAAGGCGCCGCACCAGAATCATTCTTATCGGAGTATATGGCTTCGCGAGATGCACCTTTGTCGGCGGACGAGGTAGTCGAAATTAGGGGAGCCGCGGCGGTCATATATGGCGCAGGAGCTGAAACGGTCTGGACTCACCTCGCCTGACCCCTCAAACCTAAACGCTGATATGATCAACTCCCAGACTTGGTCTTCCTTGACAACATTTGTAATGGCCATGCTCCTCCACCCTGAATGCCAGAAACTCGCTCAGGAAGAGGTCGATCGAGTTGTTGGCGAGGGTCGACTCCCCACGTTTGACGACCGTGCTTCGCTTCCGTATGTCAATGCCATTATCCAGGAAGTTTTGAGGTCTGTCCTTTCCATTTGCTTACCATGATTCTCGCTTATTTTAACCTGATCAGATGGAGCCCGGTGGTGCCCCTTGGTATCCTATTGCCCCCTTCGTACTAATTTGTACGCACTAATAGCATATCTTCAGGGGTTGCCCATCGTGCTACTCATGATGATATCTATCGCAACATGTTTATTCCTAAGGGTTCGCTTGTTATCGCGAATGCTAGGTAAGCTGAATGTCTCTCAATCCATTCTCAACTATTCACCATTTGAAGGGGAATGTCACGCGATGAGAACGTTTACAAAGACCCTGAACATTTCAATCCCTCCCGGTTCCTAGACAGGTCGCAAGGTGGAGACGAAGAGCCACCTTTCGGGGCTGCTTTTGGATACGGTCGAAGGTGTGTATGACGAGCATCAACAAATAATGGATGAGTCATTTTTTCTAGAATATGCCCGGGTCGGCACCTCGCTCTTTCCAGCTTATATATTGCCATTGCTACCATCTTCTCTGCTTTGCATCTGTCGAAGGCCAAGGATGAGGATGGCAATGAGATTACACCGAAGGTCGAATTCGTTTCTGGTCTCACTAGGTGAGTTGTACTTGATCCTGTCTTCCGATGCTCACTGCGTTCTGGTCAGCCATCCGAAGCCATTCCCATGTCATATTTCACCACGTTCAGATAAGAAGAGGGACTTAATCCGTGAAGCAGTTATAGCCACGGAATAGATCGTACCTCCGATTCGGCCTTGTTTCTGTCAAACTGGAAGGCAGTTTACTGTAGCAAGTCATGTAAACTATACGCTTCTCTTTTCGCCTTTAGCAGCGCGTTGACGCCATCTATTCTAAAACCTTCGTCTAGGTAGCGAAGGCTCCTGACCCCTGAAATTTAAAGGGAATACTTCTATGGCGAGCAACTCATAACTCATTCAAATTGATCCAAAGCCGCCTTCCTTCCTTTGATATGCACCGCATCATCGTCTCTAATATCGACGCCAAAAATCTCCCGCAAGGCTTGAATCCTCTCCGCATCCGTCGTCAGAACCTTCAGCACTTCGCTCCGGCTGCCGATACTCCTCTTCACCTCTTTGCCAATCATAATCAGCCTACCCAAGTACCCTGGACTCCCGTCGTCTTTATCCCAACGACTGCCTATCCCATTTGCATGGGGCAGCGATTCGCCGAGCTGAACTTGCTCCTTCGCTTCGTCGGCTTCAGATTCGCTAAGCAAAAAGTGCTTCACGGCCATAATTCCGTCCCAGAAAAAGGGAATTGACGGTCGTTGACAGATGTCAAAGGATGCAGCTTCGTAATCGCATTCGTAGAATTCTCGAACGCTGAAGGTATAAAGGACTCTCCAAGGCTGTGCGCCACTTGTGTGGGATACCTCGAGCTGGTACTCTATCTCCGGATGTCTATGCTGTGGGTCTGGGATTTCTGAAGAGCGGTAGAAGCAGCAGGGCAGCTATCGAGACGAACAGACAACATACCAAGGCTTGAGCTGGGGAGTACCCTCCTAGCAAGGCGATGCCTTTCGCTCGGGGTGGTACCAAGAACTGTATTCTCGTGCATATCTGCGGCCAGCGCAATTGGTCGCGAGAGTCCCGACCCGCCAAAACCGACATCGACAAGGTACGTCCAGTGCTCATCTTCAGGACATGGCTGGACGAAGATGATCATATGGGTGAGGCCTTGAAAATAGACAGGTTCCGATGCATCTCTGGACTTGTTTACACGGGCGGCACCACCGTAGGCTCTGAACGTGTTCAGTCGATTTGGCCGAGGATTGTAGAGGTCTACTCACCTGAATCCTAGGCCACGCAGCATCCCAAGGAGAAGGCCGTTCAGTCCGTAGCAATATGACCCCTTGTCATTCAGTACGAGCCGTTCATAGACACTCTGAGGGGAAACATCGACAAAATGATCGCTCTGGCTTCATGGGATCTCAAGCGATCTGATGAATAAATACTCAAGACGGTGAAACGTACTAGTGCATGGCAGAAGTTTCAAAAGGAAACGCTAGTAGGTGCAACCTAGAGAGCTTCCTCAGCGTCTCAGCGTTCTTTGGGAAAGCGTCATTCGCTATATCGTCCTCCGACAATGCATGCTCAAATCCGATGCGAGCAAGCCATTGAAGCACCTGCGCTGGGGTATACAGCGATGGGACTTGCTTGATTCGCGCAAATGACGGGAACACTGCTAGGTGTGAGTTACCAGTGGTAGCCATCGCGTAATGGGACGAACAGGAGGAGGAGGAGAGTTCCAAGAGTCCGAGCCGCAGTTGCAATTGTCAGCTACGGAGATCAAGGCGCTTGGCCGCCACGTTTGTCATCTATTTCAAGAGAACGTTTACATCCGTATCAAGCAGATGAGTGGGCGAGGTAGCGATCGACTCGGACGATCTCGATCATCAGCGCTCTCAACCCGCGCTGGCTCCGGAGTCAGCGAGGCCCGAGTCGAATTCGACGAAATGCCACACGGAAACCACTTGAGTGACTGGGGCAGCTTGCGGAGATGAGGAGAATTACACATGGTCACTCTCGTAGATGAGATCTTTGGTCACCCATACATATCTCAGTCGTTTGCCAGGCTACAGGCCGGTTGTTGGCCCATGTGTCTAATCACCCTTGTGTCGATTCAGAGGAGCCCACTCGATTCGGATCCAGTGACAGAAATTTCAGAATTGAAATGACGATAATGGTGAATAATGATACATAAGGGCGTGAAGTGGAAGCGCGAGCAGTTGTATTGGATTAAGGCTCGTCATCATTGTCACTAACTTCGAACTTCAACAGGCCCTACATGACGAGCTCTTCCTCCGATGAGTCGAGGAACGATTCTTCCGACTCCTCGCAGCTTTGAGTGCGCTGCATCTGTGTCAAGTTATCAGTATCAGAACGGCCAGTAATATCCGATTACTCACTTCGTAGAGCTCGTCAATAAATTCATCAATGCCAACAACGAGTGCCAGGATATCCCAGTGCGTGTCGCTGACATTCTTCTCAATGAACTCTTCCACTTCAAACTTCGCTTCCGCCAGTTCCTTCGCCGAGATATAACCTTCAACGTCTGCCCAATCTTCGTCGTCTACTCCCCATAATCCAGTCAGGAGGACCATGTAGGCGGAGCAGAAGAGGTGATGTGGTGACGAAGATGCCGCGGGGCATGAACCACTTTCGGTGATCCACTTGATGAGGGTGAGGGCGGCTAGGGCGGCTGATAGGGGTGCGTCTGATTGACGAAGGAGGCGTTCGACGAGGGCGTCGAGAGCGGAGGATGGTGTTTCGTAGTATGGTGCGTAGTCCCATAAGGGAGATGAATAGAGGGCGGTGGAAGCGGAAGCAGCGCAATGATAAGCCCACTCTTGACGGGTACCTTCGAGAGCAGGCTAGGGATAAGGGGTCAGATACAGGGGTCTAGTCAGCAGCGAGCGTGCTCACCTTTGAGACAGCCGAAGCTGACTTGGAAACAGAGCGGGAGATAACAGCAGTGGTAATTGCGAAAGACATGATGATGGTGCTGTGATAGTGGGAACCCGACTCACCCTCGAGGTAGATATATGTTTAACTCACGTGACTTCCGCTGCCTGTACCCGCTCCGTCGACGTTGTGGAGCCGAAGTTGCGGTGCAGTTGGGGCCGGCGGCTTGGGTGAAATGACGCAACAATATGGTTCCGTCGGCGTCATGAGATGGAGCGATTTGAGATCTGCGGGTCAGTTGGAGCCGAGCGCCTCGAAAGCCAACCTGGATCGGATGTAATGACGCGACGCGGCGGCTCCAATTGGTTGAATGCCGTCAGAGCGACAACATAGCTAACCGAACATCCACTGGTGGCTCGTTATCAAGACGAGAGACGATAACGGAGCAAAGCTTGAGCGGGCGGCGATAGTCGCACTGCCATTCCAAGTCTGGGGTGTCTAGCATATGTATCAATTACACGACCAATCAAAGGCAGACTCTCTCTCACTGGGCTACCGCCGGTGTGAATGAAATGACGTAGAAAATGGTTCCGTCAACGTCATGATCTCGGATTTGCGGTTCAATTGAATAAAGTTCCGCTGGCTCGATCGGATGAAATCATGACGCAACAGTCAACCGTATAGTCGCCATCAGGCATCCATCCATGGAAAGAAAATTCCCCTGAACGCACGAAAGGCGCGATGCCACGCGTTGTTTGCAATGGGTGATGGAGCTAAACAATTCCGCTCCCGCGTTTTCCTCTACACTGCGCATCTCACTATTGGATCTGAATTCTGTGCAAAAATGTCATATTACTACTATCATGCATGGTAGAATGGGAGGCATGAAGAACCTCAGCAGTCACCTCATTCCCACATCCTTTCCGCGACGCGTCCCACTGGCACGCATACATACTGGACCACAAGAGCAACGGGAAGGGTTGAAGTGAAGATAGTGTCCATGAGTGGGTGAAAGCGATGGCAGAGGAAGCGAACGAGGGAGAAGTGAGTCTGCTGGTACTGGTAGGCGAGAAAGTCCTCTGGAGTTATTTGGTAGCGTGTGGAAGGAGACGTCGACGCACCTGGTAGCCAGGCAAGACCGCAACGGCATCTGCTTCGATATCTTCGTCGCGTGCGGTGTTGGGTGTGCATCTACCCAGCTTCGAACGAGGTTTCTGGCTCATTTCTGTGCCCCCGCACCCACAGGTCTCAACAAGATTGTAGTACCACTATGGAAGATAAGTCCAGACTGGCCCTGGAGTTATGATACGTGCTAGAGGGAGGAAATGGATTCATTCGCGCCGTAAGTTATTGACTATGTCGAGCGTTGCTCCAGTTTTGACGCTCGTTGTTGGCTCCAGGACGACCGTTTCGATGACCCTTCTTCTGCATAAAGCTATCAATGTCATACGTGACTGGTTTCGGTCCCTTCGTCGCAGCCGTCGACTGCTGTTTGGAGAAGATCGAGATCCTGGCAAATGCTGTTGCCATTGCCTCGAAGCGCTGGAGCGCTCACCCCAACGTTGTGTTGGTCAACCATGATACCTGAAGCCCCGAATATCCCAACAATAACCGTCGACGTACCTCCGCAGATGGAAGTTCACACAGCTCAAAAACCCAGCACATCTCAGCATGGCTTCTTGTCACCAGCACTTCCATCATCGACTCCTCCATCTGCCTCCAACGACACTACTGTTGCACCCCCACCTTCACCAACCCTCTCTACCAGATCCTTCGTTCATTTTCATATGTCACTCGCTTTACGCGACAATGCCCCAGAAACCACCACCGGCATGACCTCGCTTGCCTTGGACAAGTCTCCTCGTAGTAACGTTCGTAAACGTCTTGTTCATGTATATGATTGTGGAAGCCAGTCGATGAAATGGGGGGAGAGAATGGACGGAGGGGAGGATAATCGGCGCATTCAACTGGAACAAGACGTCGAAGTTGATCCTGCGCCGTTTCCCATCAAAGCATATCGACTCGCTCAGTTGGTCGATCCCAAGATTTTCGACACGCTTGAGAGTTTGGGTGGAACAAGTGCCCTGCTCAAAGGTTTGAACAAGAACGTGCCCTGTGGGTTCCGACATGAAAAGCAGAGGCACCCCGTGAGCCGGGATAGCTCTAACGAGAAGGCGGAGGCGGAGGAAGGGCCCATCGCCGACTCAGCATTCGTAGAAAGGCCCTGCAGTCCTGACTCGGAGCCAACATCTGATAATGCTGAATCATGTCTTCAGTGCGTATTACCTGAGCGTTCCTTTCGTTTGTGTAATTGACCGTTCAAAGGAAAATCTCAAAAGGGTTTCGTCGAATATTCCACTCGGGTCAATCTGTCAACATGTTCGAGTCCAAGCTTGACAGTGGAAATAAGAAGACGAAGAGTCCAAGGTGTCGCGATGTGAAGATCATCATTAACGCACAGCGCAATTGTGGGAATACTACCTCGAACTCACACAATGATTCGTCGCGCACTGATGTTAATGCAGGTATGCATATTTCCTCTTCCCGTCTGTCATTACTTGTCGCTGAACAAGCCCTCCGTACAGGCAACACTCATAACACGAATCATGGAAGTGGTAGCTTCGAGTATGTAGCCGGTGGAAACCATCCGCCCGAGCAAGGTAGGTGGACTTTCAGGTCATCAATGCCTAGCTGGTTCACCAACGTATTCAGCAGCCAGTTGGAACGCCGGCTCTTCACCCTATGCGCCCTGCGCCTACCCGGACACGCCCCATTACCAGTATTGGATTAACTATGTCTGGTCCTGGGTGCCCTGTTTTGCTTGGGACGGATGGTTTTCGAGATTCAATGGATGGATGCTGCAATTGTTGCCTCAGATTATGTGGGGATGACTGAGTGGATGATTGATTCCCATCCTACGACGGTGTTTCCTCTGGTTTACGGTCAACTCGCATTTGGTCAGCATTTTATACCCTTGGATGCCTACACGACAATTGTTTTCAGGCATTCCGCAGGCAGCGAGGCAGCTAGAATTATCATAATATCTGCCACTCGCTGGTGGAAGTAGAATTAGAATAGAATCTCACTCAATTCCGTATTCATTGCCGAAGTTTTTCAATTGGAGTGACAATAATGATGCATGATAATGATACATAAGAGCTGTGAAGTGAAGTGCGAGCAAGTGGAATTAAGATTGGTGATAATAATTGTCGCTGTCTTCAAACTTCAGCATGCCCTTCATGACGAGCTCTTCCTCTGACGAGTCGAGGAACGATTTGTCCGACTTCTCGCAGCATTGAGAGCGCTGCATCTGCGCGGCAATATCAGCATCAGAGCGGGCAGTGAGAACCAAGTACTCACCTCGTAGAGCTCGTCGATGAATTCATCAATGCCAACAACGAGTGCCAGAATATCCCAGTGCACGTCGCTGACATTCTTCTCAATGAACTCTTCCACTTCAAACTTCGCTTCCGCCAATTCCTTCGATGAGATGAAACCTTCGACGTCTGCCCAATCTTCGTCGTCTACTCCCCATAGCCCAGTCAGGAGGACCATGTATGCAGAGCAGAAGAGGTGATGTGGTGACGATGATGCCGCGGGGCATGAACCACTTTCGGTGATCCATTTGATGAGGGTGAGGGCGGCGAGGGCAGCTGATAGGGGTGCGTCGGATTGTCGAAGGAGGCGTTCGACGAGGATGTCGAGAGCGATGGATGGCGTCTCATAGTATGGTGCATAGTCCCATAAGGGAGAGGAATAGAGGGCGGTGGAAGCGGAAGTAGCGCAATGATAAGCCCACTCTCTACGGGTACCTTCGAGAGCAGGCTAGGGATAAGGGGTCAGATACAGGGGTCGTGTGAGCAGCGAAGAGAGCGTGCTCACCTTTGTGACAGCCGAAGCTGACTTGGAAGCAGAGCGAGAGATAGCAGCAGTGGTGATTGCGAAAGACATGATGATAGTGCTGTGATAGTGGGAACCCAACTCACCCTTGAGGTAGATATATGTTTAACTCACGTGACTTCCGCTGCCTCTACCCGCTCCGTCGACGTTATGGAGCCGAAGTTGCGGTGCAGTTGGAGCCGGCGGCTTGAGCAAAATGACGCAACAATATGGTTCCGTCGACGTCTTGAGTGATTTCAGAGTTATGGCTCAACTGGAGTTGGCTCGATTGCATGTAATGACGCAACCGGGCGGCTCCAATTAGAAGATCGTGGCATAGCCATCACTAGCCGAACCATCCGCGATATCTAGGAGGTAAGGCGATGTTGTTGTGCAGAAGATCTGGACAAAAATGGAAACTGACTTGTGGACATGGTACGGACTCACGAAATCTGAGTGGTCTTGCATCTCAGCATGACATGACAAGATATATAATTTCGACAGCAATGCGACAGAAAGCAGGAACCACTTAACAGTATAGATACAATATTCTCAAAGTTCATTTCTCAATATGATGCTGAAGCAGCGCTCGCAGAAGGGCTTATCACCCCTTTGGAAGAAGGAAGGGTCATCGAATGGTTGTTCGCATCCCTGTTCGAATCATCAGCACTTGAGAAAACGCTCAACGAAGACTGAAACTTACAGCGCAAACGAAGCATTCGTAACACCATTTCCCACCCAGAGCCTCTACTGCCTGCATCCCATCTCTAATGCTCTTCTTGCACTTCTTACATTTGGGCATTCGCAATCTGACGTGACAAGCTTCGCAGTATGGATGCCCCTTATAAACGGTAAACCCAACATCGTCGTCCAGCAAAAATTCGCCGTCTCCAGAGACACTGACTCCCATCTCTCCCCCTTGCGCATTTCTTCGCTCGGAAGACGGAGCGAGGAAAGGGTCACCACATTCCGCACAAAAGAAGTGCTGTTCATGATATGTTCGCTTGCCGAGAGCGGGATCGTCCAAACTGATATATCGCTCTTCTATGATGGCGGTCTTACACGAGTAACACCGAGGGGCAAAATTCTAAAGCGAAGGTGAGGAAAGGCGTGCAGACGTAAACGTAGTCTGCGCGTTAACTCACCTCATGATAATCCAAATGACAATACGGTCTCCCTTCGTGTTCGTAGGAGCTGACATGTTCGAGCAACTCTTCGCAAACGGTACATCTGAAGCACTCGGGGTGCCACCGCAACTCCATGGCACTAACAATCCGACCAACTATGGCACCTCCGCATCCTCCACATATCAGACCCCCGCCACGGTGAAGGGGCGGTAAAGGGCGTGTGGCTGCAGGGTTATTACCTTCCGGCTTATCCGCATTATCGTCGGGGCCAGACACGCTGATCATAGGGCCCATCCCATCGTCATCGTCATCGTCAAAGCCAGAAACAGATATGGAAGGGGCGGAGACCGCTATCGCAGGCACGCTCCCAGAATCAGCCTCCGGTCCATCATTGACCTCAATCTTCGGCAAATCGGTTCGATCCCATCCACTAATTGGAGCGGGAGATTGTATTTCAATCTGCGGCATCACCTGCCGGTGTGGTGCAGACCGTGTAGGAGATGCTTGGCGTGGAGGTAAAGGCGGAGCATAGGAGGATGGAGTGGAGGGAACGGAGGGAACAGTTGGGTGCTGAGATGCTGCTTGGGACCTTTGGGACTGAGCGCGTTGAAGTTGCGATGGATGAGGCAGGGGTCGTACGACAGATGAATGTTGTTCTTGGGATGGCGAACGACTACTATTCGAGTGAGACGTGGAAGGCCGAGACAGGGACTCCGGATGTTGCTGAGGAGCCTGCCGTGAAAAGTTGAAAGAATGGCCCCCAGATTCGTAGTCATCGATGGAAGAAACTGCACCAGGCGACGGCGTCCTACGAAGCGTCGAAACTCCAACAGGGGGCGCATCATCTAAGTCAAACATCTCCCTCTCCCTTCGCCTCCTTTGCTCAGCCAACCTCGACTCATCTCTTCCTCCCACCTCCGATCCGAAAGAAGACCTCGACGCTGATCCAGGGGCACGAGGAAGGGGTGGAATACCTACCGGCCACTCTCCTTTGCTGCTGGTTGTGCTAAATGCACTATTCCTTCTACTTCCCACTTCAGAGCCTACGTCACTGCCAGAAGCAAATCCCATGCCTGAAGACCTCGACGTCGTGCTTAGAGGCCTGCTAAATGGCTCTGGTGTTCCTCCCTCGGAGGTCCCACCACGCGACATCGCCGGGGGCCTGGGCAGACGGCCAACGCCTTCCGAAACAACACTCCTCGGATTCGACGCCCTCCCACCTAAAGCAGAAGCAGGAATATCACGAATGCCGTACTGAGGACTTCGAGGAATAGATTTACTACCGCGTACGCCCGCTTCCACGAAAGGATCCGTGTTCTTCTTCGGTAGTTCGCGAATTCCATACTGTGGACTATGAGGCAACTGCGCTCTCGCTCTTTCGTAGTCAGAATCATAAGATTCCGCAGCGCTGCTTTCAGTGTACCCAGTATCCCTACTCAACATAGAAGACCTGTCAGTTTCTTCGTCTCCAGTTGCGGTGGTCCCGTTCGTAGTCGACGCATCGAAGGAAGAGTCCCCTTCCTCATCTTCGTACAGCCCACCATACGCATCAGTAGAGTCGTACTCCAGAGAGGAATCGCCACCTTGATCACCCTCAGAATAATACTGGCTAAACGTAAAGTCAGGAGATAGCTGATCATCAAGGTCAGACAAGCATACCTCTGGCTGTAGCCATACCCTGATCGTGCAGAAGCCCTTGGCGTCATATTACCTACAGGCTGCGACCACCTCTTCTGCTCTTTCTGCGTCGAGATACCGCTTCCCCTTTCTGAAGTTGCTTTAGAATAAGCCGTAGCCCGCCATCCTGGTGCTCCTCCACCCCTAGCTGACACAGGGGCCGATGGAGTATTGTTGGCATCAACGGTAGAGCGCCAACCACCCGGAGCCCTACTAGCAATCTCAGGCTCCTTTGCCTTCCCTTTCTTCTTGGGAGAGCCTGGTTGCGATTTAGGGTGCTGGGGTGGGGGTTTGGAAACGGAGGATCTCCATCCTTCAGGTGGCTTATGCCTCGGCGGAAATACCTCTCCCGTGCGAGGATCCACGTCCGGAGGCGGATGCTTAGCATTGGGTGAAACAGTGGTACGCCATCCATTTGGCGCTCGAACATTCTTCGTCGGTGAGCCGGAACGCGAAGCGGAGGGGCTTGCTTGGCCTCGTGAAGGAGGTCCGACTGAGTGAGATCGATTCTTCATGCCCATTACTGGCGGACTAGGAGGTTGACTAGGAATATTGACAGTGGTCTTCCAACCTGGAGGCGCACCGCGGAGGAGAGGGGGTTCCGAATTTTGCTGTTGATGTCGTGGCTGATGTTGTGGGGATTGATGAGCCGAGGGGGGTCCATGAGAGCGAGAGCGGGTATGGCGTTGAGGTTGAGCCCGGGAACGACGAGGGTCAGGCTGAAAGTTGTCGGCAGGTTGCTTCAGAGGTTGCGACCGAATTGGAGGCTCGCGAATTTGAGCAGATTCCGGCTGGGGTTGTCGGGATCGCGAAGGTGTTGATTGGAACTGAGATTCAGATTGCAACTGCACGATGCTTCGTGATTGCGACCGTGTCTGAGGTTGCGACTGGGCTTGGCCCTGTGGTTGCGTAGAAGCCGGCCCTTGCGATCGGGACCGAGGTTGGGTTTGCGACGGAGATTGTTGAGGACGTTGCTGAAGCTGGGACTGGCTTTGTTGTACTTCAGGAGCGCGATACTGACGTTGTTGCTGAGCCGGACGCTGAGGAGTCTGGGCCAGGGATTGAGATATCTGAGATTGTGACAGCGACTGAGAATTTGGGCGAGACGAAGCAGCCTCAGGTTGTGGCAACACACGACCCTTCGCAGCGGCATTCTCCCCTGCACCAACCCCAGCAATGTTCATTCCCGGTCTTAAATCTATACTGCCATGGCGACTGTTCAGTGTAGCTTGAGGAGGAGTGCTCGTATTGTTGGGACCCGTGTTACGATTGGGAGGTGCATTATCAAACGTAAACGTTCTACCTCTCTTCCATAGAGGAACAAACTTGGTGCCGCCATCTTGTTGAGAGTTGAGGGGTGCAGGAGGGAGAGCGTTGTATGCAGCTGACGCTGCAAAAACGGAGTTCAGCGAGAAACCTCGTTCAAATGTCGTTGTATGCGCACCTGACATCCCGAGCCCAGCTCCCATGGACGACGAAGAGTTGAAAGCCGGTCCCGAAGAAACCAACTTAACCGTCGCTGCCTCTTGTTTGCTTTCAACGGCGCCGCCAGCGTCATCTCTCTCGATGTTCCCAAAGAACTTGGGAGGACTGGCTCGCCTACCTCCGCTACTAATACCAGCAAACCCACTTCTCCCCCGTTCCTTCCCAGCTCCATCGCTTTCAATCGCCCCATTATCACTATCTTCACTCCAACCTTTTCCATGAAGTACCAAGGCTCCTGACATCTGGAGAGATTGTTGTTGTCCGGCCCGCTGGATGTCGGCGTTATTTAGGTGAGCATTCTTAGCTTCGAACATATCCCGAATAGCCTTCACAGGACTCTGTGACCGGGCAGGAGGGACGGGAGCCTTAACTGGGCTCGGCGACCTGGTATATGCGCGATCGGGGAAGGCACTAGAGGGACCAGGTGTGCGTGAATTAGGCCCCGGGGTTGGTAAAGGTCTCCGTGTCGGACTGGAGTTTCCAGGAGGCGTAGACGTCCCAGACGAGAGTGGTTGGGAGTACGTGCGAACGGCAGTGGTCGTTGTGGGGAGTGAGTTGTTGGACTGAACTATGTGATTGGGACCCGCTTGAGTCGGACTCGCATTCGCAGGGCCTGGCCCAGAGAGGGATTGGGCAGGAGGAAATATTGAAGATGAGGGCATGTTGGCACCAGTAGTGATTGGAGGTAACTGTGGAGGCGTACCACCAAACATCGCTGCATAGGCGGTCTGTGGCCGCTGTGGGGCTCGTGGCGTATATGGAGTAGGCTGCGAGCGAGAATATTGTTGCTGCGGCTGTTGGGGCGGGGGAGGCTGGTATTGTGGCTGAGTCGGTGGCTGATATTGTTGAGGTTGCTGTTGATGCGCTTGATGTGAAGGTGACCAATTTGGCGGATACGGAGAAGGTAGCGACCCAGGTGGCCCTTTCTGCATCGCGTCGCTCATTGAATACGAATGTGAGTGAGTACGCACGGCAGCACTGCTGTTTACATTCCCGCTACTTGCGCTCGTAAAGCCTAAAGACGACGTGGAGTTGAGAGAGAACGCAGACGGGTTGGATGAGAAGGATGAAGTCGGCGGTGAAGTGGGAGATGACAGGCCGGGTGTGAGACTGCGCGGGATGGGGTCCGTGCGCTGAGGAGATGGTAATGGTCGTCGGAACGGGGAAGGAGTTCGAGCAGGTGGGTAAGGCTGCTGTTGCTGGGGCTGCTGAAAGTGCGGCTGCGAGAGCGGCATAAAGCCATGGCCAGATGCCGAAGGTCCCCGGACTGGTGTCGTAGGATGTTGCAGGTGTGGAGCAGATTGAGGGTATGCCGAGCCTGCGGCTGGCTGGTTGGGTGGATAGGCATTATAGGGAGCGTTTGGGTATGCGTTTGGGACGGAGTGTGAATGTGAGTGTGATGGTTGTGGGCCGGTCGTGTAAGATCGTTGAGGGGGTAGAGGGTGAGGTGGTGATTGTGCTAGAAATGTAACGACGTGCGTTAGTTCTCTGTGATTCCATGCCAAAGAATTCTACCTTGATATTGATAGTACGACATCGTCGTACAAATTTCAGTTGGTATTTATACACAGGAGAATGGAGAATGTAATGAAAGGGAAGGGGGCCAGTGCTAGGTAGCAGGCTCAGTTGTAGTGGCCCATCGCTAGTTCGAACGACGAGCCAGAGCACTCCCATATCGGGCAATCCTGTTTGCCTCCAACGTCCTGCCCAAACAACGCGCACGCGTGGCTAATGTCGTCATCCTTGATCTTTTACTTCCAAGTTGATCGATCTTGATCACAAAACCAATGCCTTTACTTCAAATGGCGCTAATATGAGTGGGCTCGGATGTGAAGAGGGCGATCGCACCTCGTAACAGCATCCAAGGACGGTAAGTCAGCGTTCACTAAGTAGACTGTTGTTTGCCATGAATGATCACTGAACCTATCTAGATTCAAATTGTAGCTTGGTATGTTGACGTGACCCCAACTTCCACTGTCGCCGATAACTCCAAATGCCAGCCGGACGTCAACAATAGCCTCACCCCTTTGGATACGTGCTCCATCAGTGGACTGTGGACACTTCGGCTAACAATGGCTCTGCTATGAGTTTAACGGCTTGATATTTGCAGCAACTGTATTGCGTCATTACATCCGATACAGCCAACGGCACTTTCGAAGTGGCTACGAGGCGCTCAACTCCAACTGAGCCGCAAATCCGAGATCACTCCAACCGAGCCAGTCGACGGAACCATATTGTTGCGTCATTTCATCCGAGCCGCCGGCCCCAACTGCACCGCAACCGCGGCTCCACAACGTCGACGGAGCGGGTAGAGGCAGCGGAAGTCACGTGAGTTAAACATATATCTACCTCGAGTTGACAGTGAGTCGGGTTCCCATCATATCGCAGCACCATCATCATGGCTTTCGCAACCACCACTGCTATCTCCCGTTCTGTTTCCAAGTCAGCTCCAGCTGTCACAAAGGTGAGCACGCTCTCTTCGTCGCTGTACTAGACCCCTGTATCTGACCCCTTATCCCTGTATCCCTAGCCCGCTCTTGAAGGTACCCGTAGAGAGTGGGCTTACCATTGCGCTACTTCCGCTTCCACCGCCCTCTATTCATCTCCCTTATGGGACTACGCACCATACTACGAAACACCATCCATCGCTCTCGACGCCCTCGTCGAACGCCTCCTTCGCCAATCAGACGCACCCCTATCAGCTGCCCTCGCCGCCCTCACCCTCATCAAATGGATCACCGAAAGTGGTTCATGCCCCGCGGCATCTTCATCACCACATCACCTCTTCTGCTCCGCCTACATGGTCCTGCTGACTGGACTATGGGGAGTAGACGACGAAGATTGGGCTGACGTGAAAGGTTATATTTCATCGAAGCAATTGGCGGAAGCGAAGTTCGAAGTGGAGGAGTTCATTGAGAAGAATGTCAGCGACGTGCACTGGGACATCCTGGCACTCGTTGTTGGCATTGATGAATTTATTGACGAGCTCTACGAAACGAGTACCTGTCTCTCACCATCAGCTCTGATACTGATACTGCCACACAGATGCAGCGCACTCAAAGCTGCGAGGAGTCGGACGAATCATTCCTCGACTCATCGGAGGAAGAGCTCGTCATGAAGGGTATGTTGAAGTTTGAAGCTAGCGACAATTATTATCACCAGTCTTAATTCCACTTGCTCGCACTTCTACTTCACAGCTCTTATGTATCATTATCATGCATCATCATTGTGACACACTCCAATTGCAGATCTTCGGGAATGAACATGGAATTAAGTGAAATTCTATTCTAATTCTACTTCTCCTAGCGAGTGGTATTCATTATAAATCTATCTGCCTCGCTGCCTGCGGAATGGCTGCAGACAATTGTCGCGTAGGCATCCAAGGGTATAAGATGCTGATCAAATGGATGGGAATCAATTATTCATTCAGTCATCCCCACATAATCTGAGGCAACAACTACAGCATCCATCCATTGAATCTCGAAAACCAACCGTCCCACGAAACACAGGGCACCCAGGACCAAACATAGTTAATCCAATACTGATAATGGGGCGTGTCCGGGCAGGCGAATGGTGCATAGTGTGAAGAGCCAGCGTTCCAGTTGGATGTTGAATACGTTGGTGAGCAAGATAGGAATTGATCATGATGCCGTAAATGTCCACCTACCTCGATCGGGGGGAAGGTCTCCACCGGCTACGTGTTCGAAGCTACCACTTCCATGATTCGTGTTATGAGTATTACCTGTACGGATGGCTCTCTCAGCGACGAATCATGACAAGTGGGCAGAGGAAGACATACCCACCCGCATTAAGGTTAGTGCGTGAAGAATCATTGTGTGAGTTGTAGGTTTGAACGCGTGTTGTATTCCCGCAATTGCGTTGTGCGTTAATGGTGATCTTCACATCTCGATACCTTGGACTCTTCTTGTGTCGATCGCCAAGCTTGGACTCGAACATGTTGAGTGTTTGACCGGAGTGAAATATTCGACGAAACCCTTTTGTGATGTTCCTGCAAACAATCAATGATAGAAACAATGAGAACAGCCAGGTAATACACACTGAAGATATAATGTAGCATCATCAGGAGCTTGCTCTGAGTCAGAACTGAAGGGTTCCTGCTCGAGAGATGAGCCTTCTAGTTCCGAGGCGACGCGCCCATCCTCCGCCTCCGACTTCTGATCGGACTTATCCCAACTCAGGGAATGCCGCTGTGTTTCCTTCTTCCTCACAACTTCCACTAGCTTGTCTTTTGGTGGCGAGCCAAGGTCAACCAAACGGCGACACTGGAGATCGAGCAAATGGTGCAGGCGATTCATCAATCCTTCTGTCCTCTTCAGCGACGCTTCCTCATCGCTCTTTCTCAAATGGCATTTGATAGGATCGACAGATTGCGATGATTTTCTGCGTTTGCGGGTGAGAGATCCGGATGTGGACAAGGCAGAGATCTTTGTCGTGGAAGAGCTGGGAAGCACCGAAACGGAGGAGCTCGAGGTTGAGAGGATGTATGAGGTAGGGAGAGGGTTATTGGTGGAGGTGTCGGCGTCGTACGTCTGGTCAAAGAGGTTGTGAATGGGAAGGGGCATATCAAGGGGGAATCCTGGCGCTTGTGAGTGACGGGCAGGGTGGGTGAGTGGTGAGCGTTGGGTTTCTCTCTTCAAGCTTCAAGTTCGAGTGTAGAGACGGTGATTACATATATCAAGGTGAAGAGAGAATGAAGACGCACATGGAACTTGGGTATCCTTGGTATGGCACGGCGTGAAACTCACAAGCAAAGAGCGCCGCATCAAACAGCTCACCAATGCTATGCTATGCTCCCTCTGCTACCGACGCGTTATATATAACGATTCGCCAGACCTCCAATTCGTATGATATCTAGATCCCCGCCACATTGCCAGAAACGAGCTCAGACGCGGTACTTGATGTTGAGCGGTGTAGTGCAAGCCGGAATTGTTTACCTCCAACACCAGTTGCAAACAACGCGCCATCATGACACACTTCGTGGAGGCAGACTCTAGAGCAGGCGCACGAAACTCGGCATTCCAGACACCCTGCACGAACGTCCTCCATAATTTCTTGGCGAAGCCACCTCCGCGTTCAGGGCAATTTGCTGACATAGTTTCCATCCAGGTTCAACTCCATTTCCAAGTCCTCGCTACGAATTCTCCAACTGCCGATGACTGTTCCGTTGAATCCGATGGCTATGTTGTCGCTTAGCTTGCCGTGACCGAGCCAGCGGAACTTTACTCCAATGACCCGCATATCCGAGATCATGACGTCGACGGAACTATTTCGCCACGTTAGTTCATTCGAACCGGCCGCGAGGGGAGTCTGCAACCGGTCGATATATTGGCCATGTAGCTGATATGATCTTGTGAAGCTGCGGGGACGGTCACGGTCGGCATGTTTCATCTCGGTCGGGTCCGTCGACATTGTCGTCAAGCCTCTGGGTAACGCGCCGCCTACATACCGCGGATGGTTCGGTTAATTATGGCCATGCGGTCGGTTTTGACGGCATTCTAATTGGAGTGCGTCATTATAGCCGACATGGCACTTTGCTTCGAGGTGCTCCAACTGAGCCGCAAATCCGCAATCGCTCCAACGCAAGACGTCGACGGAAGCATATCGTTGCGTCATATCATCTGAGCCGCTGGTCCCAATGGCAACTGCACCCGGCTCCAACGTCGCGGGATGGAGGCAGCGGAAGTCACGTGAGTCAACATATATCTACCTCGAGTTTGTCGGTGAATCGGGTTCCCATCATATCGCAGTACCATCATGTCTTTCGCAATCACCACTGCTGCTATCTCCCGCTCTGTTTCCAAATCAGCTCCGGCTGTTCCAAAGGTGAGCACGCTCTCGTCGCCACTAGGTTAGACCCCTGTATCTGACCCCTTATCCCTAGCCCGCTCTCGAAAGTACCCGTCGAGAATGGGCTTACCATTGCGCTACTTCCACTTCCGCTTCCCTCTATTCCTCACCATTGGCGGACGACACACAATCATATAAGACGCCATTCATCGCTCTTAACGTCCTCATCGAGCGCCTTCTTCGACAATCAGACGCACCCCTATCAGCTGCTCTCGCCGCCCTCACCCTCATCAAATGGATCACCGAAAGTGGTTCATGTCCCGCGGCATCTTCATCACCACATCACCTCTTCTGCTCCGCCTACATGGTCCTTCTTACTGGGCTATGGGGAGTAGACGACGAAGATTGGGCAGACGTCGAAGGTTTCATCTCATCGAAGGAATTGGCGGAAGCGAAATTTGAAGTGGAGGAGTTCTTTGAGAAGAATGTCAGCGACGCTCACTGGGATATCCTAGGACTCGTCGTTGGCATTGATGAATTCATTGACGAGCTCTACGAAGTGAGTTTTCATTGGTAGTCGCTGACCGTTCTGACGCTGATCGTTTGCCACAGCTTCAGAGCACTCAAAGCCGCGAAGAGTCGGAGAAATTATTCCTCGACTCGTCGGAGGAAGAGCTCGTCAAGAAGGGCATGTTGAAGTTCGAAGATAGTGACGATGATGACGAGCCTTAGATTCCAAATAAGCTTGCTCGAACTTCACTGCTCTCGTGTATCATTATAATCATATATCCACCCACTGAAGTGGTGCCGAACTATATTGACTGAGTGAATTGCATTCTGCTAGCAAGCAGCGCATACAATACCGCATGCCTAGGTTAAATGCCTCGACACAATCCCCTGTTAGAGTTACTTAAGTTGATCATCACTAACTGAAACACTTGCATGGTACACCTTTCATCCCAACACAAACTGAGGCAACCGTTGCGTCGTCCGGCTAAGAAGTAGGCACAAGGATCGAAGGGAGCCAACCGGCGCGATCTTACTTACAATTCTTGGATGGCTTGCCGTCCGAATTAGCTATCAAGGCATGTCCAGCGGAAGGAACATTAGATACTGTGATGTACGGTAAATTACTGACTACGGCTGCACTGTTCTACTTGGGAGGTAAACCTTCCGAGTAATACGTAGCGTCCCGAATCTAGGACAGTCTAGATTTCAACACTCGCGTAAGCAATTTGAACCTTCGTGAGCTCCATGCCTATATATACCATCGGTGGATTGTCCTCACAGAAAGGAACGGCAACCGACTTACCCATAGAAGGAGAATCTCGTGCGAAAACACCCATAATCTGGATCCCTATCTCCATCGCTTGCACAAGCTGTGCTTCCCGCTCGGAGATAATGCCTTGATGCAAATTCTCCCTCCTGACAACCCGGAGTCGGGCGATCTCGTCCACGATAATCTGACACGCAGTCGGCCAAAGCATCTAAACGACAGAAATCGGGGAGTGAGTGGGAAATGCATTGGTCAGCGGGGCGCGGGATGAGTCGAGCGATATGGGATACTTACCGCCATGATCGGATTAATGACACCAAGTTGGAGAATATTTTGGTCGTTGGCGAAGCGAATCATCGCCTCAGCTGAGGCAAGGCACCGCTGGCTAGAGGCAGCGTTCTGGTGCATGAATAACGAATGAAGCTTGATCACGGTAGCATTGAGTAGGGCGTGAGCAACTACGACAGATCGACAGAGGAAAGCGTTCGTGACAGACAGCTGCCCGAGTGTCGGCAGTTGGTTCCTGACATTCTCCGCGAGAAGGTCGAGAGAGTGAAACTCAGCCGTCATGTCATCAGCATTGAGTGGATCGCCTAAAGCTCGATTGTTAGCCGATGAAAGGGAAGTCGATCTGTGGAGATCTTTACCAGATAGAAACCGAGATGCTAGGTTAGCACTTCGCTCGTAAAGAAGCGCTGACTTGGCGAGGAGCGCCGGAAGAGTTGTCCCTCCTGAGCCGTTGTCTTCGCCATTTATCAAGAAGTTCTGAATGACATTGTTTCCCTGGAATGCAAGAGGTTGTTCAAGTGTCGCCTGAAATACAAGGTCAACGGATGAGACTTGCTGAGATTTGAGATGACGTACGGTTTGTAAAGACCATGGGACATTCGCTTGATTAGTGACAGTAAACGCAAGGGAGATCGGGGAACCAAGAATTGCGGACCAAACGTTATGCAGCGAATAAACAGTCCAAAATGCAGAGATCCTTTCGCCGAGTTCAATATTGTCTCTCGGCGGATCGAGAATTGGCAGCGTAGCTTCTCCGGTGTCATTGACGACGGCACTCCCTGTGGCAAGCTCTACTGTATGCAGGCCACAGGCGACCGTCAAAGTACACGCAATACTGGCGTGGCGTCTAGCTTCTAAAAATCGGCCATTGCGGAAGAAATAGTTAGAGAGAAGAACCTCGGCTTGTAGTTTATGCATTATGCGGAGCGGGTGTGTGTCAATGGTAGCAGTGGAAGTTAGCCGCAAGGAAGACATAAGATATGATTGTTCATCCAGCGAGAAACCGCTTGCCCGAGAGAGCGACCGCCCGAGTAGGTAAACCGCACCGAGAAGGGCAGGTGCAGGCCGAGACTGGTCGCCAATGGGCAGGGGTAGCAGTGCACTCTGCCTAAAGCGCTGCCTATCCAAGAAGAAACCGAATTCAGCGGCATGATTAAGAAAATTATCCACTCTGTGGGGCAGTATATGTAAGTTAATCTGCTATGCTCCACGCTAGAGAATTCAAGATCACGGACAATGTCTGTATTTCAACTGCTGAAGGTTCCTAATGCACGAGAACCAAAGTCAGTGATCTGTTCACCAAATCCACAGTTAGAATCTGTGGGTATATACCTCTATTTGCTCCCCTGGGGATCGCTCTGTTTGCGGAGCAGAGGACGGACTCGAGCCTGTAGCGACTGTTAGCAGCGGCTCCAGAAAATGTAGGTTTGAAAGCTCGCCACTACTAGTGGGTGGCGCTGTACTGCTGTGTTCCACACCCAGAGTAAGAGTTGGGTGAAGGAGGGGACCACTTGGACGCTGTTGATCTGGTGGTGGATGGAATGCAATAGCGGGAGCGGTACTTGGGCCGG
This sequence comes from Pleurotus giganteus, assembly GCA_032158425.1. Classification (NCBI taxonomy): domain Eukaryota; kingdom Fungi; phylum Basidiomycota; class Agaricomycetes; order Agaricales; family Pleurotaceae; genus Pleurotus; species Pleurotus giganteus. The sequence goes on along the minus strand of JAPEHR010000009.1, from coordinate 1,259,061 downwards.
CCTCAGATTGCTCTAGGTCCTGAATCCGAGCTTCGAGGTCGGCTATGGTGTCTTCTAGTATTTGCGTTTTCGTTCGAGTAGCGTCGACGTACTCGCAGGGGTGCTGAGTCTTTGTGGCACGGATACATTGACCACAAACGGGCTTGTTCCCATCGCAGCGCTATTCGGGCTGGTGAGCAAATCACGCAAAGTCAACTGGTGAAAGTGACATACAATCTTGCGTCTCCTAGTTCAAAATCATTGAGACTTGCTTGGCGTCAGGCATCAGAAATGAGCTTACCTGCAATTAGTGCAGGCCTGACCTCTGAGGAGGTTGCCTTGGTCGGTATGCTTGGAAGTTGAACCACTTTTATACGGGTGATGAAACATAACGTAGATTAGAGTGTTCTGTGTATGTATAGAGTCGATAGATGGAAAAAGGAGTCTGAGGAGAGCTCCTCAGGTGGTCCCTTTATATATGGGCTCGTGATGGCCCCGTTCGCGGTGGGGTTATGATTAGTCTTCGTTGAGTCATACGAGCCCCATTGATATCGTACATGACCAGTGACCACGGAAGCCACTACCATCTTCGGTGTCGAGCTAGTCTCGGCGAAGACTCTGCGCAAACAAATGAAGGCATACTGTCTCCGGCTCCTCGGTCTAGTTTCAATAGTCCACCCGGGCGGTGGCGATGGAGTTCAGAATGACGAATGGTCAACACGTACATCGGAAGGTCATCGACATCCCCGATTCCTCGTCTCAAAACATCCGAGAGGACGATTCACGGGCGTTAAAACGGTTACTTCTCTTGGAATAAGTACCACGATGCTGCTGGCCGGGTCGCCCCGATGAAAATTGACGTCCACAGATACATGAAACCACGGGGGTTTTTCTTTGAAAAGAGGGCAGCGCGAAGACTGTGTGATTTTCTGGATCCAGGTCGAAGTCTGCCGGCGAGAAGTGTGCGTAAGTAATGCTTTTCGTCTGTTCTTTGGAAGTATAAACCAGTGCACGCAGGCATGATCATGGCTAGTGCAAACCGTCCCGTATCGAACGGTGCTGAATCTCGCTCACATACTTTTTCCGTGAACGATTTTCACGAAGCTGTGGAGCAAAGAGTCGCAGGATTGGGGGTCCCTTTCGTGTGTGGTGTCATGAGGTGAACTGGGTCATCTATAGAGCGACATATACAGAAAGAGGCCCTTCGGCTGGCAGAACAGTGCGAAGGAGTCAGAATCCAAGTGCGAAGTACAAGGAGCCCACAAGGAGCCCACAACGTTGCTGAATAATAGCGAAGACCCCGCGACTGAATGAATAAGCCAAAGCATAGTAGCATACCAGTCTGAGAAGGGGACATATGAAGGTAATCCCAAGATCAGAAAGGTAGTTTGGGGGCCTTTGCGGTGCGCGCAGGCTTGAGGGGGTTCGGTTTGCGTCGATGGTAGTACTAGGAAGGTGCATTAGTAATGACACGCGACGTTATCGGTTGGAGCTCACAGCCTTGTAGTTCTGAATGCGCTTGGCCATATCTCGCAGCAAGATCTCCCTCTTCTTCTTCTTTGTTTCCTTCACCCTCTCCCATTTGTGGCCCTTGAACATTCGCTTCTTGGCTGCATAGAGTCTGTTGCCGATCTTTGCGCCAGGTACCTCCTTCGTCTCCAGCTTACCGACCCACTCTATGGGTAACGCCCAAGCCTCATCCCGGTCTCTACCCCGCACAGACGCGTCAGCTACATCGTTCCGAGAATCCTGCAATGGCGGTTCGGTCCCTGCAGCAGCTTGATGAGGCAACTCGGTCCCCAAGACCTGCTTCGGTCCAGGCGGCAGGAGATGAAGCGTATTCGAGAATTTTGCCATTTTGACTAGGTCGGCCTGCCTTCGCAAAGAAACCTTTGGTGGATGCCATCTGCCAGTGTTACTGTTGAACACAGGCAAGAACGGATTCGATGCGACAGTCTTGGAGTTTTCGATGCCTTTGAGGGGCCCATAGCGAGCAACATGGTGCTGGATGCCACTGAGGTGCTGTAGACGAAACCTTTTGACGTACTGGAGTGCGGTTGCTGACATTGGTGATATAAAGAATTTCGACGCGTTCCGAGGTGTCCAGCTATTTGGCCAGCGAGTCAATGCCAAACATGACAGAGCGCCCACTTTCAGCGCTTCTGATGCATTACGGGTCCCTGAGTGTAACGAAGGACCCGTTATCTATAGCACCGCGGGATATGCAGGCGCCTACATAAGAGGGCGGGATCTAATCTTATTACCGGTGGTTCTTTAGACGCCCACCTCTCTTTTCGTACCACTGCCAGGCTCAGCCTTCTACTACAGCAAGCTTATCCTTTCATATCAACCTCAAGCTTGAGGTTCTCCGCCGGCTCGCTCTCCCTAGCTGCGCTAGATGTATTCCTCGTCGACCTGTTCCCCCTGAACTTGTCTTGAGCATTTGTCTGTTTCCCGTCTTTGGCGTAAGCTTCGACTGACTGATTTCTATGGCCCGTAGTCGAATCAGCCGAGTTCAAACTGTGATTGAAGTCTTCAATCCCGCTCCTTCGAGTCTGGACTCCACGCATTTCGCGATCTGAAGCACCCAGTCCTGTCTAATTCCTCACTGATACTTCTTGTTCTCGCTGGCTCAGCAGGTCCGAGGAACGTTAGAATCTCGCTTGTTCGATCGATTGCGCAACAAAGCTGATACTGCCATCTCGTGAGTTAGGCTGTCGACTAGGCTGAGTCTCTGATTCTAACTTGCCAGGCTGTTAACTGTCCTATCGTGGCACCATTCGCACCGACCGGCGACACGTACGAGTATAAATGCAGCGCAGCTCGCAACCAATCCATCAGACTTACTAGACCTAACCAAAATGAGCGTTCTAACAAACGGACACCTGCCACTGAACGGAACCTCAGGCCTCATTCTTCAAGTGGTGTGTCCTAATCCTTGCTGGTTGTAGCGTTGACCTGATTTTGCACCACAGCAAGGATATCGAAATCTGTAACAAGACGTTAAAGGATGGGCGAGAGCTCTTTTGGTGGATCTCGGTTCACAAGTACTGTGTTGGCGGTTGGCGCTGCGCCCACCGACCCCGAATTCGTGAATAAAGGTGGATATGTCCTCGTTGTCCTTGTTCACAACGGTGTGTTCTACAATGACCTCAACAACTGGACTGACCAAATTTTCTGAATCGACATGCAAGGACAGACTGTGCAACATGTCTGACTGTACCCAGAAGCCCACTCCCTTGTTCCATCCGTTGATGAATATCTAAAAAACTTCCGGCATCCCCTTGGTTCATGTCGACAGAAGCTTTACTGTGAGCTCTTCGCATTGAGTATGGTTGCTTGACAAGATGGGTTTCAAGTTGACCAGTAATGTAGACAAAGCGAAGATAGTTGGTATGGAACAGTGGAAGATGACGGAAGCTGGATTACGACGCAAAAGGGGACCCGTACATGCCATGCTTAGCAATGGCCCACTAACTCAAGTCATGACTTCAACGTTCAACGTTCAATGTTGTCAACTCTCAACACCTTCCATGCTATTTCAAATTTCGGAATGCAACATGCTACCATTGGCAATGATTGCGCTCATGAATGGTTTATCTACGTCTTACTTGCGGAGCAAGCTGGAGCAGATTCCCCGCCACTTCCAGGAGTAGTTCCGCTACTCCCCTCCCCAGTGCCAGTACCCGTATTTCCATCACTACCCGGCTTGTCGGTGCTTCCACCGGTACCAGGCTTGCCAGCGCTTCCGTCAGTACCAGGCTTGCCAGTGTTTCCGTCGGTACCAGGCTTGCCAGTGTTTCCATCAGTACCCGGTTTCCCTGTGCCTCCATCAGTGCCGTCCGTAGGCTTGCCGCCTTCAGCAGGCTTTCCTGGCTTTCCATCTGTACCTCCACTTGGCTTCATCCCTTCAAGGGCCTTCTTTACTTCGCTTTTAACCAAACCTTTGATGAATTTTTTCAGCCTCCTCCTCGGCCTATCTGGAAGATCTTTGAAGTCCTGGCCTGCGACATCGTTCTGCCATGCTTTCTCAATAAGGGCGTCGAGGTGGTCCGTCCCTCCTACAGCGTCTGTAGCGGCATCCAGGGGCCTGGCTACTACCAACGCGGCGAGAATCAAAATACAGAACACTGGGCGCATCGTATACTCTGCAAGTTCCGGACTCAGTAAGTGTGCTTGTGATCAGTGCCAGACTGACCGATAGGTACCCTTTTGCAGCGTTCTGCAATTCAGGATCAGTCGAGAACTTCAGAAGGAGCCGCTCACGTACCGAAGATGCTGAACAGGTTCTGCTGAAGATAGAGCGGCCCATGTTCACGGTTTTATAAGTTCCTAGACGCGCCACTGTGCGAATTGGTGGGATTTCATACGATGGAAGCTTTCCGGCTTTCTGCTGTGCCCGGTCCATCACACACTCTGCTCACTATGGACGGCGGCAGAGTACGGTCTATCTTCACTTCTGACGCCAGAAGAGTGTCTTGCGATGCATTCCAGCGGTGTTAGCCTGAGACGAACTCTGTCACTCACATCGCACCGTATGTTTTGGTATTAAACCGTCGTCTCAAACTGTCGGCTAACCAAACTCCAGTACTGCTTGAATGGAAGACTGTTGGATTGCTCTCTGATCACCTTCCATCATCTAATTCTGTCGACAGCCAGCCCGTGGCAATGCCGCCTGGCATGCCGCAACCCTTTGTGGGAGCCTCCAGTGATAAAATGGTCATAGAAGCTGAAAACGAGCTTACCCAGGTTACTAGCCACCAAGTATGTCGTCCAGCGCATGTTCTAGCTGTCGCATTATCAGCGCCGTTAGCTTACAGGTCTCAGACATTCACACCCGTAAAAGCGTCTGTCGGCCTTCTATTCTAGCGTCATTCTGATGTTCGCCATTGGAGTGGCACACTTCTCAAATTGGACCTCACCACGAGCAGTAGTCTCGATATCGCCCGCTTTCTCACTTCAGGACTACTTCGTTAGAATCGGCTGGTACATCTCGTGAGGCCACCCATTTACGATATCGGTAAATTTTCAACCTGGCACCTGTATAGCTATAGATGACATGATACGACTGACTTTCTTACCGATGGCGCCGAACTGATCCAGCTCTTTCCGACCGTCCTTCGCACTTACTAAGAACACCCTTACTTTGTCAATCACCAGTTCCTTTCAAGTTCCATACCACCATAAGTATTATATTTCGTCTTTCGATAGACCTCTCAACCTGCGTTGGTTGGATACTCTTCCCAAGTTGTAACATAATTGTCAGCAGCTAAGAGCATGGAAAGAACGCCTAGTTAAGGATATTCTTCATCCATTCAACCGATTTCGCAGCCCATTCCTCTCCCTGGCCACTTGAAAGTGCCGTAGGGATACTGATATGGTTGTGGCCCTCTGCAACCACCTTCTCAACTTTCACTCCATTCTGACGAGCCGCATTGAAGAAGTCACGCCCAACGGTAACCACCCACTCAGGCTCTCTTGTGCCTTCCACTAGTAGGATAGGAGGAAGGTTCGCCGCATCCTGATCGGATAGATTCTCCAAAAGCGGCAGAGGGTCGTTCTTCCTCGCCTCCTCTTCATCAGCCCAATACACGCCAAACAGATGCGCAAAGTCACCCTTGACTCCACCGGGGAAATTGGAATAGGCACCAGAGATAAGGACGATCCCTTTGACATGGCTCCTCAGGTCTGGCGGCGTGAGGCCAGGATATAACATTGTCAGGGACACATGAGCGGCACCGGCGGATTGACCCATCATAAAGATGGAGTTGAGGTCGGCTTTTGGGAGACTACTACCTTCCTCCGTAGCTTGATTTAAGTTTTCGATGACCCACTTCAAGGCATCTTTCACGTCCTCGGGCTGTCCGGGGAATTTGACATCCGGGACTAGACGGTAGTCTGGGATCACTGTGATAAACCCTCGCTGGACGAAGTAGTTTGCGACGTTTCCGTATAAGAGGTCAGCGGGCGGTGGGAGAGTGCGTGCGCCTGATGTGAATCCACCGCCGTATACGAATAATAGTACGGGAGCGGTTCCGCTAGGGGAAGAAGGGGGATAATACACGTCCAACTGAGCAAGTATTGGAGGTGAGCGTTGGACGACGAATGAGCTGATCGAACTGACCTGATGTCTCGATGTGGGTCCATACGTGAACGTCTTAACTGGGATCCCCTTGATGAGGTCTCGCTTTGCCCCCAACAACGGAGCGAATGCACCGATAGCTAAGGATTTCTAACATCAGGACACCGAATATCTCGAGAGGAAGAGAGAGGCGTACTCGGCCCAATGACCTTCAAGATCTCGTTGGATTCGAGTTTCGAGATGGCTTCCATCTTGGATTGATCAGGTAATGCAGGTTGTGAAGAGTGAGAAAATGAGGCATAATTCAGCGAACTTTAACCATTGATAGTTCGACGAGATGACATATCCTCCTCGTCGTGCTCAGTCAGCTGGTGACTCGCTCCCAGGTCCGCTCGCCACCACATACGGTGTGCTAATTCAAACGTTCAACGTTTAACACGTGGAAGGCGGCATGCCGAGCCTACGCGTCATGATGAACGCAGCTGGTATACATTTCCTCGCGTTTTGATCTTTGATTCTTTGTTATCATTTGCCCCTGGAGACTCCAATTCTCTTGGCTCGGTTCCCCCTCCCTCGCCCGCTCAGCCGCTCAGCCGAAGACCATAGTCGCGTTTGGGGCGCGCAAGCAAGTCGAGACGCACTTGGACCTGCATCTTCGGGCATATCCCTCTATTTGCGACTTAATCAACGCGAAAGGCAGACACCGCAAACATTTAGACTGCATCATACCCATCAACAACGGTACCGAAGGAGGCTGCATCGATGTCGCTATGTTCGCTGTCGCACAAGCAATAGCATCCAAACGCCTGCAGACTTGAGGCGTTGTCATCTCGAGCAATATCAATGTTTGTCTCGAATTGATACGATTTCCAGGAGAGATTCAGCGGGGACATCGATCAACTCCCTAGCTTCTTTCAGACAAGCCTCCTTAGAGTCGACCAGTAGTACCCCATCGGACCGCGATTCGAGGGAGTCGAAGTGCCGCGGTTGCATGCTCGAAGGATGTCGATGAGGTCGATGAGGTCCGTGTCGACCTCGTGCATCTGAGGGGTGTATCTTCCGATCAGAATGATGCCGTTTTTCACCCACTTCGACGTCGATCACGATTCCGTTGTTCCCTTCGCGCAGACGATGTTAGAGGCCCTCCCCGTGTGTTCTCTAATTCGCTGCTCGATCGCCTCGTCATTCGGTAGAATCCGGATGCACCCCACCTTAACTCGTCGAGTAGAGAGAAATCACGGAGGGCAGATAGTCGAGCGTTGTGTGACCGATTTACGATGACGCAGTGGCATGCTCTAATTGACTAGAAACTCAAAGCGTTTACCATTTAACCATCTCTTCATGATAGATTTCTTCTCGATGTTGATGATAGCCTAGTAGATCGACTCATCGAGTATAAAAAGTCTGCAAAGATGACAGGAGTCACGATAGGGGGGTAGTTGTTCTGGAAAATCAATCCCAGCACAGAGTAACTACTACAGAGCCTTATCATAGGTCTACCAGCATGCAATGCATTTGGGGATGCTCTATGCAGCTGGGTCTGCGGCGGGTGCATCGCCAGCAGGAGCAGGCGCATCGGGGTCAACTGGCGCATCGTCAGCAGGCGCATCTGGAGCGGGCGCATCAGGGGCAGGTGCATCGGGAGCAGGCGCATCAGGGGCAGGCGCATCTGGAGCAGGTGTATCAGGAGCAGGTGCGTCGGGAGCAGGGGAATCCCCTGAGCCATCAGGAGCGGGCGCAGCTACAGGCGGCGGAGTCCCAGCGTCGAACGGAGGGAACGTACCACCAGGAGGGGCAGGCTTTCCGCCACCACCTGGACGTCCACCGAACTTTTTCCTGAACCTTCTTAAGGCATTTCGCACAACCCTGCGAGCCGCGCGTCTGGCTGCCTGCCTGATGAACCTAACCAGGCGGCCACGCCTAGGCCTCCATGCCTGAAGATCTTGACCATCTACATCGTCTTGCAGGGCCTGTTCAACCATGGAATCTATCTCTTTCATCATGACAACATCGTCCATGTTGTCCATGTTGTCCACATCATCCACGAGTGAAACGGAGTTGTCATGTGCTTTGAGAGGGCGAGCCAGCACCAACGCTGCTGCTAGAACCAAGGTGACAAAGATAGACCTCATGTCGAATGTGAAGTCGTCAGCAGACAATGGCCCCCGAGGTTGCAGTAGAAAGTGCTACAGTAGGCCTGTATGGAGGGAAATCAGACAAGAACATGCATTGTGCGAACACACTCACCGACGGTAAGAGCGAGCTGCCTGAGAGTTGAAGCTGGTCACTCCATGAGGCTTTATAGAGATGTGGCTCCGAAATCGCAACCGAAGACAGTATATAGTAGCATACTTGCTGCTCAGCTATGTTTGGACCTATCCGTGTTGGAACTTGGATCGACGGCGGAGGATATTCTCTTGACTCTGCCATTGATACGGCCACGATCAGCGGCCTCTGAGGGATGGCATCAGCAGCAGACTGGCATCGTCATCGCCCAAACTGGAGAAGCCTCCCAGAAAGGAGGAGATTGCGAAGAACGGCATGCGTGGGGATATTAATCCTAGCTCAGGCAATTGCAATGCTAGCAAGGAGTCGCTAGAAGACCTGGCGTTGTGGCTCTATTGGTCAATGGAATGGAGATCGAGCCCAAGGGATGACGCTAGTACAGTATGAGTTCGGACGGATTGGCATGTTCACCGACTCAACTAGGAGGTCGTGCGGGGGACTTTTGCGGTGGTCTCTTGTCAGTGGTTATGGCTGTCATGAAGAGCGCCGTGCACTGAAGCAAGAAAAAGAGCATTCATCCTTGCTAACTTATGTTGGAGCGCCGGAGAAATATTGTGCCAGCAGGATTGCTTCTGAATTGACATGAGATGCAAACACTACTGGACTAGGCTAATATGGAGGTCCCCTAATAGTTGGTTTAGGAGGCAGGGGCAGCAGCCCCTGCAGCGTCGCCACCAGCCGCAGCATCACCACCAGCCGCGCCCGAGTCACCGGCAGCTGCGCCAGAATCACCACCAGGAGCGGCAGCGCCGCCAGGCGCTGCACCAGGATCACCTCCAGGTTCGCCGCCGGTAGCTGGTTCACCTCCACTGGGGGGAGCACCACCCTCACCGCCAGGAGTACCGCCAGCCGCGCCTTGCTTTTTCAACTCTTTCTTAACGGCTGAACGGACGAGGTGCTTGATGAGCTTCTTCAACTTCCTGATTCGTCGCCTGCTTCTGTCTGAGAGGTCAGTAAGATCCTGGCCGGCCACCTCGGCCTGCCAGGCTTGCTCGACCATCGTGTTGATGTTCTCGGACAAGGCAACCTCATCGGTGTAGTCGACAAGGGCATGCGAATCAATATTCGCTTCCAAAGGCCTGGCTACAGCGAACGCAGTGAGGGCGAGGAGGACAAAGGCTGGACGCATTGTAGAGCCTGATGATATGGTTAGCAAAAGGTGTTAGTGATGGAACGATCGAGTAAGGAATATGTTGCTCACTAGTCTGAAGGGCAGAGGAGCTGCTGAGGAGTATGACTTCAAGAGGCTGGCTCTTTTATACGAAGTAATGAGCTGCCTCACTTGACTTGGCGTTGACTAGTCCTGCCTTCGATTCCAAGCCTTGGTGGAGTTGTGGGAGAAGTGCCAACATACGGAGGTCACTATGTCGTAGTACAAAAACGAGAAGTAAGCTCAACAGGAGCTACGACTCGGCACGGATTGATATTTGCGATCATGATTGAAGATGATTGGCTCGGCAAACATGGCATCGAGACGGCGCAAGAAGCTAGAATCGAATTGACGCTGGTCTTGTAACGACATCATTCATAGCGTGTCGACCAGAAGGAGCGTGTCATCAGCATTCCTCAACGATCTTCCGCACAATGATGGCGGCTGAGCGCATGGCCGTGCTCGCAGTCTACAGCTATCTTTGGCTTTAGACTACCATGTGAGCAACCATCCATACTTCAAAGAGGCTGGGAATGTGGAAGGACAGGCGCTGGGTAACGTCTAAGCTTTACGACAAATCAGTTCGGAAAAGGAATGGACGGATAAATGTGAAATGCTCTCACTCCCCAAGTACAAGCATGCAAGTACACATCGATGACTGGTGTACGTTGAGGGTGTCGTGGTCCAAAATATTTCCAGTCTACTGTATATAGAATCCAACGCGGCGTGACGCCGCCATGAAGGTCTTCCATTCACGCTGCGAGCAAAATTATACCGCTTGACCAGTGGATCGATTAGTGCATGTCGGCAGTTCCGTGAAGCATGTTAGGATGCAATGCAAGAGAAACTTTGACGATTAGCTTCAAATCGTGAGGTACTTCACCGTGAACGATGCCAGCATGATGGAAGTAAGCGATTCCTGTTGGGGGCGCTTGACCTAAGCCATCCATGTTGTAACAGTAACAAGCTTCATCTACGGTAGGAGGAGCAATCGGCCATCAGCAGCAGGAAATAGCAATTCAAAGGCATGCTTCAACCTCAGCCGGAGGCGCTTCGCGATAGCCCTTCCATTGGTAACATGAGTGCAGGGGGTCGTTGAAGTAAATCATCAGGCGATGAGGATGAAGAGGGTAGGATCTGGGACAGGCAGGATCATGATATCGGAGCGTAGGGGCTTGGCGGAGACGTAGCCCACAATGCTATGTCCGATGATAGCGCACGGACTTAATAAATGGGACGCAACGACTAAAACGACGATCTTGTGCGTGAAATCAAGCAGATTCTGTGAATCCAAACATAGAAATTCCAAACAACAATAAGAGAATTAATGTGACGGACCGATTCTTCATCCTTCACGCGTGTCGCCTCCATTGGGCCGAAATCTACATAGTAGAACAAATTCATAAGATGGGGACGGTTCATGGAAGGAAGGATCTAGACCTACCCAACTGAAAAACCGACATCCACACCGACGACGACCTGCAGCGGCAGGAAGATGACGCGCCGTCAGGATGAACTTGTTGAGAAAATGCTTGGTTGGATTCGTACTGCAGAAGCGAGTGCAGGATCAATCGAACCGGTACACGGTAGCGTTGGGAGACCATTCTATGGTACCTGATGCGTGAGTGACGATGTCGAGGCTCTTCTCAACTCACCGTCGTTCCGTACGTTGAGTGCAGTCGCTTGTAGGGACATTTGCTAAGACCTTGAAGATTGTTCGGTCATTTGTTTCGAAGGCCAGAGGCAGGCTCGATCCGACTGACTTGTGGTCCACGGATCCGACATTCAAGTCGCTGTCGCTTGGAGTAGATACTGGAGCTATTTGTTCTTAGATAACACGAGGTAGGATGGCTTACGAGGCGATGTTTCAGAGGAAGCCACACAACTCACACGGTGACTAGGTCAACAAATCGTTCATCCACGAATAATTGATACAGAAGTATCAATACTAGAGATTGACAACGGTCTTTGCTACAAAGGATGGTGTCGCATAGTATCGCAAGCTGTTATTACAAAGCACCCGGGTGGGCGCCGAATAGTGTAAGGTGAGAATACACTGTTATACAGAGGGGGAAATGAAAGGAGACGAAGCCGAACTACTTCGCGCCGGCCGATGAGAACTGCGATATGGGTAAGGGATCAGCTTCACACAAAGGATGATAAGTAGATACCTTGGTAACAGATTTTGTTCCCTCGGAAATGGCGTGCTTAGCCAATTCACCAGGTAGAATTAGTCGTACAGATGTCTGAATTTCGCGTGATGAGATGGTCGATTTCTTAGAATATGCAGCAAGTTCTACGGAGGGTAAGTAATCGTGAAGGGACACCGCGAGCTGCGACACATACTGGAAGCCTCAGTGGCAATACGCTCGAAGATATCGTTGACGAAGCTGTTCAAGATAGCCATTGCTTTGTTGGAGATACCCGTATCAGGGTGTACCTGCTTCAGAACTAATACGAAGATAAGCCACTACGTGTAGGATAAGTCACCTCAGACCAACCTTTGTAGATGTAAGAAGAGTAGGTTTCCTTGCGCAGCTTTCTTCGTTTCTTCTTCTCTCCTTCGACTGGAGCTGCAGTCTTCGCCGTCTTCTTAGCACCTTTAGCGCCCTCCGTTTTCGCAGGTGCCTTGGAAGCAGTGGCAGATGAAGCTGGGGCTTTGCCAGCGGTAGATGCGGGTTTAGGTGCCATTTCGACGCGTTTACAGAGTTAGGAGAGAATCAAAGATGCGTGGGTGATGGGTCAAAGACAGAGTCGAAGGGAAACCAATGACTGTGGAGCTGACTATATATACCGGCACGTGAGTTTGCGTTTGTTTGGTCTAAACGCGCAACGAGTCACGACGCGTCTATATTGTTGATCAACAAACCTTTGGGCGCCAAAAAGGTATAAATAGGAGGCCCGTCCCACGACAGCTCTACTTTTTACTATCGCAGCCCCCATCACCGTCCGCATCCCTCTCCTAGCCCCGCCCTCTCAAACACTCTAAACACAATGTCTGGCAAAGTTAGCGGCAAATCAAAGTCTGGCAAGGCTGCTGGCGGCGAGGGCTCCTCCAAGTCTCAATCCCGCTCGTCGAAAGCCGGCCTTCAATTCCCTGTCGGTCGTGTACACAGATTGCTCAAGAAGGGCAACTATGCCCAACGTGTCGGTGCTGGTGCTCCAGGTAAGTGTTGTATTGTTTATTTGACGGCCTCTGTCTGAGCTTTCGGTCCAGTTTACCTTGCTGCTGTCCTTGAATATCTCGCTGCTGAGATCTTGGAGCTCGCTGGCAATGCAGCCCGTGATAACAAGAAGCACCGTATCGTCCCTCGTCACCTCCAACTTGCTATTAGAAATGACGAAGAGTGCGTTATGCCCTTCTCATAAGCTTTTTTTCCGACTAATGGAGTCTTTAGATTGTCGAAGCTACTTGGTGATGTTGTAATTTCCCAGGGTGGTGTTGTACCATTCATCAACCCAGAGGTTAGTACCTCCCATCTAAAGTTTAAGCTGGTGCTGATATGCTCTCGGCGTAGCTGTTGCCCGGCAAAACGGCCAAGGGCAAGAAGGATACCGAAGAAGTCTGATAAGAATAAGATGTGGCTCTTCTTTTCTTGTCTAGATATTTATTGGTTATTTGTTGTCTGTACTAGTACGATCCTTGTTCAACTACGATAATTTTTGGATCCCCAATGAAATCAGATACTTTGGTGGTTATCCGTTATCTGCGCTGCGTCGATGCCAATCGTTGTGACCAGAACCAGCGTTGACGTTGCTGCTCACCGCTTTTCTCCCTTGTTTTATCCTGGGAACGCCCGAAAGCTCAATGAGAAGGACGATGAGCCCTGGTCTGCCATATGACCATGGTATAGATCCATTCCGAAGAAAATTATAATCGAGTAAGTAGAAAATGGTACGGAGAGATGTCCCTGCGCTGCTGGGCTGATATGGCGAAGAACGACCAACGCTGGACTACCACGGCTCACAATGGAAGGATGGCCCGCGTTCTAGCTTCGCATCCCTCTCGAGCTCGCCTAGCGTTGTCACTACCCTGTTGAACGGATAATGGAATGCGGATGGATATCAATTACATGGCATGAAAGTCCAATGAACGAAGCAATGCACTTGTGTACGTATACCCAATTAATACTACGAATTAATCTCTTTTTCTTTACCCTTCCTTGAGGGCGGTGCAGAGAGTGTGAGGTTGGGAGTGCTAGCTATCGGAGCCGCTGATGACGAGACTATCCGACGAGAGGACTTCAGTGAAGGGGAGAGGGAATGCGTGGCGACGGTGGGACTGCCGGGGAGTGATGCGTTTCGCGAAGGAGGGGTAGCATTGCTCTCTCCAGACGATGCTTCCGTGAGGAGGAATTCAACCCAGAGACGGGAGAAAGACTATTCGGCTGTAAGCGAGGAATATCTCTAAAAATGGGGAGATAAGCGTACCTCCGTTTCATCTGATTTGTCGAGATCGGTTTTGGGAACAGGAGTAGATGATTTGCTCCAGAACCCGCCTGAGCCACTCGATGGAACAGTGCCACTGACACGCTGCAAGCCAGCCTTTTCGCGTTCGACTTCTGTCCAAGAGAGTACTGTAGCAAGGAGACCAAGCATTTCAAATCGCTTGTTGTCGCCGCGAGGAGTGGCTAGGAAGGATAGTAAGACGTTCGTAACGAGGCGTCGATCAACATTTGTGTCGGAGGAATTCCTGCGCAGTCGACGCAGAGCCTCTACCAAGTGTTCGTTGATAATGACAGCTACGAAGCTAGTCAGTCAAGAACGAAGCGACCGAATTCTAGCCCACCTTCGTGACGCAGCTTTCCAATGAGCAGATTCTTCTCCTTGACTTCCTTCTCAAGCTCTTGGACGCGTGATGACCTGGCGTGAGTTTCCTCTAGTTGAAGCTATCAAGGCTCCGTTGACGAACTCGGTTTCGAGTAAGGGAAAGAAGTACGCACCTCCGCATTCAACGCTCTACTTTTAAACTCGGCCAAGGACAGTGTAGCTTGGCTGAGCTGAGCATCAAGGTCTTTGACAGCCTGACGTAGCTCGTGGTCCTTGGCTAATGAAAGGGAAAATGTCAATGTATACATCCTCGCCTGAAGGTTGAACCCTACCGGCCTGGAAATCCTGCAGTACTGATTGCAAGTTCGCTGACTTCTCTCGCTCTGTTTCCATATCTCCGGACAGCTTCTGACCAGCGTCTCGCTCCATGTCCAACTCCCGCTGATATTCCCCGATGGTCGCTCTAGCCTCTTCAGCAGCCACTTTCTCTTGCTCTGCCGTACGCTGCCACTCGTCGCGTTCCAGGCGACAGCGCTCCAGCTCCGTTTGAGTTTCGCGAAGTTCACGTTCACGTAGCATCGATTCTTGTGTGCTCTCCAGGAGTGCGCGACTTCGAACGTGGTCCATCTCGGCATGTGCACGCTCAGCTTCCTGATTCGATGCCATTAACTCTTCCTTGAGAGTTTCTACGGTGGATGTGAGGTCTTCATTCTGGGCAGTAAGCTGTTGTAGTAGTTGCTCCCTCCGATCTAGTTCTTCCTGCATAGTACTGTCAGAGCTAACAAAAGAGTAGCAGCGGCGCATGAGCGTACCGCGTCCTGCTTCAGCTTATTCCCCAGCGTCGTCCGCATCGCCGTCAACTTGGCGAGTAGATTATTGTACTGGGTGGCAAGGACTTCTTTCTCCTCCTTTGTCCGCTCCAGCTCCTCCTTCAGCTCCCATATGTGAGGTGAATGGTCATCCTTCACCCCGTTGACTTGAATACTGCTCCTCGGTGATGAGTTCGTGTCGCTATCCAGCGAAGTACGTGGCGGGGCCGAAGCTGACCCTATTGCAGGTCAGTGGGCTGGCCACGCTATCACAACTGCAATCCGACTTACCATTGGACGTCATTATGGGTGAACTGAATGAGCGATGAGCTGGACTACCAAGCGCATTCGAAGGTAGCTGGACGTTTGAAGTTAGCGAGAGGTAGAGCATGGCAACTGTCCCACGCCTTTACATGTTCAGCGAAGCGCTTGCCACACTCTGCTTCAGACCATCAATATCAGAATTGATGCCACCTCATCAAAGCCTTACCTTCTCATATCTCCATGAATAACAACATTGGTTATATTTACTGAGGTCACACCTTAGACCCGCATCGTCTCTCCTCCGGTGCTGTCAGTTCCTCTACTGAATTCAAACCGCCGGCTAGTCTGCAGAAGCAGGCCTTGGTATCTTAGAACTGCACACTCCCATGCTACCACATTTCAACATATTCTACACCGCTTCTCGCCAGGATTCGACTTACTTGCCGGACAGATGACGGGAGCTTGTCACTTGTGGAGCTCAAGGCCTCCTAGAATCATGTTTAGAATGAGCCGCTTTCGCGCCTGAGGACATTAGCTGCATCAGGCGGGAGCGCGCAGCTTGTACTCCCCGGACAGTTTTAGCGGACTGGTCTCTCTACGTCGTTCTTCTCAGCGACCGTGTATAAATAGGCTCACCACAGATCCAATTCCTTCAGCAGAGCCTGCTCCTCACCTTTGGTACGTGCTCAACTCTACCTCCTCACCGCCCACAGCACCGCTAACCACTCCCCGTAGCGTTACCTGTGAAGCGTGCATTCCGTTGGTATCTCCCTTGCCTTGGTTGAGGTTACGCTGACATATACCCCACAGGTCACCATGCGTCCGGCCTTCATCGTACTTGCCCTCTCTGCATTCGCCGTTGCGAAGCCTCTCAGAGCGGTTACACATGCCAGCGATTCCTCAGCCCTTGTGGACAACATCGATGAGGTTGCCTTCGCCAAGGACGTAGACACCATGGTGGAACAAGCCTGGCAAGCCAACGCGGACTTCGGAGACAAGCACAAACATAAGCACAAGCACCTCCGCAAGCTTATTAATCGCATCGTCAAGAAAGCCGTCGCTGTGGAAGTCGCATCCGCATTGAACCAGGCTTTCGCGAAGTTGAAGGCAGCAGGTGTCCTTACTGGACCCGTACCTGCCATCCTCGTTGAGGCTCCGGCCATTACCCATCACGCCGAAGCCAAAGACGCTGATGATGAGGTTCACGCTAGCGTCGAGACCACCGGCCCCGTGGTGGCAGCCACGCCTAGCGTGATTACCGCCGTGGTCGCGGCTGCGACACCTGTGGTCAGTTCGACTACCACTGCCGCCGCCTCCGTAGCGCCTTCCAGCACCAACAGGGTGTAGGTCATGCTGCGTCTGTAAGCGCAGGCTAGTCCCCCAGCTCTTCTGTTCTCCGAAAAGCTGTGATTATCTGTACTATTACGGGGTCAATGTCCAATATACTCGAATTTGGATATACTATATAGGCGTGGGCTGGCTTGCTAGACCTATGTGTCAACGGGATTCTATGGGACAGCAGCACTGAAGTCCAACACTAGATATGGTGCGAGATGTGTGAGCATTGTATTTGATTCCTATGCTGGAATAGTTTGAATGATGCTTCACGTAGCGGGCTGGGGAAAGCTTTGGCATCCCTCCCGCCGCTATTGCAGTCATTCGCCGACTATGCATAGTTTCTCGCAATACTGTACTGCTTTTGGAGGTAGGTATCATGGTCCTGTCACTGCCAAGCTTGTGACCAAGGACTGCTTGACACTGAACGTACTGAACACCCACCCCAGGAACCCAAATTTTCGTGCCTGTTCGGACAGGCATCCCCAGCGTGGTAAGTGCAAGCAGAAATCTACCACTTACGTATCGGGTTTTCCCCATCCTAACAACTTCCTCAGGTACCTCCTGGTACCTTACAACTTGGTAGAACGGTATAGTACGAGCGGAGGATGCCCCATCCCTGTCTCTATAAAGAGCACGCTAGCCTGCGACCTTGTTGTGTGCGGCCAACTCGAGCAACGACGTGGATATCATGGCCAGAGCTGACGCCTTCGTGTATCCACTTTTCATCGCCGCTGCTGTAGCTCAGGTATGTGACGACGCTTCCTAATCTTTGGTATTCTCACCGTTTGGCTGTCGCATAGCTCGTAGCTGCCCAAGGATGGCCATACCAAGGATGCTACACGTGAGTTTTACTCCCACTATGTAGCGACTCGCCACCTCAGACTCTCCATTTCAATAGGGATAGCACGTCGTCTCGGACCCTTCGGCAAGAGCATTACATCGACGCGGAAGCAATGACTGTAGATACATGTAAAGCGTTTTGTGCACACAAGGATTTCCCTTATGCTGGTGTAGAATTTGGAAGGGAATACTGTGAGTACCATATTGCCATGCTTTACAACGGTAGTGAACATTGAAACTTCGGGTCTAGATTGTGATTATCTTCTCAACCCCCAAGCAACGCGCGTCAGCGACACGGAATGCAACCAGCCTTGTGCTGGGGATGCTGACGAGGATTGTGGAGCTCCTGATCGCATCAGCATATACTACAACGGCAATCCATCACCAACAGTTCAGGATCCAGCAGGTACCTTCAATTATAAAGGTTGCTACACGTAAGGACCTTTCGGGCACCTCTACCTCTCACCCATGTCTAATCCTTGTTTGCACTAGGGATAAAGTGTCTGATCGCACACTTCCTCACCAGATCAATTTTCCGTTTGGACTTGACCCCGATGATTGTACTTCGTCTTGTAAATCCGCCGGGTACCGCTATGCTGGCCTGGAGTACGGACGGGAATGCTGTATGTTTTTTTCTTCCGAATATGATCTCAATCCTCTTATAAGGCCGATTGCTGACGAGTTACCATTATTAGGGTGTGGAAATGACCTCGATGGGCTGGCAGGAGTGTCCAAGCAGCCCGACAGCGATTGCTACATGCGTTGCTTAGGCAGCTTCCTACATATCTGTGGCGCTCCAGATAGATTGACGGTCTATGTAGATAGCATATCCCCTCCACAGTAGTAGTGCTATGATCGTCCTCGTCTTGCCGACCCCTTAGTTGTGCCCTATTACTCCTATCTCCTATGTTCCAAAATCGTTTCGGCCGACTGGTTTCTGCGAGGACTTTGGGCTGGTAAGTTGTCTCTAACTTTCCCAACAAAATGACAGCGTCCTCAGTTTCGCCTCCTCAGCGATTTTGTATCGCGGTGATTGGCGTTGGACTGGTTGGCAGCGAATTTGTCTCCCAGTTGTGGAACTTGCCAGAACCATCACCTTTCCGAATCGTCCTCCTCTCGACATCAAAGTCACTCATCTTCAACCCCGATGGCCTACCCAAAGTACCAGTATCACAGCTGAAGTCGGATATCTCCTCATCTGGCAAGCCTTTCGACTCTGCCTTCATTGCACGAGAGTTATCGGACTTGGTCAAGCCTGGCCAGAAAGTTGTATTGGTGGACAACACATCATCTCAGGATATCGCCAATTCGTACCCTACGTGGCTAAAGCTCGGGATCGAAGTCATCACTCCTAACAAGAAAGCCTACTCAGGCGGTTTCGAGTTGTATGAAGCCATACTGAGCGCAAGTGCCGTGTCTGGCGCCAGGTTCTTGAATGAAGCGACTGTTGGAGCCGGCCTTCCTGTGATCTCCACCCTCAAGGATCTCGTAGCCACGGGGGATAAGGTCGCTACCCGCAAGCACCGATCGTGCAGTATTCTGACATCTCTGTCTCTCTAGATCATTAAAATCGAAGGCGTTTTCTCTGGCACAATGAGCTACATCTTCAACGAATTTTCTACTGGCAAGCCGGATGGACCTAGTTTCTCTGATGTAGTCAAGATCGCTAGGGAGAAAGGCTACACGGTATGTGTCACCCCATCCTAAAGATCGTAGCTTTGCTTGATCCGATAGTTCAAAGGAACCACATCCCGCGGATGATTTGAACGGCGCAGATGTAGCCCGTAAACTTACCATCCTATCCCGCTTGATCCCTAGCCTTCGGTCCAGTCTGCCTGAAGGTTACTCCTCCGTTCAGACCCGATCGCTCGTCCCTTCAGCGCTAGAAGGTACCTCTTCTGGGGATGCGTTTATCTCCGGTCTCCCGAGTTTCGATGGAGAATTTGATATCCTGCGACAAGAGGCCGCGAAAGTGAACTGCGTGCTTCGATACGTTGGGGTGATCGACGTTCAAAATGGGGCAGTGAAGGCTGACCTAGAGAAGTGAGTTTGAATTGCCTACCAGCACCACGGCATATTACTGAACCGCTTAAAGATATCCCGTCACGCATCCATTCGCGACATCTTTGGGAGGATCAGATAATATTTTGATGTTCCACACGGAACGGTATAGTCCTCGACCACTCATCATCCAGGGCGCAGGGGCTGGCGCTGCCGTTACTGCGATGGGTGTGATGAGCGACCTCTTGAAGCTAGCCTATTAACTTGTACTGTATGCGGTATCCGCGGCCTTCAGAGCGGACGGTGGAGGAGCAAGAACGGATAAATGATTTGCACTCGACGGACCGACAGTCCCACATGCTGTCGACGGTCGGCACGGAAGCAGCTGCGTTGGACGTTGAGGGTGATGAGTCCGTGGCATCGGCAAGTCAAGCTTGAGAAGTATACGGAACGAAATCCGTCTTGCCCTCGTGCGAGAAGGTCCGGTTGTGCGTGTTGATGGCGTAGATCGATTCATGATGCTAGCATCTATGAGAAACAAAGTGTCCTAGATATACAAATACCAGTTGGATGGTATAAGGCGAAGCGCTGCCGATAAAAAGAGTAGCAGGTCTGCGCTCGTCAACCATCTACTATCAGTTGGATGATAGCGATGTCGAGCGAGAAAGACGGATACCGAGGTTTACAGCGTGGCCGTGGCCTCAGCTGCATTCAACGAAGCTCCAAACCACTCCATTAACACGTCCTTTTCTTCTGTACCCACGCTGATCCGTACAAGCCCCTTCTCGACGCCCCACTTAGATGCCCAATCAAGTTCACCGTAGTGGGCCAATATCGTGTACGGGGATGCCAAAGTGAAATTCGTCCCCAGGCTCGGACCTTTATAACAGGGTAAGGCATCAAAGAACGCTTCCGATGCCGCTTGCGTTGTGAAAGTCAAGGAGAAAAGGCCACCATAACCACCCTCTTTGCCCTCTTCGTTCTGCTGCGTGATTCGACAATGTTCGTAGTTGGAAGGGGTAACGTATTTGGGATAGTAGACTTCCTTGATCACAGTTGAGGGTGATGGGTTCCCACCTGCAATGGAACGAGATCGGAGGAAGTCGCACACGGTTTCGGTGTTCGAGTTGATTACTCGACTACGAGACTGAAAATTTCTGGAGTTCCGCTCCATAAAAATGGCGTCCTGATCGAAGTAAATGTCTTCGTAGCTGGCATCTAGCCAGTCCTTCAGTAGGCGGTAGTGACGACTTTGGGGGTTGAGTATCAGACTAAGAAGTCCAACGTGAGCTCGCTTACATTCACATTAGGAAGTTATACGAAGTACTCGCCTTCCACCCATAACATTTGAATAACCGCTAAACACTTTGGTAAGACTGCTGACGACGATATCAGCGTACTTGAGGACTCGGACATTCGTGTAGTTCCCAATGGTCTCATCGATCACGATCAGGAAGTCGTACTTGTCTGCCAGAGCTCTCAGCCGAGGAAGATTTGCGGAACGGAGTAGAGGATTGGAGGGGAATTCGGTGAATAGGACCAGTATGGGCGGTTTTGACGGGTCTTGGGATGCACCTGTCTCCAATATGTGTTCGAGCTCATCAATGTCACTATCAAGGCCATTTCCCAGATGATGGCACCCGGGACCCCATTTTTCTAGGATTTTGAGGGTATCGGTATAAGGGAACCTGTACGCACGGTTGAGATGAACCGAGAAAGAAAGCTGGTTAAGGAGTCATACCCGAAGCAAACACTCTTCCCCGATGGGCGGGTAGAGCGCGAAATCTTATGCGCATACCAAATTGCAGCCATACCCGATGGGAACAAAAAGACATCGTTCTCTGTTACATCAGTACCTCTTGAACTGATGACGGTTCGTGCATCTTGATCGCCTGCACATGGAGAGCCATCACCCACCAACACACCAGCGATTCTCCTTCTCAGTGCTCTTTTAGCTCGAGTTCCGTGTTGCTGGGGAAGATTTCGTCCGTATCGCTCCTCCAAATACGCACTGTGATCGCTGTCCATCTGATCTGTTGCAGCTTCACTGGCTACGGCTGTCCTGGGCGTACCATTCTTCAACGACGGAGATTTGACAGAGTAGTGCCGGTTGGAAGGCTTGCATGGGAAACCAGCAGTAGGGTGAGTGGGGGAAGAGGCTTTCAAAGGGCTGGATCCTTCGGCAAGCAAGGAAAGGCAATACTCCGCAAACCTACTGGAGATGCCTAGCCCGGCATGCTGCCAAAATTGCTTGGCAATTGGATATGCAGCCTGAGGGAACAGAACAACATATAACTCGACAAGAGGAGATACGCCGCATCCCTCCCTGGGCGATTTACCTTCGGAGATAATGAATCTGGCTACACGAGCGGTAATCGCTGGGCCCTCTAAGGCGGACCGCGTCTCTATGAACGATCGACATTCATCTGATGTTTTTTGAGATGGCAAGAGTATGCATGTTTCCCCTTGACGGGCAACTTTCTGCTCGTAAATGGAAGACAACTAGCCTTTCGTCAGGACCCCCAGCAAATTAGGACTCAAAGGTATCGCACCTTTTGGATCGTTGGATGGATGAAGAATCTCGGGTACCCACACACCATCGCTTTCACAACCCGCGCATCTCCTTCCTCGTAGTCGACGTTATCCCTCCACGTCGGCAACGATACAGAGATCGCATGCGGCGTAAACGGGGGCACCGCAAGTCCTAAGGCCGGAGCCTGCAACGTTGTGCTACCCATGCTCAACGATGAGCAATTTGTTGAAATTTGAAATGAGCAAGAGATGAGATTTCGAGTCAAGTCGCAAGGCAGCCTTGATCGGCCGATGACCCGAACATCTTATGCAGGGAAGTTGGAGGTTGTATTCGCGGGCATGTGGTGCCCACTGGTGCTCGTCGAGCCGGTACTACCTGCTCATCCGACAAGTACATTACGGGCATGACGAACTCAAGCAACCACTCGGAGAGTCGGACCTCTTTAGCGATTACATAAGAAGGATGACTCAAGCAGTAGTGGTGGTAGCCACAGTCCCACAGTTTGAAGTACACAACACAGGCAAGTTAGTCGGCAGAAAAATACATCTCGTCTTAGCCATCCAAAGCCCACGACAGGGTTCTACTTCTCTCTCGAGAAAGCGCATGGGTTCCACTTCCGTTCGGCTCGATTGTCTCAAGCTAACATGGTTCAGAACGTAGAACGTGCATAGTAATAGCATCCTTACTCGAGACATCATGAGGATGAGGCGGTCCTCTAGTGCTTTCATGTCGCGTCTCAAACTGACGTTGAGTCGGAAGAGCTCCATGATCGCTCGCTCGTGAGGAACCTGTATCTGTTTGTGAAGAATGACCCAAAGTGAATGATTCTCGCTCACTGCCATAAGGGCTTCCAAATCACCCTGTTCATCTTTCGTAAAGTCCCGACCGGCTGCAAACTTAGCAGTTTCGGATTCCTCGGCTTGGGGACCGCCTTCAGAGCGGTAGAAGGAAAGGGTCAGTTCCGGACTTGGAGATTGGAGTTTTCGTTCCTCTCTTTGTTGCTCTAGATACTGTAGCTGGTTGCAAGGGAACATAAAATTTGAAGACGTTGAATTTTCGCGACCAAGGGTCCGTTGATCGTCGAGATTGTTATTACACGTTTCTTGCGTGGCGGGAGCTGACATATTGACGTGGTATGCGAGTGAGAAGGAAGGCAGAGAGCGGAACACAAGCGACGGGTGAACGAGTTAATATAGGCGTAGCTTGTGGTTTGTTGTCGTCCGTATCTCAGGTGACTGACCCAGCCAAGCCCGCCATTGTCTGAGGTCAGGGGTCTGCCACAAGAGAACTACGTCGGGGAGCTCCAGTATGGTAAATCGACTGCTACCAGAGTAGCGGACTTCTTGATAGTAGGATTGCAAACCGCCGTGACAGGCATACTGTGTAAATAACAGGGTTGATGCACCGTAGATTCAGTAACTATGAATTGTGCGTAACCTACCGCGGCTGTTCATATCAACGCGGGTCGTACCGTGGATGATATACATCCAAAGTAAATGTCAGATGTTTGGACGTCGAAGGATGTTTCACGTTGTTGCAGAGCAGTAACCAGTTACACCGACCGTCGAGGATACAATAGCTTCAATCATAATCACCGCCACCTACGACATTCCTCAGTGGCCGAGACATGATTATTCGAAGGAAAGAAAAGTCACTTACCACCTCCCATATCGTCGCCTCCTCCGTCTCCCAAGTTATCCATGTCATCTCCCTCACCATTGTCAAAGTAATTTTCGGCGTAGTCATTGTCGTATTCTTCATCAACATCGTAGTCCTCCGCTTCTCCTTGCGACCCTGCGTCAGATCGCTCTCCGTCAGATTTTTCCTAGAGGTAAGTAAGTACAGAACGAGCGCTTGGGATGAGCGCCTCCGCACCAGCTCTTCCTTGTCTTCTTCCATTTCGTCCAGATTCATGCGGGTGCTAGAAACTACTTTGGGCTGAGCTGTAAATTAAGAGTTGGCCCGTATATTAACCGAGAAGAGACAAGTGAATGAACCTTTCCGCTTCTTCCGTGGATTGAAGTATCCATCATAGATTTCAGGAGGAAAGAATGGCGCATAGAAGTCTTTCTTTTTGAGAGTAGGGTGCGATGAAGCAGCCGTCAAGTACTTGTCGGAATAGCGGGGAAGGTCTGATAAAAGTTGAGTAACGTAGGGAGATGAGGAGCTGTCTCGCACCATCCGAGACCACATTTTCAATGAGGTAATATGCTGATTTGCGTAAACGAGATTCAAGCCCAACTTGCAGCTCGTAGATTTGTTTTTCTGACTCTTTGAATTCCTCCAAAACTGGGATCGAGCTTCTTGACTAGTTCGACATGAGCATTGAGACAAGGCCATATTGTCTATTTGCTACGCATACTGGATACATTGCCGTCGCCTCGCGGGACATGGACTGGATGTCGGCGAAGGTGAGACCCATCGGTGGAAGCTCGCCCCTTCCAAAGCCTCCTCGTCCGCCTCGACCACCGCCTCGACCGCGACCGCCTCGAAACGACATAGCCCGTAGGTTAGATAGGATCAGAGTGCTAAAAGGCCTTGTGTCTCTGAGCAACCAATCATCAACATCGGGGCATGAAAATATAATCTCCGACAGGCGCCCTTGATGAGAAGCCTCAAAACCAAAAAGCACCGCCTGGATCCCCTTTGTCCCGAACCACCACCCACTCGTAACCAAGCCCCTTCAACTCTTCTCTTCCAAAACCACCAGATTCACTATGGACAAGTCCCTTGACGAGGTTCGCTTTCGTTGGTTGCGAAGTGCAAGAGGCAACGTTTGGCTCAGCAAGTCCCTATGATTTTTTTCATCCCTCAGATCATCGCTACCCGTCCCCGTAACGTTCGCCGTGGTGCTCGCCGTGCATCCGCAGGCCGTACGCAGATTCTTGGCACTGGTGGTGCCGGTGCTACTGCTCGCGCCCGGGTGGCTGCCACCAAGGCCGCCGTAGCTGCTCCTGTGTCGCAGCCTCAAGTTGCCGACCGAATCATGGTTTCCAATCTGCCCCAAGACGTGAACGAGGCCCAAATCAAGGTAATTCTGTTGTTGAGATTGTACCTCACCCGTTTCTGACATTTTTCACCCAGGAATTGTTCCACTCGACTGTTGGCCCTCTCCGTGATGTTCAACTCTACTTCGACCATTCGGGCAGGTCAAAGGGCATGGCCTCCGTGCATTTCCAACGCAAGGGCGATGGAAACAAGGCTTACACCCAATACAACAACCGACTTATCGATGGAAGTTAGTATCGCCTCACTCATTGCGTCCCGTTTTCTCTCGTAGATACGCAAGTTCTTCGCATCCTTCGAACCGCCCAAGTACACGTTACTTTCTGTCTTGGCGTTGGGGTACTGGGGGAGGGCGTGCCGATGCTTGTCGCTGCGAAGGCGACGATGGGACCGAGGGCCTGTGTTGAGGTCTGATCAACCTTTCAACCAGTGCTGCGGCGTGTCCAGGATGGGAATCTTGACAAGCTGTTGACTACTGTGGCCGCTCTCAGGAAACGGAGTGGCTCAACACCGTTTCAGGCGCGTTGCCTTTAGGAGCGGTCGAGCTTCGATACTTCTCGATGTCGGTACACGCCTTCCCTGGCATCCTTGTTCTGACGGGACTATCAAGTGATGTGTCCAACGACACTGACAGATAGCAACTGTGCACGGGTAACGAATGGCGTTCTTGCTCCACTAGGCCTCGCTTCGTATCCTCTTTTCTGCTCTGCATTCCTCCCATATGAACAACCAGCTAATTAACGCACGCTTCCCCCTTATTCCCATTCCATCTGTCCACGACCTTGCCGTCTTATAGAGCGTCCGATGAAGATTGAGATTGTCGTCGACCCCGCCCGTCCTGTTCCTGCCCCTTCCCTTGCCGCTCGCGTTGCGCCTGCGCCTGCAGCCGTAGCCGCTAACGGCACGACGCAGGCCACCGCCGCCAGGTTAGTTCCCGATGTAGTGTGTACGGATAGTCGTCCTCATCGAATGCAGAAGACCTCGTGGTGTCCGACGTGCTCGTGGTCGTGGAGGACCCCGCAAGAACGAACGACCTGCCAAGTCCATCGCTGACCTTGATGCCGAGATGGAGGTAGGTTCACCTCCCACCTCCGGGGGCCGCTTCAGTGACCCGTCGAACTAGGACTATACATCTAACAACGCCCCGGCAGCCGCTGCCCCTGCAGCCTGAGCCGCTGATATTATGTAGTTTCTTATACCTTTGATTGTCTGTAGCTTACTCTTCGTCTTGGTATCTGGCCATATGAATTTATTGTTTCTGTCTTGGACACATTGTAATAATACTTGTGGCACCGTGCCCTTGTGTGCTTCAGAATTATCAGATAAGTACTCCGTGTCTTGGAGACAATAACGGCATTCCTTGCCTTTCACCATCATGTCCAAATCTTCGAAGCCTTTGTACTCTTCTCTATCTGAATGGGCTGATGTTCAACCGCTGGAGCAGTACGAGAATGTCAATCCCCTCGCACCAATTTTCTACAGCGAAGAGTACAAGGATGCTACGTCGTACTTCAGGGGGATAGTGAAGTCCGGCGAGATGAGCCCCAGAGTCCTTGATCTCACTGAGCACATCATTCGATTGAATCCGGCACACTACACAGCGTGGTGAGTGTCCTCTCAGCTCGCCATCTTGCGCCTTTCACGTTTGGTCAGGCAGTATCGATATCGCACTTTGATGACTCTAAAGTCACCACTCGATGTGGAGCTCAAGCTTATGGACGTACTCGCCGTCGAACATCTCAAGACCTACCAAGTCTGGCACCATCGTCGTCTCATTCTCATAGAAACGCGCAAGCCATTCCCCGAACTCGCCTTTGTTGAACAATCGCTGAAACAAGACGCGAAGAACTATCATACTTGGTCACATAGACAATGGGTCCTTTCGTACTTCAACGATGAAGATCTGTGGCGCGGGGAGCTGGATTTCGTCGATACCATGTTGAACCAAGATCTTCGGAACAATTCTGCGTGGCATCATCGGTTCTTTGTGGTATTTCAGTCTGGCGTGAGGGAGGGGGAGGAGGATAGGGAGCGGGTGATCAAGCGTGAGCTGACTTACGCGAAGCAGAATATCTCACTCGCCCCAAACAATCCTTCGGCGTGGAACTATCTTCGAGGGGTTCTGGAGTTCAACAAGATTCCGTTTTCGGGCTTGGAGACGTTCGTGACGCCGTATACCCGCCCTGTTGATCCGGACGTGGTCGATATCGTTGACTTGGAAAATCCCCCGCCCTCGAAGGAAGCTGAGCTTCCATGCACAGCGGCGATTGAGTTCCTGGCTGATATTTATGAGCAAGAAGGGGAGGGCAGTTTGCCAAAGGCGACCGAGGTGAGCCGAATGCCGGTGTGCTTTCCGCCTTCATGGAGATGCTCAATTGTTTTGCTAGCTTTGGAGATCTCTTGCGGATGAACATGACACGATGCGGAAGAAGTATGTCTCTCACTTCCTTATCTATGTTCCCGGCGACTTATGTCCATGGTACAACAGCTACTGGGAATATCGTATCAAGGAGTCCCTCGTCCAAGGTACGCCCCTGAAGTAGGGTAGGTGACAAAGAGGGGCTAGGGACCAGAAATATTGCCAGTATATACTAATGATATTCGTCTTGCAGTCTGTATCCATGTTATCGTCATTTTGAGCCGTGATGTAGCGTCATGCTCCGCGCAAGGGAGAGCCTGGTTAATTTGTACGTTCCCCATTTTTCACAGCTACAGATTTTTTGTCGTCTGCACCTGCACGTTCCTTGGTTCTCTGGTGTCATGCCGGAGCGTCATGTTAGGATGTAAGTCCCTGAAATCGGGCTCAATGTCAACAGGATTGAGGCACGCCGGCGAAACTAAGTACTAATACTTTGCG
Source organism: Pleurotus giganteus (assembly GCA_032158425.1). NCBI lineage: Eukaryota > Fungi > Basidiomycota > Agaricomycetes > Agaricales > Pleurotaceae > Pleurotus > Pleurotus giganteus. Next base: position 1,231,146 of record JAPEHR010000009.1, on the reverse strand, counting down.
CCGGCTCCCGCGGAACCTGAAGCTTGAAGCCTCGTAAGATTGCCTACGAGTGTAAAACGTGTCCCCAGCCGTTCGCAGGGATTCAGAGTGCAACTCTTATCGCTAGTGCTCGGGGTGAATGCTGATCATAGGATGAAGTTGCGATACAAGCGCAGAGAGGCGTGGTACAGTATTACTTGGAGGATAGCGGTAAGACTAATAGACTAGGGATGCCACGAGTAAGGATATAAATAAGAGGGTCGGGGGTATAGCCTGGATCTACATCCATCAAGGGTATTTTAGGATTTCTTGTTTCATCGGTGCTTCCCATTGGCACTTAGGGTACGAGGAACCTCCACATGCCGTTTCCAGGTCAAGGGGTATGCGAGCGACAATAGCGAGGACTTGTTTAAGAAGGTCATCGCAATCCGACGATCTGAGGCTCTTTGGAGAGACTGGTCGACCGCGGATACGAAGGTCGCGTTTTGGAGTCGAAGCAAGACAATCGCGCTTGAAAAGTGTTGCAATCTGCTCGACTACCTCTGATTTCGGTCGTATAAGCTCATTGGTGTGGTTTTTGACGGTGTCGTACACAATATTGGTGACGCTAGCGTAGAAATGGGCCATAGAACCGGGGGTACCGCAGACGACAGGACAGTCAGGGTTCGGGCAACCTTCCGGCTCGTTCCCGTTCTCATCGTGACACTTCCCGTGAAACTTCGAAAATATGTTGGTTTGCATGTTGTCAAATAGTCCATTGCGCGAAAAGTGTTCTATGAAAGGGGTGGAATAAAAGCCAGGTAACCTTTTCTTGGTGATCTCGGGTGACAGGAGCCTCGCTATCCTTCCATCCTACATCACGTCGCAGTTAGAGCGGGGGAAAGCGAGATAGGGCAAGACCCTACACATTCATCCGCGGCAGCCTTTACCGGTCCATATGTGTAGTTTGATATGAAGACTTGTGGTATGCCTATCTTGCACTCGCCTTCACACGCCCAAGCCCCAGTGAAGAGAGAAACGACCAGAAGGAGGAAAGCAAGGATAGAATGCATTGTGGGGGAGAAGAAACTTGAAAAGGCGTGTCGTATTCCTGGCGGGTTCGAGATTGGAAGCAGAGAGATGATGATGGGCCTGCCCAGGTTTACTTCCTGGTTATTTATCGCGGATCCCCGGCCAAACAAGGCACCACAGCGCGTAAATAATGCGCAGGTGACCAGCTCGGAATTCGTGCGTGACTTTCATATAATCGTCGCTTCCACAATGTAATGCTATTAAGCGAGACAGAGCCTAATCATCATGTAGTAAAAATAGAGAACCGTATCTCGAACCATCTAAGATCACAGATAATCCATAACACGAATTTCGTTGCCGTCAATTAGGCACCCTCGCGCCGACACAGGACAGAATGCACAACTTAAAGCACCAGACGCCCTGGATCCCTCTCCAGCTATATCTGTTTCGCCAGCGGGTCCCACCCAGATCATCCCATGAGCGGACTGCGCTTCTGGGCGCTCAGGTGGCGAAGGCAGAGCGATTGCGCTGGTGCGGACCAGGTATTTGTCGTGCTCCGACCGATGTATCACTAGCTCCCGGTCGCTGAGCCACGTCGAGAGGTAATGGTCTTCATCAGTCTGGTCCTCGGGAGGTATCGGCGACTCGCCCAGGAGCATAGGAAAAATGGATGGCTCTCTTGTATTAGCAATCGCAAGGTCCCCAGCCCCTGAAGGTGCCCCCGTAACGACGTATCTCCGGAGGCGACACATTCCACCATCCACTGGATCTGCAAATATATCGATATGGAACCCACGTAGTCCACTAGGCTGCCGGTTTCCTAGTCGCGCAGCGCGGAATCCTTCATGGTCGAGCGACGCCGATGGCAAGCTAACCTCCCTATGAACGTCCACACCAGGGATCCTCGCATGTAGAGGGGGAATCTTCCAAACCGTCATGGACTCTTCGCCGACTAGAATAACGTGACCGTCGTGTACGCCAATCTGATTGTTTAATAGCAAGGAGGGGTGAGTAAATCGAACCTGACAACCTCTCACACCCAGGCCAAGAATCTTACCTCATCGTTCTCAGCTACGTAGTCGATGTCCCACTTGGTTGCGGTATTATCGACGTAATTCCACACCAATATCTCTCCTCCGCCGACCCGAGTTAAATACCCCACCACCACGTACGGACCGGCGAAATGCATCGTGGATTGGGTTGGTTTCAAAGGCTCGCCCGAGAATTTCCAAGACGCCAGTCGATGCAAAACCGCAGAATCGGGATACATCTCGTAAACCTCGAGCAGCGATTGCCTATTATTAAAACAACCAAACAATTCCGTGTCAGCTCAGACACTTTCCACGAAAGATATATTGATATGGGCGAAATCCGACTCTTACGGAGGCGCTGTCGATGTGCTTGTGTTCACCAAGAACATGAAGCCCAGTGAGTCCGCAGTCGGTTGTGCAAGGACATCTTGGATGCGTCCATTCATTCGTTTTGCTAGTACAGGTTTTGGATCGATCGCTTCCACAGGGGCATATCCCAGGTCCCAAAGGTGGAGCTCCTGGTAGTCTGCGGCGACGCCGATCAGAAACCGTCCTCCCGTCATCAACTTGACATCATTTAGCGTCGGGCTGTTTGGAATATCAGACCGAGACAGAATCCTGGTCGTAATCGGTCGAAGAATGTTCCCCGCAGAAAGATTACGAAGCAGTCTCCTGTGGAATCGGGCTGGCGAGGTGACGGTGTGCTCCATCTGGCGCACAGTCATCTTGTCGATTGGGAAGATACCGACACATATGTGATATTCCCAACAGAAACGTCGGAGGAATTTCACCCAGACGGTACGCTCTTGGGTAGCAGCGTACAGTCTCTTGCAGCACTAGAATGGAGGAGGGGGGGAATGAGAGTTGGGCGAATTGACGATGGATAAGCAGATTTAGTTGGAAAGGGTGACCATGAGGTGAGTTTGCTTACTTGGCGAACTGTGAAGATCTCGAATGGACCGAATTCCAGGAAAATATGGAGGAGGGTATCCTGGGCCAAGTCTTCAATGTAGCACATCCTCCTGAAGGGGGACTCGCGAGCGCAACTAGGACGGTTCATGTCTAAGCTGGCGGCTAGTTATGTACTTTTGGTAGAGCGGAAAAGGAGAGGGGGGCACATGGTCGACGCGCATTACTTCTAAACACTATAAGTAGCGATCAATTCCGACGACTGACTTGAAGGTTATCCCCAGTTGATCTAACCAATAGAAAAGGGTGCGCAAACAATCAATCAGATCTCTTAACTCAGATTAATATGTCACCTACCGGAAACATCCTGCACACAAAAGGTGCTGTTCTGAGACATAACATCGTGGCACTCGCGCGTGCATCCTTGGTGCGTTTACAAGTTCGCCGCTGTTTGTTATTCAGGCACTATCGAACAAGTAGGGGTTAGACCGAAAAGCAGCCTTTTCGAGGACACGCGAGGCCGATGCGTTGCGACGAACGCTTCACCATGCCCACATCTGAGCATTCTTTGTGGCGTAGCAGCTGGAAGCACTCAGGGCACTTTATAAGCGGGCATTACGAAATCCAGAACAGTACTAGCATCAATAAACCAGAGACACTAAAAATGCGATAAAGTTCATGCGCGTAATAAGCGGACACTTGTGGTCTTCATCTTATCAGAGCGCTGCGTGGAAGGTACCAAGTAGCCACTAGAGCACGATGCAAGCCTCAGCCAAGGCTGAATCGTGGGGGAAGAAACAGAAGGCGCAGGGATAACCTGAACAATCTCCTGTGTATCCACATTATGAATCTCGATTGTCTCATTGGGGAGCAGAGAGGTGACGTAGGGATAGTCCAGACCTAGGTGGTTATACATGGTGCTATTAGTTCCTCTGGCAGCGGTGAGGAAGGAACTCCGAGCTCACAGACTGAGAGTGGGTAGCTAGGCCACTGCAAGGTTCCTCGAACGGGAGATCCTTCCCCAGTTATGAACACGCCAAGGGTTCCTCCATCAGCCCAGGAAAGGATGAGAAATTCGTTGTTTGAAACCACAGTAATGGACGGTTTCACTGGACCCGGGGTTTCTGTTTGGCAAATGGGCAGTATGGGAAACAGTGAGGCGGCCTCCAGATCGACGATACTGTAATTAGTCTGGTCAGCTATGCAAAGGGCACGGCCAAACCGACGGGCCAGAAACACGGGTTCGGGCAAAGGAATTTCCTAGAAGGTCCATGAACTACGCGAACTACATGCGGACACTTGAGGCAGACCTTTTGGTAGAACAATTTCTCCCGAAGACTAAAGAGGGCGATGGCATTCCGTTTGATGACACAGAATTCTACAGGTTCTACGGGCGCCGATGGATTTGTCAAGGATGGTGGTGGTCGCTGAAGATGTTGATGGTCCACAGCAAAGGCCAATACATGTCTGATCGGCTTTATGATTGTATGGGGCACCGGATCCAAGCTTGGCAATGTGAAAAAATGGATTTGTCTATCTAGATGGCCGCGCTGAGGACTTGAATGCGCTGGGGTAAGGCTTGATGCTCACCAGAATATACAAGGGCACGGGAGATGGAAGGGATTAAAACAATCTCTTCTACAGGCTTGTTCGACGGTAGGGTTTGGTGGGACAATATTTGGTATGATTGAAGCTGTTGGCATCATGTTGGAGGCTGGTAGAGAATCATGAAAGCCGTGTCACTCACTCACTTCATGTGGGTTGTCGGCTTGCAGCGCGAAGCGAATTAGCTGGCCTTGTGAGCAGCCGACGTATATTTCTGAACCTGGAACCGCGAGAGTGTCGTAAGTGACAAGGGTGAGATTCCGGAGGACAAAACAGAGCCTTGCCTAGCGCCTGGGCACAGCGAACCTGGGTATCTGGCGACTGGCCTTGTGTCTGTTGAGAATACACGGAAACTCGAGCTAAATGAAGATATATGCACCTCCAAACGCGTCCGCGACGTTTGCAAGCAGACTTTGCACTTGATACGGGGGAACCTCGAGCGGGTTTGTAGGGGCAGAAGACATGTTTCGTCGACGGAGAAGGTGAAAGCCGATGGCCGTCTGGTACGCGAGATGTGATAGGCTGAACCCCCGAAGCAACCTAACGTAAATGATGCCCAGCAACGGTTTCAAAATGACAGTGGTGATTCATAGAATTGCGAGCTCACGACTCGACGCGTCCACGGCCTCAAGGAACGCCGGAGGACACGGTTTGTTGGGGAAGGGACAGGAACGGCTGTATATGGAAGAGGTCCCTGTAGAGTTGGGAGAGTTGATGAGCGTATGTCGGTGAGAAGCGCAGGCCAGAACCCTTACTCCTACTTCTCAGTTTGTCTCTATGTAGCTCCTTCTAAAGCAAGAAACTCAGTCTCACAGTCACGCGCGCTCAGGAGGCCGTCTCGAGTTGTCTCCAGACTCGGACGCTCCTTGCTCACCATGCTCCTTCTGCTCGTTGCGCCAGCCACCACCGCTGAATGAAACGCTGATACGCAATATGTCCATGTCCAACAGCAGGCGATTATCAGAGTCTTTCTACGCCGAGCCTCCCCCTTCTGGTCCTCCCCCAGTCGCACCTGCAGAACGCGCCAAATGGTTGTCCGATTGGCAGCAAGTTTTCGCCAAAGGTTCGCTGTCATGAACGCCAGAGGCTGCTGCTAACTGTGCGCATCAGATATTATCGACTGTCGTGTCATTGCAGTCGATGCTGACACCTCTGTGGAGGATGCATGCGAAGTGAGCTTTCGATCCAACCAGCAAACGTTTTGTATCTGGAATACTGCCACGACCTAGCTACTTCTATCTGAGGACATATTGTGCCTTGCAATCAACGCGCAAGAAGCTCATAGTCAGTCTTATACTGGCTTATTCGACGTGAGTTCTCGATCCCTACCAGATCGGAGGTCATCAGAGACATATGGGGTTCTAGTTCTCAGATGTCAATGCATTTTTGACTCTGGCTGCGACTCGGCACACCCTACTCCCCGAGTACCTTGCCCAGAACCCCAGGATCGACAGCATTGTATCAGCTGCGAGGGCTGGTCGAGTTCCTGTTACTCTCGTTAGCGGTGTGTATGATGTCTGGCCGTACTACAGTTGACTGACCATTAGCTGTTAGATTTATCTGAGAAGAACCCCCTTAAGACTGTTCCCAACGATGCGACGGTTATATCGCTTCTGGAAGTATTCGCAGGCGGTGCTCACAGGGGTACGCGATTCTGCAGGTCATCGCTCAGTCGCCATTTGACACTTTTTTCCTTGCCAGTTCTAGTCAAATCCGATGCCTCTCCGGATCGATTTCTGGGCATGGTGTCAGACCGACGATTACTGTCGTGGTTTGCTTCGTATGCCCAACAGAAACCTGAATTCTTAGCCTATCTTTCTCACCCATTGTCGGCGATAGCTCTCCCCTCCCTTAACATTTATGATTCTGTAGTATCAGCTTTATCAACCTCCTCTGTTCTCGACGCCATGAAGCTCATGAGTGAAGAGGGCGTTAGTAGCGTTGCCGTCATCGATGAGGAATCCGGCGCTCTTCTTAGTGCTGTTAGCGTGACTGATGTCGGCAAGGTCAGCGGTTCCCAAAGCTTTATGTATGCCCATCCATTGACTCCCGTCGATCGTTTCAGCTTGTAGTTCCATCCGAGAGCAATCACATACTCTCAACCCCTCTCAAACAATTCATCTCCCAGATCAAGGTATGTAGCATTGCTGTCTTCCGTCACTTGTGTTTCTAGATATCCCTGACGAATCCCCTTCTTATTTCCAAAGGAACCGGATGGCTCAACTGATGGAGCCGACAAGTATCCAGGTAAGCCTGATGACTGCCACATTGGTTATACATGGCCACGTCACTCTTGTATCGCCTCGTTCATCAATCATGATTGACCAACACACGCCGCTCTAGTCTATTCTGTTTCTCCTTCGACCCCATTAGTCTATACAATAGAGAAACTTTTAACCAGTGAGTCTACGTTTCTATCACACCGACCTCCCCGTTCACTTCGCGCGACGGAACATTCTGACTGATGATGGATTTGGAATGCTCTAGCCAATGCGCATCGGCTTTTTGTCACCAGAGAGTCTTCTACAGGCACATCACCCGTGCTTTCTCCCACATATCCCACCAACCTGACCGGGATCGTGTCTATCGTTGATAGTAAGCCCTTTGCTTGATGGCATGCTATTCCAGACGACCCTGATCAAAACTCTCGCATCCATCTTGATCTGCCTCTTATATGTGCACTCTTCACTTATCTTAACGCGCGGATGTTTGCTGAACCCTGTCCGTTAACACCGCCGTTTATCTGCTTTCCTTCTTTTGGCGGCGGCGGTAAATCCCCGCCATTCATTGCTGATGCTGTTCCTGGATACTGATTACTCAACACACTTGATCTACATCCCCTCCACACCTTGCTCGTTTGCTTCTTCTTCTACGTCCAACTTGTAGTACTTTGTCTTTTCGCCCGTTTGGCGAATATCCCAGACGTGGACCCGACGAGGATGCAGCGCCACCGACGGGCTTCTTCAGCGTCATCGCAATCATCCATGTCCGACTTGGATTTATTCAGATCTCGGTCCAGTAGCAGAACGAGTACGAGGAGGAGTCCGAAGATAATGCCCGTGTCGCCCAGATCTACTCCCATCAGCGATTTGCTTTGATGCTGCTACCCAGTCGTACCTTAGAGAGGAAACGATCGCTTCAGCTTGTTTTGTGATAAATTGATGTATTGTATCAAAGCGATGGTGTTGTGTTTTTGTCATGGTGTGTAGTGAATATGTCCAACGACTCGGAATTTGGGACACAAGAAACATATCACATTGATTCAAAATCTACAAGATCCAGTAGCATCCAGGCTACTCTACTTCAGTACTATGTATTGTATAGGTGAGTGCGTTGAAGCATGGCATACGGCATTGCAAAGGAAGCTGCCACATCCCAAGAAAACCAACGAAAATCAAGCGATGAATAGATGGCCATAGATCCGAAACCAAATCATACACTAGCCCTCTAAGAAAACCTCAAACCTTCCACAACCACCCAACATCCAGCCCAGTCATTGTGCGCATGTTCTCAGGGTAACTCTTGTTGCTCTCCGCCAGCAAGCCGGCCAGCCGACGACAAATATCCATAGGGTAGTAGAGGTACTCTGCTTGAGGGAAGCCGGGGTACTTGTTCACAATTCTATAAGTAAGAAGTCAGAATGGGCAAGGACTCGGGAGTGGTGAGGGAGTCAACGTACGAGCTGAGATCCGTCGACGAATCTGCTGGGCCTAGTGTCTTGTACAGCACTTTCGCAGCTTGGACGGATGCGCTCCGAGGGATGGCATAGGACCTTGACGTTCTATATGACAAACGCATATTAGGCTTGAACAGCCAGATCTATGCCAAAATAAGACCTCCTAGACACTTGGTGTTATTCGGTGAATTTGCTTACCAGTAACCGAGGCTTCTCCTCTTCCTCGTCGAGGACGACAAATCTATATGTCGCGTGGGCTTGGACAAACTCATTCATATCCTCGACAATGAACGCAGAGAGTGGTATCCTCAACGGCCTACATCGATGAAATCGAGTTAATAGGAGAATAGGGAGAGAGTATATGATAAGGAGAGCGTACTCGGCGGTCTGGCTTACTGGCCGAATAGCGAACTTCAACAGCCTGAAGACTGCATGTTTCTCTGCAGCAGTGGCTTCTGTGTCCGCCGACTGTAGCGATCTACGACGAAGCTGGGATCGGCCAACCACCGCACCACATAGACATCGCACGATACTCCAGTTGTCAGTGTTTGCCTGGAGGTGGAATGATCAATGAGTACATATCCAGACAAAACACAACAAAACAGAATGGCAAAGGAGAAGGGAAAATATGGAGCAAGATGTGCTCTCAAGCGTAGCCCCCGCAACAGTGACCTCTGACAGTACGAGAGTTGTTGAAAGAGTAACTAGGGCGAAAGGCATGCTGCCACCCTAATCAATATAGGACGCTTTGTATCAACCAAAAACCGCCGACTCAACAGGGACAGAACAGATGCAATCGTCAAGTCTAAACCGCCGTGGGTTACAACTCTGGAATGCGAAGTCGCCTGTCCGGTTGCATCGACTTATCGGTGGAAAGCCGAGTTTGGTCTTCTTGATCGTCCAGCATATAGTGACAACAGCCACATTGGGATGACGAAACGACGTTGACCGAGGGTCGTAAGAGAAGCATATAGAATGAGACGAAACTCACAGTGGTTTCTGACGGGGGATACACATTCCCGGTCACAATCGCATCATCTCTAAACAATATGTAGCTCCCTCCTACTAACGCCTGCCCATATTTCGGCCAAAATCCATTCTTCTCTTCATTCGCATGTTGCATAACTTGATTAGTCAATTTCTGGTCTGTATGGCACATCCAGGCATCGACGAGTTCTTGCCAGTGCTCTGAAGGAAGATCTCGGTAGGAAAGGGTTTGTGGGGATGGGGGCGGAGATGAACGGGCGGATGATGATGGAGGAGAAGAAGAGTTGTTGGACTGAACTATCGGGAGAGAGCATGAGGAGCATATGAAAGAGGTAGGAGCCGCAGTGTTGAGTTGTGTAGCATCCAGTAAAGGTGGAGCTTCTTGTATGCTGGAGGTCGACGGGGACGGTATGGTAGGGAGCTTGATCTCATAATGGTGCCCTTGAACTTTGATCTCTTTCTTGCCTGGGGCCGTCCGTCCCGGTAAAGAGAGGGGTAAAGATACATGAACTCCACTCTTTATGATAAGTCGATCGCCTTGGTTGTGTTCTTCAGACGTCGGAGGCTGGGTTGTAGTGTCGTTGGCGTGACTGTCTGTGAACGACGGGAGGACCTCAGCTTCCAGGTCAACGCCAGGAGTGGCTCCAGAGACCATAAGGAAGACTATTATGTGATGGAGTGATTCGTGGTGCTCAGCAATATAGTTGACCTCAAGACTACCTGTAACAATGTGAATAAAGGGAATCACTAAAACACGACTGGAGAGCGTACTCGAAGCAGCGGCTTCTGGCACAGGTTGCGGTACTCCCACAGACCTTGACGTTTTCATGTCTGACTTGTACGACCTCAACCACGAGATACTGGGTGCAGACAGACTCCTGACGCGGTTCTTCTTCTTTTTCGTCGGAGACATTGGCGGCAAAGGAGGAGGCGGGATTACTGAATGTCGCGGAGGCGACTCCTTGACAAACTCTGGCAACGTAAGCAACGCGTCCATGTCTTGCTCGCTGGGAAGAGAAGATTCCGGAACGGCTTCACGTATGAATTCGGGCAGAGTCAAGAGTGTATTAGGATCTTTAATGCGAGGATGGTGATGGAGCTCGGCGTCTTGAGCATGTAGACGACCAGCGTCTGAGTGTTGGGCAAGGTGTTCAACAAACGCTTCTCTCTAAGAAGAGAATGATGAGTGCATATGTCACCTCTGAGAAGTAGTCAGCTCACCCGAGCACTTTCCCGTTGCTTCGTCTTCTCCAAAGGTGACGAAGCGCCCCTCTCCAGAACAAAGGACTGGTCCTTCATCGTTCTACTCGAAGCTTTGCCAATCAATTCCAACATCCTCTCCAGATCTTTCACGTCGTCCGAATCTTTAGCTTTCTGCTTGCCACGCGCAATTCGGGATAACGGCTGTGCTGAGGATAGTTGGTTGGTTGAGCCATTGGATTCCAGTCCTGCCTGCTTAGCCATTTCCAGCTGCTTGACCTTTGACGATTTCAGTTCGACGCGCTGATCGTGCAACTGGGGTGCGACCATGTACAACCTATCAATAGCCATGGTTACAGCTTCGAAGTCCAATCGCATCTTCTCATCTAAGTGGCGAGGTTTATCGGTGCTCGAAGTGGTAATCGTAGGGGAAGAGCGCACTTTGTCGGCCGTAGCTGTCGGTAGAACGTGGGATTGGTGGTCGTATTCCGGTGGCTTATCGGAATCCATATCGTACAATTCGGCGTCGTAAGAGTATCGTGGAGGCAAATGGTGTTCGGATTGGAACTGAGGTAAACCTTCCGTTCGTTCCCTACACATGGCCAACACATTTTCTAGCTCCTCGTCAATCCGTGCCCATAGGAGAGATGATTCTACTACCGCGACGGGCGATGAACCAGACGTGGGCTTCCAAAGATTGTCCAGCGTCGCGAGGCGTTCAACCTGCAAATCGCTCAGTTGACGCTTCAGTGCATCAAGAGGGTTGGAAGTCGACGGAGGTGAGTTGATGACACCGGACAGTCGCGATCCTATGCCGTTGGTCCCTTGGAGAGTCGATAATTTGTGAAAAGAGGACAGAAGTGCGACGAGAGACTGTGCCAACTGTGCATCCAGGATTGGTAATGTTGGCGCGAGGACTTCAACTCGAGTACGTAGTTCATTGATGAGGTCCTCTTCTTGTTCGACCATTTGCTCGTCTGCATTCCTAAGATTTGAAACCAGTGTTTGCAGTGCTGCAACAGCTGCTGGCTCGGTCTCGACTGGGGACTGCGGCGCACTGGGCATGGAATGCCTGCGGTCAGGAACAATTGGACTCCATCGCATTGAGCCAGAAAGAAGGTCGTTCAGGGTAGTAATGCATGATCTCTGCACGTAGGCTATGGAGGGTATGAGCTCTTGCTGGGTTGGAACGATCAGACGACAATAAGTGCGATAGAAGGCAGGACGTACAAGTGCCATCCCTCGCTGCTGCGTGGCTTCAGCTGCGGTGGAAGAGCCTTCCAGCACAGCGAATGAGCTGGCAGAATCTGATGGAGTGACCTCCGCGTCCTGGAGGATACGCTGGTGCTCCTCCCTAGGAAACGGTGCGGGCACCCCAGCGTCGAGGCGTTGTGACTGCAGCCCAGATTCATTGTCGCTGGCTTCCTTGGTCCTCACCAACGTCGCCATTCGTTTGCAGAGACCAACCAAGATGGGAAGGCCGCAAGGCCAGCGAGTATTGATGATGCACTGGTCGATTTTGCATTTTATCCTGTTTAGCGCCCGAGGGCCTGTCCAAAGACGCCGAGACTCTGCCCCTGTCCGCGAACCCCTCTGCACTAATGGCACTAACACGAAAATTTGGGCCAGGGAAACGGGGAACCGCTAACTCTGATAGGTGGGGTATACCTTCAATTACGCGAGGGGTTCTAGCTCGAATATTCTAAGACTACGCGGTGTCGCCGTGCCTCTGCAATAGTTTTGAAATTTACCAGAAACTTACCGACCCGCGTTCTGTGCGAGTAATACTGGCCCAATTGCTTTGCGACGGGAGTTGGAATTGTCCTGAACGTGCCAAAGCCTTACATGACCGAGGGGTCTCCCTTTACAAGATCTCAAGTTGACAGCGCGGGCAGGAACAAACCTGCCAGTCGGCCCACGGCAGAGGGACTCATCCTGAGGCCTGAAAGTCTCTCAAGAACTTTTGTTGGCCTACATACAGGACCCATGATGCAGAGTCATCGCAGGATCCTCAAGTCGAACGAACGCAAGTGCGAGCTGATCAAGATTCTGCGACGCGGGATTGTATTTACCACAGCCTGGTGGCGCTGAAAAACAAAATTGAGTAGCACTGAGGCTGAAGCTCTGAAGCTCTGAAGCTTGAAGCTGGTAATAAGTAGTGGCAAAGCTCCCGAGAACGAGAAGGACCAAGGCCCTCGGGTCGGAGGTCAGCTCGCTAAAGGCCACGGGTACCGGTGAAAGATGGAATAAGAGTCTTGAGCATTATCGCGATTCGACGGGAGTGAACATCCGTGGCATCGCGCTGGACGAGCTCAACGATGGAATGTTTCCGATGTCGGCCGACATTTCACGGAACGCAGACATCGCCGTTGGCCGCAACATCAATGAAGCCAGTATCTCACGATCAATATTTCTTTCTCACAGTAAGAAACGTCGACAGCAAGTGCTCCGCCATACGTCACTTCACCACCACCTCGCCTTCCACCTCAAGGATGCTTTCAAAACAAATCATAGCCGTTGCACGCAGCAGGGGGCTCTTTTATTCTACGCCTCGAGCATGGTTAGGCCAATTTCTTGCGAAAATACTTTGCTGACGCGGAACTTGCAGGAAGCTCGCTGGCCTTGCTGCACAACGAGCCCAGTTCCACTCCACACGGTTGATCCAAGGTACGCGGTTGGCTCCAAATGTACCAATGGCATGCCGCTTACCCATATACTAGCGGAGACGGTTAAAGTGCCTCAAATGGCCGAATCAATATCGGAAGGAACACTGAAAACTTGGACAAAACAAGTTGGGGACACTGTCTCTGCCGATGAGGAGGTCGCCACCATTGAAACCGATAAGGTGCGTGCATAGTACAAAATTCAAAATTTTGTCGCAAAGTTAGTTATTCTGGACTGGCCACATAGATTGATGTCTCGGTCAACGCGCCGATGTCCGGCAAAATTGTCAAACTACTTGCCAATGAAGAGGACACCGTATCTGTTGGACAGGACCTATTCGTCATTGAGCCCGGTGAGGGAGGTGAAGGTACGTTGAGGTTCCGAGCCCGCTCTTGACCTAATTGCCTACCAATATTACCTCTTGCCCAATGTCCAGCTTCCCCCGCTCCTCAAGAGCAAAAATCCGTCGAATCCGACGTGGCCACTTCGAAATCGGTCGAGTCGAAAGATCCGGCTGGACCTAAAGACCAGCAAGTTGAAAAGTCTACACCTCCTCCGCCCTCGGAAGCCGTCAGACCCACGAAGCCGGTCGAAAGCCCGAAGGAGAGCAAGAGAGAGGCAGAGAAGAAGGATAGTGCACCCCCACCTCCTGCTGTACCTGGTAGCAGAAACGAAACTCGCGTTAGTGTGACTTCTGGTGTGAAAAAATCTTATCGCTTAACATGTCACTCAACAGGTCAAAATGTCACGGATGCGTCTCCGAATTGCTGAGCGTTTGAAGGAGTCCCAGAATGCTGCGGCCTCGCTGACTACCTTCAACGAAATTGATATGTCTTCCCTGATGGAGATGCGTTCGAAATTCAAGGACGCGATCCTAAAGGAGCACGACGTCAAGTTCGGGTTCATGTCCGCCTTCACGAAAGCATGTACCTTGGCTCTGAAGGAGGTTCCGGCTGCCAACGCGTCCATCGAGGGCGATGAGATCGTTTATAGGGACTACGTTGATTTGAGTGTCGCAGTTGCTACCCCGAAGGGTTTAGTCACCCCAGTTCTGAGGAATGCGGAGACAATGAGCTTGATCGAAATTGAGAAAGAAATTGCTGCGCTTGGGAAGAAGGTTTGTCAGCTTGTTTTGATGCCTGCTTCTAGTGCTGAACTCTGCGCAGGCAAGAGATGGCAAGTTGACACTTGAGGACATGGCTGGTGGATCCTTTACCATGTGAGTGATTCAGCAGCGACTACCATGACCTAGAACCCATCATGTGAGAACAGTTCGAATGGCGGTGTCTTCGGCTCACTATACGGCACGCCCATCATTAACTTGCCTCAGGCTGCTGTCCTTGGTGCGTTAGATCCATCCTTCTTGATCACTTCGTTGCCGTCGCCACTGTCGCCACGGCAGGTCATTTGTCTCTTCACCCCACCACCCCGTTTTTCTGGTCAGCTGCGTTGGAAATAGAACCTCAACTGACGTCACGCGCCACTGCTTTTGCAATTGACTATAGGCATGCACGCAATTAAGGACCGACCCGTCGTCGTCAATGGTCAGATCGTCGTCCGGCCTATCATGGTTGTCGCCTTGACATATGACCATCGGTTGTTGGACGGAAGAGAAGCGGTTACTTTCCTTGGTGCGTGCTCATCTTGTTACCCTCCCCCTTGGTTTCTATTAGAGTCTTCCTTTCTACTTATCATCATGTCTGCACCTTTATCTTTGCCTCCGCTGGTGTCGCTGGAGCATTGATATCATGGTGCGAACATGGATGCTCTGTTCGCCTCAGAATTGGAGCCGGTGGGCAAATTGCTGCTACATTTGCTTCTACCATGTGGTGTTTCTGACGGAAGCAAATCTTCTTGGGTCATGGGTTTACCATCTGTTGCTTTGCCCCTTGACGGTGCCTTTGCTCTGCCCACCCTCAAAACTTTATCCATACTGACCCCTTGACCAATTCAATTCCCTTAAACCCTCTCACCGTAACTTTATACCGTGGACTAACGCAAATTGGTCTTTTCCCTTCTATACAGTGAAAGTCCGCGATTACATTGAAGACCCCAGGAAGATGTTGCTCGGTGCATAGAGATTTATTCTTCGCTACCAGCTGGACGCTCAATGAAGAGGCTTGCCGTTTGCATTCTCTTCATGTCAATAATGATACGGTTTTCGTATATAGCTTTGATAAGTAGTAGACTTGGTTTTGTTATGTACTGACTTGTTCAGGCTGTTTTAAGCTACACTTGGATTCGACCTAATTTATCTGCATGATGCATGATGCATCATGTACTCCCTGGCCTCGTCTGAAGATCTGATGGCTCGCTTCTGGTCTCATCGAAGTCTGTACCCTTCAGTACCTTAGACAGCACAAGACCTGGTATAACATGGGGTTCTTATCAAACTTCGGTCATTGGCTCGAGAAGGTTCCATGGATATGGTATGATGGTTATGTCGTCATGCATCATGCATCATGGCCCAATGATTTCTATCAAATGAAATTGAAGTCTGTTTCACATATAGAACAAGCTAGAACACATTTCGGAAACTTCGGCCATTCGTCGTATCTAACAGTCTATAGATAATTGCTTACTTTCACATACATACTGCCCCCATCATGGAAGCGGTACAGGCCCAAACTTTAGATTTGGGGGATTGTCCGTGGTAGATTGGCTGGGGTTGGTCGCTGTCGCTTGACAACTTGAAGGTCTCGAGTCTCGTAAGTGGAGGACCGGGAAGTTCTAGTAGATGACCACCTAGAGGATGCTCTAGCCGCCAGCTCTACCTAGGGATTTGTGACGCCGCCAGGTGAAATGCGTGGATCCAGCCTGAGGTCACGGTGATGTCGATGAATTCGAAGTGGGAGAAAGTCACCAGAAGCTTCCTTTGCGAGTCTGGGTCTTTGAGGATACCCATGCCTTGGCCACAGTATCGGCCCACCGCAAGCACAACGTCATGCACAGGACAAGTTCGAATCAATTTGAGCGTTATCTTGACGCAGCAGATGCGGGGAAGCGCAGCAAGAAGTTGTAAATAACCCCAAAGGTCGGCTGTCCGTCAGGAGCAGTGCAGTTGGACCCAGTACAGTCCCAGTGGTGAAGTGTCGGCGAACGCAGCAGCGTAGCAAGAACATGGAGCCTGGAGGACATCACAAATTAGGTGCCCCTTCGATTGGCTAGGGTATTGGATCAGTCGAGGGTACTTCGGCCATTCGCGCCGGGTGCAATACGTGAGTTCAGAGCTAGCACGAGGGACCTGAACATTTGAACGTTTGAACAGTAAGCCCCTGAAAGCTACAAGACCGCAAATACTGAGGCATGAGGGTTCCAGGGCAGGGTACTTAGGTACTGTTTGTTGGCTTGAGGTACGTAGAACCTGGACCATCATCGTGAAAGGGTCTTTACAAGGCTTCCCGCCAAGCTCCAATGCAACCGGTACCTAATAAGCGCTAGTCATGATCAGTCGCGGCTCAGGAGGCTAAGTGGGATAGGAGCCTCCCTTGAGTGACTAGCTTCGGGACTCCTAGCTCTCTGCTCGACTGCCATCTCATGGCATCAATCAAGCTGGACCTGGCGCCCCCGCCTGACAACGATCACATCTACGAGCCCATCCCAGCGGTCGAAATTTTGCGTTATGACGAGCCGACGGCGACAGGAAGTCACTTCATCAGCGATCTTGAGGTCATCCACTACAGCGAGGACACAACAGTTTACAAAGGGATCTTACACGGAGCTCCTGAGCCTACAGCTGTCGTAGTTAAAACGGATTTCTATGCGGAGTCGCCTCGCCCGGAGGTTTTCATACGAGAAACAGACATATACGAACTCTCCGACCTAGGCTCGACCCAAGGCAGCTGCATACCTCATTGTTTTGGGTTATATCAACGTACCGGGGAGGATAATAGGATGTCGTCCTTCCTTGTTCTTTCATATGTGGGAGAGCCCGTCTGGGAAACGAGATATGTCTCGAATACATTCAAGTGTGTTTCTCTACCCAACGAATCCCTGAATTGGCTGACATGGTGACAAGAATCAAGGTCCTCCAAAAGTTATACCAGATACACCAAGCTGGCTTCATGCATGGCGATCTCGAAGTTGGTAACATCACAGACCTTGAAGGAGAGCCTTTTTTTATCGACCTCGAATCGGCCATGCCACACACTTGTGAACTCAAGGAAAAGTTTCTCATTGGAGAGGAATGGTGGCATGTTCCATGTCAAGAATTTGGTACTTGTGCAGGAATGTTTTTCATTTGGGCCAGTGGTGAGGACAACTAGTTGTCGCTGAATCAAACTAATGGCCGTTGTTAGAGGATGTCAATTTCTTGGATGTTTGCACGTTCCCAAGGGCTGAGGTTCGAAAGGATAATATAGACTTCCTAACGTCGAGGATCAAATTTTTCGGATGCGATGCAGAGAAATTGCGACCACAGCTAGACAAGCTCATTGAGGAAACCGAAAAGTACCGGAAGTCCCATTCTTTGCCTCCTGAAGAACGGCTCATTGGGTCAAAGAAGACGATGCTGGATTCGCATTCTACATCGGATGAGTGACGCGCTTCTCAGTGGACAATGTTGTATACTAGCTTGATAGAGTGGACATGTGCATTGGCAGTCTTAGCGCCGGATTGATTGTTGGCGCGTGTTTGATTCGGGGTGTTCTGCGTCTTTCCGTCCACGATGAGCCTCGACGAGCTGCTCAACAGAAAGCCTCCCGGTCCTTGGGATCAGTTTTGCTCTTCGCCTCTGACTTTCAGTGCAACCTTTTTATACCATGCCTTCCCTCCCCCTGTGACTCTGACCGCCAATTCCATACGCGTTGTGTGCGTGTCTGACACACACAATGGTCACGACCGCCTTTCACCTCTCCCAGACGGTGACGTCCTAATTCATGCTGGAGATCTCACTGAAACTGGGACTGTCGAGGAACTCACGTCCGCTCTTGAATGGCTAAGCAGACAGCCCCATCCCCACAAAGTTTTCATTGCAGGAAACCACGAACGCTGTCTTGGAGAGGATTCCACGTGTCGTTCGTTTCTAGAGGCATCCTATCCGGGCCTAACTTACCTAGAAGACTCCTCAGTCACATTAATGGTTCGCGGTCGCGCGTTGAACGTTTATGGCTCCCCGAAAACACCTGCGCACGGTAATTTCACGTTTCAGTATCGCAGAATTGGATCTTCGACCGACTCAGACCACCCTTGGACCTCAATACCGGCAGAGACAGACATATTAATCACTCACGGACCACCGTTCGCTCACCTCGACGAGAAGCACGGGTGTCATGCGCTCCTTGACGCCATATGGCGCGTCAAACCGAGGTTGCACGTCTTTGGACACATTCACTCTGGCAGAGGGGTAGAAAGTGTGACATGGGGAAGCGATCAACGCGCGTTCGAGCAAATCATCCAGTCTGGAGGATGGATGAAGCTTGTATTGATAGCATGGGGCGGTTTGCAGCGTGCTTGGGCTTGGTTTTTGGGCAAAGGGGAAGTGAAAGACACCACGCTCCTCGTCAACGCGTCATCGGCTGGAGGTTACAGAGACGAGCTTCGACGGGGACCGCTTATTGTAGATATTTGACCAATGTCAGCTAAGCTCTTCTTGAAGTCAATTTCGCCCACTGATATTGCAGGATTTCGGTCTAGTCCTTCGTTAGTCCGCCTCATGTCTCTATGAGGGCGCTCCAAACCCAAATCTAGAAGCACCCTTGGCTGTGCCTTAAAGCCCACATGTTGCCGTCGATGCACATCCCATTGTATAGCTTTCACCACCAACGCTCTCGCTAGTGATCAACTCTATGACCTCCGAACCTCTTCCACCCTCCGTTCAGGACCTTCTAGCTAATCGTGATGCGGTTCAGCAACGATTTCCGTTGAATCTTACCACATGGCGCATCTCAAACCAACCAACGGGCGCTTTATCCAGCCTGTTTGGCAAAGCACGCCCTGACAGCCCCTCTGCCTCTTTGTATCGTCTGTACCAGTTCTTCGTGACCGACTGGAACGTCCCTTTCCGCAACGAACTGGAATACTTTTGCGTATTCAACCCTAAATGGTCCATATCTGATATCCCAGACCCACAAGATCCAGACCCCCTTCGATACGCTATCCTCGCGGTGTTGACAAAGTTCATGTGCGAAGCGTTCAATAGGAGGATAGAAATCGGTTTACCGAGGGATGCACCGCCGATTATCTTGGATTTCGAAGAGTTGGCCAAGCGCCCGAGGGTTTATGAACGTCCTCCCGCCTGGGCCGAGCGTGTCCCACCTCTGAAGGAGACATTCTCTCTTCCTGATCACGAGGGGAAGATAATTGAAGACGGGCATCGGTACATGAGTGGAGAGCTGAAGAAGATGAATATCATCGCGCAGTACCCGCACCTCCATTTCGTTTGAAGCCTCCTGGTGGTTCCTGGACAGTTGATTTACGTACGTTTCCTTCTCGTTCTTTAAGTTTCCCGGATTACCCGTACCTCCCAGCTGACCTTGCGTATTTTCTGTATAGCCGTTTGTGTGGCTGGGCTAGCGGATCAAGCTTTGATAGTGGTGGCGTTTGGGCAGATTTCTTTGGTGGCCAGTAGCACAGAGCATGTAATGCATGTCTCGTTTACCCAACGCGATTGGATGTACCTTGGCTCGACTAATGGTGCTGCAATAAAGTTAGTATCCCCTTCGGTTCCCACTCTGCGTGTTGCCCTAACCTTTGGGTGCATTCGTCAACGACGTAGTAGTCTCGGTGCTTATATGCCGCCACTGGCGGTAGTTCTGACCACCCAACTCCGTCACGTATCTACTAAACACCTCCGCAGTCGGATCTTCAGCTGGGGGCCGAACAAGAGAAACTTAGCCTCATCCACACGGAGGTTCAAATTCAAACTTCAGAATCGTCATCCTATTCCAGTGCTGGCTATGTTTAGCGCATTGGGGGCGGCGTTAGGGTGGTCGAACAACTGGAACTAGCTTGAGTTTGCGTACATCTCAGCAGCCATCTTCAAGCTCCACCCGCTGTGATAATAGAATGTGTACGATGGATCGGACTCGGACAAGGGTCCATCGTACCGGAAGTCCCTGACAAACCTCTCACGTACCCCACAACGACTGCGGAGTTATGGACCCAAAGCTAGAAACCTTGAAGCATGTTGGTCAAGGTGTGATGGGGCCGCGGTCGTCCATTCTCTAGAGGCTAGTTCGATCGAAGGTGGGTCACCTGCGTCGAAGTAGGGCACTATTGGGGAGAGCTTAAGCTTATGATGACTTCATGATACCTGTAGTTCGGGCCACTGCTGTAAGTCTGGAAATCTGGAACGATCCAAGTAAGTGAAAGTGTGACTGGTTTTGCAGATGGATGGAATTCACTGTGCATACTATGTGGATGTGTGAAAGAGCTACCTCGGACGGCGCCATTGGTGTCGAGACAAAACCGCAGCGTGAACGATGGTTGCGAGGTAACAAATATCCTTGTGATGTTACAGCAATAGAGAGGCCTCCCCTGGCGACCTAGCACTTAGTATGGACCCACAATACACTTACACTGCATATGAGGGTGACAAGTGCGCATGCGGCGCCAGGCATCCTGTTTACGGATAGAATGTAACATGTACTCCAGACACGGTCCATGAATGTGTATGTGTGTGTATGCCCCATCACCGCTGAGAAGTGATGGTGTCCAAGTTTCAAGTACACATGTAATACACGAGTCCAGTATTCAATGCCACCACCACATTCAAGATACCTGTTTTAAGATGGATTAGCGTCGGCGGTAGTACACAGATACTCGGACCGAGCCAATTTGCTTCAAGTTAGTTCAGACAGACGATGAGGTGAGGGATTCTTGAATCCGCTACTTGGCGCTAGCTCGTCGATGGTACGTTCAGTAGGGCGGAATCAAAGGTCTCGAGCTTCACCGTCCTCAACGGTCTGAGAATGTTGTCAGAATAAAGATAGTCTAGTTATTCCCACTATCCGTGTTATTAGTCTGCGGATGGGAGAAGGAAAGCTCCCAAGGGCTCCACCCTTAGCGATCCGACACCCGAAGTCATGGGCAACTGTCTCTCCTGTGGAGACAATGCATCCGCGCTCCGAGAGATGGTGGCCCGACCGGGAGACTCCGAGGTGACGCTCACCGAAACCGCGATCCGCGACGGCCTCAAGGCGGTAGCGGACATCCTCAACAAGCAGAAATTAAACATCTCGATCGTCGCAGTCGGCGGAGTGGTGAATACCCTCCTGCTGAAAAGCCGCAGCTCGACTGGAGATGTAGATTTCTTCTCGAGTACGAAGGGGAAGAGCGCTGAGATTATGGCGATATTGAATGCTGCGATGAAGGTGTCCAAGTCGAAGGGGATAGCCAAGGGGTGGCTGAACAACCAGACTGCCGTGTTTATCAAGGCGAGCCTCTGTCTCTGTTTCTGTTCATCAAGGGATTGTAGGGGGGAGCTTCCGCTGATACTTGGATGGGATAGGATGAGTCTATCGTCGAGGTGTTGTACAAGGAGGCCATTGCGCAAAACGAGATAGTTTTCTCAGCGCCTGGTCTAAAAGTTTACGCCGCACCCTGGCGATACGGCATTGTGACCAAATTATCTCGCATCGGGAGCGGGTCGAGGGAATACGACAGAGCCGACGCGGCCGCGTACCTGATGAAGGTGGTGGAAAAAAGAGGCTCCCCGGTGAAATCCCAAGAGATTAAGGGGTGGGTGACGGAATTCAAGTTTACCAGCATGCCTAAACTCGATGCCTCCATCGCTGAGCTGGGCACATATTACGAGAAGACGTACAAGAAGAAGGGGATTATGTGATTAGGGTGCTGAGGTAACCATAATACCGAGAGACGGAGACGGGGTTCTGTGTCGCGGTGTTCTAGATGTCGATGTTTATATTGGTTGTAAGGGATAGAATAGAGGTTAATTGTTACGTGCGGTCTGGCCTGGAAGGCGGCGTTTATGCATAGATTCGCCAGTGACATGTTCTCCATCGACGTGACTTCCAGAAATCCATGGTCCAAGGGTATGGCGTGCGAACGGGTTGTTATCAGAATACTGCAGAAGCACCTGTTGAGGTTGAGGGTGTCTAAATCATAATCATGATATCAATGAGAAGCACGATGCTTCAGACACATTATGCATTTCATGTCGCATGTCGGTGGTTGGTGCACCATATGACCATAGCAAGCATGCTGGTTGGATTCCTACTTGAAAGCGCTAGCGAGTGATCGATCGACTGAGGTGCGGCGGAGGCGGAGTGATCGTCAATGATTCAATAGGATCGAATACGTATTCGACGCCGATCGAGGATGCTAGGAGCCGATGGTAGATGGCCAAGCCAGAGGCGCCGGTGCCTTGCGACCGTCCAGTCCAAACAAAACATGCGGATTCCGGGAGTTGACATTGCTGATACTTCGATATCGCGTATTCGGGTTGCTTCATCAGTTGGCATTGGAGACGACCGTCAGAAACGTTACAAGAATGCGGGGGCTGGTGTTGTCTTTCACTACGGCTACCATCATCGTCGTTACTGTATCGTCGTCCCTTGCTATTGTTCTGGACGTGAGATGAACAATGTACAGTAGACAATGTAGATGTTTGCTGACGTACGAAGAACGAATCGGATGGTGGATTGATTGAACGAGATTATTGCATGCAAGGAGCAGAACGGTACCGGCGTGGAATTAATGATCAAATTATCAACCGTGATGCGTGAAGTGTGAAGGAGTGTGTTGTCATGAATGAACCCGAGACGCGAGAATGGAATCACAGTCGTCTTTTGGCCATTCTGGGAGATATCAGCATTCTGCAAGATGGATGTTTGAGCCACGCCGAAGTCATGAGCAAAAGCACAATGCACGCTCTATTGCAGGAAGCGTTGTGTTTCGTACAATACCCACAAAGCCGGGTAATACAATAATCAGCGAATCCTCCATTGGAGCATGGAAGCCGCCGACCTTTTGTAGGTTTATTGGGCCTAAGCAACAGATTTCTGGGGAACAATGGAGCAAGATGATGAGCAAGAGGAATGATGTTGGCTGACCAAGGCGGACAATGAGAATTTACGCCGACAAACGCCGATTGACCGCCGCTGCGGTACAGCCCTGAAAGCGCCCGATGCCTCAAAAAGGAAATTGAGTCGGACATCGTCATTGTCATCGGGCAAGCGGTATCCGGGGGCCACTTACTTACTTCCTTCACGTTCTAGTTACTTCCCGTTACTTCTTCCAGCTCATCCCAGTCATACTACATATGACTGACGTACTGAGCATTCATAAGCATTTAATCATCCCATACTCGCCGGTAATCATGCTGATTCGGACTTTCGGATTAGTAAGGAGGATTCTTGGAGGATTCGATGGAAGGGATGATTTTCACGTTGACTATATCACCTCGCGTTCGAGTCAACGTGTAATGCGTGAACCCTTGCGTGTGCACGATTTTAGGGTATTACCCCGTCACAAGCTAGAACTTGTATTATCAGATCCATACATCCGAAGAATGGCGCCCACTTGCGAACAAAAAAAGTGATCAATTTAGCATCGTAGAGGCTCCACCGACGGACTACGGAATTAGCTTCTAGCTAGACCTGCGGGGCGTACGTGGAAGTAAATTCGGGCAGGGAAGTAGAAGGTCTGGAACAGAAGGCGAATAATTCGGCATACAGGTGGGGGTGGGGCAGTACGTGCGCAGCCAGCGCATAACTCGACAATACAGGTCACACTACATCATTAGGTCTTGCGCCGCATAGGTTCGAAACCTCCTCGCTGGAACGCGTTGCACGAGGACAGCCGGTATGGAACCGTCCCAAGTGCGAGGTGTGGGCTTGACATGCGGCATCGTTATTATAGGCGACTATTGTGGCGTAGCTGGTGTGATGGGTTGCTTACCTCACTTAGAAAATTAGAGTGCTTGAGGAATCAGGTCCTCGTTCGCCAGCTAGCCTAGGTCGGTCGTCAGGCGAAGGGTAATTGAGTGCACAAGGAGACTAGTCCCGTTACGGCCACACTAGGAGGGAGGGACTGTCGATGTTGATCACATAGTGCTATTAAGCGGAGGATAGGCGTAGATTCGCAGGCGACGTAGTTTAATCGATGAAGCGGCGCAGGATGTCGAAAAGATCGGCCGTCAGAGGCGAGCTTACAACGCTTGTACTAGAACGCCGACCAGCAATTGATAGAAGCCCTAGTTGAAAACGTAGGTACTGGCCCAGCACCTCGGTGCCGGATCCCGGAAACAAATGGCCATGGAATGCCATAGATGTCGGAGGCAGTGACACCGCAGCCGTTAACGTTATCTATCACTCGCTTGTCCAAAGGGACTGTAGGAGAAATACAGCCCGACGGAGGAGAGTGGGAAGGTGTACCGTTAGACGGTAGATCAAGGCTGGGTTGGGCTGGGCAGAGTGATATCGGCGAATCCAGAGAGAGATGTCGACATCCGACACACGGTATAGCTGAGACAGACATAGGGGTCTCGGTGGGGATTATTTCAGCGCACGGGGGCAGGTGGCTTCGTGGCGGTGGTAGATGGAC
This sequence comes from Pleurotus giganteus, assembly GCA_032158425.1. Lineage (NCBI taxonomy): Eukaryota > Fungi > Basidiomycota > Agaricomycetes > Agaricales > Pleurotaceae > Pleurotus > Pleurotus giganteus. The sequence goes on along the minus strand of JAPEHR010000009.1, from coordinate 1,206,579 downwards.
AGGAGGCACCGAGTAAGGGAAGACTGATCGGGAGTAAAACTGTGTAGGCTGTGCGAGGTGGGTCAAACCAAACAAGCAGATCTTGGATTTGACCGTGGCTTCACGGTTAACAGGGTTCTGAGCAGGAGGCAGATCGAAGCCTGGCCGTGTCGTGGGGAAGGCTCGAGAGTAGATAGATGCTTCGCACGCGAAGGGGAGGGGTGGTAAATGGATGCTCGGAGGCTGTATTGTTCTAAATGGATAAAGTTGAGGGCCTGGTCAGCTGGTACGCAGATGGACCAATATAGGCAGCTGGAGGAAGCAGATGAAGAGGGCGAGGCATCAGGCTGCGCGGCGAGGTAGAAGTAAATGATGGGATGATGGAAGTAGCCATAAGTGACTGATTGCTAGGGTAGATGGTTGCGCAAATATACCAGACAATTGACGGTCTTGTATTTGATGGGTATCAGAGACGAGACGTAGAAGCAGATCCAACAATGTCGAAGGCTAATTGTACAGGACTATGCAACAATTACAGGAATGCACGAAGGAGAAGTAACGGCCGCTGAGCAAGGACTAGACGGCAGTAAAACGACCGTATGAGAAGAGCCTATGAAAAGAGAGTTACGAGAAGATCTGGATGGAAGAGTCGGTGGCTGAGAGATATCATTTGCAGCTGCAGGGGCCTGCCAAATCGGGGCGACGGGAGTGACGAGAGGGGTCACGAATCGTGGCATGTGGGCAGTCGGACTAGGCCGGAAATGTCGACTTCGGAGTGTGAAAATGGGTGCCAGAGCGCCACCTGGGAATGGATTTGAAGGGGCTGGCATGGGAACATCAAAAGTCCCTTCCCTCTGTTACCTTATATCCTCTGCCTCGTGTACCATTCCAACATTCCACCTCCTCGCCGTCCTCGACGTCCCCCATTCCTCTCCTCATCGTCCCCGACATCCAGCTAAACCATGATGCTCTTCCAGAAACCGCCAACAATCAACCTCTCTTCTCATCTCGCCGCTACTCACCACCGCAGGCACCCTTCGGCTCCGCCTGCCGTGATTGTGCAGCCGACGAGGACACCGGGCCTCCTCTCCCTCTCAAAACCTCCAAGACCTTCGCCTCAACGCCAGCCTCAACAGCAGCAATCCTACCCCCGTTCCCAGCAGCGGCCGTCGCCAAAGTTCAACAAGCCAGCGGTGCCCACCATAACAACCGCCCCAAATCAACGATCGCCCCAGCCCAACACCGCTGAGCCCCATCCGCAAAACCTTGCCGTTGACGTTTCCCAGAAGGTCCCACCTGCCACCAACATCGTTCCCCAAGAGAGGAGTCAGCCCCAGTCACTTAGGGGCCGCCCGGTCAAAGCGTCGAAAGATAAGATCGGTAGAAGGTGGGCATGGTGCCTGGATACTCGACGTTGAGCAGCCGTTGACCTAGATATCTGCAGGAGTGCATCTCAGTCCTCAATCAATGGGCGGAGGAACCATACTCGCCAACCTTCTCCTATCCAACCTCCGCCGGCAGAGGTCAAATCGCAAACCCCCAAAGATAACACCATCACGGCCTCCAACCTTTTCGACCCATTCTCAGACGATTTCAAGCCTGTTCGCCCAACGCCTGCCCTCACGCCCCGTCCATCTGGCAAGCTTGCCAAGCGCCGTCTCCCCATTCCGCCCTTCACCCTTCCTGACAACGTCCCCGCTGTCCCGACGACTGGGACGAAGGCAGTCAACGTTCCGAGGGCCAATGGGGCACAGAGGCCGGTCTTCGTTTCTCGCTCGGATCCTGCGCCCTCCCATATGCCCACGCAGCGCCCTCGCGCCCAGTATCGGGCCGGCCCTCGTCGCGCTGCAACCCATGACAGCTTCCCCATTTGTGACGATACGACGGAAATGGGCGGGGACAGCGATGCTGATGACATTGACGATACTGATTCGAGTAGCCCCCCTCTTACTCCCGTTCGTGCGAAGGCAACCTGGCAACAGTCACTGAACAAGTCCTCGCAGTTCGATGATGGCCCACGCACCGCTCCGCTCTCTAGTACAACGTCGACTTTCTTCCCATTCAACTCGACCCCGTCGCCCACTCCTGTCGTTCGACCCCCTGTGTCCAAATCGAGGAAGCACCGTCGTGCTCCCAGCGAAGGCATGGGTGTTTTCCACATGTCATCCGACGAGGAATCGGCTCCCTCCGATGAGCTTAAGCAGACGTTGTTTGGGTTGCTAGCTCCCCGTCAAGGAAGTGCTGGCTTGCGTGTCGCTGCCGCTGCCGCCGCGAAACGAGATGGCCTCGAACTCTCTGAGAAAGTTACTGGATACTTCGCGAGTTCTCAGTTCCAGAACTCACCAAGTCCTGAGGAGCTCCCACCTCCAGCCTTTTAATGGCTCGAATCCCCCTTCCCCATCCCCCACGTTCCTTTGAAACTAATGGTATCCCGAACTTACTGTGGAGGTGAGTTGTCAGCTCTGAAGAGGTGTCCCGGTTGTGGCAAGCCTCTTCCACCGTTACTCACGTGCTTAATTTCGCTCCCGCCTCTTTAGACCACATGATCTAGAAGACTCTATGTCACCGACATTCATTTGCATCAATTCTACACTCGCAGGCCCGTCTCGCACTAATCGGTTAACCCGCCCTCATTCAAAAGCTGTTTCAATAATCGATAACTTATTATCCTTATTCACCTACATCTTTTTCCCATCTTCGGGTTCGCCGACTCCGCTACATTGTACTCACGCGGTGCGAGGCCAGGCCAGCTTCGTTGCCACTGGTTCTTTAGTCTTCCTGTCCTGGGGTTTCGCAGCATGCTTTCGCGGTTTCCCAATTGTTTTCTCGGTTTACAGGTACTACTTTACGGTTCACGGTTATTCGCGCTCAAGGACAACACCTCTATAATTGCGGCTTCCGCCGTGTTATAACAGACTCCTGCTACTACCCCGGAGCGAGTAGTCGGCTGCTGGCGTCGTCGTCAATGTACCAAAATCGACGTCTGACATAACCGTTCCCCTATCTAAACGCCATCATAACGCTCCATCCTCTCGACCCCTCCGTTTCATATCTCGGTTTAATTTGCGGCATTGTACATCTCGACATTCAACCTATGCCCTCTTCCTCGTCCTCTCTCATCAAGACTGTGCATATCCTCTACAACCTCGATATACACATAAAGTTTCACCCAACGATTTTCCTCCTCGCTTTCTTCCCTCTCTGTGTCGAATCGAATCAGCAAACGTGTATAAAAGGCGGATCACAAACTTCAAGTGTCTCATATATCAATCTCACCCCTTCTATTCCCTCATCCTTCGACATCGGTGTATGAAAAGATAACGACTATGGCCTGTGGCGATCTTTTCCCATCATCTTCTTTTGTGTTATAGTTCAAGCATCACCCCCTCGCCTCTTCATCTTCGTCAGCGCCCGCGGCATCCGTCCCCTCCCCCATCCCCACGCTTACACCCTAACGACTCGCAGACCTCCGATCCATCCGCGCGCTATTGACAAGATTGTACAATATGTCCTCGCCTTTTCGTTCTTTCTGACGCATTGCCATCGTCGATCACCTTCGACCTCTTGTTTTCTCGACTCCGCCATTGCAAAACTTTCTAGACTGTTCGCCGTGTGTATCCCCTTCGGCCTGGCCTAGACGCGCGGAGTCGGAGACAGTTGGCGGCCGAAGGTGTTGTATCTTCTCAGACACCACCCGCGTATCCACCCTCCTGCGTATTTATTACCGATCTCGCATCTCAAGAGCAATGACCTAGACTACTCGATTGTGCAAATGGACCCCCTCCCCAAAGTTTTGTTGCGACGAGATGATGTTTCCTTTCCCCCCCTTCTATCCACCTTGCTTCTTCTCCGTTTCCCTACCGCATCCTTCCACGGATGTGCGTTGTAGTTTTCCCAAGCCAATCACCATTCCTCTACTCACGGTGTCACGCATTGGGGTTCTCTAATGTTACTTTCTCTTGACGGTGATTATTATATAGTACACGATTCCACTATTATTTGACATAGATTATGTGGGCGCGTCTGGACGTTTTCTTGGACGCTGCTTCATGATTCAGATTTGTGTCCGCATCCTCATGTCGCTTTTTATTCTTTTCATTTCCCCCTTCCTCCTCCCCCTTCTATAGCAACTACTCTTTTTTATATCTCGATCGCAACCACAATGTATCAAGTATCGTGGCATCACTTTTTCCTACTCCTGTTACGACCAGTATATGACTTTCCCCCCCTTCCCACACATTCAAGATTCCGCTTGCGTGTTAGTGCTTTCCCTTCCATCATCTCCCCTACCTATCCCCTGCCCCATTCTACCCTTGTCATCATCCCACGATGAATGGTTTGAGGTCTCAATCTCATTATTGCGCTGTGAGTATTGGTTGTTCTCCGTTGGTTTCGGCTGTTCATTCTGATTGATGGTTGTTTCGGAACAGGTGAATGCCATATCACTGCGCTTCTCTTTCGCGGTTGCTGTCAATCAACGGACTGGATCGATGGCCTTGATCGTCTGGCTTTCGGTCTTTCCCTACAACCGCGCGCCGATCACCCTTGTATATTCCATTCGATCCGTGCCCCAACCCTCGTCTTCATGCACAAACTACACTGCTGCTCTTCGCTGTGTATAGAACGTTCTTTACCTCCCGTTTTCGTCGCCCGCTTTGCTTCTGGTTCGTTGAGCTGGAGCAATCTGTCATTCCCTACCTATCACACCCGCGTTTCATTCACCTTCTACCCTCTACTCTCTACCCCCGCCTCCCCGTCCTCTACTCAACCCCCTCCCCGTCATTACCACCACCACTCACACTCGCTCGCAAGAGTTTTTTGTTGAATTCGTGTTATATACGGCTTTATTATTATTCTGGTACACTCTTTAGCTACATATGTGGTGTGGTGATATTGTCGTGCCAATAGAGTGATATTTAAGTTAGAGCTTGACATTGAGTATGTCTCGTGTGGGTGAGATAATAAGAGCTTGTCATTCGGTCATGCACATCAAGGCCGAAGGTTATAACGTTAAGCGTTCGGTTACACTTGCATTGTGCGTGCAGAGCGTAAGTATTGTCTCGCGAATGAAGGCAGCGAGATCCAGTGGTTCTCCAAAGGCTAAGTAAGCTTCAGACTTACGTTAACAATGGAAGAGTTCCGAACGAAGGTGACTTGGTGACGGTACACCGAGACTCGGACCGGTTATCTTGCGAACGAACTACCGTAAGTAAAATTCGGCTTCGATTTACTTCAGACACAATGAGCGTGAAGCACCTACGCCTATTTCTTGGGCTCGAAGAGGTGAACTGCATGATGCGGTCTGTGCCCATGTTCAAGTTGACGAATGACGCCTACGTGCTCGTCTCTAGCTCGACAGTTTCGTGAATTATGAACTGACTTCGGAGACTGTGAACAAGTTGGGGCCATGATAAGAACTGCGCTCAGCGGTACGTTGTACGTAGTACGTCGATTTTCAGAGTGTGACTCACTGGTGGTGAACTTTCTGGCGATCCGACAGGCTAAGCGTTCAATATACGGTCTACCAATCTAACTTGCACGAGTGCCTAGGTTAGTAGTCTCACATCGTTACTTTGGGGCTGAGACGAGATATTGTGCTCAGGCCCTGGCACATTTTACTGATCCCCTGACTCCTGAACGTCAGGGACGGCGGCTGGAAGTTTTAGTACGGCCAGTTTTCATGGAGCGGCTCTGCTTCCTCTCATGTCGCCGTCAGGCCCCTCGCAGTCGGTCCTTTTTCTCCCTGAGCTTCTGTCACGAATACTCGAATTCTTGGACGATGAGGACTACGCGTCCACGGCTCTCGTCTGCAAGGCATGGTCAGAGGAATCCTTGAACCTATTTTGGGATGAAGTTCTGCCTCCCAAGTTTCCGACACTCCTCAAGTTATTGGCTCCGATAGCCAAGGGGACTAATGACCTTTGGGTAGGAAATCTGTGGCCATGAACTGCTGCTGCTACTGACTATGACCATTCACAAGGTGTTTGTGCGTCCGTTACACACCAAGGACTGGTCAAGATTCAATAAATACGCGACGCGGGTTCGCAACCTCGGACTCAGTCCACTTTTTATGGACGAAGTCGACTCGTCATTATGGTTAGAGATCGCTTCGACCAAACCCCGCCGACATATCTTCCCCAATTTATACAACCTCGATTGTACCCCCCAACCCGCCGTCATTTCCTTTCTCGCCTCCAGTCGCCTCAGAACGATGACCCTTATCGGCCTCGGTACCCACTTTTCCCCCATTACGCTGAAATACGCGCTGCTTCACATCCAGTCGCGGATGAGGTCTTTGCAGAGCTTTACCCTTGCGATTGACGAATCTGAGTTTGCGAGAATCCATCCTGTCCTTCCCAAGCTTCTTCGCGGGTTCTCTCATGTCCGTCGTCTGAGCGTATCCCAGGAGTACCTAACGCCTGCAGTAACGAATCTACTTGCGTCGTTCCCACATCTTGAACGCCTTGAAGGGGATCTGCAGAATGGCATGATGACGGTCATACCAACCCGCATGTTCCCCGAATCATTAGAACAAGGAAGCTTCCCGGTGCTCGAAAGCTTGGAAGTCTGTGTACCGTTTTCAAATATCATACCTTGTTT